>OX456984.1:116012182-117212182 GCA_949752695.1 Melanostoma scalare | reverse complement strand
TGATGATCTTCAGAGATGGTGGTGGGAGATATTCCAGAAATGAAACGTGGAAGTATAAAGGGGAAATTTTAACGATTGTGCGTGAATACAAGTATCTAGGTGTGTTAATAACTTCGAACCTCAACATTAAAAAGCATTTTCTGTCGAAGCTAGCCGATGCGAAAAGAGCTATTTCATCAGTATGGGGACGTTGCATGAACAGTAAGGTTGTCGATCATAGTGCAAAGATGAAGCTATTTCGTTCAACTGCAGCCTCAATATTGCTGTACGGTGCACAAGTGTGGGGATACTGCAAATATGATGAAGTGGAAAGGTTTTTAAGGTACTTCCTCAAGCGAATTTTTCGATTGCCGGCATGTACACCAAATTATATGCTTCATTTGGAAACTTCTGTGCCGCCACTTTTTTTGGACACACTCAAACTACATTTTGAGTACATATTAAAGGTGTTTGAGATGGAAGAAGGACGGCTTCCTAAGCTTGTGCTCAAAAATATTATGTTGTCTAGAGGTAACCTTGTTAAAAAGTGGGAGGAGTTAGACGGGGAAACCGTTAGTATTCAGGCGGATATTAGTGTCGTTGACTTAAAGTGCTACTTTGGAAAGTTGTTAGCAAACGAGAGCCGCTCTGCATTTGAGGGATATACGACCGAAGCTCAATCTTCTCAATATAGGATGATATATAGTCAACTTAACTTAAATCTGCATGAAGAAACGTACCTACTAAATCGGTTTCCTATTGAAATGATAAATTTAATTTTTAAAGCAAGAGGTGAAATAATAAAATTAAACTACATACCGCATCGGCCGGACCAGCCGATTTTGTGCGACCTTTGCAACCTAAAGGAAAGAGAGGATGTATACCATTTTATTGCCATATGCCCGATTTTAAGAGAGTTCAGAGTGAGTTACTTTGGTAAAACATCGTTGGATATGAACGAAGTGATATATATTCTAAATGGTGGTCTTGGATGGGAAATTTTATATAAATATTTAACCATAGCACTAAGATATAGAACCCGAATTATTGAAGAAGACTTTAAAAAAAAAAAACCAAACTTGTTAAATACCTATAAATTCAATATAAAAAAAAAAAAAAAAAATTGTATGTTAAAATATTGTCAATCTGGTAGACGGCCTTTGGCCAAACCATATTAAACTTTAGTATATCCAAATTGTTTACTTTTATATACAAATGAATTCAAATAAAGTTTCTTAAACTAACATAAACCTAACTAAAAGATTTTCTTTGAAAAAAAAATCTACTGCATAAAAATGGAATCTACTGCACTTTTTTTGTAAATCTACTTCGGAAATTTTTTCAAACAGTGGCAACGCTGCCTCAGACATCGCCCCTGGCGCCCCCTTGTCGGCGATCAAGTCTACCGAAGTCACCGAGTTCTCTCTTCAGGAGTAAACTACTTTGCGGAGAGATTAGCTCCTCGCTATGAAGGACCGAACGAGGTAACAAAAATACTCTCTCCCGTTATCGTTGCTTTACGGAAAAGAGATGCTAAAGGCCACATTACGAGCGTCCGGGCGCATGTAAGAAATATTAAAAATTATATTTCCAATAATGAGGTGCCAACAAATTCTACTTCCAGTTTAACCAGTCTGTCCTCAACCACCGTCGCGATCGGACCGTCACAGACCAGCCTTCAAGAAGTAGAATATCCACCAGCGGCGGAAGCATTTTGCAGCCTAGGACCGACCATCCACGAGGTAAGTGGCATATTCACAGGGCCGAACAAAATCTTGAAACAATTATTTCCCGAAGCTAGAATCAGCCTCGCAACGCCGCCGGCAGACAACGTCCGCAATCTCCCCGCAGAACTAATCCTCGGTGCGATGCCACCTCCACCAGCAGCCGATCCATGCCAACACATACGTACCACCCTTCCAGGCCACGACCCCCACCTCGAGCCGCTAACGCCGTGATGATCACACTAAGTGGAACAACGGCCCAGCCCTCAACGTCTCGCCGGGTAACGGTCAGGAGAACCGTGAACAACGGAGCCGCACCCATTCGCCCTCCGATATCCCCACCACGCGTCATGGCGCAAGTGCGGGCTACTGAACGCCGAGCCGAGGAACTATGGGCCGAACGTCTCGCGGCAGTTGGGGCAACCACCACCAAACACAATCCCGACATGCGGCACGCACCGGTGGCGCGGTCGCAAGGATGGGTAGTCCATATGGTGGATCTACCTCCACCAGACAACGCGCGGCGCGCACACATCCAACTCGCCGCCAGCCGCATGACCGCAGAAAAGATACAACGCGACCCCAGGACTGCCAGATACGCTCCCGGTTACGTCCCCTGGGTCCCGACTCCACCGTCCGTAGAAAGTCCATCCGCAACCGCCATTAACCAACCGACAGCCAAAATAGTCACCGCACTGTTACGCCCAGATCCATGTTTAGCAGCTGGCCCATCAGCGTTTCTTTTCTCCGGCGCCAGCAACGCTGCAGCCCGGGCCCGCGAAGGGGCCAATCAACAGCAGTAAGGCATGTGTTAGCAGACGAGAAGAGATCAGGCACTTAGGAGTTACATTATTCTTTTTTTTTATTATTTTGACTGTTTTTGTTATTATTGTCACCAGTTTAAGGTGATCCGAGAATGAGTTTTTTTTGTTTACAAGAAGTTTGTTTTAATTGGTTTTGCTATTAAAGTTAATCGAAAAGTACAAAAAGAGTTCATCCTTCCTGTTTACGATGCTTCTATCGCAAGTAAATTGTAGACCAGACCACAGTACCTGTACTATGACTGGATAAAGTGACTACAGTGAAGCACTATAACACCTTGTTCACTATGAGAAATAGAATTTGGAAACAGCTCCCAGCAGACTCACTGGAAGAGATAAATGATAAGTCTTGTACCCTGTTTAGCTATCTGAAAAGTCTTTATTTGTCACACATTATTTATACACAAAAAATGCTTATTCCAAATTATTTACAAATGCGTGTTTGTGCTGACTGCACAAAAGAAAATTATGAACATTATTGATAGAGTTCAAAGTTATCGTATTACAAGTTGAATTCACAAATTAATGCTGATTTAATGAAATTTGAAAGTATAGAGTATTGTACAGTATGGTTAGCAAGTTTAATGAATTTAGTGAATGATAGTATGGCAAACAAAAACTTATTTATTATAATTATATGGTGATGATTTGTTGATCTTGAACATCCTGCCCCACGCTGATGATATGCTGTGGATTCATCAGAAGCTATTAGACCTGGAAACTGTAGCTGGATGATGGTTCATTTCTAGGTGCTGGTATTGGTGGTGATGACATTCTTTGTTTGAATCGAGCAATGCAACACCGGCATGCTAGGTATATGAGGACTGTCATTGCACTGAGAAAACCAAGAAAGCTCATGATGGTGTGCGGAATGTTATGTTAATATATGTGATTTGGGAGTTCTAGCTGTTGTGACTTAATCTGCTTTTGAAGTTCTAGCAGATCTGTGTGGAATGAACTCGTTTGATGAATAATACTTGAGAGCTGTAAGGCGGCTGATGTTCTCAGAAGTTATATCACCGCTTTGTCTGGTATGCGACACTCGTATATTGTTTGAGTGAATTTGTAGCCCTTGCAGAGTTAGATGTTGATGTTTGGCCACGCAAGACGGTTGCATTTTTAAAAGGCCACTTCCCTGTATTTTAATGAAGGTAGTTTGGCGATCACAAACGGTATTCAGCGTTGTTTCGTCTTTGACGGCGAAAATCCATTGATTTACTTCAGGCAGCTTTTTCCAAACAGAATTGGTTTGAATAAGTTTGAGCTCACATCCCGACAGGTCCGAAGCGTTGTTGAGTAAATTTATTTCGCAGATGCTGAGGTTTGTTCCACATCTGTATACTGGATGAGATTGGGGGCACAGATAATGAACCCCGTTCATTATGATACATGAAATGAAGTCACCTTCGGTTACAGGGTAGTATTCGTCGTGGTGAGGACTCACTGCCAGGAAACTTATTGATGATTGTATTGCTATGAAGGTTTTGTTGACAACTGCTGGGATCGGAACCACGTTGAACATCGTGAATTCTTCCAACTCGACCAATGGTAGTTCAATTTTAAAAATTAGGTAGTCCGAGGCTATTTGTCCGGTAATTGACATAAACTTGTATAGTGTCCTGTCAATATGTTTTCGGTCTCAACTGGAAGTCGAAGTCCTGATGGTAAATGGTTTCTTATTTTGGTAATTTCACCGTTGAGTTGTTGTGGAGATATGAGTAGATGATTTATTCGTCCTTGGTGAGTATCTGCCAAAACATCAGTTATTGAATTTTGGGTGCGCTGTATGTTCATTATAAGCAATGTGGCGTAAATAGACCATGACAAAAAAAGCTCCTTAATCTTAGTCTGGTACACTTCCTCGGTCAAATTGTTGATTCGATGTATTATCTGCTTAAATTGAGTTTCAAGCATGCTGTGTTTTTTGGACATGGTTTCTTGATTTTGTTTCATTATGTTCACTGTTGAGTCTAAAATCGAAGTCTGATTATTCGCAAGTTTCAGTAATTGTTCTTCATTTGAATGCAACTCTTCGAAATGACGAGTTACTTCTTCTGAGTATCTAGAGTCGAGAACTCCAAAATGCGAATTTGCTATGTTTCCTACGACATCTATAGCTCCTCTTTTAATCCTCCCTTGTTTAGTTGAAAGAAATATATTATCTTTCGTTACCTTGTGTTCGATCAGTTCTATTTGTTGAACAACTTGAGCACATGATCCCTGAAACGACAACTGATCGCATAGATGTTTTAGTACGATAGTGCTGTTTTCGAGTGCTTGAATTTCTTTTCGATATGAAGCAAGGTTATAGTATACCACTAGATTCCATTTGCTGTGAATCAAGCTTATCGTCCCTTGTTTTTGGAAATGTATGCCAGGTGCCGAGCTATTAAACTTGATGACTTCTACATCACTGGCAGCTATAATTGGTAATAGCAGAGCTACTATTAAAAGAGTCAGTAATCCTGACCGGGATGAATTGGGCGTTGATTGTTTTGTTGGCTTAGATGATGAACTGGACTCGTCGATGTCTTGTTCATCTAGTTTGCGTTTTCGACTTGTTAGAGATGCATCAGGTTGAAAGCCCAGTGAGTTTTGGCTGCCTTCTACTAGTGGAGCTAGCTTGTGTATGTTACGACGTAGTACTCCAGGTTTTGTTCGAACTTCTGCAACCCGGACATGTCCATCGTTTCCGTGAATCACCTTTTCGATTCTTCCTAGTGGCCATTTCATTACTGGAGTGTTGTCTTCCTTGAAAATTACGACTGTGCCTGGTTGAAAGTTTTTCGACTGTGTTTTCCACTTTGTTTGTTGTTGGAGTTCGTTCAGGTATTCTCGGGACCATCGTTTTCAGAATTCCTTCTTGATGGTTGACACAAGCTTCCACCTAGTGACTGGTGTCCCACTTTGTGGTTCTGCATGTTGATCAACAACTGCTTTTAGGGGCTCGCCACCCGGACATGTCCGTCGTTTCCGTGAATCACCTTTTCGATTCTTCCTAGTGGCCATTTCATTACTGGAGTGTTGTCTTCCTTGAAAATTACGACTGTGCCTGGTTGAAAGTTTTTCGACTGTGTTTTCCACTTTGTTTGTTGTTGGAGTTCGTTCAGGTATTCTCGGGACCATCGTTTTCAGAATTCCTTCTTGATGGTTGACACAAGCTTCCACCTATTGACTAGTGTCCCACTTTGTGGTTCTGCATGTTGATCAACAACTGCTTTTAGGGGCTCGCCTATTAAAAAGTGACCCGGCGTTAGTACAGTCAGGTCATTTGGATTATCTGGCATTGCGGTTAGTGGTCTGGAATTTAGAATGGCCTCGACTTCTGGAGTAACGGTTCCGAGCTCCTCGTAGGTGAGTGACGCCTTCGAAACTTTACATAGTAATAGGTGTTTTGCAGACTTGACCGCTGCTTCCCATAGTAATCCGAAGTGAGGAGCACGTGGTGGAATAAAATGAAAGTCTATGCCTTTAGAGCTGCAATTGGCGGTTATTTGATCTTGGGCATGTTTTGAATATATGCTTGTTTTCAGCTCATCTAGTTGGTTTCTTGCACCTACGAAGTTCGTGGCACTATCGCAGTACAAGTTTCTGACATGGCCTCGTCGGTTCATGAACCTCTTCAGTGCTCCAATGAATGCTTCTGTGGTTAATTCGCTTACAACTTCAATATGAACTGCCTTCGTAGCAAAGCAGCAGAATATTGATAAATAGCACTTTTGTGGCCTACTTCCTCTCGTTCGGTAATGAACCCATAACGAACCACAAAAGTCTACACCAGCATTGATGAAGGGACGTGCTGGTTGCACTCTATGACCTGGTAAATTTCCCATAATTTGAAAATACATAGTGGGTTTGGCCTTGATGCATGATGTACAGTTTTGTGTGATAGAACGCGCAATATTCTTCCCTTTGATTGGCCAGAATTTTTGTCTGGTGATGGCAAGAAGTCCTTGAGGTCCAATATGATTATTCTCAATATGTAGATCTGTCATTATCATTTTGACAAATGGATGCTTGTGGGGTAAGAGTATTGGATGCTTGGTGTCATATGGCAGCTCCGATTTTTCTAGTCTGCCTTCGACTCGTAATAGTCCCTTGTCATCTAAGAATACCGCAAGACCTATCAACGGGCTCGCTTTGTGAAGCTCTTGTTGAGCTTTGAGTGCACGGATGTCTCTCATTAATTCTTTCATTTTAAGAAATGAATTAGAGTGTTTCATTCCTTCAAATATGCTTGTTGATTGATTACTAGTGATTAAGGCTACAACCATCTTATATGGGGGTGGCCATATGACTTCAGTGCCATGTAGAAATCTTGGACCATATTTCCATAAGAGATGATCTTGAAGTTTATCTGGTGAAATCCCCCTTGATAGGACATCTGCAGGATTGTCGCTGAAACTGACATGTCGCCACTGAATGGGGTCCGTGAGTTTTTGGCTGCTTGCAATCCGACGTCCAACAAATGATTGAAATGATTCCGCCTTGGAATTTATCCAGCTCACTACAATCTGAGAGTCTGTCCACAAGAATCGGTTTGCGTCTTTCAATATGAGATCAAGCTTCACACGGTTTGACAATTCAGCGGCTAGTAGAGCTGCGCATAATTCTAAACGAGGTATTACTAATTTTGTTTTAGCTAAACTAAAAGCCCGATTAAAGTCTTTCTTTTTTTATATAGATTATGTTTAATTCATTTTTTGTTTTTGCTTTTTTAATAAATATTTTTCCATAAATCCTGTTTAAAACGACTTCTTTGTATTTTTAATTTTTGCTTATATGTAGATACATTTTCTCTCAAATTGTATAGATTCATTATTTATTTAATTAACCGGCAGATGGCTTAGGGCCATGCTTGTAATTCTTTTTTTAACTTTAAGTTTATATTCTTTCGAAAAAAAAAAACAATAAAGATAATAATAATAATAATAATAATAATAATAATAATTCTAAACGAGGTATTGTCATTGACTTAGCCCCTGATGCTGATTTAGTGATTGGGGCGACTCGAGATTTGGAGCATAGTAATCGTACTATGATTGTACCATTTTTGTTAATAAATCTGACATATACCGCTGCGCCATAAGCCTTTCCTGAATCATCAGCAAATGTGTGTATTTGAACTGATGAAGGGATCGTATCGCTGAAAACATGTCGAGAAATGTTGAACTTGTCTAGTTCTTGCAATCCTTGATAGAACTTCTTCCACCTGGTGTACATTTCTTCTGGTAGCGCTGCATCCCAGTCGTACTTAAGCTCCCATAGTTCTTGAAGAAACAATTTTGCCACAATAACTACAGGTGCTATAATCCCAAGTGGATCAAAAAGACGAGTTATATCTGAGGCTACTGATCGTTTGGTGAATTTTTTCTGGGGTTTGCATTTATTTTTTATGCTGAAGACGTCTGATTTAGGTCGCCATATCAATCCAAGAGTTTTGACCGTGCCTTCATTGTTGTCATCGGAAAGAGGAATCTCTTGATCTTCTAATGGAACGTGTGCGAGTGATTGTTGAGTGTTGGAGCACCATTTTTTTAATTCGAACACTCCCTCCCGCAGTAATGCTGATAGTTTGGCTTGAATGTGCTTTGCTTCGAGTAAGCTGTCTGCACCTGACATCACGTCATCGACGTAAAAATCTTTTAACAACACTTGGGAGCCTAAAGGATACTTTGAAGAGTAGTCTTGAGCTAAAGTCTGGAGGCATTTTGTGGCGAGATAAGGAGCTGATGTAGTTCCGTATGTAACAGTGCAAAGCTTGTAACATTTTAGAGCTTGGGTTGATTTGGGTCGCCACCATATTAACTGGAAGTGTTGGTCTTCTTCTCTTACGCGTATTCGCCGATACATTTTTTGAATGTCGGCCTTAATGAAGAATTTTGGCAATCTAAACGCAATAGTATGGTGAACAACTCATCTTGAATAGTTGGACCGTCATACAGAATGTCATTAAGCGACAGATTGGAAGATGTCTTTGCCGAGGCATCAAAAACAACTCTTAGTTTGGTGCTGCTGCTTTTTGCTTTGAGGACGCAAAAGTGAGGCAGGAAATAGTGTGGCGTTTGAATGGTTTTGAAGTTGATCTCTACCATATGCCCCAATTTGATGTACTCGTCCATGAAGCCAATGTATTGATCGTATAATTCTTGATCTCGCTCCAATTTGCACTCCAAAGCATGGAATCTTCTCAATGCTATATCCCTAGATTCTCCTAATTTCTCTGGGTCGTCAGCAAAAGGTAGATTGACAACGAACCTTCCAGTCGTATCTCTTGACGTTGATCGGGTAAAATATTCTTCACATTTTTCTTCTGCAATTGTTCGTTTTGATGTGGAGCACGGTAATTCTTCTGTCTGCCAAAATTTGCTCATGATTTGTTCAAGAGCTGCTTCTTCGGTGTGTATTCCGCATGTGCTGATTGTTGGCGATCCTTCATTTAACTTGCCAGTAACAATCCATCCTAGTAATGTATTTTGTAGCAGTGGTAGATTCTCTCCTAGCTTAATTTGACCAACGCAGAGCAAATGATGGAAAAATTCCGCTCCTATAAGCAGGTCTATGTGACTTGGCTGATTGAAATTCGGGTTGGCTAGCTAAATGTTATCCGGAATATTCCATGCAGTTATGTCAAATGATTAGTTCGTTGCGGAGAAACTATTTCCGGCAATACGACTGCTTCTAGCCTGGTGGTAAAGCTGGTAGTGATAGATTGCAAACTAATATTTGCTCTACGTTGTGAATCCTTTATGGATTTTCCTATCTTTTGAATGATCATAGGGCGGCACGATAACGGAATATTTAATTTTCGAATCATTCTTTCAGATATAATGTTTATCTGTGAACCTGAGTCCAAAACTGCACGACAGTTAATGGGCGAACCGTCTTGACTTGCCAACTTGATGATGACTGTACTAAGAAAAACGTAGCCAGTCTTCTTGTTTTTATTTAATGCAGCTAATACCGAGTTCTCACTCCCAGATATGTTAGATGGGTTTGATTGCAACATGTTTTGGTGTTGTTCAGAATTTGATCTTGTTGGCCCTAATTTTCGTTTTTGGTCCGTGAGGGCGCTTGGTTGAGCTATTGTTGACAAGTGAACCAATGTGTTGTGTTTTTTGTAACACTTTGTGCAACCTCGTAGCAGGCAGTTGTAAGAAGTGTACCCAACTTGGAAACAGTTGACACACAAAATGTGTTTCCTCACCTGTCTTAAGTTGTGAGGTTAAGGAAAGTACGACACATGAATAACGGGTGAGAAGCCTTGCACAACGAACAACTGCCCTTCTGCGTGGTAATGGAACTTGTCACCTAGTTGTAGTTTGAATTTCTCTTTCTTTCGTTTGCGCACGTATTGCCAGGTTTTGTTTCCAATGCCTCTAATGATTGGAAACGAGACTCGAGAAATGTCATGAACTGGTCAAAATCAGGCAGTTCCTTTGGCTGTTTCAAGGACTGCTCCCAAGGGGTTAGAGTATTCCGATCCAATTTTTTAATCAGAATATTCATTAATAATGGGTCCCAGTTTGATGTGTCGATTTTTAGATTCTTAAGACCCAGCAGGCATTCGACTGTAGTGTCGTGCAATGCCTTTATTTGACTTGATGTTTCCATGTGGCTGGTTGGCTGCGCCATTAGTTTATTTATAAGCGCTGATACTAGTAACCGAGGGTTTTCGTACCGCTCAGTGACTACCTTCCAAGCAGCGTGGTAGTTGGCGTCTGAGGTGGTGAAGTGGCGTATAAGTTTTTCTGCTTCACTTTCCAGAGTTGTTTTTAGGTAAGGACGTGTCTAAATGCACCCACGGTGTAGTTCGTTTAGGTGGTGTTACACCGCACTTTTGAATAACCAATACACCGCATTTTAAATAATGAGTGGAAATAAATGGAGTAGGTTCGTGTTACACCGCATTTTTTTAGAAATCTCTCAAATCATTTCACAGAAACGAATGCTTTTTAGTAGCTTTTCAAGTATAAAAACAGTATGAGTCAAAAAATATGCGGTGTTACACCGCATTTTTCTTTTAGAAATCTCTCAAGTCATTTGACAGAAACGAATGCTTTTTAGTAGCTTTTCAAGTATAAAAACAGTATGAGTCAAAAAATATGCGGTGTTACACCGCATTTTTTAAAAATCTCTCAAGTCATTTAACAGAAAAAAATCCTTTTTTGTAGCTTTAGCTGTAGGCCATCTAGCGCTGTATAGAAATAGAAAAACAATGAAGTAGCTTTTCGCTATCATTTGGTTACAGAACCAAATTCGCTATGGCCATCTAGAGTTGTATAGAAAAATGAAAGAAATAAGAAAATAGCTTTTCACTATAACCAATCAGAAAGATTAAAGTGATGCCAGATAGTAGCTATTTTCTGCTACTTTGTTATTTTTTTAAGAATTTTTTAAAACTCGAAGGAAGTTACTTATACTCGTATCTTCGTAACCTTCTTCTGTGTTTTAAGTAAAAAAGAATTTTAAGCCACTCCTTCGCTACGCTCTTGATAAATATTTTGCCGATTCAACTTTTTTGCGGAGCTCGGCATAGGCTGACGCTTACACCTTGGTACAACTTTCGTAACTTTGATGTCTTGGGTTTTAATTTTGCTGAAAATGGATTTGCAGTTCCTGCATAAAAGAATATCTAACTTTGAATATGTTTCGTTCTTTCTGTTTTAAAAGCGTTATTGCTGTTTGTCCTATTCTGTGGACAGCCCCGGATCTTAAATTTTTTTTAGACGGGGCAAATACTGAAAAATGCCTCCCCTACCAACCTATGTTTATTTTTACTTTTATCATCTTTAAAATTTCATCAGATGTCCAGTAATTGATTGACAACTGGACATAAGCCCTCCAGAAATAATATTTCCACCGCTGTTTTTTCTGTGCTAATCCTATTTATTTACAGACGTGTAGGATATACATTTTATACACAGCACAGTAAAGGACTTACAGTAAAAAAATTTATAATTATAATAAAAATTAAATTAGTTATTGCATTTTTCAATTGAAATTACAATTTTACACCTCGAGTTTTTCGTTCAGCAAATAAATCTATAACCTTGTCATAATTTAATTCGTGTGCAATTCGATTTTCTATCGCTAAGATTGCAAGACTGGATAAGCGTTCCTGGCTCATAGAAGATCGCAAATAATTTTTAATTAGTTTTAGTTTGCTAAAACTTCTCTCACAGCTTTCGGATGTATTGAGAAGCGTAGAGTAAACTTGCAAAGTAATATAATTATTTGAAAGGTGCGACAGTTCTTCACATTTTGGCCAATCAAAACAATATTTACGAACCACTTTGTTACCTTTAACTCTTACAAAAATATATCGTTGCTAGTCTAACATATATACACTTGCGAGTGAGATAAGCTGCGATATAAGGTTGAGCAGTGGAAGAAAAGATTGAAAAAAGTTTAAAAACGGTGCCTCCCATAGTACCGTTTTTTTCAAAATCGACTTCCTCGTTAATCGGTAACACGATATTAACGAAATTTTGTATATTAAAAGTCGTAGGTTGCTTAAAAAAGACTGGGTATCAACATTTAAAAAATTCTAGTTTTTGAATTTCAATTCAATTCGATTTTTCTAAAAAATCGTATGGAAGGGGGGAGGGGGGGGGGGTCCATTTTCCCACGTTTAGGCTGGAGGGCAAGTTAAGAAAAAAATCTTATAAAATGGAAAATAAATATTTAAAAATAACGGTAATACCTACAGAGCCGTGCTATAGCATTTTGAAAAGCCAAAAACTTATACATTAATTTAAAATTTAAATAAAGTTGTTCAAATGAATAGTTTTTGAAATATTAATTTTCAAAGTCAAAATTTTGAGAAAAAACATAATTTTTTTTTCAAACCATTTTTTTTTTTTTCGTAATCAAGTAGCATTTTTCTGTCTTATTTTCAATGCTCTTATTTATTTTTGATCAAACACAAAAAACCGGATGTCAAAATAACCTGTAGTTTTTGAGAAAACCAAAAATTACAAAAACTACTTTTTCCAATTTTTTTTTTTTAAAGCTTTTTTTCGGTCACCGCCGCCGACGCGTGTCGCCGACGCGTGCCGCCGGCTGACGCGTATATCATCTAAATCATCAACAGCTAATTTGTCTAAAGTCTGTTGACAAAATATCCTCTCTTGTTTTTCCAGCAACTTCTATGAAATCAATGAAACATACATCGCCAGTTCTTTTTACATATCGAATAACAACATGTCTCATTTCTTCTGTATGCTGTATGGGATACATCTGGAGTGCAGTTGAACATTATCGTGTAGTATTTGGCTTCTTTGATCTCACTTGCTATTTTCAACTGTTTTTGCCATTATGTCAATTATTTCATTCTGTATTGTCTTTGATAAATATGATACTCTTTTTTAAGTGTTCTAAGTAAGTGTTGAATTATGTTTGGCGAGCAGGGAAATTAAGTTCAAGAAGTTACCTTGACTAGGCTGAGGACATTTGTGTGATGAGATCGGTAAAAAAACGAGCAAAAAATTGCATTTTTTTTTAGAATATAAAAACCAAAATCTTTTTACCCTCTCGCAATTAGCAAACGTCCTGTACCACACAGAAGATGTAAATGTAAAGTGTCTGCCATTGCGTTCAGTAGATCTAAATTCAATGCTTTCGGGGTGATTTTCTGCTAATACTACAGCCTGATTGCTAAAGAAAGATCGTTGTTGGTCAGTAATTTTTTCCACTCCTTGCCAATTGCCTGGGTCCGTCAATTTATTTATATTCTGTATTATATTCTTATTTATATTCTTATTCTGGCTTTGTTTTTTCTGGTTCTGGCTGCTCTTCGCACATAGATAAAGATGTTGAAGTTTGCATTGTGAAATCAGACTGTGAAAAATCTTTATCCTTTTGATCTTTCCCGAGAACATGCGAGAAACATCCTCTATTTCAATATCAACTTCGGAAGATGCACCAAATACTATCTGCACATTTTTTTCCTTGCATCTTCTTATATTTAGCATTTTTCCTATATTCCGCTCCCGATAGTTTTTTTCTTCGCGCTCATAATAACAAACTGTGAACGAAAATATTCAGTTTCACCGATGAAACATTTGAATCTATAGAAAATATTTTTAAAGTGAATCAACCGGAAAACAAGATCATTGCATGGAATAATAAAATTTTCAACTCTATATAACGCAAAGTAGTTGTACCTACTATACGATTTGACTTCAATTTCACTAACACCACAATTTACAAGCGGAGAAATGATAATGATTTTTTAGGTGTAAGTGGAACAGGACTTAATCACGGACGAACACGGATAGGTAGTTATAAAAAAAACTAACCTTGAAAAGCGATCGATGAACTGTGATAGATTTATTGATATGACAATAGCACAATCAGTGTGATGATCGACAAGAAAGTACAAAAAATAATAATGATAATATAATGCGATCTGTCCACTTTGACTTTTGACTTCCATTTCACTGTGCTTCCTTTCGCTCGCAACCACAGTTGCTGTTCTGAAACCGAAAAGTAGCTTATTTTTTTTCGCTTGCAACTCCTGTTACCTGCACGAGATAACAGGGTCCGGTAATGAATAGTGTGAAATGGTTTTGATGCTCTTTTTGTTTGATGTTTGTTTTAGGGAGCTATGACTCGCTATCGCACACACGAGTGCTGCAGCGCTCTGTGATTCCTGTGGGCGAGCGAGAGCAAATTTTGAACTTGTCTTTGCCGCCCACTAAACTTGCCGCACGGGGCATGTGCCCCGGCTTGCCCCCCCTAGATCCGGGGCTGTCTGTGGACGTATTAGAAAGTTATCTTACTTAAACGACAATAGTGGCAACAGGAGTTTTATCATTTTACTGGTGTTTTAATAAAACGTTTACTGTAGTAAGGGTGATTTACTTACGTTGCAGACAAATCCTCCTCATTATCTGCGTCGCTGTGACTTACAATAACAACAAGGCGCGAAAGTACTTGGTGCTGCTGCTAACAAAAAATATACAGATGCTAATATCTGTTGGCATTTTTCTTTTCTAAATGCAAATAAAGTTGAATGTAACTTAAGGGCACTGTCACACTTGGAACGTCGAAAAAAAGTGAATTTGTTTTAGTTTTTTTGTAAGAAAAGTATGAAATGCATTTAAACGAATTTTTGCACACATATTAATACAATGTATTAATATGTGTGCAAAAAACTATCTCAAAATATTATTCAAACATGTATTAAATACATGTTTGAATAATATTTTGTAATTTTTCCCACATCAAAATATTCATTACAACTGAACTTATGTGTAAATAAGTAAAGATAAATAAATAAGTAAAAATATTTTATTTTGCGGTGAACGCGATTTCACCTTCAAAAATTATCTTAAACAAAAAATTTAAATAGATTTCGTTAAATAACATATTTTTCAGGTAAGCATTCGCTTGGTTTTCAAAAATATCGATTTTTGAATTTTTGGTGACGATTTAAAAAAAAAAAAATTGGACTTTAAATCGGCTTCAAAATCGGTTTTATTCAGAAAAAATAAAAAAACTATAACTTTATTTGTTTTTGTATTAACTGGTTTAAGTGTTTTTGAGTTATCGCAGTCTCCGGCTTCAAAAAAGTGGTTTTGAGATAATCGCATTAAAAGGTAAAACAAGGAATTGTATCTTCCTGACTCTGATGTCACTTTCCATTGGACGAAAAGAACCGTCCAGGAGCGTCCAGGAGCATTCTCAAACCGTTCCATTGGTGCAAAAAGATTGTTTCTCATAATTCTGAGGAGTGACAGCCGCTTCTCGATTTGAAGTGAGAATCGACTCAAGAAGCACTAACACATGTTACTCAAATGTCAAAAAGAAAATTTTCTTCAGGGAATATTTTTTAAGAGCCACAGGTGTTTCACTCACACAAAGAAAATTACGTTAAACTGAATAGCAACAATTTTGAGTGTTCCATTGGTTTTTAAAATTCAAAAATCGATATTTTTGAAAACCACATACTTTTCCTACAAAAAAAAATAAGACAAATTGACTTTTTTTTCGACGTTCCAAGTGTGACAGTGCCCTTAAGTTACATTCAACTTTATTTGCATTTAGAAACGAAAAATGCCAACAGAGATATTAGCATCTTTAATGTCGAATTTTACTTTACAATAGATTAGATTAGATTGATTTTATTTTCATCATTTCTGAACATTATTTATAAATAACAAAATCAGAATTAGCATGGCAATGCCGTCTGCCAGGTTGACAAGTAAAAATTAATATAATATAAAGCTTATTGGTTCTACGATAATGTTAAAAAGCAAGAAATTATTAGACAAAAAAAACATAAGTAACCGTGTATATACAATAATTATTTGACTTCGATGAGTTTTTAGAAGCTTTCGCTGAGTATTCTGTCACGATAGGTTTTTGCCACTTTGCAATACGTGAAAAGTTTTTCCACCGACATCTCGTTAAGAAGACTTATCATTTCCACTTCCGTGAGGTAACTAGATCCCAGGAAGGCTCTCCTGCTTTCTACCAGCACAGGACATTTTCCTAAGAAGTGAAAAACATCTTCTGTTTCTCTTAGGTTGCATAAACTACATTGTCCAGGACGATCCTCTCTATGCGGAATATAGTTAAGATGCATGAGCTCCCCCCGAAGTCTCAGCATCATAGAAATAACCTCAACATTGTTCTCATCTCTAAAGTAATTATCTGGACCAAGGTTACGACTTAGGTGTTTGTAGATTAATCTATGAGTTGAATTTGAAGCTTCTTCTATATAGCGATTACGGAGTTTTTCATCAACCGCCGCAATTAGATTGTACAATTTAACTTTGCAATCATTGACGTTACAATATATATATATCTTAATGTCTAATTGTACTCTACGATAAATTGTACTCTACGATCGGCGTCCTCTTTTTATAATGGCAGTTCGTTTCACCAAACGATCTGCTCTCCCCTTTTGCTTTTGTATCCCTTGAAGTTGGTTGTCATTCAGAACAGTGAGTTCGAGATGGCGTTGGTAGTAGCTTCTTTGTTAAGCTCATGTTACATTTACTTTTTTTGCAAACAAAACCGATCAAATAAATTACATTACACATCTGTATTTTTTTTGTTAGCCGCAGCACCAAGTTCTTTTGTGCCTTGGTGTTATTGTAGGTTGTAACTTAAAATGTCGAAAACAGTGATACTAAATTATCATTTGATCCGAGATATCACAGCGACGCAGATAATGAGGTGGATTTGTCTGCAACGTAAGTAAATCACCCTTACTACAGTAAACGTTTTATTAAAACACCAGTAAAATGATAAAGCTCCTGTTGCCACTATTGTCGTTTAAGTAAAATAACTTTCTAATACGTCCACATAATAGGACAAACAGCAATAACGCTTTTAAAACAGAAAGAACGAAACATATTCAAAGTTAGATATTCTTTTATGCAGGAACTGCAAATCCATTTTCAGCAAAATTAAAACCCAAGACATCAAAGTTACGAAAGTTGTACCAAGGTGTAAGCGTCAGCCTATGCCGAGCTCCGCAAAAAAGTTGAATCGGCAAAATATTTATCAAGAGCGTAACGAAGGAGAGTGGTTTAAAGGAAGGAGTGGCTTAAAATTCTTTTTTGCTTAAAACACAGAAGAAGGTTACGAAAATACGAGTATAAGTAACTTCCTTCGAGTTTTAAAAAATTCTTAAAAAATAACTCAGTAGCAGAAAATAGCTACTATCTGGCATCACTTTAATCTTTCTGATTGGTTATAGTGAAAAGCTATTTTCTATACAGCGCTAGATTGCCTACAGCTAAAGCTTCAAAAAGGATTTTTTTCTGTTAAATGACTTGAGAGATTTTTAAAAAATGCGGTGTAACACCGCATATTTTTTGACTCATACTGTTTTTATATTTGAAAAGCTACTAATTATGCCGTTTGCCTCAATTTGTCGGATTGACGGGGATCAGGATGGCCTCCTTCAAGTTTGATTGACAACATAAGGAGATTTTTCTGAACTCTGTCCTCAAATGCGAAGTACTCTTCGATGTCATAACCTGCATTCTCTGGGTCTTCTAGGAATTTAGAAATTTTTTGATGAACCTCCTCCGTCTGTGACCAGACGCTTTTTATTCGGTCGATCTTTAGGCGGCAACATGTGCCTGAATAATCTTCTGAACTCTCCTCTATGTTTTCCAGCAATCGCTTCAATGACTGCACGATTGCCTTTTGCCTTCGAAAGACTTTTGTTGTGTCTGTGTCCTGGTTCGGTGTTGAGGTTAGCGAATGAGAAGTAGCTTCACAATTTCCTTTGCTGATTCTTTTTCAGCTTGTCTTTCCGATGTCCCAGCCTTCATCACGTTTTCCTTTGCTGATTCTTTTTCAGCTTGTCTTTCCGATGTCCCATCCTTCATCACGGACAGAAGGTGTTGTGTTAGCGATTGGTAGATTTGCTTGACCTTCCCAGCTGTGTCGCCTTGGAAGTATGGTGTATCGTGTTTTCCGACCTCCTCGATATCTTTGTGATTCTCTTAGAACTCACCCCAAAGATCTTCAATCAAATCCAGCCGCTTCCTCGCGTATTCTGCTGTCTTCCTTCCCGGTCCGTCCTTTGTAATGTTGGATTGCAAACGCAGCAATTCATCGGTGATGACCTTCTGCCTGGCACCTTTTGTGCAGATATCCAGTTCATCCTCCATGGGTTAAATTTTTGGATCGTCGCGTTGTCTCTGGATCTCTCTCTGAAGTTTAAGTCTTCAATGAGTTCAATGAATTGAGCAGATTTCAATGTTGCAGTTTTGTATTTGTATTTGTATTTATTGGTACAGAAATTATGTTACACGTAGATACAATATTATCTTTTAGTTGTGAACAATATAAACAAGGTTTAAATATTAATGAATTTGAAAATTAATGAATGAAATGAAAATTAATTATTTTAGTATTATTAAATTATAGTTAAATTATGATTTAAATTATTATTTACATTATTTACTTGAACTTTTTTAATTTTTCTTTTGTAAATATGCTTACGAGCAGTAATGTTGTTTAAGCTTTTCTTGAAAATCCCTCATACCTGAAGACCGTCTGACATTGAGCGGAAGGCGATTCCAGAGTCTTATGGCGCAGACAAAAAACTGTTTTTGAGTTATAGAGTAGTTCGTAAAAGGTGGCACGAAACTTCTACTTCTTCCGGAAGAAGATGCAAATTGAATTCTTTGGAAAAGATATTCGGGCACTCTATTTTCTTTAAGACTGAAAAGAAAAGTCAGTGTTTTAAACTCGAGATACTGTTGTAACTCCATTCCAAGGAAAGCCTTAACATAACCAGAGATATGTTCTCTTCGACCAATGTTATAGGCAAACCTTACTGTACTATTTATAGCTACTTTCAACTTACGTAAGGAGACACTATCTAGGTCACAGAAAACTGGGTAGGCATAAAAAATGATTGGGAATAAAAGTGACTTAACCAACATTGCCTTAGTCCTGAAAGGAAGACAGTTCCCAATTTGGTATAGAATACGGAGGGATCCATATATCTTAGATACTATTTTAATAATATGATTTCCCCAGGTGAGATTTTGGTTAAATGTAACACCGAGATTTTTTACACTGGTGACGTAGGGTAACAGTTTTGCCAGTGTTTCAGCCCTGGCAACTCTTATGTTGATGATTTCAGTGTAAGCAGGTTTGCCAGTGTTTCAGCCCTGGCAACGCTTATGTTGGCGAAAATTGCTTTTTACTGCTTGTGAGGGAAGCAATGATCACGTCGGGGTCACCAAATGTTTACGATGCTTCTATCGCAAGTGGATTGTAGACCAGACCACAATACCTGTACTATGACTGGATAAAGTGACTACAGTGAAGCACTATAACACCTTGTTCACTATGAGAAATAGAATTTGGAAACAGCTCCCAGCAGACTCACTGGAAGAGATAAATGATAAGTCTTGTACCCTGTTTAGTTATCTGAAAAGTCTTTATTTGTCACACATTATTTATACACAAAAAATGCTTATTCCTAATTATTTACAAATGCGTGTTTGTGCTGACTGCACAAAAGAAAATTATGAACATTATTGATAGAGTTCAAAGTTATCGTATTACAAGTTGAATTCACAAATTAATGCTGATTTAATGAAATTTGAAAGTATAGAGTATTGTACAGTATGGTTAGAAAGTTTAATGAATTTAGTGAATGATAGTATGGCAAACAAAAACTTATTTATTATAATTATATGGTGATGATTTGTTGATCTTGAACACTTCCTATATCTAGGAGACCGAAGTCGAGAGGGTTCTCGTCTTATAAAGTAAAGGGGGTCTGTGACGATACGTCACACTTCTCTTGGCCGCCACCAAACCACCTACAACTCACCTTACGATTTACACTCGCTGATACGCAATAACATGGGCACCGAGAAATCGCGTACGCAGTCACTGGCAATAGTACACACCAACCCAGCTAACTATGAAGACCAAACACATGCGCAAGTACTCTGCATGGTTGGTGCATATTTCTACGCCGGTCCCATACGAAAATAAATTCGATTAAACAGCAGCAGGTAAGCTGCCATCGACCGCTGAGTTTATTTTGTTGTTTTGAATGGTAGGTATATGCATATGCATGGTCAGCGAGGAATAATATTTCACTCGCCTGGTAGGCCTCACATTTGCTCTCCACCAGAAAATTAATAAGTAGATGTGAAATTTTATGGAAAAGGCAGAGAAATATCGTAAGCTAATAATTGTTTGTGGCAATACCACTACAATTTTGATATTCATCTTCTCTGCTCTCCGACCGTTCTAGGTGAAATTGCTGGAAAGGAGCTTCTTAACGGAGGCCGCCAGTCAAATTCCCAAACATATTTTTGATTTAACAGGAAAGGAGCTTCCTACCAGAGGCCACCAGTTAAATTCCCCCGCAAAGCATTGAGACTATTAAAGTAGTCCAAGCAATATTTTTGCAACACATTCAGATTAATCGGAAAGGAGCGTCCCAAAAGAGGCCGCCCGCCGGTTAATTCCTCCACAGTGGTCTTGTTATAGCCACACCTCCCCCCTATGGTTCATACAAGCGTCGCTCCATCTTGCGGACGACGTTCTTAACTATAGTTAATTTTATTTCATTCCAGGAGCGCATCTGACACTAGGCCCGCCCCGGTCAAAATAAGCACTTGAAGATTCCGAATTCCCGTGCCGTCCGAAAGCAAAATAAATAAACTGCATTACTCCAGCCGAAGGAGAAACGCCATCCACCCGAAGCGCCCCGCCAGTATCAGGCCAGCGAGCCTGCACCGTGACCCACTTACTCATATTGTACTGAAGCTAAAAGCCAACTAATTCAAACATTGTAAAGACACATTTCTTGTCTATTTTGAAAAATAATAAATCAGATTATAATTCATAATTGCCTTGTCTCGCTCGTTATTTTAGAAGTTGGACTGCCGCTGCCCAAGTATTTCAAGCTTCCTTGGGAAAAGCCCTGAACCCGCTGAGTTTTGCCCCAGCTGGGAATAAAGAAGCCTCACAGCATCAAAAGTCTCGGTGAGTTCTTTACCTACCTTGACGGAGCAGCGTGAATTCTCCAAAGTCATCCTGCATAGTCGTACGAGTTTTGCAGGGTTGCCGAAACTGGACATGGCTCTAAACAGCTCGTCTCTGTAAATGCTGTAATACGCAGTCTTGAAATCGATAAAGAGGTGGTGAATATCGATATTATGTTCTCGGGTTTTTTCCAAGATCTGCCGCAATGTGAAAATTTGGTCTATTGTGGAATGTGAACCTCTCTGGTCTAAAACCACATTGATAAGGACCTATCAAGTTGTTTACGTGTGGTTTCAGACGTTCACATATTACAGCCGACAAGATCTTATAAGCGACGTTAAGGAGGCTTATCCCTCTGTAATTGGCGCAATTGTGAGGGTCTCCCTTCTTTAGGATCAGGCATACGATACTGATGTTCCATTCATCGGGCATGCTTTCTTCCGACCATATCATGCAGATCAGCTGGTGCATGCTCCTTTCCAACTGGTCTCCAGCTGCCTTGAAGAGTTCGGCATCAAGGCCGTCTGCACCTGCAATCTTATTTGATTTAAGTTTGCATATGGCAAGCTTAACTTCCTCTAGGTCGGGAGGACGGCATTCTTGATCATCGTCCAAGCTGAAAGGGGCAATCTGCCTGACAGCGGAATTTGTGTCCTCATCGCCGTTAAGCAGTCTGCAGAAATGATCTTTCCAGATCCTCAGTAGCGACTGTGACTCTATAACTATGTTTCCCTGCTGGTCTTTACAGGCTTGAGTTCGGGGCTTCCCACCCTGGCAGGATCTTTTTACCTTTTCGTAAGACTTCCGAATCTCGTTCCTGTCATGGCACCTCTCAATTTCCTGAAACGAGCGCTTCTCATGCTGCTTCTTTTTCTTTTTGAGAAGTCGGTGTTCTTCCCTTCTTTTCTCCTTGTAGATCTCGTTATACTGATCGTATGCAGCCCTTGTTCGTTGTTGCATCAGCATTTGTCGTGCTTTTTGTTTGGCTGCATTTGCCTGCCTGCATTCTTCATCGAACCATGGGTTTCGTTTTGGTGGCCGAGTGAAACCCAGAACCTCAGAGGCAGCGGTTCTGATGTCTTCTTGGCATTGCTGCCACTGGTCTTCAATGCTTAATGCTGGCGGCATGGGATTCAAGGATAATTGAAGGGACACTCGATTGGCAAAGGCATTGACAATCTCTTGCGATTGTAGCTTTCCGACGTTCACAGCGTTAGTGGTGCATGGAATTAACTTCACGGGCACTACCTTCACATGGGAAATAGCTTCACCTCATGTGGGAAATAATTTCACTTCCTTGTGGTGAAGATATATCCTACTGAAGGTGGGAAATAACCTCACTTTTTCGTGGGAACGAATTTCACTTTTATGTTAAGCTATGTATTGGAAAAAACTTAAACATTTCGTTGCAGTGCAGATCTGTTTTTGAAAATATGTTTACAGGGTGTCCCGTAATTCGTGTTACATACTTCGGGATGTGATTCTTGGTCGTATTCTAGGAAAAAGATTCTTATACAGTAAAGTCCGTTTCTCATCTTTTACATCACTTTTTGACATTTCAAAAAAGGCTAACTTTGGTGTACCTTGACCTGTGTCAAATTCGATTTCTCTGTCAATACTGATGGTAGAGACTTAATTATAGACTTAATTTTTTGGAGAAATGATAATCTTTAAAACTGTATTTAAATTGGACTCCTATAGGCTTAGGGTTGCAAGATCTGTTTTTGAAATCTTTTCTTTATTACTATATAATTGAGCTTTTTTGGTTGCAAAAATCCTAAGAAAGAGCAAATCTTTAAACTTACCTATTTAATTGTCCCGAAAATTAATCCATTGGGTAGCCTATAACCATGGTTTGGTTATAGGCTATACTGAAAACCTAAAAAATAACAATTATTTAAGATATCTTACAATTTAAACAATTTTCCGTACTTACAAGCCTTTGTTTACATTCCAAATGACGTTTAGAATAATAATAATTATCAGAATTGCAGCCCATACTCTGTTTCCATAGTGGGTTGAACCAAGGTTGACTTTGCCAACTCCATGGAAACAGCAATAATCAGTGAATAGAAAAATGGGTGCGTTCAAGAAAGTATCTAAGGCGATTATATCCCTTTCGTGACATTTTTTGTTGTTGACTCATTTTGTTTTGCTTTCTGGGTTGTTGGTTGTTGGGTTTTTGTTGGAAATAAAGTACACAGCAGTTTGAAAAAAAAAATTGTTCAAAGAAAATTATGTGGAATGCTATTTTCTTTTGGTTTGTTTTGGTTACGTTTTTTCAGCTGTTTATGATTTGACAGATATCTACTCTAATCGTTCGAAAACTCACCTGTGGTCTCAGCCAGCAGCATCACATCTACCGAAAGTCCAACGGAGACCAAAAATTCCATGTCCTTCAAATGACATGTCGGTGAAATTCATTTTTTGAGTGGTGTTGAAACTCGGGAATGGATTTGAAGAGTTATCCTTTGGTAAGGAGTTAGTTTTGACATTACTCATGATCGTATGGGTTAACTCGAAAATTCTCACCACAGAACAACTCTGCACTGAAAAACTGGCTCTATATGACAAATGAGCTTATTTGACGTAGTTCAGAAAAATGACAATGGCAAATTGCTGAGACACATTGTGAGTTAAAATTTTTCAGTGTGTCTTTCATATTTTTCTATCTTATGGTGAGGAGTCAACTCTGACATAACTCATGATCGTATGGGTTAGCTCGAAAATTCTCACCACAGGACAACTCTGCACTGAAAAACTGGCTCTAAATGACAAATGAGTTAATTTGACGTAATTCAGAAAAATGTCAATGGCAAATTGCTGAGACTCATGAGACTGGTGAGTTGAAATTTTTCAGTGTGTCTTTCATATTTTTCTATTATATGGTGAGGAGTCAACTCTGACATATCTCATGATCGTATGGGTTCACTCGAAAATTCTCACCACAGGACAACTCTGCACCGAAAAACTGGCTCTAAATGACAAATGAGCTAATTTGACGTAATTCAGAAAAATGTCAATGGCAATTTGCTGAGACTCATGGTGAGTTAAATTTTTCATTGTGTCTTTCATATTTTTCTATCCTATGGTGAGGAGTCAACTCTGACATAACTCATGATCGTATGGGTTAACTCGAAAATTCTCACCACAGGACAACTCTGCACTGAAAAACTGGCTCTAAATGACAAATGAGCTAATTTGACGTAATTCAGAAAAATGTCAATGGCAAATTGCTGAGACTCATGAGACTGGTGAGTTGAAATTTTTCAGTGTGTCTTTCATATTTTTCTATTATATGGTGAGGAGTCAACTCTGACATATCTCATGATCGTATGGGTTCACTCGAAAATTCTCACCACAGGACAACTCTGCACCGAAAAACTGGCTCTAAATGACAAATGAGCTAATTTGACGTATATAGAAAAATGTCAATGGCAAATTGCTGAGACTCATGGTGAGTTAAAATTTTTCATTCTGTCTTTCATATTTTTCTATCCTATGGTGAGGAGTCAACTCTGACATACCTCATGATTGTATGGGTTAACTCGAAAATTCTCACCACTGGACAACTCTGTACTGAAAAACTGGCTCTAAATGACAAATGAGCTAATTTGACGTAATTCAGAAAAATGTCAATGGCAAATTGCTGAGACTCATGGTGAGTTAAATTTTTCATTCTGTCTTTCATATTTTTCTATCCTATGGTGAGGAGTCAACTCTGACATAACTCATGATCGTATGGGTTAACTCGAAAGTTCTCATCACAGGACAACTCTGCACTGAAAAACTGGCTATAAATGACAAATGAGCTAATTTGACGTAATTCAGAAAAATATCAATGGCAAATTGCTGAGACTCATGGTGAGTTAAAATTTTTCATTCTGTCTTTCATATTTTTCTATCCTATGGTGAGGAGTAGACTCTGACATACCTCATGATCGTATGGGTTAACTCGAAAATTTTCACTAAAAACAACTCTGCACTGAAAAAGTGGCTCTATATGACAAATGAGCTTATTTGACGTAGTTCAGAAAAATGACAATGGCAAATTGCTGAGACACATGGTGAGTTAAAATTTTTCAGTGTTTCTTTCATATTTTTCTATCTTATGGTGAGGAGTCAACTCTGACATAACTCATGATCGTATGGGTTAACTCGAAAATTCTCACCACTGGACAACTCTGCACTGAAAAACTGGCTCTAAATGACAAATGGGCTAATTTGACGTAATTCAGAAAAATGTCAATGGCAAATTGCTGAGACTCATGCAGAGTTAAATTTTTCATTCTGTCTTTCATATTTTTCTATCCTATGGTGAGGAATCAACTCTGACATAACTCATGATCGTATGGGTTTACTCGAAAATTCTCACCACAGGACAACTCTGCACTGAAAAACTGGCTATAAATGACAAATGAGCTAATTTGACGTAATTCAGAAAAATGTCAATGGCAAATTGCTGAGACTCATGGTTAGTTAAAATTTTTCATTGTGTTTTTCATATTTTTCTATCCTATGGTGAGGAGTAAACTCTGACATAACTCATGATCGTATGGGTTAACTCGAAAATTTTCACTAAGGACAACTCTGCACTGAAAAACTGACTCTAAATGACAAATGAGCTAATTTGACGTAATTCAGAAAAATGTCAATGGCAAATTGCTGAGACTCATGGTGAGTTAAATTTTTCATTCTGTCTTTCATATTTTTCTATCCTATGGTGAGGAGTCAACTCTGACATAACTCATGATCGTATGGGTTTACTCGAAAATTCTCACCACAGGACAACTCTGCACTGAAAAACTGGCTATAAATGACAAATGAGCTAATTTGACGTAATTCAGAAAAATGTCAATGGCAAATTGCTGAGACTCATGAGACTGGTGAGTTAAAATTTTTCAGTGTGTCTTTCATATTTTTCTATCTTATGGTGAGGAGTCAACTCTGACATAACTCATGATCGTATGGGTTAGCTCGAAAATTCTCACCACAGGACAACTCTGCACTGAAAAACTGGCTCTAAATGACAAATGAGTTAATTTGACGTAATTCAGAAAAATGTCAATGGCAAATTGCTGAGACTCATTAGACTGGTGAGTTGAAATTTTTCAGTGTGTCTTTCATATTTTTCTATTATATGGTGAGGAGTCAACTCTGACATATCTCATGATCGTATGGGTTCACTCGAAAATTCTCACCACAGGACAACTCTGCACCGAAAAACTGGCTCTAAATGACAAATGAGCTAATTTGACGTAATTCAGAAAAATGTCAATGGCAATTTGCTGAGACTCATGGTGAGTTAAATTTTTCATTGTGTCTTTCATATTTTTCTATCCTATGGTGAGGAGTCAACTCTGACATAACTCATGATCGTATGGGTTAACTCGAAAATTCTCACCACAGGACAACTCTGCACTGAAAAACTGGCTCTAAATGACAAATGAGTTAATTTGACGTAATTCAGAAAAATGTCAATGGCAAATTGCTGAGACTCATGAGACTGGTGAGTTGAAATTTTTCAGTGTGTCTTTCATATTTTTCTATTATATGGTGAGGAGTCAACTCTGACATATCTCATGATCGTATGGGTTCACTCGAAAATTCTCACCACAGGACAACTCTGCACCGAAAAACTGGCTCTAAATGACAAATGAGCTAATTTGACGTATATAGAAAAATGTCAATGGCAAATTGCTGAGACTCATGGTGAGTTAAAATTTTTCATTCTGTCTTTCATATTTTTCTATCCTATGGTGAGGAGTCAACTCTGACATACCTCATGATTGTATGGGTTAACTCGAAAATTCTCACCACTGGACAACTCTGTACTGAAAAACTGGCTCTAAATGACAAATGAGCTAATTTGACGTAATTCAGAAAAATGTCAATGGCAAATTGCTGAGACTCATGGTGAGTTAAATTTTTCATTCTGTCTTTCATATTTTTCTATCCTATGGTGAGGAGTCAACTCTGACATAGCTCATGATCGTATGGGTTAACTCGAAAGTTCTCATCACAGGACAACTCTGCACTGAAAAACTGGCTATAAATGACAAATGAGCTAATTTGACGTAATTCAGAAAAATATCAATGGCAAATTGCTGAGACTCATGGTGAGTTAAAATTTTTCATTCTGTCTTTCATATTTTTCTATCCTATGGTGAGGAGTAGACTCTGACATACCTCATGATCGTATGGGTTAACTCGAAAATTTTCACTAAGGACAACTCTGCACTGAAAAAGTGGCTCTATATGACAAATGAGCTTATTTGACGTAGTTCAGAAAAATGACAATGGCAAATTGCTGAGACACATGGTGAGTTAAAATTTTTCAGTGTTTCTTTCATATTTTTCTATCTCATGGTGAGGAGTCAACTCTGACATAACTCATGATCGTATGGGTTAACTCGAAAATTCTCACCACTGGACAACTCTGCACTGAAAAACTGGCTCTAAATGACAAATGGGCTAGTTTGACGTAATTCAGAAAAATGTCAATGGCAAATTGCTGAGACTCATGCAGAGTTAAATTTTTCATTCTGTCTTTCATATTTTTCTATCCTATGGTGAGGAATCAACTCTGACATAACTCATGATCGTATGGGTTTACTCGAAAATTCTCACCACAGGACAACTCTGCACTGAAAAACTGGCTATAAATGACAAATGAGCTAATTTGACGTAATTCAGAAAAATGTCAATGGCAAATTGCTGAGACTCATGGTTAGTTAAAATTTTTCATTGTGTTTTTCATATTTTTCTATCCTATGGTGAGGAGTAAACTCTGACATAACTCATGATCGTATGGGTTAACTCGAAAATTTTCACTAAGGACAACTCTGCACTGAAAAACTGACTCTAAATGACAAATGAGCTAATTTGACGTAATTCAGAAAAATGTCAATGGCAAATTGCTGAGACTCATGGTGAGTTAAATTTTTCATTCTGTCTTTCATATTTTTCTATCCTATGGTGAGGAGTCAACTCTGACATAACTCATGATCGTATGGGTTTACTCGAAAATTCTCACCACAGGACAACTCTGCACTGAAAAACTGGCTATAAATGACAAATGAGCTAGTTTGACGTAATTCAGAAAAATGTCAATGGCAAATTGCTGAGACTCATGAGACTGGTGAGTTAAAATTTTTCAGTGTGTCTTTCATATTTTTCTTTCCTATGGTGAGGAGTCAACTCTGACATAACTCATGATCGTATGGGTTAACTCGAAAATTCTCACCACAGGACAACTCTGCACTAAAAACTGGCTCTAAATGACAAATGAGCTTATTTGACGTAATTAAGAAAAATTTCAATGGCAGATTGCTGAGACTCATGGTGAGCAAGCATTGAATGGTGAGTTAAAATTTTTCATTTCGTCTTTCATATTTTTCTATCCTATAGTGAGGAGTAAACTCTGACAACTCCGACATAACTCATGATCGTATGGGTTAACTCGAAAATTCTCACCACAGGACAACTGCACTGAAAAACTGGCACTAAATGACAAATGAGCTTATTTGACGTATTTGAGAAAAATGTCAATGGCAAATTGCTGAGACTCATGGTGAGTTAAAATTTTTCATTCTGTCTTTCATATTTTTCTATCCTATAGTGAGGAGTAAACTCTGACAACTCCGACATAACTCATGATCGTATGGGTTAACTCGAAAATTCTCACCACAGAACAACTCTGCACTGAAAAACTGGCTCTATATGACAAATGAGCTTATTTGATGGCAAATTGCTAAGACACATGGTGAGTTAAAATTTTTCATTGTGTCTTTCATATTTTTCTATCCTATGGTGAGGAGTCAACTTTGTCATAACTCATGATCGTATGGGATAACTCGAAAATTCTCACCACAGGACAACTCTGCACTGAAAAACTGGCTCTAAATGACAAATGAGCTTATTTGACGTAGTTCAGAAAAATGTCAATGGCAAATTGCTGAGACACATGGTGAGTTAGAATTTTTCAGTGTGTCTTTCATATTTTTCTATTTTATGGTGAGGAGTCAACTCTGACATATCTCATGATCGTATGGGTTCACTCGAAAATTCTCACCACAGGACAACTCTGCACTGAAAAACTGGCTCTAAATAACAAATGAGCTAATTTGACGTAATTCAGAAAAATGTCAATGGCAAATTGCTGAGACTCATGGTGAGTTAAATTTTTCATTCTGTCTTTCATATCTTTCTATCCTATGGTGAGGAGTCAACTCTGACATAACTCATGATCGTATGGGTTAACTCGAAAATTCTCACCACAGGACAACTCTGCACTGAAAAACTGACTCTAATTGACAAATGAGCTAATTTGACGTAATTCAGAAAAATGTCAATGGCAAATTGCTGAGACTCATGGTGAGCAAACACTGAATGGTGAGTTAAAATTTTTCATTCTGTCTTTCATATTTTTCTATCATAAATGGTGAGAAGATAACTCTGACATAACTCATGATTGTATGGGTTAATTCGAAAATTCTCACCACAGGACAACTCCGCACTGAAAAACTGGCTC
The DNA here is from genome assembly GCA_949752695.1 of Melanostoma scalare. Lineage (NCBI taxonomy): Eukaryota > Metazoa > Arthropoda > Insecta > Diptera > Syrphidae > Melanostoma > Melanostoma scalare. Next base: position 117,182,633 of record OX456984.1, on the reverse strand, counting down.
TAAATGACAGATGAGCTAATTTGACATAATTCAGAAAAATGACAATGGCAAATTGCTGAGACTCATGGTGAGCAAACACTGAATGGTGAGCTAAAATTTTTCATTCTGTCTTTCATATTTTTCTATCCTATGGTGAGAGGTTAACTCTGACATAGCTCATGATTGTATGGGTTAACTCTAAAATTCTCACCACAAGACAACTCTGCACTGAAAAACAGGCTCTAAATGACAGATGAGCTAATTTGACATAATTCAGAAAAATGACAATGGCAAATTGCTGAGACTCATGTTGAGCAAACACTGAATGGTTAGTTAAAATTTTTCAGTCTGTCTTCATGTTTTTTTATCCTATGGTGAGGAGTCAACTCTGACATAACTCATGATTGTATGGGTTGACTCGAAAATTCTCACCACAGGACAACTCTGCACTGAAAAACAGGCTCTAAATGACAGATGAGCTAATTTGACATAATTCAGAAAAATGACAATGGCAAATTGCTGAGACTCATGTTGAGCAAACACTGAATGGTTAGTTAAAATTTTTCAGTCTGTCTTCATGTTTTTCTATCCTATGGTGAGGAGTCAACTCTGACATAACTCATGATTGTATGGGTTGTCTCGGAAATTCTCACCACAGGACAACTCTGCACTGAAAAACTGGCTCTAAATGACAGATAAGCTAATTTGACATAATTCAGAAAAATGACAATGGCAAATTGCTGAGACTCATGGTGAGCAAACACTGAATGGTGAGCTAAAATTTTTCATTATGTCTTTCATATTTTTCTATCCTATGGTGAGAAGTTAACTCTGACATAGCTCATGATTGTATGGGTTAACTCTAAAATTCTCACCACAGGACAACTCTGCACTGAAAAACAGGCTCTAAATGACAGATGAGCTAATTTGACATAATTCAGAAAAATGACAGTGGCAAATTGCTGAGACTCATGGTGAGCAAACACTGAATGGTGAGTTAAAATTTTTCATTCTGTCTTTCATATTTTTCTATCCTATGGTGAGAAGTTAACTGCGTGAACACAATGGCTGCAGAAACGGAGCCGCAAGAGATGTCAAAACATGAAATACAAGCAATACAAAAACAACGCAAGACGGAGCTGGACAAGTTAACTTGATTTTAACTCTTGCGGCTCCGGCTCCGTATGCGTATGCGTATGCATTGTGTTCAGCCAGTAACTCTGACATAACTCATGATTGTATGGGTTAATTCGAAAATTCTCACCACAGGACAACTCTGCACTGAAAAACTGGCTCTAAATGACAGATGAGCTAATTTGACATAATTCAGAAAAATGACAATGGCAAATTGCTGAGACTCATGGTGAGCAAACACTGAATGGTGAGTTAAAATTTTGCATTCTGTCTTTCATATTTTTCTATCCTATGGTGAGAAGTTAGCTCTGACATAACTCATGATTGTATGGGTTAACTCGAAAATCTCACCACAGGACAACTCTGCACTGAAAAACTGCTCTAATTTGTTGCTTATTGTTTCTTCCATTGGGTTTCCTTCAGACGCTTCCTGGAAATCTTTAAATTCATTTTAATGTTATTTCAATAAATTGTACACAAATAAACAGGATTTTTTTTCTTTGGATACTTCCAGCTTTGTAGGTAAGAAGCCTTGGCAAAAAGGAACCCGGGCAACGCCGGGTGTTTTCGGCTAGTGTTAAATAAATTTATATGTATTTCAAAAGCAAATTTTTCGTTTTTCGCGCGAATTTTTCATTATTTCCTTGTATAAAGCACTAAAACGACAAAATATACAAAAACGAAAAAATTTGCTTTTGAAATACATATAAATTTATTTAACATATTTCAAAAACAGATCGTTCATTTAATTTATAAATTGAGTGCAATAATATACAGTGAAAGATCTGTTTTTGAAAATATTTTCATTATTTTAAATGACGTTTTAAGCTACGCATATTTGCAGCTAAGTAGCCTTATGCTGGACTTACACGCATCTGCTAGTGCAGATGAAAAAAGGAAATAGACACAAGATGTAAAATTCAATTGCGCGAATTTTTCACTATTTCCTTGTATAAAGCACTAAAGCGACAAAATGCACAAAAACGAAATATTTGTTTTTGAAAATGAATAACATAAAAATTTATTTAGCATATTTTTAACTTTCCAAGTCTTCGTTTCAAAGCGCTGTTGTTTTGAAAATATAGTTTGACATTATTATGTTTTTTCCAGAGTTGTGTTCTTTTATATATTTTTTGAATAAACAAACGCGAACTATTTACAATTTTGAACCTCTATTTATTTTGTAAATTTTATTTTTTTTTTAAATAAATCGCCCAAAAGCTATAATTTCTCTTTTGTTGAATGTCTACAATCTTCAAACTGCAGGTGGGAAATAACTTCACACAAATTTCAGGTGAAGTTATTTCCCACCTACAGTGGGAAATATCTTCACCACAAAAAAGTGAAATTATTTCCCACTTGAGGTGAAGTTATCTCCCATATGAAGGTAGTGCCCGTGAAGTTAGTTCCCTGCACCGCGTTAGTTCGTGCTGGTCGTGAACAAGATATCCTCATTCGTACCTTGCCTACAACAAGGTAGTGGTCCGAGTCAAAGTTGGCGCCTCGGAAAATTCAGACATCTAGTACACTGGAAGAGTGCCTTGCGTCGATCGCAACATGGTCAATTTGGTTGACGGTTAATTGATCTGGAGATCGCCATGTACCTGTATGAATTTTGAGATGCGGGAAGTGTGTACTACTTACAACAAGATTTAGCCCCGCAGCAAAATCGATTAGCCTCAGTCCGTTTTCGGAGGTTTTGTCGTGGAGGCTATGCTTACCGATTGTGTTTCCAAAGAACGATTTTCACGTCGTGTCTAGGGCACTGCTCATACGTTTCTTCGAGGAGCTCGTAGAAACAGTCTTTGGAGTCATTGTCCTTTTTTCGTTTGCTTGGGTCGTCAACTTTGAAATCATTATCGTTATCCGAGGCTATTAGTTGTTTCGAAACTAATATTTTTTTACGTGGTTGGGTATTTAACCCTACGCGCAACCCCCAACCTGGAGGGCCAGGTCCTTTTGTATCCCTTCGGACATAAAGGGCTGGAATATCCAGTGTCAGTACCCTGCTGTAGGGGTGTGAGTACTGCCGTTGGCTCACCAGGAGCTCATCCGCCACCATCTCTACTTCAATACCCTGTCCTAGTATTGAAAGACCCTGAAAGACCTTTAAACCAAATATGTTGGAGTAGCTCCTTCAGGGGTTTCTGCTTTTTTTGACTGCTGAAGTCCACCGTTGATTCTGTCATTTGAATTCATCCGCTGGGACATTTACGCGAAAACTCTCGTAGACTACTGAGATTCGAGCAGTCAGTCATTGTTCGCAGAGCAATTATAGTGTTGATCGATCACAATTCTTTTGTTCCGGATTCCTTTGTCAACACTCGCACTTACTAGTTTTGCAGGTTAGCTCTGGACGGAGCATCCCAGGTCCCAGTGGATACCGCTTGGAGGTATAGTAAGCACAATTGCCGAGTACTATAAGTTGCAGTATCTGGGCGCCGCCAAGTTGGCACCAGTCAGAGCCTACCCGAATAGTACATCGACCATCCACCAGTGAATGGGAGTTTGGTTCTACCCATTTTAATTTTACTTCTTCCTGTCGAGTGTTTAAAATTTTTATTGGTATTTTACCGTCTTTTATCCTAGATATGGAACCGGCCATGAATACTCCTTCGCAAAGTTCTTGTGAATCAAAAATTCTTGTGTCTGTATGTTTACTGTTCAACTGTGGCTTCAGATCTGGGTGCTATTGTTAATGAGTTAATTTTATTTTGACTTTCTATAGGTAAGGAAATTTGACTATTGTTTAGAGATAATTTTAAAATGAAATGTTCTAGGTCAATTATAGCTCCAAAATCTTTAAGGAAGTTAGCACCAATAATGCCATCAACGGGCACGGGAAATGAATCTTTTACTACGTGAAAAGGATAGTCCGTTAAATGCTGTCCCAATAACAGTGTATTTTTGCAAGTTCATATCGTTGTTAATTCTCCAGATATACCTACTACTGTTATTTTATTTAATGTGTTTATTTGTATGTTTTTGTCTAATGCTTGTTCTTTTATGGTGCAAATGGATGCGATTGTATCTAGTAAAAATTTTGTATTCTTATTATTAGTTTTGAAAACTACATATAGGCCATTTATTATGCCCCGTGTACATATTATATGTTCTCTTGGGTTTAAATAATCCCCCCCCGATGGGTCGGCTTCCCCCTCGGTGGGTACTTCGTTTCCCTCATTTATAATATAGGCTGATTCTCTATGTATGGTACGTCTGATTCTGTTATTGTTAGGGTTACTTTGATTGTTACCTTGTCTGTTATTTCTGGGATGAAAATTATTTTGGTTGTTTGTTCTACCTTCGTTGCTATTGTAATTATTTCTATTCATGCTATTCTGTTGAACCGCGTAGCGAGTTTTTGTTCAGCTAAATCTTGTTTGAGCTTGGTTAACAAAATTATTGTATCTTGGGAAGTTTTGTGAGTAATTATTATTAGTAAAACTATTTTGCCTTATTGAATTTCGGTTTCTATTGTCGTTATTGTGGTAAACAGGTCGGTTGTAGTTAGATTGATAGTTATTGCGGAAATTTAGAGCAGTATGGTTAAGATTCGGATTATAGCTTTAGATTCAGCGTTTCCCTAGCTTGGTCCCCTTGAATGCTAGTTTCTAATTCTGTCATTTTTGCTATAAGATCTTCTGCTTCTGATAAGAATTCTCGCATCGGTCTATTTTTCTGGCGTGATCTGTCTAATTTTGATTGTATGCTTTCTATTGTTTCCCTATCTCCACATTTTTCTGTTATATTGGCTTTTAATTGTTCTAAGTTTTCAGGTTTTAGTGAGCCTAGTTATGTTAATGCCTTACCCTGTATTTTGCACTTCAATAAAAATTTAATTAGAATAAGTTTTGACGTGTCGTTAAGGGTGTCATGGTAAAACTCGATGCTATTTAAAAAATCCATAATATTTTCTGTTCGTTTGTTGACTGTTTCGCAGTTAAGTACTGGCAACTTTTGTGCCTTACTGTAGTCAAAATCTGTCATTTTGTCTATTGGTTTTGTTTCTGCCTGACTAATTTTTACTTCTAATTCTTCTGTTGCTGATCCTATTTCCGATTCTGCGTCTGAATTAACTTCCTGAATATTCTGACTTATAATTTCTTTTGAGCGTTCTTTATACTCTTTTGCTTCAGAAGTTAATTTTGTCAAAACTCGTGTTCTGCTTTAGTGAGATCCTTCTGATTAAAACTTGTAAATTCCTGGATGAACTCAACCCATAAATTTGAAATTTTTTTTAGTTTGGCGTTAGCTCCTTTTGTTTTCCTTTTACGTTTTGGAGTCTTTTTTAAATTTTTGTATATTTTTTTCAAATTATCTAAAGCTATTTCTAGTAGGCTGAAGTCCATCAAGAAATTTATCTGGGTTTAACCCAGTTTCAAAAATTAAAAGAAGGAGTAAAAAAATCACAAAAAAAAAAGGAAAATGGTTAAAAATCTATGGAAATTTCTCATCTTTGATAACGTTGTAATGTTTCTTGTGTGTTTCTTTTCGTAGACATAAAAAAAAACTATTTTCTAAAATAACTAATTTTAAATGAAGTAGTTGTAGTACTGTACATAATATAATCAATTTGGAGACTCATCCGCTTTCTTTCTGTGAAACTCTTTGCGATGGAAGCAATGTTGTTTGTGTTGCTTGTTTTGATCGCGCTCATGGTGTTGGGGTTTTGGTTTTGTAATTTATGTTTAATTGTAGTCATCTTAGTTGGTTTGTTTTTGTGTTTATGTACGCGCTTTATACTTTTGTATGTACAGAGGACGCGGGCCAATAGTTTTGTCGTTCGCTGGAGTTGCCTGTTTCGTTTTAAGCAGAAGTTGCGCCTCTGCGAGGTGCTCTGCGGCCGCTATTAGGTCGCTCCGGGTTGTCATGGAAAAAATCTACTTTTTCTCTTTTTTTTTTAATACCGACAGCGCGGGAAAAAGAATTTTTAAGATTTTTGAAAAAAAGTTTTACTTTTCACGAAAGGAAAGACTTTGGCTATTTTTATAATTTACTCCTGACACTCTCTTGAACAACTTCTGGCACTTCTGGCACTCTCTTCTGACAATCTCTCAGAACACACTCCTGGCACTCTTTCGAACAACTCTTGGCACTCTTTTGAACAACTCCTGGCAAGATCGACATGTAAAGTCGCTGTTTTCCGACTACCAATTCGCCAAGCATTCACTGCTGTAGGGTCAGACCTCTTCGCACTAACTGCAAAGTTGAGGTATGGTAGTGGAAATGACTTTGAACTTCTCTGGAATGGTTGTCGGCTCATGCCTTATATTAACAAAAACCAGAGAGTATGTTCGTTCGAGTCCACGATCACTATTGATAATTTATTCTCAGATTCATACCCTATTTATACAAAGTTATTATGCTCCAATTCTGGTTATCGAACAATCGACCACGCTTCGATATCCGATTAAAACGCTTCATCATCACATTCTTTTGGGTGAGCGCCAATGACCTATATCATAAACAAATGCTCATACCCGAAGACTATTGCTGTGACATAAACAGGGCGCATGCAGTCAAAGCAATATGATCCCTTCTGTCGGCTGGCAGTGGCCTGCCGTTGGGAATCATATTGTTCTGAGTTCAATGCACTCTATGGATACACATGCAAGTCAAGTCTTATGCATTTCTATGCAATGCAACTACATAACAACTACATTTCCATTGAGTAACAAATATAAAAATAAATACAGTCAGTATAAAAATGATGAAAAACAACGATAAATGTCTATGTTTAAGTTAAAATATTTCGGTGAATTTCAAACATAGAAAGTTTTCTAATAAAGCGTTTTAAAGAAAATTTATTTTACTTTCTTTTTTATGGAGCATTGCTTATACCTATCTGCAACCAGAAAGAAATGCCATTAAAAAAACTGACAAAACTCTAAAATTGGAAAAAATTGCCTTTTTTGTGTCGGGAATTTTATTATTTTGGATAAAAAATTTTTTTTTATAATTTTTAAAAAGATACATTTCTATGTGAAAACTTGTTCTCTACAAACGTCCTTGCAATTGCATCAACATTTTGCTTCGTTCTCGAGATATATTGAAAAAATGAATGAAGATGGATTAGAACCCATATCTCCGATTCGCACCCTCTAATTTAATAGGACTTTGGTTTTTTTCTCTAAAATTAACCAATTAATCGATTCATGCAATAAAAGTTCATTCAATGTCGAGCTCCTTAAGGAATGACATAATCAAGAGACTATAAATGTTTCTATCTTAATTTAATTTTCAGCGTCTTACGGAGGGTTATTGACCGAATAAACGTCTTACACTTGAAATGTGTGTTTGTTTTTTTTTTTTTTTTTGTTTTTTATTGACCAGTTATTAAAAAAGTGTTTTACAACAAATATTTGCTATCGCCCAGTTTACACAGAGTTACAGTAGAAATCTACTTTGCTTCTGAAAATTTTATAAGAATGCACAATTTTTGTATTTGCAGAATAAGTGTCCAAAATTATACTTTTGAGGAGGAAAGGTCATGAAAACCTCCTAATTGAGAAAAAACTTAGAAGTATATAATTAATTTTGACTATGTTAGCTTTTTTCGTTCATATATGATATTAAATTTTTTTTTTTTTTTTTATTTTTTTTTTTTTATTTTTTTTTTTTTTTTTAACTAACTCTATATCACAGATAAATTTTTATACTTGTAGTAGAATTACATATGTAATAAATTACAAAAAATTATTTGTGCAAAATGAAAAAAGTGAACAAATAACTATGAAACAAATAAGTCGACGTGTGAGTAGTGCATATATAAATAAATAAATAAATAAATTAATAAATAAATAAGAAGGAACATAAAGGTGAATAAATAATAATTACAGCAGAAAAAAAAAAAGAAATTTAAGTAATTATAAACTATATTTTAAATTAGGTAGATAATAAGCAATTGGAAAACAAATAGAAGAAAAAAGCACTAGTACAATTCTAAACATTTAAGAACGCACTAATTAGTTAAGTTTACAATAAGAATGTTATCAGACATTGCACAACGAATAAGATATCTTTCTTTTAATTTGCATATTCTATCAGAAACGAGATCGATTTTGATGCGGCTATGCAGTTCAGATGTTGAAAAGTGCCAAGGAAGTGCTAGCATCATTTTTAATAGCTTATTTTGAGACACTTGCAATTTTTGAATATGTGTCTTTGCACATTGTCCCCATACTGGACAACCATAAAGCAAAATAGATTGGAAAATTACTTTATAGATTATTAGTTTGTTGTCATTGCTCAGAAGAGATTTCCTATTAATTAGCGGATACATTATTTTTATTGTTTTATTGATTTTAGTTATTGTTTTATGTATATGTTCATTAAAAGTAAGCTTTTTGTCTAAGTGTATACCCAGGTATCTTACAGAATTTCCCCATTCTATTTCCATATCATTTAGTTTTAAATTGTTGCTAGGAATAAAGCAGATTTTTCTTTTTCTTGTGAAAAAGATTGCCTGCGTTTTCGAGGCATTAATTTTAGTTCTCCATTTCTTGTAATAGTTTTCTAAAATATCAAGTGCTGACTGTAGATTAGTCTCTATACTTAGACTAAGTACATCGGATGAAAAAATGGCTGTGTCTTCGGCATAAATAGCCGATTCGCAGTTAGGTAGAATAGGAAAGTCACTCGTGTAAACGTTATAAAGAATGGGTCCTAACACCGATCCTTGGGGCACTCCTGCAGGCACACAAAGCTTATCAGACAAGCTCCCGCTGAGAGAAACAATAAAAAATCTACTTTTCAGAAAGCTTTCAACTAATTTGATAAGGTATCTTGGGAAATTCAAATTTATCATTTTATACAATAGCCCATTATGCCAAACACTATCAAATGCTTTCTGAACGTCTAAGAGTATCAGGCCAGTGGACTTTTGAATGTTGAAATTATATCGAACATGTTTAGTTATTCGATTTACTTGGTTTACTGTGCTGTGTTGTTCCCGAAATCCAAATTGCTGCGGAGGATAAATGTTGTTTTGAACAATAAATTTTGATAGTTTGGACTTAATGAGCCTTTCAAAAATCTTACTTGTACAACTCAAAAGACTTATCGGTCTATAGTTCTTTATATCATTTGGTTGGTTTCCAGGTTTTAAAATTGGTACAACTTTTGCTACTTTCCACGATAAAGGAAAATATTGAAACCTAATGCAGCTGTTGCATATAAATAGAAGGTACTTTAAACCGATTTTGGGTAGTTGTTTAAGAAAAATATTTTTTATACCATCAAAACCTACTGATTTGCGTATCTGAAGAGTTCTTACAATAACTAGGAGATCTTCAAGACTTGCGTAAGCAGTTTCTGGAATGTCAGTGTGAAGTGAGGTAAAGTTGCAGACAGCATCTTTTACCTGATTTTCAAATAGATCATTTGCTGAGTTGGGAACAATGTGATTCTCGTAAAATGAGTTAGCAAAGGCATTTGCCTTTTCAATGTTGGTACTACACACAGACAGAGAATTTTGGAAGGTGGGAACAAAGCTGTTCTTTTTCTTTAATGCTTTGGCAATGTTCCAAAAGGGTTTGCTGTTTTTATCGAGGTTTTGTAGTTTACGGTTCCATTTCACGTTCCTGAAATTAAAAATTTCATTTTTTATTAAATTATTTAGCTGCTTCACCTCAGCGCTTTGTCTAGGATCTCGGTACCGTTGCCATTGACGTCTGAGACGATTTCGTAGTGTAATGAGATTTATTATGCGTTGTGGCAATTTCGTTTTACTATCCGATGGATATTTTTTTGGTACACATAGATCTATGCTTTCGGATATTGTGGAATCGAAATTTTCAATTATTATATCTATTTGATCGGTGGATTCGATATGATCTAAATTTGTGTCTTTATGTTGTAGACGACTTTGAATTGTGTTTTTAAACCTTGACCACCTTGCTTTTCTGAAGTCATAGTAATATCTCGAGCTTGTGCACGGATACTCTAAAACTCCACACTTCACAGGTAGATGGTCGGATGACAGGTCATTATAAACAACAGGTTGCGAAAATAGGGATGAATCGTTTGTAAGAAAGCAATCTATTGTAGAAGGGCTTTTTCTTCTATCTGACGGATAATAAGTTGGGCTATTTGGAAACAGAATTTCAAAACTGTGACTAACGTTTAAACTTTCTAATATGTTGCCCCAGGAATTAGCCCTTGCACAACCCCACTTCCTATTTCTACAATTAAAGTCACCACCAATTAAATACGTTCCGTTAATGTTTATCATTTTGAGTAAATCTGATTTAAAGTGGTCTTTTCGGATAGAATTCGTTAAGCCACCTGGGAAATACACTGACAGAATTGTAATTTTTCTATTTCCTGAGAAAAAGACATCAACACCAATATTCTCAATGTATTTTGTTTTCAGAACAGGCAGAAGTGCATGTTTTAAAGTTTTTCTGACGACAATGGCAACACCGCCGCCACGGGTATCAACTCTGTCGACTCTGTAGCAATTGTATTCGGAGTTGGAGAGAGTTGCATTATGAGACAGCCAAGTTTCGGAAACTAAACCAACATCGATCTTATTTCTGCTCAAGAAAGAAAAAAATTCAAGAGATTTGTTGCGAATGCTCTGAGCATTCCAACATATAACATTCAATGTATAATTACTTGCCATTGCTATACAAATACTTAATCGCTAACTGGGCGATAACATTAAATTGATCTGCTTTCGTTGCACATTGGCTTAGTTGAGTTGTCATCTCAGTTGTGAGAGATTGGATCTCTTCCATTGAAAAGAGTAAATCGTCAGTCGTTGTTTTTCCACTGGGCTGGATTGACCATTTTTGACTAGGGCCGGGAGGAGGTGGATGCATAGGCGCTGCCATGGGATGCATAGGTCTGCTTGTGTTTCGAGCAAAACTGGGTTGGTCTCTTCTTGGTAAAGTTTTAAGCGGAGGAAAATTCTCCATAGAATTTATAAATGTTGTCGTTGGACGGCGAGATTGAACATTATGTTGAGTGGAATTATTAAGCCACTTACCATGTTGGTGTGAAGTATTCTCTTTGATTTTCAGAAAGTGTTGTCTACTCTTACAACTACTGTCAGTAGATTTGTGGCTCTCTTTGCAATTTGCACATTGGACCTTATCATTAACATTGCATTCGACAGTTTTGTGATTACCGGCGCAGTTCGCACAAAAGGTTTTAATATTACAGTTTTTTTGTCCATGGCCAAACATTTGGCAGTTGTGACACTGAGTAATGCTTAACACACGACGCGACGACGTTGATAGTCCCACCTCACTTGAGTGCGATAAATAGATTTAATGTTTTTTTTTATGTCATTTAAGCGTGCAGAACCTTGTTCTAAGTAGACAATATAAAAAATGTCGGTGTATTGCTCATAACGTTTTGACACTAATTTAACATCTTTGCATTTAAGTCCAAGATTAATGAGTTCAGTTTTTAGATCGGTAGTTGATACTGTATCTAGACCAAAGAGAACAACTTTGAATGATCTTTCGCTAGACAGATCATGAGTAAAAAATTGACACTCTGCTGTTTTCAGGGATGCACACGTTTTTATATGTGATTCAATATTTTCACATTGGATTTTTATGCCAATGGACATTTTTTTGATTGTGTAGTCACTGATTTTAATTGTGTTCATTAATTTATGAATAAATTCACTTGTTTTATGCAAAACTTTAATGGGAGGGACACGTTCCTTTTTTGTTGGTTTGGTAGGTGGATTAATTTCACTTTCCATATCATTATCATCATCAGCTTGGCACTGCAATGGTGCCCAGCGATTTTTCCTAGAACCATCTAAGTTATTACTATCCATAATTGAATTGCTGGTTTTTATCAGTTTTGTTGAAGACAAAATGTCTTCACTAGACGAACAACGATTTCTTTTCGGAATTTTGTTACTTATATGCACAGTAGAACTAAACACGTCATACACAGATGACAGATCGATCGCTACTCGTGTGTTTGTTTTTGTGTCATCTTAGTTGTGTGTAAATACCAGCCTTGCTAAAATGAAGTAAATGGGGTCATTTTTTTTTTACATATATCCGAGCGTCTTACAGCATGTCATGGTCAGCTAAAACGTCTTACAATGCTATTTTCGTGTATATATTGGATTAATGAAGAATATATTAAAAGATGAGCCTTGCTAAAATGAGGTAAATGGGCACCTATTTTTTACAACTTCAAGCCCTAATCTTAAGGCCTCATGGACGGAACCGGAGTGTAAGACGGGCACTTTTATACTTGTCGGGCCTAAATCTTTCAGCAAAGTTTGAGCCTTGCTAAAATAAGGTAAGCAAATCGGTCACTAGCTCTCCGGCTATTCCAACACTACACTTCATTACGTCATCTGCATCAGAACCATTCATCGTACACCAGCAAGCTACTTTTTTAATTTTTGCCTTATGTACAGTTCGTTCAAATTTATTAGCTTTCTTTAATGTTTAATCAAACATACAGGTATACTTATCCATTTACACAGTTAAACATACAACTACAATAATTCTGCGAATTTCCCTGCTGATGCCGTGCACTCTGCACAGTGACCATCCAGAATGCTACAACAACAAAAAAATAACACAAATGTTACAACAAATCGAAAGTATTAAACATAATTTGGGGTGAGTGAATCTTTTTATTTTAATCTTAATTAATAAAACTGATTATATGATTATAAGATTAGAGTGAAATTTTTGAGTGAAAATTTGAGTCGAATTTTAATCATTTTTGAATTTACATTTAAGACTTTAAGAGTTAAAGTTCTAATAATATCAGCGCTCGAATGTATGCAACAGACGATTGCTCATTAAAATCGAGGGCTTTGAGCTTGAATATTGAAGTCACATACATAGATACATTTAATCGTCTATTTACGACGAATTTTTTTTAATGAACTGTGGTCTCTAACTACCACGAGACACACAATAAATTAATACACGTCAGTTTTTGTTTATGTACAGTACCTCACACTCAAAGTGGGACACCTAAGAAATAAAATCTTCAATAAACTTCTTTACGAAAAAAAATGCAGAGTTGCTCACTTTTTTAAATAATTTTTATTTTTATTGCTTAATATTGACCTCAAATTATTATAAAATAAAAAAAAAATTTCAAAAAACAACCCCGATTTGTTTAAAAAAAAAAGATGAAAATGATCTGTCTAGTATTTTTTTTTTAATGCAGGTCACACTCAAAGTGGGACACCTGCTGTTTTCTAAGAAAACTAACTGTAATTGCCACGTTATCTATATTATTTAGTTGCAGTTTTTGTAGAGCTTTCATTGTGATAGCATTAAAAAAAAAAATCGAAATGTCAAGGCAAACAACCTTTGAAGAAAGGCAAATTGTGATTTTCAATTACCAAAAAGGAAAATCCGTTCGCAAAATAAGTAAAGTCGTTAAAAAAGTAAATCTATGGTGTTTAGTGTAATAAAACGGTTTCGGGAAGGTCGAATAGAAAATAAACCAGAAAGTGTTGAAAGCAAAAAAAAACTTTGCGATAGAAATGTGCGGTTTCTTTTAAGAAAAATAAGAAGTTATTCTTTGCTGTCCGCAATTGGCCTTTAAAAAATGTTAAAGGACACTTAAAATGTTGACTTAAGGGCAGAAAGAGTTCGGCGGTTTGTTAGGAGAAACGAATTGAGTGGCTGAGTTGCGCACAAAAAGCCATTAATATCAGAAAAGAATAGTCGTTTAAGAATGCAATTCGCCAAAGAGCATGTGACATCAGAATCAAAAAGATTAGTTTTGGTTTCGTCCGTAAAATGGACTTTTAATGAATTGACCGAATTATGATTGAAGTTGGAGAACAAAATGCGACTTACCTTTGACCAGAAATTCATATCCTTTGTCACATTTTCTTCGGCGAATTGCATTCTTAAACGACTATTCTTTTCTGATATTTCTTTGGCCAATTGCATTCTTAAACGACGATTCTTTTCTTATACTAACGGTTTTTTGGACGCAACTCAGCCGCTCAATTCGTTTCTCCTAACAAACCGGCAAACTCTTTCTGCCCTTACGTCAACATTTTAAGTGTCCTTTAACATTTTTTAAAGGCCAATTGCGGACAGCAAAGAATAACTTCTTATTTTTCTTAAAAGAAACCGCACATTTCTATCGCAAAGTTTTTTTTTGCTTTCAACACTTTCTGGTTTATTTTCTATTCGACCTTCCCGAAACCGTTTTATTACACTAAACACCATAGATTTACTTTTTTAACAACTTTACTTATTTTGCGAACGGATTTTCCTTTTTGGTAATTGAAAATCACAATTTGCCTTTCTTCAAAGGTTGTTTGCCTTGACATTTCGATTTTTTTTTTTAATGCTATCACAATGAAAGCTCTACAAAAACTGCAACTAAATAATATAGATAACGTGGCAATTACAGTTAGTTTTCTTAGAAAACAGCAGGTGTCCCACTTTGAGTGTGACCTGCATTAAAAAAAAAATACTAGACAGATCATTTTCATCTTTTTTTTTTAAACAAATCGGGGTTGTTTTTTGAATTTTTTTTTTTATTTTATAATAATTTGAGGTCAATATTAAGCAATAAAAATAAAAATTATTTAAAAAAGTGAGCAACTCTGCATTTTTTTTCGTAAAGAAGTTTATTGAAGATTTTATTTCTTAGGTGTCCCACTTTGAGTGTGAGGTACTGTATGCACAGTGCACTATGTACACTTGTTTATTTACACACTGATACACTTGTTATAAGCTTAGCAAAAATAGAGACTTAAAATAACTTAACTAACTGATAATTAATAAGTACATAAATAAGTAAGAATATATATATATCGTTGATTAGGAAACTGCTGCTTGTAGAAGGTGTTGCCTCTGTAACTCGTGGTTCGTGGAATTCTACTGTGGAGCGTCCAATTTGAATTCTAACGAAATTATCGTCTAGTGCGTATTTGAACAGAACAACATATGGCGTCCTCTTGGCGCACTTTGAGGAGGTTCGCCACAGTTACTCCCCCCTGAACTTTGCGGTGGCAGACGGAAAGTCCAGTGGTCCAATGGTCCAGTATACGGTGCTTCTAGAGGTGCTTTGACATGGTCGGACCTGATGAAGACGTGAGTGCAACTGGAAATGTCTTTGCTGACGAAGATCTTCGCATCGGAGTGATGTGCCGTTGGTACTGGACGTATTTGTCGCATCAAAGCACGATGTTTGTCAGCAAAAGTGCTAGGATTTGGAAGAGAGTCATTGGTAATAAAGAACCCACCTGGTATCCTGAGGTTAGTACCGTATAGCATTTCTGCTGGTGATGCTTTTAACTCTTCCTTGTAGCTAGTCCTGAGTCCTAACAAGACAGTCGACAGAACTTCGATCCAAGGCCTTGGAGAACACTTGAGCGCATCTTTCAAAGTGCGGTGAACGCGTTCAATGATACCATTTGACTGCGGGTGGTATGTGGAGGTTCGTATCTTCTTTGCACCGTTGAAGTTGGCTAGAGCTTTGAAGAGATGCGACTCAAATTGTGTTCCTTGGTCGGTAGTGATGACGGTTGGTGTACCATAGTTGCATATCCAGTGGTCGAATAGGGCTTGTACCACCGTGTCGGCTGTCATGTTTTTGAGAGGAACTGCCACAGGCCATCTGCTGAATCTGTCTATGATGGTCAGACAGTATTAGTAGTCCTGAATTCTTGGCAAGACGATCAGGTCCAGATGGATGTGTGAGAACCTAACGTCTGGCATGTCGATGTGTGTTGGTTGTAACTCGGTGTGGTTATGGACTTTGGATCGTTGGCATGGTATGCACTTTCGAGCCCATGTTGTTGCATCCTTCTTAATGCCTGGCCGTACATACTTTTCCCGCAACAGTTGTGATGTGGCTTTTCGACTGGGATGGGAAAAGTTGTGGATGATGTCGAAAGCACATTTCCTTAGCGACTTTGGAAGGTACGGACGGACGATACCTTGGCTGGTATCGCAAAAGATTTTGTCGTTCGGTGCAACTTCCTGTTCTTCGATCGTCAACGAAGATTCGTTCAGGATCAGATCCGTCAGTTCCTCGTCTTCGCGTTGAGCCTGTTCGATGGTTGCTGGGTCAAGATGGGTTGGCATGGATTTGGATATGGCATTGATGCGTGAGAGTGCATCTGCCACGATGTTGCTTTCTCCTTCTACGTGGACTATGTCCGTTGAAAATTGAGAGATGAAGTCGAGCTGCCGAAGTTGTCTATCAGATGCGTTGTTGTGTTTCTTGGTCAACGCATGTGTTAGTGGCTTGTGGTCCGTGTTGATGGTGAAGTTCGCATTTCCAAGAGATGTCGAAAATGTTGAATTGCCGCAAATATGGCAAGCAGTTCACGATCGTACGTGCTGTAACGCTTCTCCGTATCGCTAAGTTTTCGTGAGAAGAAACCCAACGGCCTAGCAACTTTTTCCTCCATTTGTTCCAGAGCTGCTCCGATGCATGTTGTCGAGGCATCTGTAAAGAGCATCAGCTTGGATGTTGGTGATGGGAAGGAAAGTTGTGTTGCTTCATTGAGAGCGTCCTTCAGTGCTTGAAAACTTGCATCAGCCTCAGGAGTCCAAACAATTTTTGTTTTGTCGTTCTTGATGGAGTGAGTGATGTAGCGATGTAGTGGCAGCTGGAGTTGAGCCATCTTGGGAATGCATTGGCGGTAGTAGTTGATCATGCCCAAGAAGCGTCGTAGCTCGTGAACTGTTTGTGGCTTGGCATTATTGTGTGATATTGCAGATCTGCAGGTCTGTAGTTGGCGAGAAACCGTTGGCATCGATGGAGGAAGTTGACTTGCCTTTTGTTGAAGACGCACTTGCTGACGTTTATTGACAGTGAGTGTTCTTGTAGTCTTCGAAACACTTGACGGAGGTGATCTTTGTGTTGGACTTCATTTTGTGACATAACAAGAATGTCATCTATGTACACAAAAAAGAAGTCGAGGCCACGGTAGACTATGTCAATGCAACGTTGGAACGTTTGCGTCACGTTCTTTAGTCCAAAAGGCATCACCAGGTATTCGTACAGACCCCAGGGAGTTATAATGGCCGTTTTCTGTATGTCCTCTTCCTTCATGGGCACTTGGTAGTAAGCGCGCTCCAGGTCCAGCGTTGAAAATACACATTTGCCATGCAGTTGCGTGAAGAGACTTTGTATGAGTAGAGGTGTGTACTTGTCTGCTTCGATGATGGCGTTCAGACGTTGGTAGTCTCCACATAACCTCTAACCGCCGTTCTTCTTGGGCACTAGGTGTATTGGACTGAACCATGGACTGCTGGATGGTCTTAAAATTCTTTTTTTATGTTGTCCAGGATTTCCTCTTTTGTGGCGGTAGCTTTGACATCGGGCAGTTTCCTACTCCTGGCGAAGACAGGATGCCAATGTGTAATGATGGCGTGAGCGCAATCCTTCTTCAGTGTAGTTGCGGAGTTTGTCGATGGCACAGTGACGCTGATGAATTCAGCCAGCAGGTCGGAGCAGGACAGACCTTGATGCACTGTTGAGACCGTGCAGTCAGGAATTTTGATCGTAGTTCCTTTGGAGCTGATCGATGTCACAGAATCTATTATTTGACTGTTTCTGAGGTCGACCAGGATGTTGTAGTGCCTCAGGAAATCCACTCCAATGATGGGCCATGGAACGTCAGCCACGATGAACGTCCAAGTGAAATCCTTGCGAAGGTTGAAGTTGGATGACATCCGTTTGGTACCATATGCGCCGATGGGTGATGTATTGGCAGCACATAGTACCAAATCGGATTTTGGTTGATTGTCACGGAATGATGAGGCTGGTAGGATAGACACTATGGCGCCGGAGTCAATCAGGAATTTATTCTTGGTCGTCTTGTCGAGGATGAATAGTCGAGGCTCTGATGTGTCGCCGTCAAACACAGCTCCTAGTGCTGAGGGCGATTGCCTCTTTCCTGCGGTTTTGTGGAGAAGTTGCAAGGTGTGGTGCAGCGTCTTGCCTCTGCACCATACTTCCTGCGGTTGAAGCAGCAATCACCACGTGAGGGCGAGCGGTTGTTGTTGTTGTTCCGCGTGTTTGAACGTCCACGACTACTCGTATGTTGTTGAGTTCCGGGCAACCTTCGTTCGCTCATCAGGTCAGCTAGCATTTTCTTTATGCTGGTCACCCGTACTCTCAAATCCATCACCTCTGAGCGTAAGGTAGTGTCTTCGGATGGAGATACATGACGATGACTGCAGCTAGATGTGACTGGCATCACATTTTCTGGGCCTGATGTGACTTTGGGCAGGATTCTATCAGCCATGCTGGCGAGGCTGCTTAGATTCAGATCGTCAAACATGGCGAGAAACGGATGCAGTGAGTTGTGCAGATCCTCAATCCAGAGTTCATGGATTGCTGCTTCGGTGAGATTTTTTGAGCATTTATTCCTGATCTCACGCAGCAGCTGAGAAGGCGTCTTGGTTCCAAGTGGAATGCCTCGCAGTACCTGTCGTAGCTTTTCCTTTTCAGAGACACCAAACCTTTCCAGTATGGTTTTTTTTAAGAACTCATTCTTCTCAGTTTTCGGAGGATCCCTGATGATGTCAGCGATGTGTTGCATCGTGCCACTGTCCAACGCTCGGATGATAGCCATGAATTTTTGGGCGCAGGGACATAAGTCCCCGGGACATAAGTCCCAACTTTTATTTTTGGGACTTATGTCCCATCTAAGTGAGACATAAGTCCCAATTTCGATTTGGGAGTTATGTCCCACGCCATCGGGACATAAGTGCCAACTTTTTTCCGTTGAAGATGGGACATAAGTCCCAACTTTTCAGGAGTAGAGCTTAGTAAATCGTTGTACATTTCTACTAGGCAACCAAACAATTTTTGCTTGCCATAAAGTTGTTGGTCCTTGACACCTTTCTCTCAAGTGATTTTAGGCAATGGAACCAATAACCTCTAGATAATCTCAGAATCGTTATATACTCTTTGAATACCGATTCGAAGGCTCTGTTCGAAATATTATATTCCATCCAGCGGGCGATGGAAAATGTTTACTTTAATTATAGCTGAGGTATTTGCACATATAGTTCCTCCGACTTTCTACTCATTAGAAAGTAGAGATATGGTTTTCCGGAATTAGGAGATAATATTTTACTTGTAGAAGTTAGTAAGATTTTTTTAATTTAAAAAAGAAACTTAAAAACTTAGAGTTTTTGAGTATTTGAGAAAATAAGATTAAAAAATCGCGCGATTATAGTGAAGAAGATAAGAAATAATAATAAAAACACCTTATAGTCTTGTTAAATCAAATAATTTTTAATGACGCGACTTCGAAAAGTGGAGCTGGCCGTAGACTATCAAGAAGTGACATCTGTCGATGCACACAGCTAATCATCAACCACTTGTTTTTTGTACCAACGACTTGAGAGCGTAAATCTTCTTCACTTCGAACGGTAATTTTTTATATTAGATTATAGAGAACTTAACTCTTGCTCATCGTGAACGGTAACTTGTTTTTCACATTTTGGTTGTTCACGAGAACTAATCCACAACGGTATGTTGTCTAAGAAATTGTATTTTTTTGTGAATCTCGCAACATAAGTACAGGGTTTTAACTGTGTTGCACCTTTTTCTCCACCGGCACTTCCTTCTTGGGGGTATTATTTATATTATATATATATGTATTTTATCTTAATTAACTTTAGGACGATCACGTAAACTTAAAAACCGCGTACTAACAAATAAAAGAAATTTCTAAAATTATGCACAGCCGTCTGGCGTGCGGCAAGAATATCAAATGTCAGACGAGCTGAGGAGAAATGCCGGCAAGAAGAAAAGTGGTGCATCCAGCAACAAATGTATGTTGCCACCGCGACTAGCTCAGCTGGGGTGTGTTCGATGTTGCAATTAATTATTGGGTAAGGTAGGTCAGGTGAAAACAATTAATTTAATCGAAGGTGGATGAATTGAATAATAATTAAAGTTGGGATAAATAATCAGATTGGAGGACAGGGTGTCCTCGTAATCGTGGGCGCCAGAAAATTTTTAAAAGAAAAGGTTAAATTTCCAAACCTTGAAGCTGAAAAGTAATAAAGAGAAATATCGACCGGAAAAGAAGAACAACGATGTGTAAATAATAAAAGAAGCAAAGTATTTTGAATTCCCAAAGGGAAGTTGGAATGATTTTATTGTGTTGGGAAAACCTTGTCGAAGACGGGATTAAAAACCCAAGTCTTTTCGATATAAAAGAAAGTATAAAAGTTGGTAAACGAGTATAGCAAAGTAAAAAAAAAATAAGTAGTGTAAATTGTAAATTAGCAAGGAGGTCCGCTGGACCGTTGCAATGAGAAACCAGTATAAAGGGTTACCGAAGGTTGAACGGTTAAAGGAATTTCCCGAAAATTCCCAAGGTGGGTTGAAAATTAAGGGGGTCACGTGCCAGGCAATTTCCTGGTAAATCGTTATAAAAAGGGGCCACACAGTATTTCACTCATAAAATTCTTTCATCAATAACAAATAACACGATTCGCAAAATCTCACTATACTTATCTTTGAAATCAAAATTTCCTGCTCCTATATCTCCCTGATCGATTTCTTCTTCTCAAATTTGGTCTGCGACAATATCCTTTTTCGTTAAAAAAAAAAATCTTCCTCGCTTCCTCGTTTCACTCTCCTTTTATTAAAAGAAAAAGTAATCAAATCACGGTCAAAAATAAACCTCTCAAAATAAATTCGCTAAAATCTAAAAGAAAACTTATTTTCAATTTCTCTCAATCGTTTTTCACTCTCTATATCTCAACTCTTTGCTAGCTAGCCAAGAAGTGTCCACCACTTCAAGCCTAGCTCTTTGTCTGGCCTCAACCCCGCTCTCAGACACACACATTCATACGCTCAACCAATCACTTTCGTGGATTCAGTATCACGACATCAGCCACCGTTGGTGTGCTGTGCCATCGCTGTCGAATTCCAACGAAAGTGCGCATGCTCAACCACTACACACATAGAGTTCGACAAGTTGTTGGTGTTGTCCAAAACTTGCCCTCTCTTTCGACATTCACCAAATTCGAAAGTTCGACAAGTGGTTGGTGTCGTCCAACACTTGCCGATCTTGATGGGTGAGTCCAGACCCCTACAATATCTAATCTCACAACCTTCGTGAAAAAGAATCGAACTACGCTGAAATCGAAAATAAGTCATCGCTGAGCATTCTCTCAGTTACAATTAATCGCGTGGAGAGTGAATCGAGTAAGTAAACAAATCCATTTCCTAATAAACATTTTTAACATTTTATTTCGGGAGAACTATAGGAGGAGGAAATCTCAACTAACCGAAAATCCCTATCCTACACTGGTGGCTTCTTTTGCAGATTTGGGGGAGGAGGGAAGAACTTTAACCTTTCAACCTTTGGGTACCATATTAAAATTAGGTTGGGCAGAAGGCCATACTACTGTTGTCAAAGTGACGTAAACGTTGGGTAGGAATTGATCATCTACCATTGATGTTTGTGGTGAATGTTTTTGTGTTGCCTTGTCTGTTTCGTCAGTTCAATTGGCAAACTTTAGTATTTTTCGTGAGACCGCCCGTCTGCACGTTCATCAAAGTCCGTTGGGGACCGCCTGTCCCTTTTCTGGTCTGGCTTTGACCGATTTTGCCACATCAACCTACGTGGGATGTTTTTGCATAATGCTGGGTGAGTAAACCATAAGCTGATGGAACCTTGGTTGCCCCTAACTCTCCCAGAATTATGCAGCCACACCCAAAAACGAAGAAGAGGAAGGGATACGAGAAAGGATCCTAAGGATACTTTTTGTAGCGGTAAATTTTACCGCGACAAATCCCACCCTTACCTCCCAGGAAATGTGCTTATATTTCAAAGAAATATAAACCATTTCCTAAGGTGAAACTAGGTAAAAGGAACGAAGACTAGGAAGACAACACAACACTAACGATTTTCCATCAATTTGACATTTAAAAAGTTAAAATTAAAGTTAAAGTTAAAATCAAACGTTTAAAAAGAAAAGTTAAAAGAGTTAAAGAAATTAAAAAAAAATAAAGTTAAAGTAATGATGTTCAAGATAACGATGAGGTATGGTCTTGTTAGATAAATTGAAGTTAAAAAAAAAACGGGAAGTAAAGATACTTATAAATGAAAAGGGGGGGGTCTTGATTTCTGACTAAGTGTCCGAAGCATCGCAATAAGGTTTTAAATCCTTTGCGTGCCAAGTTCCGCGATTCTTGCCATTCTCATCGGTTAGGATATACGTCCAAGGTGACGTCAGCTTCGATATGCGGTAGGGCCCAACAAATTTAGGAGCTAATCTAGCTGCTATATAGTTTGCGGCATCCGAAAGTGCGAAATTTCTTCGCCAAACCAAGTCGCCAGGCTGATATTGGACATCACGCCTGCGAAGGTTATACGTTTGCGCGGACTTCTTGGTAGCCGCTCCTATCTTCTTAGCTATCTCTTCCCGTAGCTTCCTTAATTGTTTCTCTCTATCTATCACTCCTGTGTGGTCCCTATCGCTATCCCTATATCCTATGTCACGACCACATGTGACCATGTTCCTACCAAAGTTAGCAAAGTATGGCGAAACTCCTAAAACCTCATGCTGGGATGTCCTAATCGCACAGGCCACCTTTGCCAATTGCGAATCCCAGGTTCGATGATTTTCCGACACGTATGCACGAAGGGTAGTTTTAATGATCTGGTTAATGCGCTCCGCGGGGTGTGCTTGCGGGTGGTAATGCGCTGTAAAACGGAGTTGTGACCCGTAGGTTGCGTTAAGCGCTTTCAGTTCCTTGCTACGGAACTGGGGACCGTTGTCACATACGATCCACTTGGGTACGCCGAAAAGTAGAAAGACATTATCTTCCAACTCTTTGCACACTGCTTTCGCAGTTGCAGAACGAAGACAGAATAAGAGGGGGAATTTGGTGAAATAGTCTACAACGGTAAGGATGTAAATGAAACCCCTAGATGATTTTGGTAGAGGACCCACCAAGTCCACACATACCATTTCCCACGGTTTGGAGGTACCTTCCCTTTCAGACATAAGACCAGCTGGCTTCTCGTTGATCGGTTTCACTTTTTGGCAAATTTTACAGTTTTTCACGTAACGCGTTATATCTACCCTCATTTTTGGCCAATAATATTTTTCTAAAACCCTAGCATAAGTTTTCCTAACCCCCATGTGTCCCGCTAGTGGACTATCATGACACTGATTCAAAATATCTAACCTATCCTTTTTCCCTACTACTAACTTCCATTCTTCACTATTCTCACAGACTACAACATGTTTCGCTTTCACATGTTTATATAGTCTCCTATTCTCTACTCTCCAAGATGGATAAACTAACGGTTGCTTTTCGACTAACAAGATCATTTTCTCCACCCAAGGGTCATTATCCGCATCTGAGATACCAGCCACTACTGGTACTCCCCGCGACAACATGTCTGGAACAACATGTTCTTTCCCCTTCCTGTGGATGATCTTGAAGTCGAATTGCTGTAGGCGGATTGCCCACCTAGCCAATCTACCTTGCGGATCTTTCAGATTGTTCAGCCACACGAGCGAGTAATGATCCGTTACGACCGTAAACCGAACACCTTCGATATATGGCCGCAACTTCTCAACTGCCCACAAAACTGCCAAACATTCTTTTTCAGTTGTTGAATAATTTCTCTCACTTCTATTGAGAGACCTACTAATGTAGCAGACTGCCTTTTCCCCTTCCTCAAACTCTTGAGAAAGCACGGCTCCGATCCCGTAATCAGACGCGTCTGTTTGTACAACAAACGGTCGGGAAAAATCCGGGCACGTAAGAATCGGTGCCGTGACCAAGCACTAATTGGCTTTCCTAAAACTTTCCTCACACTCTAGGGTCCAATCAAATTTCTTACTTTTCTTAAGAAGATCCGTAAGAGGCCTAACTAATATTGCAAAATTTGGAACAAACCTTCTGTACCAAGAAATAGTCCCTATAAAACTTCTAACTTCTTTGATGTTTTTAGGGGCCGGAATCTTCAACATGCTTTCGACCTTTTCTGGGTCTACATGGAGTCCGTTTCTATCAACCACATACCCTAAAAACTTCAAAGAAGGCCTACAAAAATTACATTTTTCCCTACCTACTTTTAACCCCGCTCCTACTAATCTTTTAAAAACCTCCTGCAATATTTCTAAATGTTTGTCGAAGGAATCGGTGACGATGATGATGTCGTCCAAGTACACAAAGACGTAAGGTTCTAGGTCGGGACCCAAAACGTCGTCTATAAACCTTTGCCACGTTGCCGGGGAGTTATGGAGACCAAACGGCATCCTCAAAAACTCAAAAAGACCACGGCCAGGCACTGTAAAGGCTGTGTACTTGCGCGATTCCTCCTCCATGGGTATCTGCCAGTAAGCAGACTTAATGTCAAGAGATGACAAAAATTTAGCGTTCCTAAGCTTATCCAAAATCGCTGAGATAAACGGAAGTGGATAAGCGTCCCTATCTGTAACAGCGTTAAGCTTCCTATAATCGACGCAAAACCGAAAGCTTCCATCCTTTTTCTTGACGAGCAAAATCGGAGATGCCCAAGGGCTTGTAGATTTCTGGATAACTCCAGCATCTAACATCTCCTGAAGCTCCTTGTCAATACTCTTCTGGATTGCGGGTGACACAGGGTAATACCGCTGCTTGATCGGTTCTGCAGTCGTCCTAATCCTATGCTCAACTAAATTGGTACAGCCTAACCCCTCAGTCATTTCCTGAAACAACTGTTCTAAAAGCCTATCTAACTTTTCCCTATCCTCACTACCTAAATCTGACTTTTCCCTAATGGACCCTACATCTGTTATTGAGGCAACTGCTTCCTGCTCAGAAAAACTCCACACACCTGATCTCAAATCCGGGACTATTCCCGATAGCGCCCAAAAGTCTGCGCCAAGGATCAATAAATGTGGGAGGTTTGGTATAACTAAACACTCTAGTAGTATGGATTTGCCCTCCACCTCCATTGGAAGCGACAATGATCCAACTACTCCTACTCCCGCCCCATCCGCTAGCGCAACCGAACCTATACTACATTTCCCTAACGTTAAACCTAAACCCTTCAAAATTCTCCACCCATCCCTACCTACTATTGTGCGAGAAGCACCAGAATCTAGAAGACCTAAACACCTAATGCCAAAAATGTTGACCTTCAAATAAGGTCGACTATCCCTACCATTTGCCGCGAGTGTGAACCCTAACTCAACCCTTTCCACCAGCTGATCGTCAGCAGACGACCTAACTAATTGCGACGGAGCTCTCGTCCTGCTGACCCGAGAGTCCGTTGCCCATTTCCCGACCCTGAACATTTCTTACAATCCCTACGATAAACATTCAACGCACCACAACCAAAACATTTCTTAGCAACAGAACACGCATTCGAAAAATGACCTTCTCTATTACAGTTGAAACACCTAACGACCCTTCGGAATGGGTTACCTGGTGCCGACTCAACAACCGCCACTCGGTGTTGACTTGCTGCACTAGGTTGATAACCACACTCCGGTTCCAACAAATTTTTCCCACGAGGGGGAGGGGTAAAAGAATCCACATTCACCTTCAATGTGTCCATTTCTCTTCCAAGCACCGCAAGCTCCTTCACCGTAGTCGGCTTAGCGCTAGCTATTTGCTTTTGGAAGAATGGATCCACATTCTTCTTCAAAATACCCAGCATTCTACTCTCACTCAACGGCGCACCTAACCTCCTAAACAACGTCCTCATCACGGCGAGGTATGCGCCGAAGGTTTCGTCCTTCCCTTGGGATCTACGATTAATCTCCTCCAAGAGAAGATCATCGTAGTTCGCAGGAAGGAACTCCGCCTTAATTTCCTGAACTAGCTCCTGCCAGTTCCTCAGCTCACTCCTTACGGTCCTAAACCATAAGAGGGCTCTTCCACTTAACAACTCCGTCGCCGACTTAAACAAATGTGCCTCAGACACATCGTTCGCTACACGTAATTCTTCAACCCGTTCTAAAAATGCATTCACAGACGAACCATCCGACTCTCCCGTAAATTTCACATTCCACTTTCCCACA
The DNA here is from genome assembly GCA_949752695.1 of Melanostoma scalare. Lineage (NCBI taxonomy): Eukaryota > Metazoa > Arthropoda > Insecta > Diptera > Syrphidae > Melanostoma > Melanostoma scalare. Next base: position 117,156,531 of record OX456984.1, on the reverse strand, counting down.
CGTTCCACTTTTCTATCATATCTTTCGTACACGCTACGATTCCCTACCATTCTATCATCCCTTTCCAATCTACTTTCCCTATCCATTCTATGTTCTCGCTCTAACTCTCTTTCCAATTCCCTAATTCTCAACTCACTCGCACTTTCAACACTTCTTTGCTCATTCATACCCCTAGCAGCCAATCTCTCAACAACCACATTATTAACAACATCGTGTTCCCTTGCTCTTGAATTTCTCAAACTAGAGCAACCGGCAATTTGCAATGGACTTACGCTCACCGAGCGGCCACCTGAAACTCCTGGTCGTAAATTTTTCTTGGGGGACTCATCCTCTAAATCACTATCCCCACTATCACCCAATAGCACTCCTAACAACAACAACAACTCATTTTTCAACTCACTCTGTACTTCTTCCTCATCATCATTCTCGCTCACTGCCCTGCCAATACGAGCTAACGCACACTCAATCTTTGTTAAAATTTTCACACACTCAGACGATTTCGGATCTTTCGGGGGATCCTTCAGTAACATTCTTATATCTTCTATTTTCAACTTCACAGCCTCACTGTCTTCTTGAAAACTAAATGGGTAAGCCTTTGAATTTTCCAGCGAACCCCGCGATTCAAGTACTCTTGAGGATCTGAGGGCTTTCCTCATCACCTCAACCGTACTGACTTTCAACCCACGAATTTGCATTTCATATGCAAGCTCATCTTGAGCCAAACGACCAATATTCATTTTAAACAAAAAACAACAAACAACCCTCTACACAAAACTTTCAAAACTTCCACTCGATTTTACAAAACCCACCGAAACTAATAAGTTTTATCAAAAAGAAACCAGAAAATAACACCTCCAAAAACTTCTTAACCAAAATCTCACAACCCAGAAAAAGTCAAAAAAACACTCTGTTTCTGAAAGAAACACAGAATAAATCCAACACACTTAATCAAAAAAACAACTCAAGAAAATTTCTGCAACCGAAATGATTACCCTAAAAGCCAACTCAAAAATATCAATTTAAACAAAACCTTTTGCAAAATCTCTTACAAAAAAAAATTCACACCACAACTCACAATCTCAATCTCAAAATCCAGTAAGTAGCTCAATTGCAAAACAAAATTTAAAAAAAACACCCTCACAAACAAAAACAACTCACAAACTCAAGTTCAAACTCCTATAAATAGCTCAAAAAAACAAACAAACAAAATTAAAAATTAAAAAAAAAACACCCTGTTTGAAAATTTTTTTCAAAAAAAAATTTACCACAACTCGCAAACTTAAATCCACACAATCTCTGACTTCAGAAATTACAAAATTCTAAAATGTATTGCACCACAAAATTGTTTCAAAAATAAATTCAACCCCAGAAAAAAAAGTTTGAGAAGCACTGAATCTCGCTCACACAACAAATAATAATTGCACATACAAAGTAAGGCACAAGAGAAAAAAGAACACACTCGAAGGCCAAGTAACCGGCGCAATTAAAAAGTATGTAGGTACGTAAGTATGTACACAAAGAAATGAAACCCTTCGTAAGCAGAATTAGGTATGTAAGTTAACACGGTCAATGTAACATAAACATAAACACAAAAATGCTAAGTAATCATAAGCATTACTCTCAAGTAGAATTCTATCGATTCTACATCACCCTCAATCGCAGCGATCAAAGTCCACTATCAAAGTCCACGATCAAAGTCCAAAGTACAAACAACTGTATAAACAAAGAGGGAACGATGACCATAAAACTACAGCCTCATCATCAACTACCATCACCCATTTGGATGGGATACGACATGTAAACTTAAAGTATCAAAGTCCACGATCAAAGTCCAAAGTACAAACAACTGTATAAACAAAGAGGGAACGATGACCATAAAACTACAGCCTCATCATCAACTACCATCACCCATTTGGATGGGATACGACATGTAAACTTTAAGTATCTTAGACTTTAAGTTCAGTTTTATAATACACTTGTCAAAGAACAGTTCGTTCTCTACGGTTTAAACAAGCCACTTAGGATAAAGAAAAATAAAGAATACTTTTTTAAAACTTATCCTGTGGTGTAAGAAATATAATTGGCGCCCAACGTGGGGCAAGTGAATAAAACTCAAAAAAAAAATTTTTTTGAAGTTAAAGTGAAGAAATTATTAAATCCCTTTTAAAAAAGCAAAAACAGTCGAAAAAGTTAATAAAAGAAAAAGAATTATTAACGAAAGTGAAATTTGTGAATACGATTGACAATCAATAACTATTTAAAAATTAAAAATCAAACAAACAGTGAGAGAAGTGAAAGAAGGACAGGAAGGAAAGAAGGAAGAACAAAAATAAAAATCTAACAACAAGGAAGCAGGAAACAGCAACAAAAAACAATCTACAAAGTGCATAAAATTACTGAAAGTAAGAAATATTTTAAAATATACATATATATATATTTGCATTTATATAAAATATCTTTAAAAACTGAATTAAATAATTAAAAGTGAATTCATATACATATATAAATTAAACTGAAGGAATTATATATAAATTAAACTGGAAGAACTAGTAGATAAATTTGCTAAAATGCCGACACCTAGTGAAGAAATTATATCTCGTATTGTTATAGAGACAACATCGTCCTTGAGAGATGAAATTGAGAGTTTGCGAAATCAACTTTCTGCTTTAACTTGCAATAGTAACGTTTCAGAACATAAACCTGAAACAATAAATGACAGTATAAATTGTGTTGAGTCTCTAGATGTAATAAAATCATTACCTGAGTTCGCAGGTGATGAAAATTCTTATGTTAGTTGGCGAGAAGCCGCTAATAATTCCATGATTCTCTACACGAGAGGAAGTAGGAAATACTTTGCGGCATTGACAATTTTAAGAAACAAAATTGTTAAAAATGCAAACAATACCCTGACAAACCATGGAACTGTGCTAAACTTTGATGCAATTTTGAGTCGTCTCGATTTTGCATATGCGGATAAACGTCCAATCCATATGATTGAACAAGAGATGAGTGTTTTGAGACAGGGATCTTCATCCTTGGTAGACTATTATAATGAAGTCAACAAAAAGTTGACGTTACTAATTAATAAAACTATAATGACTCATGGACAGGAAAATATAAATATTAACTGGCCTGAACGGCCCAATAAGTAACATTTTATTCTCGTTAAACCCTAGCGATCTACCCAACGCTCTAGCTAAAGCTCAAGAATTAGAGTCAAATAATCAGAGAGCTCAATTTGCACTTCAATTCAATAGAAGTAGCAATACTAATAATAGTTCTTCTCACAATAATAATAACAACCATAATAACAATAACTTAAGATTTCCGAAGAGATCTGTTTGGGAACAAAATCCAAACCATCGTCAGCCCCGACCACAGCCAATGGTATTAGGTAGCTCTAATTCAAGAATACAAAATCAAAGACAGAATTTCAATGGAAATTGGCGACCCCATAATCTTAATTTCAATCATCACAATAACGAAAGAACTAATCCTTTTAGACAGGATTATAACAGAAAAACTTACGCAGATAAAAGACCACATGGTTCGCAAAATAGTGCTCAACCACCATTAAAAAACCAGAGAGTAAATAATATTAATGAGGAAGTTTTTTTAGACGATCGCCGTGTCAGTTGCCCTTCATTTACAGAAACCAATCAGGTCAGCAGCTAAAAATTTTAATTGACACGGGAGCCACGAGTTGCTATTGTAAACCAAATGTTTTACAAGATAGAAGAAAGTTAGCTATAAATAAAAGAATACGTACAGTAAATGGGGACTCAATTATAACTCATTACTATATAGCCTATATTTTTGATAGGGAAGTCGTGTTTTATGAAATTCAAAATCTCGAAAGCGATTTATTGATAGGTTATAGACTACTAAAAGAAGCTTCCATAAAATTGGACTTTGAAAACAGTGTCTTAATTTATAATAATAAAAGAGAAAAAATATTTTTATCAGAGAACATGAGTAATATAGGATCAGAAAAAAGTGTAAACGAATTAAATAATACAAAGGAATCAGAGATAGAAAACGATTCTGATATTGAGAGATTAAAAAATATAGTTGTTAAGAGAATTGAAGAAATACATTCAAATATAGATTTGAACTCATTATTACGAACGGATGTGAAGGCAAATATAAGGACAACAGTCGAAACCCCTATATGGAGTAGACAATATCCCTATCCACTGTCAGTTAATGCATTCGTAAATAAAGAAATTAAAAATTTACTAGAGGCAGGAATAATTCGCCAGAGTAAAAGTCCGTACAATTCACCGATTTGGGTTGTACCAAAAAAAGGTTTAAATGAAGACGGTAGTCCAAAATTAAGAATGGTCATTGATTATAAAAAATTAAATGAAAAGACCATAGCGGATAAGTATCCAATACCAGAAAGTAATGTAATTTTAGCAAACTTAGGGAAAGCAAAATATTTTTCTACCATAGATTTAGAATCGGGCTTCCATCAAATACTGATGAAAGAATCAGATATTGAAAAAACAGCCTTCAGTATAAATAACGGAAAATATGAATTCTTGCGAATGCCATTCGGCTTGAAAAATGCTCCGAGTATTTTCCAAAGAGCAATGGACAATATCCTACGAGATTTTATAGGAAAAACATGTCATGTCTACATGGATGACATTATAATTTATTCCGAAAATTTGAATGAACATTCAAAGCATCTGAATGAAATTATAAATATATTGAAAAAAGCTAATATGAAGATTTCTTTGGAGAAATCTAAATTTTATAAGGAAGAAACTGAATTTTTAGGCTACATTGTAGCCCACAATATTATAAAAACTGACCCTAAAAAAATAGAGACTATAGAAAATTTTCCGCAACCAAAAACCTTAAGGCAATTAAGAAGTTTCTTAGGGATGACAGGTTATTACCGAAAGTTCGTAAAAAATTATGCTTCAATAACGAAACCTTTAACTAAATACTTAGCCGGAGAAAACGGGAGAATATCAAAAAACTTATCAAAAAAAACTAACTTAACACTTGACGAAGAAGCTATTTTAGCCTTCAAGACTTTGAAAAGTCATCTAATAAACCAAATTGAGCTGGTTCAACCAGACTTTGACAAGACATTTATACTAACAACTGACGCTTCCAATAATGCTATTGCAGGAGTTTTAAGCCAGGAAGGCAAACCTATTACATTTATTTCAAAAACATTAAATAAAACTGAACTCAACTACGCTACTAACGAAAAGGAACTATACGCAATAGTATGGTCCTTAAAAAATTTAAGAAATTACCTTTACGGAGTTTCTAATCTTGAGATCCATACGGATCATCAACCGCTTACGTTTGCAGTATCTGTAAGAAACCCGAATGCAAAAATGAAACGATGGCACGCATTCATTGAGGAGTTTGCTCCTAAAATAATATACAAGCCAGGTGCTACAAATGTAGTCGCTGATGCGCTATCTAGACAATATTTAAACCACATTTCAGACGAAGATAATTCGAGTACTGCTACACAACACTCCGCTGAGAGCAGCGACAATTTAGACATTAAAGAAACCCCCAAACCTTTGAACCAATTCAAACAACAAATCCTTTTAACTCAAGGATTATTCACTGTACACGAACAGATACGTAATTTCAATAGAACAAGACATTTAATTGAGTATGACACTCCGGAAAATCTAATTGTTATTCTGAAACAATATTTACAGCCTGGAACTGTTGCAATTCATTGCACACCAGAAGATTTATATAATATCAAACAAATATTAAAAGAAACTTTCAATAATAAATTCTTATATACCAAGAATTTTCCTATAGATATAACGAACGAAGAAGACCAACAAATTATAATACAACAAACGCACGTAAGAGCTCACCGTAGCTATCAAGAAAATTTAAAACAAATTTACACGGCATACTATTGGCCACAAATGACCAAACAATTCAAAGAATTTGTTAGAAGTTGCGAAATTTGTAATCGTAATAAATATGAAAGGCATCCTTTTAAGGCTCCAATTGGAGAGGCTCCAATTGCTAAGAAAGAGGGGGAGCAGTTGCACTTAGACATTTTCTTTGCCCAAAAATTAAAATTTTTAACATGTATAGATTCTTATTCAAAATTCTTAGTTATCAAACAAATTGAAGACAGGACAAAATTAGACGAAAAAGTATTAGAACTATTACAAAGCTTTCCAGAAGCCAAACATCTTTGTGTCGATAACGAACCAGGCTTTTCAACACCCCAATTCAAAACATTAATGCAAAGACTAGGAATTCAAATATTTTTCTGTGATCCAAAACACAGTACTTCTAACGGACAAGTGGAACGAGTTCACTCTACACTTATAGAAATAGCTAGATGTTTGAAAGAAGAATTTCACTTAATAAGTGACTTAGAATCAATATTTAGAGCAGTACATCAGTACAATAAAACAATTCATTCAGTCACAAACAAAAGACCCTTTGAAGTCTTATTTAATAAGTCAAACGAGGACTTACAACCAAAGCTTTTATCAGCTCAGCAAAAAATGTTGAAACGAAATAAGCCAAATACAAAGATAAGGACATACAAAGAAAACGATATCATTTACGAAAAAATAATAGGGGTTAGAAATAAACTTCAGCCAAGATATCGGAAACAAAAAGTAAAGACAGACTTAGGAAACAAAGTATTAATTTACAAAAACGACCGAATAATACATAAAGATAATATTAAAATTTGAATCTTTTTCAGAAAATGATTCTACAATTTACAATAACTTTCATCCTAATGATGCAATTACATAACGGACAAGGACAAAGACTAGAAATACAGTACTTAAACGACGGTCAGGGATTTGTATTAGTTAAAAGCGATGAGCTTCAAATCATCAATAATTATACAAAAATCCTTTACACAATAAATTTAGACTCATGGAGTAAAAACTTAGAATTAATAAGAACTAATATAGGGAACTTCAGTTTTTGCAACCATTACCCAAGTATGTTACACAATTTTAAAGCACTTGAAGAAGAAATAAATAATCTTCTACCACATCATACCAGAACAAAAAGAGGCTTATTTGATATTTTAGGCAAAGGGTTGAAATTTATAGCAGGCACAATGGATGCCGATGATGCATTAGATATCAAACAAAAATTAGAAATCAACGAAAAAAATAATAAGAACATAATTGATAGCCTTAATGATCAAGTTAAAATTAATGATCAATTCAATATCGCAATGAGAGCGGTAACCGACCATATTAATAAACAGCAAAAACAAATAAGTAACCAATTAACAAATCTTGGAAGAACAGCTAAAGACGTAACAATAGAGCATATGCAACATACTTTCCAAATTCAATATGATATCCAACTTCTTAGAGATCAAGTTAGAAAAGTTAAAGAAAATTTAATGATGTGCAGGTTAGGCACATTAGGAAGAGACATTTTGACCTCACACGATTTTAAAACATATAATATAACATTAAGAGATTTAATGTTCATTAAAAGTTCGGCCATTTTTCATGAAGAAAGAATAATTTTTGTGGTAATGATACCAAACTTTTGTAATAATACATATCATAAGATGATACTGGAACCCGTTCCAAATAAAAATAATTTAGAATTAGACATACCATACAGAGAACTAATATTAAGTGATGATATCTGGTACAAATACACGAATGATCAAATTGTATTAAAAAAACAATTAAAAAGAATTAACGATGAATGTATAAATAACTTACTTAAAGAAAATCCGATTTGTAACTTTACAGTCAATAGAGAAATAGAAATTAAACAGTTAAATAACAACATTGTAGTAACTAAAAATATTCCAAGAACTAAACTGATACATAATTGTAACACATATGAAACCATGTTATATGGCAATACTCTTATTAATTTTGGAAATTGTAAACTATGTTTAAATAATAATACTTACGAAAATATAATCATTACCGAAAATTTTGTATTACCTATTTTTAAAGATGTAAAAGTGAAAAACATAAATGTGAACATAAGTCTTCCAGAACTCCATTATAAAAATATTGAGAATAGAAAAATTCTAGAACAAATCAAAGTCAATAATATTGTATCCAACAGTTTATCTTTCAGTTTTATTGCGACAATAATAATTGCACTGTCAGTACTTTTCTTTTGCTTCTTTTCAAAATCAAAACAATCAATAAATAATATTTTTAACGACGAAATCAATGTCGACGAGATAAACAAAAATATTCAACGTCTCTCAGAAGATATACAAGACGCGGGTCGCATCATTTAAGAAAGAGGGGAGTTAACACGGTCAATGTAACATAAACATAAACACAAAAATGCTAAGTAATCATAAGCATTACTCTCAAGTAGAATTCTATCGATTCTACATCACCCTCAATCGCAGCGATCAAAGTCCACTATCAAAGTCCACGATCAAAGTCCAAAGTACAAACAACTGTATAAACAAAGAGGGAACGATGACCATAAAACTACAGCCTCATCATCAACTACCATCACCCATTTGGATGGGATACGACATGTAAACTTAAAGTATCAAAGTCCACGATCAAAGTCCAAAGTACAAACAACTGTATAAACAAAGAGGGAACGATGACCATAAAACTACAGCCTCATCATCAACTACCATCACCCATTTGGATGGGATACGACATGTAAACTTTAAGTATCTTAGACTTTAAGTTCAGTTTTATAATACACTTGTCAAAGAACAGTTCGTTCTCTACGGTTTAAACAAGCCACTTAGGATAAAGAAAAATAAAGAATACTTTTTTAAAACTTATCCTGTGGTGTAAGAAATATAATTTGTATACGAAATAATTTATGTAAATGAAGGGAAATGAAATGACACATGTAAATCGATAGGTAAATTATACTATTATATCAATGGGTGAATGCAAATAAAATTGCTTTAAATTATCTACTTTTGGTAAAAACAAACACGAGAAAGAATATCAAAGTAAAGTAAAGTTGTGTGTACCAACAATGCACTGGGTACAAAAAAAAAAACAAAACGCCGGTACGCTGTACACAATTGACGCTAACCAAAATGTAAATATGTATGTATATACGTGAATCAAAATCAAATTATTTTCTTATCACGTAGGTAGTAATAAAATAGGTATAAAGGGCAAAAATGAATGTGAATTTAGTCAAATAAATAGTAAATAAAACCTTAAGAATAATATATAGAATAGAATATGAATCGCAAAAGAGGCCTTACTTGGGAGTATACAACAGAATGTATGTATACTTTAACGCACTTTCCAAAAAAGAAAAACACACTTGTTGAATTGTATAATATTCAGGAACCTCGGCAACTTGAACTTGTTTCTAATACTGATGATCACAGATGTAACAACCTAAATGGAAAGAAAATATACCAGTAATTTGTTTTATGTAAGAGGTTAAAAAAAACACATGACACGATACAAATCGCACAGACAATTCACAAACTTTCACGCAAAAAAAAACTCCACTCTTCACAGGCCCGACACGTTGGGTGCCAATTTGTTGCACCTTTTTCTCCACCGGCACTTCCTTCTTGGGGGTATTATTTATATTATATATATATGTATTTTATCTTAATTAACTTTAGGACGATCACGTAAACTTAAAAACCGCGTACTAACAAATAAAAGAAATTTCTAAAATTATGCACAGCCGTCTGGCGTGCGGCAAGAATATCAAATGTCAGACGAGCTGAGGAGAAATGCCGGCAAGAAGAAAAGTGGTGCATCCAGCAACAAATGTATGTTGCCACCGCGACTAGCTCAGCTGGGGTGTGTTCGATGTTGCAATTAATTATTGGGTAAGGTAGGTCAGGTGAAAACAATTAATTTAATCGAAGGTGGATGAATTGAATAATAAATAAAGTTGGGATAAATAATCAGATTGGAGGACAGGGTGTCCTCGTAATCGTGGGCGCCAGAAAATTTTTAAAAGAAAAGGTTAAATTTCCAAACCTTGAAGCTGAAAAGTAATAAAGAGAAATATCGACCGGAAAAGAAGAACAACGATGTGTAAATAATAAAAGAAGCAAAGTATTTTGAATTCCCAAAGGGAAGTTGGAATGATTTTATTGTGTTGGGAAAACCTTGTCGAAGACGGGATTAAAAACCCAAGTCTTTTCGATATAAAAGAAAGTATAAAAGTTGGTAAACGAGTATAGCAAAGTAAAAAAAAAATAAGTAGTGTAAATTGTAAATTGCAAGGAGGTCCGCTGGACCGTTGCAATGAGAAAACAGTATAAAGGGTTACCGAAGGTTGAACGGTTAAAGGAATTTCCCGAAAATTCCCAAGGTGGGTTGAAAATTAAGGGGGTCACGTGCCAGGCAATTTCCTGGTAAATCGTTATAAAAAGGGGCCACACAGTATTTCACTCACAAAATTCTTTCATCAATAACAAATAACACGATTCGCAAAATCTCACTATACTTATCTTTGAAATCAAAATTTCCTGCTCCTATATCTCCCTGATCGATTTCTTCTTCTCAAATTTGGTCTGCGACAATATCCTTTTTCGTTTAAAAAAAAAATCTTCCTCGCTTCCTCGTTTCACTCTCCTTTTATTAAAAGAAAAAGTAATCAAATCACGGTCAAAAATAAACCTCTCAAAATAAATTCGCTAAAATCTAAAAGAAAACTTATTTTCAATTTCTCTCAATCGTTTTTCACTCTCTATATCTCAACTCTTTGCTAGCTAGCCAAGAAGTGTCCACCACTTCAAGCCTAGCTCTTTGTCTGGCCTCAACCCCGCTCTCAGACACACACATTCATACGCTCAACCAATCACTTTCGTGGATTCAGTATCACGACATCAGCCACCGTTGGTGTGCTGTGCCATCGCTGTCGAATTCCAACGAAAGTGCGCATGCTCAACCACTACACACATATAGTTCGACAAGTTGTTGGTGTTGTCCAAAACTTGCCCTCTCTTTCGACATTCACCAAATTCGAAAGTTCGACAAGTGGTTGGTGTCGTCCAACACTTGCCGATCTTGATGGGTGAGTCCAGACCCCTACAATATCTAATCTCACAACCTTCGTGAAAAAGAATCGAACTACGCTGAAATCGAAAATAAGTCATCGCTGAGCATTCTCTCAGTTACAATTAATCGCGTGGAGAGTGAATCGAGTAAGTAAACAAATCCATTTCCTAATAAACATTTTTAACATTTTATTTCGGGAGAACTATAGGAGGAGGAAATCTCAACTAACCGAAAATCCCTATCCTACACTGGTGGCTTCTTTTGCAGATTTGGGGGAGGAGGGAAGAACTTTAACCTTTCAACCTTTGGGTACCATATTAAAATTAGGTTGGGCAGAAGGCCATACTACTGTTGTCAAAGTGACGTAAACGTTGGGTAGGAATTGATCATCTACCATTGATGTTTGTGGTGAATGTTTTTGTGTTGCCTTGTCTGTTTCGTCAGTTCAATTGGCAAACTTTAGTATTTTTCGTGAGACCGCCCGTCTGCACGTTCATCAAAGTCCGTTGGGGACCGCCTGTCCCTTTTCTGGTCTGGCTTTGACCGATTTTGCCACATCAACCTACGTGGGATGTTTTTGCATAATGCTGGGTGAGTAAACCATAAGCTGATGGAACCTTGGTTGCCCCTAACTCTCCCAGAATTATGCAGCCACACCCAAAAACGAAGAAGAGGAAGGGATACGAGAAAGGATCCTAAGGATACTTTTTGTAGCGGTAAATTTTACCGCGACAACTGCTCCCGCTTCAAATTCTGCCGTCCTCGGTAGATCTAAGATTTTTGTTTCATTACGATATATTTATAATTTACGTACCTATTATTATTATTTACATTTTGTATTAAATAAAGCGGAGTGCCAACAAATGGTGAACATTTATTAACTTATATGAACTCAGATAGAAAAATATAATGTTTAACATAATAACAATTTGTAGATACATAGAAATAGCAAAAAAAATACAAAGACAATTTATTAATAAATGCAAATGTGTATTTATACTAAAATAATTTTACTCAATATTTTGTTAGGTATTAACATATTTTTTAATATCAAACATTTTTTTGCAAAATATACCCATACATATTTTTAATCAAATTAAATGATACATAGAAGAAGAAAATTTATTTCGCAATAACAGAAATTAAAAAAAAAATTGAATAAGTACAATAATATTATAAACGATCTTAAATTTTATGAATCAAATTGTTGTGACAACAAATGCAAACGACCGAATTCTACACTACAAACCAAGTAAACAACAGCAGGTGAATGACCAACAGGTTAATGAACGACACCACCAGTTGGCGAATAAATATGACACCTCCTGCAACTATCAGCGTTCTCGTGCTCGGAGCCGTTGCATTGCATTGCATTGTATTGCTTGCATTGCAGTTCTTTCCATTTCAATTATGTATATATTGTTTGTCTGTATCTCGAATTATTTATTGCCTAGTTAGCAGTTAAGTTGTATAAATATCTTGGATAGGAAATAAATAATTCACTTGCTAGTAAGCCAGCGAGCCAAAAGACATTTAAGTTTTCTCTTCATTGACTTCCTCCCACCAGCGGCAAGGAGTTAATTAACAACTTATTCTGTCAACTATTCATGGTCCTTCGAGGAAATGAACAAGAAAGCGTATTCAGGGCTTAGACATTGGTGAAAAGCGTAGCCAGGGCTTCAAACATTGGCTAGTAAAAAGTGAGCGAACAAGCGTAACCAGGGCTTAGAATTTTTTTTTTTTTTTTTTTTTTTTATAAATCTTAGCGTAACCAGGGCTTAGAATTTTTTTTTTTTTTTTTTTTTAAGAAAACTTATTTTCAATTTCTCTCAATCGTTTTTCACTCTCTATATCTCAACTCTTTGCTAGCTAGCCAAGAAGTGTCCACCACTTCAAGCCTAGCTCTTTGTCTGGCCTCAACCCCGCTCTCAGACACACACATTCATACGCTCAACCAATCACTTTCGTGGATTCAGTATCACGACATCAGCCACCGTTGGTGTGCTGTGCCATCGCTGTCGAATTCCAACGAAAGTGCGCATGCTCAACCACTACACACATATAGTTCGACAAGTTGTTGGTGTTGTCCAAAACTTGCCCTCTCTTTCGACATTCACCAAATTCGAAAGTTCGACAAGTGGTTGGTGTCGTCCAACACTTGCCGATCTTGATGGGTGAGTCCAGACCCCTACAATATCTAATCTCACAACCTTCGTGAAAAAGAATCGAACTACGCTGAAATCGAAAATAAGTCATCGCTGAGCATTCTCTCAGTTACAATTAATCGCGTGGAGAGTGAATCGAGTAAGTAAACAAATCCATTTCCTAATAAACATTTTTAACATTTTATTTCGGGAGAACTATAGGAGGAGGAAATCTCAACTAACCGAAAATCCCTATCCTACACTGGTGGCTTCTTTTGCAGATTTGGGGGAGGAGGGAAGAACTTTAACCTTTCAACCTTTGGGTACCATATTAAAATTAGGTTGGGCAGAAGGCCATACTACTGTTGTCAAAGTGACGTAAACGTTGGGTAGGAATTGATCATCTACCATTGATGTTTGTGGTGAATGTTTTTGTGTTGCCTTGTCTGTTTCGTCAGTTCAATTGGCAAACTTTAGTATTTTTCGTGAGACCGCCCGTCTGCACGTTCATCAAAGTCCGTTGGGGACCGCCTGTCCCTTTTCTGGTCTGGCTTTGACCGATTTTGCCACATCAACCTACGTGGGATGTTTTTGCATAATGCTGGGTGAGTAAACCATAAGCTGATGGAACCTTGGTTGCCCCTAACTCTCCCAGAATTATGCAGCCACACCCAAAAACGAAGAAGAGGAAGGGATACGAGAAAGGATCCTAAGGATACTTTTTGTAGCGGTAAATTTTACCGCGACAACTGCTCCCGCTTCAAATTCTGCCGTCCTCGGTAGATCTAAGATTTTTGTTTCATTACGATATATTTATAATTTACGTACCTATTATTATTATTTACATTTTGTATTAAATAAAGCGGAGTGCCAACAAATGGTGAACATTTATTAACTTATATGAACTCAGATAGAAAAATATAATGTTTAACATAATAACAATTTGTAGATACATAGAAATAGCAAAAAAAATACAAAGACAATTTATTAATAAATGCAAATGTGTATTTATACTAAAATAATTTTACTCAATATTTTGTTAGGTATTAACATATTTTTTAATATCAAACATTTTTTTGCAAAATATACCTATACATATTTTTAATCAAATTAAATGATACATAGAAGAAGAAAATTTATTTCGCAATAACAGAAATTAAAAAAAAAATTGAATAAGTACAATAATATTATAAACGATCTTAAATTTTATGAATCAAATTGTTGTGACAACAAATGCAAACGACCGAATTCTACACTACAAACCAAGTAAACAACAGCAGGTGAATGACCAACAGGTTAATGAACGACACCACCGGTTGGCGAATAAATATGACACCTCCTGCAACTATCAGCGTTCTCGTGCTCGGAGCCGTTGCATTGCATTGCATTGTATTGCTTGCATTGCAGTTCTTTCCATTTCAATTATGTATATATTGTTTGTCTGTATCTCGAATTATTTATTGCCTAGTTAGCAGTTAAGTTGTATAAATATCTTGGATAGGAAATAAATAATTCACTTGCTAGTAAGCCAGCGAGCCAAAAGACATTTAAGTTTTCTCTTCATTGACTTCCTCCCACCAGCGGCAAGGAGTTAATTAACAACTTATTCTGTCAACTATTCATGGTCCTTCGAGGAAATGAACAAGAAAGCGTATTCAGGGCTTAGACATTGGTGAAAAGCGTAGCCAGGGCTTCAAACATTGGCTAGTAAAAAGTGAGCGAACAAGCGTAACCAGGGCTTAGAATTTTTTTTTTTTTTTTTTTTTTTTATAAATCTTAGCGTAACCAGGGCTTAGAATTTTTTTTTTTTTTTTTTTTTTAAGAAAACTTATTTTCAATTTCTCTCAATCGTTTTTCACTCTCTATATCTCAACTCTTTGCTAGCTAGCCAAGAAGTGTCCACCACTTCAAGCCTAGCTCTTTGTCTGGCCTCAACCCCGCTCTCAGACACACACATTCATACGCTCAACCAATCACTTTCGTGGATTCAGTATCACGACATCAGCCACCGTTGGTGTGCTGTGCCATCGCTGTCGAATTCCAACGAAAGTGCGCATGCTCAACCACTACACACATATAGTTCGACAAGTTGTTGGTGTTGTCCAAAACTTGCCCTCTCTTTCGACATTCACCAAATTCGAAAGTTCGACAAGTGGTTGGTGTCGTCCAACACTTGCCGATCTTGATGGGTGAGTCCAGACCCCTACAATATCTAATCTCACAACCTTCGTGAAAAAGAATCGAACTACGCTGAAATCGAAAATAAGTCATCGCTGAGCATTCTCTCAGTTACAATTAATCGCGTGGAGAGTGAATCGAGTAAGTAAACAAATCCATTTCCTAATAAACATTTTTAACATTTTATTTCGGGAGAACTATAGGAGGAGGAAATCTCAACTAACCGAAAATCCCTATCCTACACTGGTGGCTTCTTTTGCAGATTTGGGGGAGGAGGGAAGAACTTTAACCTTTCAACCTTTGGGTACCATATTAAAATTAGGTTGGGCAGAAGGCCATACTACTGTTGTCAAAGTGACGTAAACGTTGGGTAGGAATTGATCATCTACCATTGATGTTTGTGGTGAATGTTTTTGTGTTGCCTTGTCTGTTTCGTCAGTTCAATTGGCAAACTTTAGTATTTTTCGTGAGACCGCCCGTCTGCACGTTCATCAAAGTCCGTTGGGGACCGCCTGTCCCTTTTCTGGTCTGGCTTTGACCGATTTTGCCACATCAACCTACGTGGGATGTTTTTGCATAATGCTGGGTGAGTAAACCATAAGCTGATGGAACCTTGGTTGCCCCTAACTCTCCCAGAATTATGCAGCCACACCCAAAAACGAAGAAGAGGAAGGGATACGAGAAAGGATCCTAAGGATACTTTTTGTAGCGGTAAATTTTACCGCGACAACTGCTCCCGCTTCAAATTCTGCCGTCCTCGGTAGATCTAAGATTTTTGTTTCATTACGATATATTTATAATTTACGTACCTATTATTATTATTTACATTTTGTATTAAATAAAGCGGAGTGCCAACAAATGGTGAACATTTATTAACTTATATGAACTCAGATAGAAAAATATAATGTTTAACATAATAACAATTTGTAGATACATAGAAATAGCAAAAAAAAATACAAAGACAATTTATTAATAAATGCAAATGTGTATTTATACTAAAATAATTTTACTCAATATTTTGTTAGGTATTAACATATTTTTTAATATCAAACATTTTTTTGCAAAATATACCCATACATATTTTTAATCAAATTAAATGATACATAGAAGAAGAAAATTTATTTCGCAATAACAGAAATTAAAAAAAAAATTGAATAAGTACAATAATATTATAAACGATCTTAAATTTTATGAATCAAATTGTTGTGACAACAAATGCAAACGACCGAATTCTACACTACAAACCAAGTAAACAACAGCAGGTGAATGACCAACAGGTTAATGAACGACACCACCAGTTGGCGAATAAATATGACACCTCCTGCAACTATCAGCGTTCTCGTGCTCGGAGCCGTTGCATTGCATTGCATTGTATTGCTTGCATTGCAGTTCTTTCCATTTCAATTATGTATATATTGTTTGTCTGTATCTCGAATTATTTATTGCCTAGTTAGCAGTTAAGTTGTATAAATATCTTGGATAGGAAATAAATAATTCACTTGCTAGTAAGCCAGCGAGCCAAAAGACATTTAAGTTTTCTCTTCATTGACTTCCTCCCACCAGCGGCAAGGAGTTAATTAACAACTTATTCTGTCAACTATTCATGGTCCTTCGAGGAAATGAACAAGAAAGCGTATTCAGGGCTTAGACATTGGTGAAAAGCGTAGCCAGGGCTTCAAACATTGGCTAGTAAAAAGTGAGCGAACAAGCGTAACCAGGGCTTAGAATTTTTTTTTTTTTTTTTTTTTTTTATAAATCTTAGCGTAACCAGGGCTTAGAATTTTTTTTTTTTTTTTTTTAAGAAAACTTATTTTCAATTTCTCTCAATCGTTTTTCACTCTCTATATCTCAACTCTTTGCTAGCTAGCCAAGAAGTGTCCACCACTTCAAGCCTAGCTCTTTGTCTGGCCTCAACCCCGCTCTCAGACACACACATTCATACGCTCAACCAATCACTTTTGTGGATTCAGTATCACGACATCAGCCACCGTTGGTGTGCTGTGCCATCGCTGTCGAATTCCAACGAAAGTGCGCATGCTCAACCACTACACACATATAGTTCGACAAGTTGTTGGTGTTGTCCAAAACTTGCCCTCTCTTTCGACATTCACCAAATTCGAAAGTTCGACAAGTGGTTGGTGTCGTCCAACACTTGCCGATCTTGATGGGTGAGTCCAGACCCCTACAATATCTAATCTCACAACCTTCGTGAAAAAGAATCGAACTACGCTGAAATCGAAAATAAGTCATCGCTGAGCATTCTCTCAGTTACAATTAATCGCGTGGAGAGTGAATCGAGTAAGTAAACAAATCCATTTCCTAATAAACATTTTTAACATTTTATTTCGGGAGAACTATAGGAGGAGGAAATCTCAACTAACCGAAAATCCCTATCCTACACTGGTGGCTTCTTTTGCAGATTTGGGGGAGGAGGGAAGAACTTTAACCTTTCAACCTTTGGGTACCATATTAAAATTAGGTTGGGCAGAAGGCCATACTACTGTTGTCAAAGTGACGTAAACGTTGGGTAGGAATTGATCATCTACCATTGATGTTTGTGGTGAATGTTTTTGTGTTGCCTTGTCTGTTTCGTCAGTTCAATTGGCAAACTTTAGTATTTTTCGTGAGACCGCCCGTCTGCACGTTCATCAAAGTCCGTTGGGGACCGCCTGTCCCTTTTCTGGTCTGGCTTTGACCGATTTTGCCACATCAACCTACGTGGGATGTTTTTGCATAATGCTGGGTGAGTAAACCATAAGCTGATGGAACCTTGGTTGCCCCTAACTCTCCCAGAATTATGCAGCCACACCCAAAAACGAAGAAGAGGAAGGGATACGAGAAAGGATCCTAAGGATACTTTTTGTAGCGGTAAATTTTACCGCGACAACTGCTCCCGCTTCAAATTCTGCCGTCCTCGGTAGATCTAAGATTTTTGTTTCATTACGATATATTTATAATTTACGTACCAATTATTATTATTTACATTTTGTATTAAATAAAGCGGAGTGCCAACAAATGGTGAACATTTATTAACTTATATGAACTCAGATAGAAAAATATAATGTTTAACATAATAACAATTTGTAGATACATAGAAATAGCAAAAAAAATACAAAGACAATTTATTAATAAATGCAAATGTGTATTTATACTAAAATAATTTTACTCAATATTTTGTTAGGTATTAACATATTTTTTAATATCAAACATTTTTTTGCAAAATATACCTATACATATTTTTAATCAAATTAAATGATACATAGAAGAAGAAAATTTATTTCGCAATAACAGAAATTAAAAAAAAAATTGAATAAGTACAATAATATTATAAACGATCTTAAATTTTATGAATCAAATTGTTGTGACAACAAATGCAAACGACCGAATTCTACACTACAAACCAAGTAAACAACAGCAGGTGAATGACCAACAGGTTAATGAACGACACCACCGGTTGGCGAATAAATATGACACCTCCTGCAACTATCAGCGTTCTCGTGCTCGGAGCCGTTGCATTGCATTGCATTGTATTGCTTGCATTGCAGTTCTTTCCATTTCAATTATGTATATATTGTTTGTCTGTATCTCGAATTATTTATTGCCTAGTTAGCAGTTAAGTTGTATAAATATCTTGGATAGGAAATAAATAATTCACTTGCTAGTAAGCCAGCGAGCCAAAAGACATTTAAGTTTTCTCTTCATTGACTTCCTCCCACCAGCGGCAAGGAGTTAATTAACAACTTATTCTGTCAACTATTCATGGTCCTTCGAGGAAATGAACAAGAAAGCGTATTCAGGGCTTAGACATTGGTGAAAAGCGTAGCCAGGGCTTCAAACATTGGCTAGTAAAAAGTGAGCGAACAAGCGTAACCAGGGCTTAGAATTTTTTTTTTTTTTTTTTTTTTTTTTTTTTTTTTTTTTTTTTTTTTTTTTTTTTTTTTTTTAAATCTTAGCGTAACCAGGGCTTAGAATTTTTTTTTTTTTTTTTTTTTTTTTTTTTTTTTTTTTTTATGTTCGGCTTACACTGTAAGATATGATATCTTATTTATAGTGTAAGGTAAAATTGTACATTTACTACTAAATTTGATAAATTTACATTATTTTGAACGTACATAATATTTTTCATATATTTGAAGAGAATGTCTAAACATGACTAAAGTGAATTTTAATTTGGGTTTTAATTTGTGCTGTGCTACCTGTGTTTTTTATTAATTGCGGTAAGGAATTCCATAAACGCGTAAGGTTGTTAAGGCGGGGGATTAATAAAAGACACGATCTGTTAGTATTCAAAAATTGTATTTCTTTAAAAAGTTCAACTGGTTGATGAGAAAAGTTTTGATGAATATTGTGAGATTCTGTCAAAGCGCCTCAATCCATAAACATATCTTACTGCCGAGTTGAATGCAACAGTTAGTTTTCTTTTGCTTTCTTGATCGAGGTCACAGTAGATTTCACAACTATAGGTCATTATGGGTATAATAAGTGTTTTTACAAGTAAAGCATGGATTTTCGGTGGAGTGAAATATTGCGTGGTCCAAAGTGTGCGTAGAACACCATAAGTTTTCCCAACAACAGAGTTTACATGGTTAGTCCAAGTCAGATTTCGGTTAAAAATTACACCCAAATTTTTCGCAGATTGTACATATTCAATTGGAACACTATTCAACACAACAGGGGGGAAATATGAAAGATCTGTCTTATTTTTTGAAATTACAATACATTTAGATTTTGTTGGGTTGAGTATTAAACCATTTTTGTTTGACCAGTTCGCGATTTCAAGTAGATCTTCATTTATACATGAGGCAGTGTGCTCAATCAACCCCAATGGACAGCTTACGTGTAGTTGGACATCATCAGCTTATAAATGAATTGAACAGTTCTTCACAATCTTAGGAAGCTCATTTACATATATGGAGAATAGTAACGGACCTAAGATGGATCCTTGCGGGACTCCACTAGGATTTGGAAGAAAATCGGAGAGCTGCCTTTTAAACTCAACCGCCTGTGTGCGTTCTGCTAAATAAGAGAAAATTAGATTAACTGCATCGATAGAAAACCCATAAAGATAATAGAGCTTTTCACAAAGAATAGAATGGTTAACCAAATCAAAAGCCTTTGAAAAATCTAATAGGACTAAGAATGTAACATTTTCATAGTCAATATTTTTCCTGATATCCTCTGTAACTTTGATTAAGGCTGTTATGCAACTATTATTCTTTCTGAAACCAGATTGCTTTGGTGTGAATAAATTTTCGCTGTGAAAGAAACTAAGTACTTGTTTTTGAATAATTTTTTCGAAAGCTTTTGATAAAAATGATAATATGGAAATAGGCCTGAACTCATCACATTTTGAATTTTTAGGCATAGGTACAATTTTTGCCATTTTCCATTGTTTCGGAAACTCGCTGGTATAAATAATTGTGTTGAAAATGTGCGTTATGTATGGTAACAAGACAGGAAGAAGGAGTTTTAGAAACGAAGGATGAATTTCATCCAAACCCATAGCATTTGACTTTATACAGAGTATAGCTTCAACCACATCTTCAGAAAAAATTGTTGAGAAGCTAAAAGAATTTGTATTTGATGCAATTTCTCCATTAAAAGTGGGTGAGATGTAACTGAGATTGTTGTGCAAAGTTGAATTCGACACAAATTTTTGATTCAGTACATTAATATCAAAGTTATCACTTGAAATATTGAGGGGCTTACCAATGCCCATTTCCTTCAAATATTGCCAGGTTTGTTAACTGTTTTGGGAGCTTTGAAAACGACTAGAGTAAAGGGCAGCTTTTGCGTTTCGAATAGCCAAAACCGTTCTATTTCGTAGAGCGGAAGTTTTGATGAAAACTATCAATTTGAAAGGTTTTCCATCGTTTGAAGGCCAAATCTCGTTGCTGTATTAGTGATTTGACTTCTCTAGTAAACCAAGGTTTACTTTTGTGACAGTTGATTTTACTTTTTAACGGAACGTACCTATCAAAAAGTTCAAGTATCTTGCTATTAAGTAGATCTACCTGTTCAGAAGAAGTAGTTTTTAAAAGAATATCATTCCAATTGTACGAATGTACAATGTTCATTACAAATGTTTTTAAATTAGAAATATTATACTTCATTTAGAATAATTAATCGAACAAAGCTTAGATCTAAATAGAATCCACAAATAATTAATGTCAATTGAAATACATATGTAAACAATAACAATAACATAGAATTTGTTCTTATGACCTCTAATGGTATATCAAATATATAATGTAAATACAACCGAATTATAACGATTTGCAAGTGGACGTGTTTTAATTATTTTTCTTGGAAAGTTTTTTAGTAATTTTTTTCCTAGTTTTTTATATTAAACAAACCTAGTCAGAAAGATTTGGTCCTATCGATCCGTTTTTAAAAACAATTATTTAACAAGCAGTGTGTGTGTGTTAGGACAATAACTTTGACAATAAAGTGAAAACTTAAATAGTTGGTTAAGCATATATGTACATATATATATACACAAAGTGCATTTACAAAAATCATTTTCGTGCTTTTTTTTAAAACTAACTTCTTTTAGTTAAATCTATTTCGCGTTACAAAACCGAAATAACGTCGCGTCGCGCAAAAAATTATCACCAGCAAGTAGATACAGGAACTGACGGCAGCTGCAGCTGATATTGTACGTGAGTTTGCACATTTTTTCAATTTTCTATAGTCTGAAAAACAAATATACATATATATATATAAAATGTCGTACAAATATGGTGAGTTGCAAATTGGTTTACTTACGACCCTAAAGAGAGATCTCACCAATTTCAAAAAATCCCCAAAAGAGCGCCTGACCCGCTCGTATGTGGCAGCAAGGCTGACAAAGTTGGAGGAGGATGTCGCCACATCAAAAGTCTACAACGAGGCTATCATCGGTGGAAAACATCTGGAAACAACGATGAAAAAGGAAGATCTATTAGAGGTATACGATCAAATAATGGATATCTCGATAGATTACCGTGTTGTACTAATGGATGCGTTAGAGAAGCACAAACCGGTGCCCACAGGGGACGACAAGGCAGCATCTTTGGACGCAACGTCTCAACAGTCGTCATCTCGGTCGGAGATACGGCTCCCTCGAATCGACTTACCCAAGTTTGATGGTGCTTACACCAGCTGGCGAGCATTCCACGACCGTTTTGGAGCGTTGGTGCACAACAACAGCAGTCTGGCCGATATAGACAAGCTGCACTTTCTGCAATCCTGTTTGGTGGGTGACGCCGAGCGATTTTTGCAGAACTTGTCGGTCGAGGCGGCCAATTATGAAAAGGCGTGGGATTTGCTGAAGGAGCGCTACGACCACAAACGCATTCTGGTGCATTTACAGATGCAGGCTTTGTTTGGGCAGTCTCCTATGGCCCGGGAAACTGCAACAGGTTTGAAGGAGTTATTGTTCACTACACGGGAGTGTATGTCAGCGCTGGAGAACATGGACGTTCCGGTGGATCAGTGGGATACGGTGCTCATTTGGTTCTTGCACCAGAAGTTGCCGTCTTCTACGCAGAAGCTGTGGGAAGAAAAGATGGGAAATAGGAAAGATTTGCCGAGATTCGTGGAGTTTTCGGACTTTTTAGATACCCGTTTCCGCACTTTGGAAGTTGTTGACCAGCAGGAGATGTGCTCCGCGTCAAAAATGAAAGCTGAGACACCCGCCAACAACCGTTCTCGCTTTCAGAGCACCAAGGTGATGTTTGCGACGCCAGCATCTAAGCCAACAGGTAAGCCAGCCAGTAGGCAAGTAGGTAGGCCAGCAGTTCGGCCAACCTTTAACAGGGAGTCGGGAATGTGCAGTTTATGCAATCTGCAACAGCATTCAATAAGGAAGTGTCAGCGGTTCCTAAACATGGACACAGCGGAAAGGAAGCAGACTGCTCGACGCCTGAGAGTTTGCGACAACTGCCTGTCTTCAGGGCATTTTGCGCCAGATTGCCCCTCACCTGGCTGCTGCTACTTCTGCCAACAGCGTCATCACACGCTTTTACATACAAACGTGGCCCAACACGCAGCTGTGCGCGCAAATAGCATGACACCGTCGAGGTCAACAACAACTTCAAGAGGTCAGAATGCAGTTTCTACGTCTTTTAACGCTAATGCATTGGAGTTTGAACCACGAGAAGTGCAACAAGCTTCTACAAGTGGTCAAGTTTTGAATTACCACACGTCGCATGGTAGCAGAACGCACCAGGTGCTTTTAGCGACAGCAATTGTTAAGGTGCGAGCAGCCGATGGTCGTCAACACCATCTCCGCGCCTTGATCGACCCAGGATCGGAAGCATGCTTCATCACTGAAGATGCAGCACAACAATTGCAGCTGAAAAAGCGACGTACCTTTGTCGAGGTGTCAGGGTTAGGGTTAGTCAGCAGTGGCACAACGCAAACTTGCGTGGATATTGAGCTTGCGTCATGCAACTCAACTTATGGAGGCGTGGTGCGGGCACTGGTCTTCAAGTCACTGACTGGCCATCTCCCAGCCCAACAAATGATACCTGACAAATGGCAACACCTTAAAGGGTTAACGTTGGCAGATCCAAATCTCCACGTTCCTGGACCTATTAATATACTTCTTGGTAGCGACGTATGTATATGCCGATATACTCCTTCCAGAAGTGAGAAGACCTGCAGATGGAGTCGGACCAACCGCTCAGAAGACGCAGTTAGGGTGGATTGTGTTAGGGAGAGTTCAAGCGGAACCTCCCCGGCAAATACGCAGTTTTGTGCAGACTGCTGACCTGAATTCTCAGCTGCAAAGATTCTGGGAGATGGAAGAATTGCCGTTCCAGACACATGAAACTGAGGAGAACATCGCATGCGACGCGCATTTCGACGAACACACGAGACGCCTTCCTGACGGGCGTTATGAAGTGAAGCTGCCGTTTAAAAGTGGATGTCTCCCGGCGATGGGATCCAGTAAGCAGAGCGCGGTCCGACGATTCCTGCACTTGGAGAAGAGGCTGGAGGCAAACCCAACTCTTCGGGCAGATTATGCCAAATGCATACAGGAATATGCAACCCTAGGGCATATGGAAGAAATTCACGTCGGCGACTCGGTGTTGGCAACCCCATACCACTATTTTTTGCCTCACCATGCAGTTTCCAAGGAATCGAGTTCCACCACGAAACTGAGGGTCGTGTTCGACGCAACAGCGAAGACTTTGGATGGAAGTTCGCTCAATGATCGACTTTTGGTGGGCCCAAAATTACAGTCGAGCATTATCGATCTGGTTCTTCGATGGCGAACCCATAGAATCACTTTTACGGCTGACATCGAGAAGATGTATAGGCAGGTGTTAGTGGATACACCTGATACTTACTATCAGTTGATCCTGTGGAGAAACGATCGTTCATCTCCAATCAAAATGTATCGGCTTAAAACGGTAACGTTTGGCACAGCAAGTGCACCGTATCTTGCCATCAAAATTTTGAAGCGTGTAGCCGAAGATGAAGAATCGAACCTGCCGGAGGGCGCGAAGGTTGTCCGAGAGGACATGTATGTGGACGATCTTATCAGTGGTGCCGATACTGTGGAAGAAGCACGAACAAAACGCGACCAAGCGAATCAACTTCTGGCGTCCGCCGGTCTCAAATTGCGCAAGTGGACAAGCAACGTGAAAGAACTCGTCGAAGATATACCAGCAGCAGATCGAGAGTTAGATTTTGAGGTGCCGTTCAACATGTCAAATCATGTCAAAACCCTTGGCATAAAATGGTTCCCAATAGACGACTACTTTTCGTATCAGAATGTGCAGCAGTCATCAGAAGCCACAACAAAAAGGTCAATGTTGTCCACGATAGCCAAACTTTTTGACCCACTTGGCTGGATATCACCATGCGTCATCACGGCAAAATTAATGATGCAGCGGCTTTGGGAACTTAGTTGTGATTGGGATGATCCGGTTCCAGCTACACTGAAAAAGGATTGGGATGCTTTTCATGGAGAACTTCCGATGATCGAGACACTTCGAATACCACGCTGGACCTATATCAGCAAGACCAACAAGGATATAGAATTACATGGATTCTGTGACGCGTCTATGAAAGCATACGGTGCCGTAGTATACGTTCGTGTACTGGACAGTGATGGCAATATTCATGTCAATTTGCTCCTGGCAAAGACGAAGGTAGCTCCAAGTCAGCGTACGATCACGCTTCCACGTTTGGAACTTTGCGGAGCAGTAGTTTTAGCGCAATTGATGCAGTATACGAAGGACGTTTTGGCTGTTCCCGACATCAAGATGTTTACTTGGACCGACTCAACCATCGCGCTCGCGTGGATACGAGCCACTCCCGCTAAATGGACAACGTTCGTTGCCAACAGAGTATCCGAAATTCAGCGGCTAGTGGGGATCGATTGCTGGGGACATGTCGCAACGCTTCATAACCCAGCCGATCTGGCGTCTAGAGGAGTGTATCCAGCAGAACTGACGTCATTGGAGACTTGGTGGATTGGTCCAGATTTTTTACGTAGTCAATGGGCTTTCGATGTTCCGCATCAACCTGTTGACATCGAAACTGACGAGGAACGACGTACGGTTAAGGCATTAAGTGCTCAAGTCAGTCAGGATGA
This sequence comes from Melanostoma scalare, assembly GCA_949752695.1. Classification (NCBI taxonomy): domain Eukaryota; kingdom Metazoa; phylum Arthropoda; class Insecta; order Diptera; family Syrphidae; genus Melanostoma; species Melanostoma scalare. The sequence goes on along the minus strand of OX456984.1, from coordinate 117,130,636 downwards.
TCGCATACTACAAACCATCTGCGACTGTTCCAGTATGTTGAAGGTGATTCGAGTTGTCGCCACATGTTGTCGTTTCGCAACAAAATGTCGACGAAAGGCAGTTTCTGATGGCCCGCTTAGCCCAAGCGAATTAGAAGCAGCGCGTTTCATCGTCGTGAAGGCCGCACAGAACGAGATGTTCAAAGCAGAGTTTCAACAAATTTTGGAAACTTCGAAGATACCCAAGTCACTCAAGACGTTGAACGCATTCGTTGATGCTAAAGGACTTTTGAGAGTTGGAGGACGCTTGGAGAATTCTCTCCTCCCCTACGACGCGCAACATCCGATATTACTTCGAAACAGTCACCATTTTACCAACCTGGTTGTCAGAGATGCCCATAAGAACACCTTGCATGGCGGCATCCAACAGATGATCAATTACATCCGTCAAAAATATTGGATTGGCCAGATATGAAGAAGCGTGAAATATCAGCTTCATAGATGCACTTCTTGCTACCGGCAAAAGGCATCGGAAATGCAGCAGTTGATGGGAAATCTACCTGCACCTAGAGTCCAGATGTCACGACCGTTCAGTCATACTGGAGTTGACTACGCAGGACCCATTGAAATAAAAAGCTGGAAAGCTCGAGGTGCTAAAATACTAAAGGGGTATTTCGCAGTATTTATCTGTCTGGCAACAAAAGCCATTCACTTGGAAGTCGTGTCTGACCTGACAACCCAAGCCTTTTTAGCAGAATTTCAACGGTTTACGGCCAGGAGAGGTAGCTGCAAACAAATCTACAGCGATTGTGGAACAAATTTCGTCGGCGCTAATAACGAATTAGCCAAAATGTTGAAGGACGCGAAGCACGATTGGAAGGAGATTACCGAAAACCTTGCAAATCATGGTACAAATTGGCACTTTATTCCCCCAGCTTCTCCACACTTTGGTGGATTATGGGAAGCGGGAGTGAAATCGGTGAAATACCATTTGAAGCGAGTTGTTGGAACCGAAAGGCTGACTTTTGAGGAGCTCACAACGCTTCTAACTCAGGTAGAAGCGTGCTTGAATTCGAGACCCTTATGCCCGCTCTCCGACAGCTTAGATGATTTGGATGCGCTAACACCTGCGCATTTTCTCGTAGGCGAATCTTTGCATGCTGTGCCACAAGGCGAACTCAACAACAACATCACGTACATCGACCGATGGAAAAGAGTACAAGCGCTGGCGGAAGGGTTTTGGAAAAAGTGGAGTTCCGAATATCTTGCGCGATTGCAGCAACGTCCGAAATGGACTCAAGTTCAAGAAGCTCCCAAAATAGGAGACCTAGTCTTGCTCAAGGATGAGCGACTCGCACCGACTTATTGGAGTCTTGCCCGAATCGAGGACACTCACGCGGGAACGGATGGTCTAATACGCGTCGTAACCGTGAAGACACAAAACGGAAATCTAAAACGACCTATCGCGAAAATCTGTTATTTACCGTCCAACAAACACCACGAACAATCGGCGTTGGTATGAAAAATTAATTCCTAAAACATAAGCTATGGTTACTGAAACATCGACAACAAAAAAAAAAAAAAAAAAAAAAAAAAAAAAAAAAAAAAAAAAAAAAGTATGCTGTTTTCAAAACACACGAAACTTGAAATCAACACATTTTCATTCAAATCACCACTCTACACAACAATCAACCCATCTGTACAAACCAAAGTTAAAACACATCATCGTTCAAAAAACACCAATCAACACATCTTTAAAACCATCTGCAAAGCTGTTAAAACAACATCAATCAACTCATCTTTAAAAATTCGCAAGCTGTTCAAACCACCTGGAAGGCTGAAGAAGAAGAATAAATCAAACAAGAACTTTTTAGAAATCATCTTTATTTAAAGCTATAACAATTTACAAAAGGCAATCAATGCACTTCATCTTTAACGCTGTGCTGCTACAACGCACACACAAACTCAAACTTAAAATCTAAAGGGAACTAAAACAACTTATTCTAAGAAACTTAAGCTACGATATAAAATTAATTTTAAAAAAAAAAACACATCAGTTTTAAATCTCTGCAAAGAGAACATCGAAGACCGAGGAACACCGCACGTCGAAGTCGATTTCCCGTCGGCAAAACAAACCAAAACAAAGAAAAATCGTCGTCGACAAGACACATTTTCATAAAATAAATTTGTGCACTGCAACACCGCAGACCGCATACGCAATATTAACCTTAACTAATAATGATATGGCTGAAACAATGCACACATTTATTAAATTTACAATTTATTATCGGCAAACACAAAATGCACTTGCCATTTCTTTAACAAAAAAAAAAAAAAAAAATATAGAACACGATCCACATCACACATAAAATCAAAAAACGCGAGATGTCAAATGCCATCGGCAAATGCATTTGACAATTTTCCATTACAAAACTGATCAATATTTAAAGATCAAAATATACAGTCCACTGAATATAAATGAATTAAAGCACTCATAATTTTTAATAATTTAAACACACCTAAAACTTAATAAAATTCATAAAATTCGCGAAACCTTTCCGAATTAAAGATCGCGATTTGTTTACAACCAAAATGTAAACAACAATTCTAGTCGAAAATCGAATCTTTCCGACTAGAAAAGGATGGCACTTGGCCACGATAAAAATGCCTTTGCCATTGAACACATCAACACACACATATATTCATATATTGAAATAAAATAACCTACGCGCGAGCCCCGAAATCCGCGAATTAAATGCAAAAAAAAAAACTTGCACAAATCCACACACATACACACAAATCTACGCACGCTACAAAATTTGCAATTAAAATTAAAATAAAATTGAATATGCACAAGACTGAACACAAATACCATACAAATCACACAAAACAAATAAGGTTTAATAAAATATAATATAAAACCAAAATATTTAAAACAAGAAATGCACTCATCGTCGAATTTATGTGGGTCGGCACATACAGACACAGGTCATCCATTACCATAAACCACGATGAAAATTCCTGATATCTTCAGCCCATCGCAGCAGCTTCATTAGAATAGCAGCAACCAGCAACTTAACACACTAAATGTATAAAATAAATACACAATTAAAATAACTTTCACTTCTAATTAAAATCGCGATTAAAATTCTCGAAGAAAGCATGTCGACACCATGCTTCTCCTTCTTCACAGTTCACACCTTCACTTCAATACAAAAATTACAACCGCATTATGGAACAATGAAAATGAAATGAACTACACCCACCACCGGTTGCCGAACATCAATGGTCAATAGTATTGCTGTGCTATGCTTACTACCAGCAACATATAAATTTCCATTGCAAGCGTGAATGAGATCACACATTCGTCGTTCGTACTCACTGTCACTGTACTTAATAGTATGCATGCATATGCATGTACCATGTAAGAAGTAAAAGTTTCTGTTACGGGTGTACATGGGATGATTAAGTTGATTTTTTTTTTTTTATAATGCACTAAACTCTTGTCTCTTTGCATGTCAAACTTAGTGGTACCACAATCGTGAAGCAGAATGGAATTGAACATGGAAGAGACGGTGATGCCAAATACTTTCTTTACATCCGGGCTACATCAAGCTGAAATCTCAAAATGCACAAAATTCAACAATTAGGTACAAACCAAAAGTTAAAACACATCATCGTTCAAAAAACACCAATCAACACATCTTTAAAACCATCTGCAAAGCTGTTAAAACAACATCAATCAACTCATCTTTAAAAATTCGCAAGCTGTTCAAACCACCTGGAAGGCTGAAGAAGAAGAATAAATCAAACAAGAACTTTTTAGAAATCATCTTTATTTAAAGCTATAACAATTTACAAAAGGCAATCAATGCACTTCATCTTTAACGCTGTGCTGCTACAACGCACACACAAACTCAAACTTAAAATCTAAAGGGAACTAAAACAACTTATTCTAAGAAACTTAAGCTACGATATAAAATTAATTTAAAAAAAAAAAACACATCAGTTTTAAATCTCTGCAAAGAGAACATCGAAGACCGAGGAACACCGCACGTCGAAGTCGATTTCCCGTCGGCAAAACAAACCAAAACAAAGAAAAATCGTCGTCGACAAGACACATTTTCATAAAATAAATTTGTGCACTGCAACACCGCAGACCGCATACGCAATATTAACCTTAACTAATAATGATATGGCTGAAACAATGCACACATTTATTAAATTTACAATTTATTATCGGCAAACACAAAATGCACTTGCCATTTCTTTAACAAAAAAAAAAACAAAAAATATAGAACACGATCCACATCACACATAAAATCAAAAAACGCGAGATGTCAAATGCCATCGGCAAATGCATTTGACAATTTTCCATTACAAAACTGATCAATATTTAAAGATCAAAATATACAGTCCACTGAATATAAATGAATTAAAGCACTCATAATTTTTAATAATTTAAACACACCTAAAACTTAATAAAATTCATAAAATTCGCGAAACCTTTCCGAATTAAAGATCGCGATTTGTTTACAACCAAAATGTAAACAACAATTCTAGTCGAAAATCGAATCTTTCCGACTAGAAAAGGATGGCACTTGGCCACGATAAAAATGCCTTTGCCATTGAACACATCAACACACACATATATTCATATATTGAAATAAAATAACCTACGCGCGAGCCCCGAAATCCGCGAATTAAATGCAAAAAAAAAAACTTGCACAAATCCACACACATACACACAAATCTACGCACGCTACAAAATTTGCAATTAAAATTAAAATAAAATTGAATATGCACAAGACTGAACACAAATACCATACAAATCACACAAAACAAATAAGGTTTAATAAAATATAATATAAAACCAAAATATTTAAAACAAGAAATGCACTCATCGTCGAATTTATGTGGGTCGGCACATACAGACACAGGTCATCCATTACCATAAACCACGATGAAAATTCTTGATATCTTCAGCCCATCGCAGCAGCTTCATTAGAATAGCAGCAACCAGCAACTTAACACACTAAATGTATAAAATAAATACACAATTAAAATAACTTTCACTTCTAATTAAAATCGCGATTAAAATTCTCGAAGAAAGCATGTCGACACCATGCTTCTCCTTCTTCACAGTTCACACCTTCACTTCAATACAAAAATTACAACCGCATTATGGAACAATGAAAATGAAATGAACTACACCCACCACCGGTTGCCGAACATCAATGGTCAATAGTATTGCTGTGCTATGCTTACTACCAGCAACATATAAATTTCCATTGCAAGCGTGAATGAGATCACACATTCGTCGTTCGTACTCACTGTCACTGTACTTAATAGTATGCATGCATATGCATGTACCATGTAAGAAGTAAAAGTTTCTGTTACGGGTGTACATGGGATGATTAAGTTGATTTTTTTTTTTTTATAATGCACTAAACTCTTGTCTCTTTGCATGTCAAACTTAGTGGTACCACAATCGTGAAGCAGAATGGAATTGAACATGGAAGAGACGGTGATGCCAAATACTTTCTTTACATCCGGGCTACATCAAGCTGAAATCTCAAAATGCACAAAATTCAACAATTAGAGGCGGGAGAATGTACGAATGTACAATGTTCATTACAAATGTTTTTAAATTAGAAATATTAAACTTCATTTAGAATAATTAATCGAACAAAGCTTAGATCTAAATAGAATCCACAAATAATTAATGTCAATTGAAATACATATGTAAACAATAACAATAACATAGAATTTGTTCTTATGACCTCTAATGGTATATCAAATATATAATGTAAATACAACCGAATTATAACGATTTGCAAGTGGACGTGTTTTAATTATTTTTCTTGGAAAGTTTTTTAGTAATTTTTTTCCTAGTTTTTTATATTAAACAAACCTAGTCAGAAAGACCAATTATATGATATTACGTCAGATTGAAGAGCGATGTAGTTAATATTCTTGAAATCCCTATATACATAGGTATCAATTGAAATATTTACATGAAAATCGAATATCATGAAAATAAGGACATGTTTGGAAAAAACTGGGGCTGACAGCTGGTCATAGAAAATCACTTTGCTTTTGGAACTAACAAGAAATAAATCAAGCAATGTGGGTTCGAGGGCAGAGAAATGTGTAGGGATTGAAGAGTTGACGATATGAAAATTAAGACTAATAAACTCATCAATGAAAGTATTTTCTTCCAACAAATTGCAGTTGAAATCTCCACATAGGATTGTGTTCGGATATGAAGCAGATATTTGTCCAATAGTATTCAGTAGTGGTAGAATGCATATATTTTTGGAGGGTCTGTATATAGTACCGAGAAGGAGCTTTTCAGTTTCACTGTGTATTTCAACAAAGATAAATTCAATTTCACCGAATCCATCTGAAGAACCTTTAAGCTTACACTGTATACCCTCTTTAACATAAATTGCTACTCCTCCGCCTCTGCAACGCTTCCTATCTGATCGAAAAAGTTTATACCCCTTCAGTGCGTATGCTTGACTCTTTTGATCGTCTTTAAACCAAGTTTCCGATACACATATAACATCAACCGTTGAGTTTTCAAAAATATACCGAAATTCATCGATCTTACATGGTAAGCTTTGTGCATTGAAATGACACATCCGAAAACCAGTTCCTCGTTGACCCAACACATTAATCATAGAGCGCGTATTATATTCAGACATACTGTACAACCAGAATAATTAGCACAAGGAGAAACAAATAGCACAACCAAACAAACCAAAAATGAAAAAGGTTTTAAGTTCAAATTAAAATTTTAGTTACAAATGAGAAAAAATTATAAAAGTAAAAATAATAACTATTAAATTGTATAAAGAAAAATAGAAAAACGAAAGTTAATATTAATTGATCAAGCTGGCATCCCTGTTCAAATCTTCAATGCAGTCGATTGTCTCAGCAGCATCATTACTTCGACGTTTTACGTACACCACTCCTCGTGACGTATATACAGATGAAATTTTTTTCTGCTTTTTCCGTGTTAAAACGTGCTTTAGTATGTTGTAGTTAGTTTTCGTTAAAGCTTCGCGCATGTAAAGAGAGCTTGTAGAGTTTATATCAATGTCTTGTAAACAAAGTTCTCTCTTTTTTAGTTTTCGGAACGAAGAGATAGATTTTAGTACAAAATTACGATCATAAGGAGAATGAAACTTAAGAAGTACGGAGTGTCTTCGGACTCAGTGCGAGTGGCCATACGATATATATGTTGACCATAGATGGTGGCTTAATTTGCAGAGAGTTGCATAACGAATTAAATAATAATTTCAAGTTTTCGTCGGGTATATGGGGTACACCAGAAAGAAGTGCATCACAAGCCACTGTGCGGTTCTCCTGCGTGTTTTGAAGTTTTTTAATCGCTTCGAGTTCGATTTGCACGTTTTCAGACTTTTTATTAGCATTATTTAGACTGTGTTTCACCTCTGAAAGTTCATTTTTTAGTGTGGTTATGTTCTTACATTCACTCGCGAAGTTCAATTCAAGAGCATTTACTCTTGATTGTGTGTTGTCAATAGATTTTTTTAGTTCATTTATTTGGTTGTCAAAGTTGCTCACTATTCTCTTTTCAGATTCATTTATGTGCTTGGCTAGAAGTTTTATTATATAATCACTTTGTTCTTTAAAACGTTGGTCCATCGATTTGGATTCTGTGTTGGTATTTGTATTTGGGGGGGGAAGGGGCGATAGAATTCGTTTCGACGTTTTTGCGGGAGGTACCAGAACGTGTCTGCGACATTTTAATAAAGAGAGAATCAAAATCACTTTGTATAAAATAAATGCTTAATTGTCATATATTTTTATTTAATAAATAATAAAGACGCTTTATCTTCAGCAGTGAACTTTTATTTTAATGAGATAGTGAAGCACTCGGCAGTCGGCACTCGGCACTAGTAAAACAGCGAAAACTAACTTTTATATTCGATTTAATGCAGAGAAATTTAACAAAGAGAGCCAGACCGAAATATACGTCTACTCTGTAGCAGTCATTTCACTTGGTTAGTGAAAAGCGTAGCCAGGGCTTCAAACATTGGCTAGTAAAAAGTGGGCGTATAAGCGTAACCAGGGCTTAGACATTGGTTAGTGAAAAGCTTAGACAGGGCTTCAAACATTGGCTAGTGAAAAGTAAAGTTACAAAAACAACGCAATCAAAGTACGAAAAAACTACTGTCGCTATCTATAAGATTATCTACAATATAGGACAAAACAATTCAAACAAAAAACTAAGATGTTGGACGAAACAGATGTGTTTATTATAAGCTCGAAGCAAAAGGCCTTGAGAGAAGAAATCGAAAAGCAATGTCGAAACTTCGGCAAGGATAGTGCCTCCAGAAAAACACAGAAATACAAAGAAGAAAGGCTAGAACGCCTCGAAAAATGTTGGTCTGAATTTCACGCAAACCATATTAAAATAGTTCCCTTTGTAAAATTTGATACACCCTACATACAAAGGGATACGTACAACAAAGTAAAATCATAGGATAGGTAGGTGGAAGTGGCTGTCAGTCAATGAGTACATTGCCTAACACACTTAGGCCGCAAGGGCCCATTGTGATACCACAGAGATCAGCAAGTTAATCACCTACTGATCTCAGAAACCCGATGTAAGATTAACGAGTTGATCACTTATTAATCTTCCATTACGGGACTAGCCGGTTAATCACCTGCTAGTCGAACCACGTGGAACTTTTAATGTATTTTGAAAGACTTTTAGGGTCTATGTAAGCTAGGTCGCTAGTATCATCGAAGAAGAATTCACCGAGATGAGTTTTCCTCCTATGAAGTAGTGCAGGGCATGAGCAAAGAAGGTGTTGAACGGTTTCTTCCTCCTCCTCGTCCATGCAGCTTCTGCAGAAATCATTGGAAAACACACCAAGTCTTTTGGCGTGTCTCCCTATTAGACAGTGTCCCGTAAGAACACCTATGGTAGAACCTAGATACAGACGGTTCAGGGCCAACAAACTCTTCGAGCGTTTTGAGTCAACACACGGCCAAACTTTTTTGGTTGCAAGGCAGTTGTTACTCTCAGTCCATCTAGTGTTTGTTATCCTTGAAGCGTCTTGTCTAAGTAGGAGTTTACATGTAGCGATAGGTACACCTATGTTGTTCCATTCTGAGCGTAGGGAAGTGGTCGTGCCCTTTTTGGCTAGTTCGTCTGCCATACAGTTGCCTGGTATGTCCCTGTGCCCTGGCACCCATGAAAGGTGAATGTTAAACTGTTTTGACATCTCCCTCAGAGACATCTGACAATTTTGGACCGTGATGGATTTTGTAGAGACAGAGGCAAGAGATTTAAGGGCAGCTTGGCTGTCTGAGAAGATCCGAATATCCGTGGAGGATATGACGTTTTCTTTGAGCCAAGACAGCACCTCCTTAATCGCCAGAATTTCCGCTTGGAACACACTACAATGATTGGGTAGGCGGAAGAAAAGACTGAGATTCAGTTTTTCTGAGTAGATTCCACTTCCCACACCTTCGCTGGTTTTTGAACCATCGGTGTAGAAGTGTATTGCTTCATTTTCCAAAAGAGCGCCATTTTCCCAAGCTTCTCTTGAAGGTATGGTTACTTGGAAATTATTGTCAAACACCAACTTGGGGGTGGTGTAGTCGCATCGATTCGGTAAGAATCTAAAGTTATCTAGAATGGTAGTGTGGCCGATTTGATTATTGGTCCACTGTGATGTAGCTCTGAGTCGAGTAGCTGAGCTAGCTGCGACTTGTTTGCTGAAGATATCTAGGGGTGTGAGATCTAGTAGTACATTGAGGGCGTCCGATGGGGTTGTCCTCAGTGCACCACTAATACACAGACTAGCCGTTCTTTGAACTTTGGCCAGCTTGTTGTAGTTGATCATCTTGTCTAGTGCTGTCCACCAGACTATCACCCCGTATGTGAGTATCGGTCTAATTACCGATGTAAACAGCCAATGGGTGATTTGGGGGGAGAAACCCCATTTCCCGCCAATGGCTTTTTTACAGGAGAAGAGTGCAACGTTGGCTTTAGTTACTCTTTCCTCAATATTGGTTTTCCAGGTCAGTTTTTTGTCAAAAATGAGACCTAGATATTTAGCCTGATTTGACAGTGTGAGAGTTACCCCTTTAATAGTTGGGGGTCTGAAGTCCGGAATTTTGTATTTCCTCGTAAAGAGAACTAATTCCGTTTTGTGTGGATTGATGTTCAGACCACACTCTGCAGCCCAATTGTTAAGCTTGTTAAGTGCTGTTTGTAGCAGCTCAGCTAGGGTTTGTGGGTGCTTGCCTGAAACGGCAATTGCTACATCATCGGCATAGGCTATTGTTTTGAAACCTTCGTCCTCTAGGTCGATTAACAATTTGTTAACGACCAGGTTCCACAGTAGGGGAGATAAAACTCCTCACTGCGGGGTTCCTCTATTGGCCATTCTGCTTGTTTTGTAGTTCCCCATTTCGGAACTAATGATTCTGCTGCTGAGCATTGTTGTTATCATGTTTTTGATGTGTTCCTCTATGAGCAGCCCATCAAGAGCATTAGTGATTGCTGAATTTTTAACATTATTAAATGCACCCTCTATGTCTAGGAATGCGACGAGAGAGTATTCTTTGTAGTGCAGGGATTTTTCAATGGTGCAAACCAGAGAGTGGAGTGCAGTTTCCACTGATTTACCTTTTGTATAGGCATGTTGCGCCCTTGAAATCAGACTAGGTTTAATTTCTTGTCTTAAGTGTATGTCAATCATTCTTTCCAGTGTTTTAAGGAGGAAGGATGACAGACTAATAGGTCTTAAATCTTTTGGATTTACATGGGAGCTTTTGCCGGCTTTAGGTATAAAGACGACCCTAGCTTCTCTCCAGGCCTTGGGAATATATGCATAGCTGATGCATCCTTTCATGATCATCTCTAAGTTATAGATGATGATGTCTGAAACCTGTTGCAGCTCCGCAGGAATGATTCCGTCAGGCCCTGGTGATTTATAAGGGTCAAAGCTGTTTATTGCCCATAACAGTATATCTCTAGAGATAAGACCTTTTCCTGATTGGTTTGCGAGTCGGGGCAAGTGCTCCTCGTCTGTTATTGTCAACGAGCTACCAGGGAAATGAGTATCCAGTAGCAGGTTTAATGTTTCTTCATATGAGTTGGTCCAGTTGCCGTTTTCATCTTTTATAGAACTTGGCATGTTTGGACTCGTTGATAGGATTTTCCTAAGTCTAGATGCCTCTGAGGAGTCTTCAATTTTATTGCAGAATTCTCTCCAAGAGGATCTTTTGCTTATTCGTAACCTCTTTTTGTAAATCCTAAGGGATTCCTTATAGAGATCCCAGTCTATGGGATTTCTGGAAGATTTGGCTCGATTGAAAAGCTTCGCACAACTTTTCTTGAGCGGTTCTAGCTCCTTGGTCCACCAGTGTGGTTTCTTCTTCCCTCTTACTATGGTAAGAGGACAGGAGTTACACAAGGCATGGTTAAGAGCACTAGTTAGATCGTCGACTTTGTTGTCAAGATCCTTGGGGTTTGAAGGGAAGCTATTGTCATTGTAGTTGTAACAATGTTTGAAGATTTCCCTGAATTTTACCCAATCAGTTTTCCTATAATTACGGAAGCCTATGGGTTTTGGTGTGTCATCTGTTAGACTAAATTGGATGTATCTGTGATCAGAGAAGGAGTGATCCTTAGATACAGCCCAATTTTTAATCTTGTTATAGATTGATTGAGATACAAAGGTAACATCTAAAACCTCTTGTCTGTAAAATCATTGTACGAAAGTTTTAAACAAGAATTGGAAAATATAGATCCAAGTGTCGCACAAGCTTCTAAGGAAATGGAAAGGCCTGAAGTCCCTCACGATACTCCCACTGCAGAAACTTCAAAGAAAGTTGAAAAGACATCTAATGCCTCTGCCTACAAAGCCGACACCGCAAAGCCGGACGAGAATTCAACTACCGTACAAGGTCAACGGTTGACAAAGTTAAAGCTGAAGATAACGGCCATTATCGAGAACATAGAAGAATTTGAACAAACATTCGATGAATATTCCAAGGACATTTACGACTTTCAACAAAAAATACTGCTGGGGCAGTTGCGAACATTCACTGAATAACATGAAGACTTCATCTGCAATTCATCTGAAGAAGACCTTGAGAAACCTTATGTAACGAATAAGGAATATAAAAATGTCAAACAAGAGGTCAACAGATTTCTCAATACAATGGCATCAAAACTCTCCAGTAGTAACAACAAGCCGAAGGAACATAAGACTGAATCAATGCTTCCAAGACTTAAAATACCGACATTTAAGGGTTATTATTTGGAGTGGCAGCAGTTTTATGACCTGTTCCTCAATATAATACACGCCAAGGCCAATTTAACAACGACTGAAAAAATGGAGTATTTAAAAACTCATTTGGAAGGAGAGCCCCTGCAACTCATAAAGCATCTAACGTTTTCAAGTGAAAACTATAATAGCGCTTGGGAGATCTTAAAAAGTAGATACAACAATGAGCGAAAAATAGTGTCTATGCATATAGAGAAGATGCTCAAATCTGGACACAATAGCGCTCCAACAGCGTCTTCCATTAAAAACAGCTTGGATGCCATTAAAGAGGGACTAGCGGCACTAAAAAATTTGGGCTATGACACTTCTTCATGGGGTCCTATGATTGTTCATATGACTACAAAGTCACTTGACACAGAATCAAGAAATTTGTTTGAACAAGGTTTAGAGGAGCCAAATAAAATGCCGAAAATGAAGACGCTCCTCGATTTTCTGGAAAGACGTTACCAAGCTCTTGAAGTCAACAAACAAAAAACAAAAGAACTCATTTGAGGAACCAAGATCTGGAGTCCGTAACTTCATCATAGATGCAAAAGTTATTCAGTGTCCAATATACAAAGGAGACCTTAAAATATACGCATGTCAAAAGTTTTTAAAATTATCGCCAAAAGAAAGATGGACACAGTGCAAGCAGGCAAAGCTTTGCCTGAACTGTTTGAGGCATAACAAACAGATCCAATGTTTAAGCAAGAAAAATTGCCAACATTGCAACAAGAAACATCATTCACTTCTTCACATGGAATGGACTGATAGGCCAAAACAAACAGAATTGATAGAAGCTGCAAGATCATCCGCACAAATAAATCATAGCGAACAGAGCCAGAATGTTTTAATCGCAACGGCAATTCTAAAAGTTAATAATGGATTCCAAGCCTCGCTAATCACCGAGTCGGTTGTACAGACACTGAAACTTAAGAAACAGGACGTTTGTATTGAAGTCAGCGGACTAGGAGCAACAAAAGCAGGAATTGCCACCAATAAGGTAGATGTAACCATAATGCCACATTTTGCTTCGAGTTTTAAGCTAAAAATAGAAGCTCTGGTGCTGTCAAAATTGACAAGGCAGTTACCTTCGAAGCAAACAAACACTAAACAAGTTGAAAAGTTCGATCGTCTAGAGCTTGCTGATCCAACATTCAATATTCCTGGGCCAATTGATATGATAATTGGAGCTGATACATATGGCGACATCATGTTAAGTGGTATTAAACGAGTCGCTGCTAGATCACTAATCGCTCAAAGATCACAGTTAGGTTGGCTGATCTCTGGACGAACATCAAACGACATTCCCGACACATACAGGGTTACTGGACTTGTAGCACTTACATCAATTGATCAACAACTAGAAAAATTTTGGGAGATAGAAGAGGTTAATCAACCAAAATTTCAAAAGCCGGAAGATAAACGGTGCGAACAAATCTATAAGGATACACACTACCGAAAGGACAATGGGAGGTATGTTGTGAAGATCCCATTCGACGAAGAATTAATCCAAACAAATCCACTTGGTGAATCAAGAAATAGAGCTACAGCTAGATTTCGACAGCTGGAGTTGCAGCTTAACAGGAATCCTACACTAAAAAACGAGTATACACAAGTTATAAACGAGTTTCTCAACCTGGGGCACATGGTAGAAGTCAGTAACAACTCATCCAACAAAAACAATATTTTCTATATGCCACATCATGCCGTTATTAAACCTACGAGTACAACAACCAAACTTCTTGTTGTTTTTGACGGGTCAGCAAAATCAACGACTGGAGTAAGCTTAAATCAATTAATGCTGATAGGCCCTAGGCTCCAAGATGACATAACTACAATTTTGACGCGTTGAAGAAAATATAAATATGTTTTTTCTTCGGACATTGAAAAAATGTACCGCCAAATTGAAGTACACGAAGAACACCAAGATTACCAGAGGATATTGTGGTGCAGTTCTAACAACCAACCTATTAAAGAGTACAAACTAACGACTGTCACGTATGGTACAGCATCAGCACCTTATCTGGCTATTAGGACTCTTCAACAACTAGCAAAGGACGAACAATCCAACTATCCGACCGCTGCAGAAATAATTAACAATGACTTCTATGTTGATGATGTTATGTGTGGAGGAGATACCATCGCGGAGTGTAGGGCAGCTCAGAAAGAACTTGACGAGATGCTTAAGGGAGCAGGCTTTCAGCTTCGAAAATGGGCTGCAAACAACAAAAAACTACTACAACATATACCGATTGAGTTACGCAATCAACAAAACAAAGACGTGATGAAAGACGAAACTATAAAAACTTTGGGTATACTCTGGAATCCTTTAAGTGACACATTTCAGTTCAAGGTGAACGTTGATACAAAAATAACTAAGGAAATACTTACCAAACGCAAAACATTGTCCGAAATGGCAAAGTTATTCGATCCTCTTGGATGGTTGGCTCCAGTAACTGTCAGTGCCAACATTTTAATGCAACGTATTTGGCAAGCAGAGCTCCAATGGGACGAACCACTTCCAACCGAACTGCAAAAACAGTGGGACAAACTAAAGATAAATCTGATTGCAGTGGAAGACATTCGAATTCCAAGGTGGATAAACTCCACAAAGGTGCTTCACGGATTTTGTGATGCTTCAGAGGAAGCATATGCAGCAGTAGTTTATGCCAGGATAGCTCTACCAACGGGTTCCTTTGCTACAACAATTGTAGCTGCAAAAACAAAGGTGGCCCCAATCCGGAAAAAAATATCTCTTCCGAAATTGGAACTATGTGGTGCTCACCTGTTATCAAAGCTGCTGGCAGAAACAATGAAGACATTTGGGTGCCAAGTTAAAAACATATTTGCTTGGACAGATTCGAGAATAACGTTGGCCTGGCTACAAAAATGTCCGTCGACCTGGAAAACATTTGTTGCGAACCGAGTCTCAGAAATACAAGAGGCAATAAACGTTAGCTGCTGGAGACATGTTCGGTCAGCTGATAATCCAGCTGATGATGGTTCAAGAGGATGCCTTCCGGAACAGATGGCAACCAATGATTTATGGTGGAATGGACTTCATTGGCTGAAATTCGATTCTGAACAATGGCCGTTAAATAACCAACAGCCAATCGCAGTGATCGATATACCCGAAGCAAAAAGGGTTTTAACAATTAGAGTTGAAGAAATTGACGACCTGACTAAGAGATTTTCTTCATACCCAAACCTAATAAGAGTCGCTGCTTATTGCAGGCGATTCATATCGAACTGCAAAAACAAACTAAAGAAGAAACCATCGGAAACAGGTAACCTAACAACAAGGGAATTGAGCGATGGAAGTAAAGGAATCATACGGTATCTACAAGAGAAGGTGTATTCCAAGGAACTAGATTCTATTAAGTGCGAAGGAATACTGAACCAATTTGAATATCAACTTCAACAAATAGAGCTCAACAATGAAATTCTCTTACACGCAAACGACGATTCATTAAAAAGGCAAAGACGATCACCATTTGACTTTATTGGAACAGTCACTAATGAATTGTTCGGAATACTTAATCAAAGATTTGCTGAGAAATATGAGCAAACAATAGAAGCTGTTCAAGAAAATGAAAAACACTTGCTACAACTCATGAAAAATCAAACAACTATTATTGATTCCACTGTCAATATTTTCAAGAAAGAACAATCGAAAAATTTGAATCAAATTATGTTACTAAGTTCTATTGTCAAGAATTTGGAAAACGAAACAAGTAAATTCGAGTACATGGAGAGATTTTCAGCAACTGCTCTTAACGGGATACTTATTATGATCAATTATAAAGCAACCCAGAGCATATTGCTTGATATTCTGCTATCAACGCATGCTGGAAGAATAGAAGAAGGATGAGTTGACTAAGATTCATGAGAATATCCCTAAGTCTTTAATGATTCCTGGCGAAAGACATCACGAATCCATACTGCAGCTGTATAAAATTGTAAGCCCAAGAGCTAGAGTGACGAACAACAATATCATAATTGAGATCAGTCTCCCGTTGTTGTATAATGAAGAATTCAAGCTATACAAAGTATTGTCAGTTCCAACAAATCACAATGAACGCCTTACACGAATTGTTCCATCATCGGAATATTTAATGGTAAACTTACAAGGCAACCATGTTTATCCAATCAACAAAGATGAATTCTTACTTTGTAAAATAAGGCCTTCCGACATTTTCTGGTGCCCACTTCAGCATCCTCTGTATACAACCGGAGCGTCAACTAGTGTTTGTGAAACAAACATTATACAACACAAGAAAATTATGGACTCATGCACGATTGAGGACATATCACCAAGGCTGTACTGGATTGAGATGCATCAACCAAACGCATGGATATACAGCACTCTAAATTCAACCACAGTTAATATTAACTGTGATTACAATACTGAGCCCTTTACACTGCGAGGGAGTGGGCTGCTTAAGCTACCAGCAAAATGTATAATTTATGACCAAGCCACGACAATTGTTGGAAAGCAAACAATGTCAAGCCGACTAAAATCATCATTTTTACCATCATTCAATATTTCTGAGACGTTAACTTCAACTTCAAAAGAGAGAAACAGTCGATGCTTCCATCAAACACTTCGATAGATTTTGCTACATTGGAAAATGCAATAAACCTTCAAAAAATCAGGAATATATATTGAATGAATTCAGTACCCATCGAGTTCACCAATATTCACTGTTTGGAGTCACTGGCTGTCTTACTATAATAGTTATCGTAGCTGTTATCATCTTCATCATCTTTCGAAAAAGAGATCAGCCACTTGCACCACCAACCATCACCACTATTCCAATGCGAAGTCTCAACAAGACGAAGTCTCATCAACGACGTAACACACATACATCCTTTGACGACATCGACATCTGTGTATCTTCATTTTGAGGGGCCCAGCATGTTGTGACAACAAATGCAAACGACCGAATTCTACACTACAAACCAAGTAAACAACAGCAGGTGAATGACCAACAGGTTAATGAACGACACCACCAATTGGCGAATAAATATGACACCTCCTGCAACTATCAGCGTTCTCGTGCTCGGAGCCGTTGCATTGCATTGCATTGTATTGCTTGCATTGCAGTTCTTTCCATTTCAATTATGTATATATTGTTTGTCTGTATCTCGAATTATTTATTGCCTAGTTAGCAGTTAAGTTGTATAAATATCTTGGATAGGAAATAAATAATTCACTTGCTAGTAAGCCAGCGAGCCAAAAGACATTTAAGTTTTCTCTTCATTGACTTCCTCCCACCAGCGGCAAGGAGTTAATTAACAACTTATTCTGTCAACTATTCATGATATACATAATTGAAATGGAAAGAACTGCAATGCAAGCAATACAATGCAATGCAACGCAACGGCTCCGAGCACGAGAACGCTGATAGATACATACATAGATTTCATACAATTATTAGTGACAAAAAAATAAATCATATTTAGATTAATTATTCGAGAAAAATTGTAAGCAGTTTTAATTTTTACAAAAACATGTGGCATAAGCAAATAGTAATCATTAGGATATTGATGCATTTTACAATATTTTTTATTAAATAAACAACACAACAGAAAAAAAAGATAAATATACTTCTTCAGAGGCAAACAAAAAATTTGAGATCTCTTAGATATTCGTACACAATTTTTACGAAATGTGTTTCATCAGTGAAATTAAGAACCTCAGGTTACTTTTATGAACTAGTCGGTTTTCAATTAGGACTGTAGTGCCCAGATCCTTTTGGATCTTTTTTTCAACAAAAAGCTTGCTAAACTTGTTCCCAATTCGTTTATTTGTCCGCACATAAACTTTTTCACCTGTATAAGTGAAGTCAATAAGGCGTGAACTGATTGTTAATATTGATTTTTCACCTGGCTCATATGATCTCATTTGACTGTTTTTATTATGGAACCTTAAATCTTTTTCTTGTGTTTGAGAAATTTTGTTTCGTATCTCGCTTTGTAATTCTGATGAGATGGAATGTATGATGTCTATTGGTTTATGTTTTGTAATTGAATGAATGGTTCTATTGTATTTAACTGTTGATAATAAAATAAGTTCTTTTGTGTCGGTGATACCTTGCTCTAACTTAATACATCTGGCTATTTCCGATAGTGTGCTGTGGAACCTTTCAACTTGTCCATTAGATGAACTATGGTAAGGAGGAATTGTAAAGATATCTATTTTAAAATAATCCCTTAGTAACGTCTTTATGGTTTCTGAATTTAAAGATTTTTCGTTATGGCATACCACTGTTTTTGTACTATTGAAAAAATTGAGAATTTGAATCAACGAATCTTTAATATCAACTATGGAGCGTGATTTTATAGGAAAAACACTTGCAAATTTTGAAAATTTATCGATACATGTGAGAAAATGCATATTATCTGTTGAATAGATGTCGATATGCAATATTTCACCAACACGATTTGGTATGGGAGTTTTCCCAATGTCAATCCTAGGGGGGTGTCGTTGGTATTTTGCTTCTTTACATATTTTGCAATTAGTTATTATTTCTTTTAATTTTTTTCGAATGTCAGGGAAGAAATAGTCTTGCAGTACTTGTTGTGTGTTCTCGCGCAGAGATCGATGAGCTCGATTATGTTCTACAGCGAGAATTTCCTGTTGGTCATTTGAATTATAGATATCTATCACAAATTTTTCCGTGTGAAAAAATTTGGTAGATGGAAAACCTGTAATTATGTAATTTTGAATTGACGCTAAAACATTTAATTCGCAATGAATTCCATTTACGACGTAAGGATTGATAACTTCCTGTAGTATATTTAATAAATAATTTCTATCACAAAACGAAATTTCATGTCTGCATTTCTTTTGAAATATTATTTTCCTTCGTATTTTGTTTTCTTGGCCTTCAATTATGATAATCTAGTTCCTAAAGCAGTTTATAGGATTATTTATCGTTCGAATAGTTTCAGTCGAAGATTCTTCACTATGGGCGGTTATCAGTTCAGATTCATTTGAGTGCTCTATGACGTTAATGTATTGCCTCGATAAGGCATCCGCAACATGATTTTCTTTTCCTTTCTTATAATGGAATGTCGGTGAAAATTCTTCCACAAAAGCTCTCCACCTTTTAATTTTTGTGTTGGGATTCTTTTCAGAGATGGCAAAGGTTAGCGGCTGGTGGTCTGTAAAAATGTTAAGCTCTCTGGCACCATACAAATAGTTACGCAGTTTTCCCAACGCCCAAACTATGGCGAGAAGCTCCCGCTCGTTGGTTGCATAGCCCTCTTCGGTTTATGTCAATGTCCTGGAAATCATCGTAATTGGCCTTCCACTTTGTGACAAAACTGCCCCCAAAGCATTCGACGATGCGTCAGTGGTCAGGTCAAAAGGCTTTGTGAAGTCAGGATAAAGCAGCAGAACATCCTCTGATGCCAAAATGTATTTGACTCGATTAAAAGCTTGAATCGCTTCTTCATCAAGTTCGATTGAAATATTCTTTGATTGCCTAGCACTAACATTACCATTTTCCCCACGCAAAAACTTTGTTAAAGGCTTCGTAATTTCAGCATAATCCCGAACAAATCTCCGATAATATCCCGACAATCCTAAAAATGAACGTAAACTACGTAAAGTGTTTGGAGTTTCATATTCAATAATGGACTTGACTTTATCTAGACAAGTCTTGATGCCTAGATCTGAAACTGTAAAGCCCAAAAATTCAACGTTTTGTCTAAAAAATCTTGACTTTTCGGGAGAAACACGCATATTAACCTCAAAGAGCTTAGTTAAAATCCTGTCAACATCTTGAAGGTGCTGTTGCTTAGATTTTGAGAATACAATTACATCGTCAATATAAACTGGCAGGACTTGCCAATTTCATCTCTCAGCACATCATCAATTGCTCGTTGGAAAATGCTTGGCGCGTTCTTAAGACCAAACGGAAGCCTGCAGAATTCAAATTTTCCATTATTGACGGAAAATGCAGTTTTCTCTCTGTCTCTCTCAGAGAGTTTGATCTGGTGAAACCCGGATTTTAAATCCAATGTGGAAAAAAATGAAGACTGGCCTAAATTTGCAAGAATAACAGACGTATCAGGAATCGGGTATTTATCACTAATGGTTTTTGTATTAAGCTTCCTAAAATCAACTACAAGGCGCATTTTTCGACTTCCATCCTCATTAAAGCCCTTCTTATCAACAACCCAAATCGGGTTATTGTAAGGTGATCGAGATGGCCTTATTATTCCGGCATTAAGAAGATCGGAAACTTCTTTGTTGACAAACTGCGCCGTTGCAATTGGATAGGGATAAGCCCTGAAATAGACTGGTTCATTGTCCGTTGTTCTAATGGTAGCTACAACTATTGTGTTAAGTGGCAAAAAGTCATTTGAATCTGCGAATACTTTTTGTCCTTTTGCTATAATATCCTCAAATTGTGGGAAACATGATTTACGTTTCTACAGAATAAATATAAAAGTTTCTCCTCTCGACCATCATAGTTAATAACACCCTTCTTTAAATCTAGATATGCGCCTATTTCATGGAAAAAGTCGCATCCAATGATGCCATCAAACCTATCGAGGCGAGGGAGAATAAAAAAAGGTGTATTTTTGTTGAATAAATGTACCACACACTTAAATCTAATTTCGTTTGATCCGTGCAAGGTTTTAACAGTAAAAGAATTTTCTACTGGCTTCACTATTTTCAGATTACTTAGGTTTTTTATATAATTTTTGGCAGCACCTGTATCTATTAAAAATCTTAGTTCCTTCCCTCCTAATGTTCTGCTTATGTATGGTAGGAGGGACCTATCCCTAAAAAATTTACTCAAATTAACTCAAATTCATCTCTTTCATAATTGCAAGAAAGTCTTTCGTCGTCAAAATAATTATTTTCGTTGTAATGTTGCTCAAAAGGAACCGTATTTAGATGTGTTGTCTGATTCTGAACTAAATTATTTACTCGTTGAATTTTTGAAATCGGTTGCTGTGTTGAATCGTTAATAACGATTCAACACAGCCGCCGGCCACTCTTGCGGCTTATCTTTAATCGGCAAATCTTCCACTTGCGGGTGGAGATAAGCTCGCCGATCTGTTGCCAAGGGAAAATGTGTACGTATGTACAGGTTACGCAGTATTTGTTTTAATAATGTGGCAATTGTAAAAAGGCAAGTAGGGTGGGTCAGGTAATTATGATGAGTTATTATTGAGTTGTTATGATGAGTGATATTATTATTATAGTTGGTAAGTATTATTTGTGTTCTTTATTTATTTCAGGTGAGTATTATAGTAGGTTGTATTATTTATTTCCATTATTATTAAGTGTATTAGGGTTTGTATTATAGGTTGTAAATAATTATTAAGGTAAGTATTATAGATCGTTGTTATTATTGAGAAGAAAAATATTATGTGTTTAGATCATGTTTATGGTATTATGTGTATTTTATTATGTGCAAAAGGTAAGTATTATATATGTTTTATTATAGCTGGTGGTATGTATTACTAGGGTGTTTTATTATAAAAAGGTAAGTATTATGTATTTTTTTTATTATAGCTGGTGGTAAGTATTAATAGGGTGTTTTATTATAAAAGGTAAGGTATTATGTATTTTTTTTTTGTATTATTATTTCAGGTATTATTATAGTAGGTATTTTATTTATTGGTAATGTTCTTATGTGATTATATTATGTTTATTATTTTTGTATGTATTGTTTTTTTTTTTTTTCGTTCCCCACATCGTACAATCAATATTTTTACAAAATAAAAATCATGAAATCTATAAAGCATGGCATAGCCGTCTGCCGGATAGACAATCATATTTGTACATTATGTATGTTAAGATAAAAATAGTAATTTAGGTAACTATAAATTTTTAATATTTTGCCCCTTAAATATATTCATGTAGTGTAACGATTTATATGTAACTAAAATGTTTGAATTTTTCAGGTATTTATATATTTTTTTTTTTTTTAAATCTTCGTTTTGTATTCTTTTTCTATACTTCAAGGTAATTTTGCAGTACTCGTAAAGGCGTGAAACATCCATCTCATTTAGTTGTATTAGAACTTGATCCTCCGATAAGAAATCGCTTTCGAAAATACTTCTTCTCGTTTCTCTTAGCGTTGGACATTTTCCAATGAAGTCAATGGTATCTTCTCTTTCTCCTAGGTTGCATATACTGCACTCCAATGGCAAATCAGGTCTGTGTGGTATTTAATTTAGGTTGAGTAATTCGCTCCGCAGCCTAACCATTGTACTAATGATTTCCACATTATTTGAATCCTGGAAGTAGTTTTGGCTTAACAAGTTGTGGTTGAGTCTACTGTAGATTGTTCTGTACAACGAACCAGTTGCTTCCGATATGTATTCTTCTCTACATTGTTCGTCTACCTTTGCTATTATTTCGTAGAGATTCCTTTTACTACTTGTTACATCTTCTATGTTGATGTTCAGGCTCATATTACACCCTTGCGCCAGTGCCAACCATTCACCATACCAGCTATTTTTATCTTGGATAGCTTTGAGGACAACTTTCCTAATCAGCCGAGTCTCTTGCATATTGATAATTTTTATCAGGTAGTCTGCTTGCATCTTAAGCGTCTTAATGAGCAACGGTGATAGGCCCGTCTCTAATATAATGACATAATTTGGTGTGTTTGGTGGAAGGCGGAACATCCTTTTGACGAAATACCTCAAAAGTTGTTCTTACTACATGTAAGAATGAAACATACGATAATTGAATGAAAATTTCATCTAACGCAGGCAACACATACAACTAATACAGTATGCATGTCAAAATGAGGAGCAACATTTTTAAATACCTGTTTGGTGTCTCTTGTACTATTCTTTCGTGTTGTTCAATTAAGTTTATTTTAATGTACTAATCTCTTTTCTGTCTCGTTCCATGTCCACCATGAGAAAGAAGAGTACCACCGTTCACCAATTGGTATTTATACCAATTAAGGAAAGCAGTGAAATGTCAAAGGTCATCTGTGGAGAATTAACGTCGGTATTACAGTGCAGACTTTTGGACAGGGTGCACCATAAGTAGAAGGAAATTTCGAATTTTTGGAGGCGGGCTGTTAAGAACTGAATAGAAGCAAATACTAGTCAAATAAACGATACTAAAACATGCATTCCACAACATAAATGTCACAACAAAAACATAGAATGTTTACAAAAGTAATGAACTTAATATACCAATAGTCATATGACAAAAGATTCTAGAAGGAATTAAATACAAGCAATTTGAAAGTGAAAAAGTGAAGTTGTGTGTTTTCCTTTAAGTTAGTTCTTTCCTAGTTTTATCGAATTTAAAAATAAACCTAGTCGGAACAGGCATAGTGTAGTTGACGTTTGCGTTCTTGTGGGAATGATTTGTGCAGTGCATGCAAAAAAAAAAAACAACCAAAAAAAAAATCAGTGCAGTTGCAGTGCGCCCACCAAAAATTAAATAGATTTGTGCGGAGTGTTATCTATTCTTCCCGTTACCATCTCCTCCCTTTTTTTCCGTCTCATGTTCTTTGAAGCGGCACACAATTGTGTGCAACTTTGGAGCCCATTTGAGACGTAAGGCGGATAGTTGTTCATCATGTGTTGTTCTCCGTTAGAGATATGAAATGATACGAATGGTTGCTAGGGCATAACACCAGCAGCTGTTTGTTATCTTCATTTCTGTCTCTTGTCTGGGAACTTCACTTGATGTTTTGACTTAGTGGCGTCTTAGTTGTAATTTTGTTCTTGTCTTTCTGTATTTTGTAATGCGTGCAAATTTTTGTGTTGATTTTTGCAATATTCGGGGGCTAAGATCCAATTTCTTTGCAGTGTTCGCCCATACTGCTAAATGCAGGCCAGCTGTTTTGGCACTAAGTGAAACGCAGGTAGGCGAGAATTCTGATCCTTCAGAGTTTCTCAACGGCTATTGCTAAGTGCCTTTATTCTTTGCCTCTTATGGCCTCGTCGTGTATGTTCGTAATGATGTTGCCTATCAAGTTCTACCACAATACGGCCTCTGTTCAAATAAGAACTTAAACTTCATGTGGTTTAAATTCAGTGTCCATAAGCACATCATCCATTATTGTTTCATTTATAGAAGCCCCAATCTAGATAGTAACTCAACCTCTAACGAGTTTGATGTGCTATCTGACTCCATTTCAAGAATTGTTTCCCATTACCCTCTCACTGAAATCGCTATTGCGGGTGATTTCAATGTACACAATTCTGGGTGGCTTCGTCATTCTGGCCAGACAACACCCGAAGGTAGGTGTGTTGAGATTTTTGCTGAATTAAATCTTTTAACTCAGCTTGTTGATGAGCCCACTCGGGTTCCGGATATTTCTGGCCATTCGGCCAACACATTAGATTTGTTTCTCACTTCTCATCCCACAAAATACAGAGTTAAAGTGTCATCACCTCTATGCACATCGGACCATTGTGTCATATCGGTACATTTTCCCGGTAAAAAGAGAGAAAGTCCCAAAAAGAACTGTATGGCAATATGAGAAAGCCAATTGGGACGGCCTGAATAGTTTCTTTCGAAATTTCAATTGGTCATTGTGCTTTCTCGACGGTAACGTGGATGCATCAGCTGATATGATATCTAACGTAATTCTCAACGGCATGACTAACTTTGTTCCGCATAGATCAAAGAGCATCATCCCCAAAGAAAATTCGTGGTTCGATTTGAGCTGTAGGGAGATGATTTGGGAAAGAGAAAAATGTTTTCGGATTTTTAAAAATGACCCTACAGAAGGAAACAGAAATAAGTTTAAGTGCGCCAGGAACGCCTGCAATGCTCACATACAGAAGACCAAGTTTTTATATGACCGAAAGGTAAGGCAAACAATACTATTGTGTCCAAAAGGAAGTAAAAACTTTTGGTCTTTTGTTAAGAATATTAAGAACTCGACCACATCATGGGTCCCAACTCTCGTCTTCAATGACTCTCCGTATGTCAGCTCCATCGACAAAGCCAATTTGCTGGCAGCTCAATTTGCTGCCAACTCGACACTTCCTTATAGCATATTGGCCCCACCTGAGCTCGAGTCTGCAAATTCTTTGATGCAGCAGATATTTTTTCGAACTCGCTCGGTTGCGAGAGTCCTTAAAGATCTCAACATACATAAATCCGCTGGTCCAGATGGTATCCCCGCCGTTATTCTGAAGAGGTGTTCTTCTACGCTGGCAAAACCACTGCGTAAACTTTTCCATCTTTCCTATTCTGCTGGGATTTTTCCGAGCAGATGGAAAACTGCATTTGTCCAGCCGGTCCCTAAAAAAGGCGAATCTTCCTCCCCTTCCAATTTCCGTCCAATTGCACTAACGTCCCTTCTTTCCAAGGTCATGGAAACGTTGATAAACCGTCAACTTATGAAATATCTTGAAGAACGAAAGCTTCTTAATGACTGTCAGTACGGCTTTCGTAGCAAACGGTCCACTGGTGATTTGATGGCTTATCTCACCGAAAAGTGGAACCAATCTTTACATTGTTTTGGAGAAAGTAAGATTATTGCGCTTGATATTTCTAAGGCATCTGATAGAGTTTGGCATCAGGCTCTTTTATCGAAAATGCGTGCTTTTGGTATCGATGAGTCTCTTCTTCGTTGGATTAGAAATTACCTTTCCGACCGTTCAATACAAGTTGTGTTGGATGGCTTCAAGTCTGATACCCACTTCATAAATGCTGGTGTGCCCCAGGGCTCCGTTTTGTCTCCGACTCTCTTCCTCATTTTCATTAAAACTGAAGTCTGAAAACTAAGTCTGAAACTTCTAATCCGCTTAACTGTTTTGCTGACGACTCGACCCTCAGCTTTCCATATTCATTTCCAAATTCACGTCCCTGCTCTTCGGATGTGGAAATGGAACGGTTGCGTATGATAAGCTCATGCCAAAAGTTCCTGAACATGAACACAGCGGAAAGGAAGCAGACTGCTCGACGCCTGAGAGTTTGCGACAACTGCCTTTCTTCAGGGCATTTTGCGCCAGATTGCCCCTCGCCTGGCTGCTGTTACTTTTGCCAACAACGTCATCACACGCTTGTACATGTAAACGTGACCCAACACGCAGCTGTGCGCGCAAATAGCATGACGCCGTCGAGGACAACAACAACTTCAAGAGGTAACAGTGCAATTTCTAAGTCATTCAATGCAAATGCGCTGGAGTTTGAACCACGAGAAGTACAACAAGCTTCTACAAGTGGTCAGGTTTTGAATTACCACACGTCGCATGGTAGCAGAACGCACCAGGTGCTTTTAGCGACAGCTATTGTGAAGGTGCGAGCAGCCGATGGTCGTCAACACCATCTCCGAACTTTGATCGACCCAGGATCAGAAGCATGTTTCATCACGGAAGATACAGCACAACAGTTGAAGTTAAAAAAGCGACGTACCTTTGTCGAGGTGTCAGGGTTAGGGTTGGTCAGCAGTGGCACAACGCAAACATGCGTGGATATTGAGCTTGCGTCATGCAACTCAACTTATGGAGGTGCGGTGCGGGCACTGGTCTTCAAGTCGCTGACTGGCCATCTCCCGGCCCAACAAATGATACCTGACAAATGGCAACATCTTAAAGGGTTAACGTTGGCAGATCCAAATCTCCACGTTCCTGGACCAATTAACATACTTCTTGGTAGCGACGTATATGCCGACATACTCCTTCCAGAAGTGAGAAGACCTGCAGATGGAGTCGGACCAACCGCTCAGAAGACGCAGTTAGGGTGGATTGTGTTAGGGAGAGTTCAAGAGGAACATCCCCGGCAAATACGCAGTTTTGTGCAGACTGCTGACCTGAATTCTCAGCTGCAGAGATTCTGGGAGATGGAAGAATTGCCGTTCCAGACACATTAAACTGAGGAGAACATCGCATGCGACGCGCACTTCGATGAACACACGAGACGAATTCCTGACGGGCGTTATGAAGTGAAGCTGCCGTTTAAAGGTGGATGTCTTCCAGCGATGGGATCCAGTAAGCAGAGCGCGGTCCAACGATTCCTGCACTTGGAAAAGAGGCTGGAGGCAAACCCAGCTCTTCGGGCAGATTATGCCAAATGCATACAGGAATATGCAACCCTGAGGCATATGGAAGAAATTCACGTCGGTGACTCGGTGTTGGCAACCCCATACCACTATTTTTTGCCTCACCATGCAGTTTTCAAGGAATCGAGTTCCACTACGAAACTGAGGGTCGTGTTCGACGCAACAGCGAAGAATTTGGATGGAAGTTCGCTCAATGATCGACTTTTGGTGGGTCCAAAATTACAGTCGAACATTATTGATCTGGTTCTTCGATGGCGAACCCACAGAATAACGTTTACGGCTGACATCGAGAAGATGTATAGGCAGGTGTTGGTTGATACACCGGACACATATTATCAGTTGATCGAAACGATCGTTCATCGCCAATCAAAATGTAAAAACGGTAACGTTTGGCACAGCAAGTGCACCGTATCTTGCCATCAAAATTCTGAAGCGTGTAGCTGAAGATGAAGAATCGAACCTGCCGGAGGGCGCGAAGGTAGTCCGAGAGGACATGTATGTGGACGATCTGATCAGTGGTGCCGATACTGTGGAAGAAGCAAGAACAAAACGCGACCAAGCGAATCAACTTCTGGCGCGTCCGCGGGCTTCAATTTACGAAAATGGACAAGCAACGTGAAAGAACTCGTCGAAGATATACCTGCAGCAGATCGAGAACTAGATTTTGAGGTGCCGTTTAACATGTCAAATCATGTCAAAACCATTGGCATCAAATGGTTCCCGATAGACGACTACTTTTCGTATCAAAATGTGCAGCAGTCATCAGAAGCAACAACAAAAAGGTCAATGTTGTCCACCATAGCCAAACTGTTCGACCCACTTGGCTGGATATCACCATGCGTCATCACGGCGAAGTTAATGATGCAGCGGCTTTGGGAGCTAAGTTGTGATTGGGATGATCCGGTTCCAGCTACACTGAAAAAAGATTGGGATGCTTTTCATGGAGAACTTCCGATGATCGAGACGCTTCGAATACCACGCTGGACTCAGACAAGCAAAACCAACAAGGACATCGAATTACATGGATTCTGTGATGCGTCTATGAAGGCATACGGTGCCGTAGTATACGTTCGTGTACTTGACAGCGATGGGAATATCCATGTTAATTTGCTCCTGGCAAAGACGAAGGTAGCTCCAAGTCAGCGTACGATCACGCTTCCACGTTTGGAACTTTGCGGAGCAGTAGTTTTAGCGCAATTGATGCAGTATACGAAGGACGTTTTGGCTGTTCCCGACATCAAGATGTTTACTTGGACCGACTCAACCATCGCGCTCGCGTGGATACGAGCCACTCCCGCTAAATGGACTACGTTCGTTGCCAACAGAGTATCCGAAATTCAGCGGCTAGTGGGGATCGATTGCTGGGGACATGTCGCAACGCTTCATAACCCAGCCGATCTGGCGTCTAGAGGAGTGTATCCAGCAGAACTGACGTCATTGGAGACTTGGTGGATTGGTCCTGATTTTTTACGCAGTCAATGGGCATTCGATGTTCCGCATCAACCTGTTGACATCGAAACTGACGAGGAACGACGTACGGTTAAGGTACTAAGCGCTAAAGTCAGTCAGGATGATCGCATACTTCAAACCATCTGCGACTGTTCGAATTTGTTGAAGGTGATTCGAGTTATCGCCACATGTTGTCGTTTCGCAACAAAATGTCGACGAAAAGCAATTTCTGATGGCCCATTTACTCCAAACGAACTGGAAGCAGCGCGTATCATCGCCGTAAAGGCCGCACAGAAAGAGATGTTCAAAGCAGAACTTCAACAGATTTTGGAAACCTTGAAAATACCTAAGTCACTCAAGACGTTGAACGCATTCGTTGATGCTGAAGGACTTTTGAGAGTTGGAGGACGCTTGAAGAATTCTCTCCTCCCCTACGACGCGCAACATCCGATACTACTTCGAAATAGTCACCATTTTACGAACCTGGTTGTCAGAGATGCCCATAAGAGCACTTTACATGGCGGCATCCAACAGATGATCAACTACATCCGCCAAAAATATTGGATTGGCCAGATACGACGAAGCGTGAAGTATCAGCTTCATAGATGCACTTCTTGCTACCGGCAAAAGGCATCGGAAATGCAGCAGTTGATGGCGAATCTACCTGCACCTAGAGTCCAGATGTCACGACCGTTCAGTCATACTGGAGTCGACTACGCAGGACCAATCGAAATAAAAAGCTGGAAAGCTCGAGGTGCTAAAATACTAAAAGGGTATTTTGCAGTGTTTATCTGTTTGGCAACAAAGGCCATTCACTTGGAAGTCGTGTCTGACCTGACAACCCAAGCCTTTTAAGCAGCATTTCGGCGTTTTACGGCCAGGAGAGGTAGCTGCAAACAAATCTACAGCGATTGTGGAACAAATTTCGTCGGCTCTAATAACGAATCAGCCAAAATGTTGAAAGACGCAAAGCACGATTTTAAAGAAATTGCTGAAAACTTAGCAAATCACGGAACAAATTGGCACTTTATTCCCCCAGCTTCTCCACACTTTGGTGGATTATGGGAAGCGGGAGTGAAATCGGTGAAATACCATTTGAAGCGAGTTGTTGGAACCGAAAGGCTTACATTTGAGGAGCTCACAACGCTTCTAACTCAGATAGAAGCGTGCTTGAATTCGAGACCCTTATGCCCGCTCTCCGACAGCTTAGATGATTTGAATGCGCTAACTCCTGCGCATTTTCTCGTAGGCGAATCTTTGCATGCTGTGCCACAAGGCGAACTCAACAACGACATCACGTATATCGACCGATGGAGAAAAGTACAAGCGCTGGCGGAAGGATTTTGGAAAAAGTGGAGTTCCGAATACCTTGCACGGTTGCAGCAACGTCCGAAATGGACTCAAGTTCAAGAAGCTCCCAAAATAGGAGACCTAGTGTTGCTCAAGGATGAGCGACGTGCACCGACGTATTGGAACCTTGCCCGAATCGAGAACACTCACGCGGGAACGGACGGACTCGTACGCGTTGTCACGGTCAAGACACAAAACGGAAACCTGAAACGACCTATCGCAAAAATCTGTTCTTTACCGTCAAACAAACACCCGGAACAATCTGCGTTAATCTAGAATTTAGATGATGAATCATTAAAACATCTGTTGTTTACTGAAACATCGTCAGAAAAAACGAATATGCTGTTTTCAAAACGCGGAGCTTTAAACACGAAATAGATCAACACATTTTTATTCAATTCTTAATTCAACACAACAATCAACCCATCTTTAAAGCACCTATAAAGTTTCGCAAAACCCAGCAATCAACACATCTGTACCATATATTTAAACCTAATCATCATCACACAACTCATCAATCAACACATCGTTTAAAACACCTGAAAGCTGTTCAAAACACTTCAAAATACATCGTTTAAAACACCTAAAAGCTGTTCAAAAAAGAAAAACTCAAACAAAACTTTGTTTAAAAACATCTTTATTTAATAATAAAATCTTAACAATTGCATGAAAAGCAATCAATGCAATTCATCGTCAGATGCTGTGCTGTAACAACGCACACACAAAATCAAACTTATAATCTAAAGGGAACTAAAACAACTTATTCTAAAAAACTTAAGCTACAATATAAAATTAATTTTAAAAAACACATCAGTTTTAAGACCTCTGCAAAGAGAACATCGAAGACCGAGGAACACCGCACGTCGAAGTCGAATTCCCGTCGGCAAAACAAAACAAAACAAAAAAAAATCGTCGTCGACAAGACACATTTTCAATAATTATTTATGCACTGCAACACCGCATACGCAATATTAATTAATAATATCACGCTGAAACAATGCACATATATTTATTAAATTAACAAAACACAAAATGCACTTGCCATTTTAAACAAAAAAAAAAAAAAATATAGAACACGATCCAAATCACATAGAAAATGAAAAACGCGAAATGTCAAATGCCGTCGGCAAATGCACTTGACCATTTTGCACACCGATCTGAGTAATTTGAAGATCAAAATTATACAGTCCACTGAATACAAAATCACTTTATAATTTTCAATCATTTTAACACTCCTAAAACTTAATAAAAATTATAAAATTTCGCGAAAAATTTGCGAAGCAGATTCGCGAGTTGTTTACAAAAAATGTAAACAAAAATTCTAGGTGAAAATCGAAATCTTTCAACTAGAAAAGGATGGCACTTGGTCACGGACAAATATGCCTTTGCTATTGAAAATTACACACACACATATACATATATTCATATATTAAAATAAACTTACGCGCGACACCGAATATCGAAATCCGCGAATTAAATTCTAAAATGTACGCAATACCACACACACATACATACATACATCTTTATGCAGAACAAAAATGGGAATTAAAATAAATTCAAAATTCACGAAATTAAACATACATATAACACACACAGAACATAATACAAGCATACAAAACAAATGAATTTTTAAAAGGATTTTAAATCAAATATTTAAATTAAAAACAACAAAAGACACTCATCCTGGAACACATGGCCTCCATTGTCCATTAGCCAATATAAAAGTTGCGGGAAACTCGTCGCAACTTAATTCATCGATCCCAGCATCAATGCGCAGCAAACTACACCATCAGTTCAACACAAATTTAATTTCAAATAAGGACACAAGAACAATAATAATAACATTCACTTTTAATAAAAAAGAATCGCGATTAAATTGCGCAAAGCATGTCGGCATTATGCTCACGTCTCACGAAAATGAATTTACACAAGAAACAAGAACAAGGAACAATACCAATTAGTATACTGCTCTTACGCATCGCAATTCACAAGGCAAAACAAGGAAGAATGAAACATACGATGAATGAATATGGCAGTACAACTTACGCAAGGCAATGCATACAACCGATGCAGTAGGCAGTACACATGCCAAAGTGAAATGCAACACTTTAAAAATTTCGCATTAGTATCTCTTGTACTATTCTTTCGTGTTGTCAATTTATGTTTATTAATGTACTTTACTAATCTCTCTTCTTCTCTTTACATGCATACCATGCGAAAGAAGAGTACCACCATTGGTAATTATACCAATCAAGGAAGGCAATCAACTGTCAAAGGCCATCTGTGAAGAATCAGTCAGTAAAACGGAAACTGTCATTTGACAATTGAAATAAAACCATTCCATTTTACGAGTTTCAAGAACGTGGTCGACTTTTACTTACAAGGTTAGAAATCTGTTAGTGGCGACGAGGATGGGAACTATTCCCGAATTACATAAAGTGATTAGAAAATTACCTTGCTCTGCGAAGTATCACTGATCCAACAAAAAAACGGCAAGTATTGATAAATTGTATAGGCGCTAAATACTACCAGCTTTTATCAAATTTGACAGCTCCAGACGAACCTGAGGTAAAATCATATGATGATCTAATTGAGATCCTCAAGAATCATCTGAGCCCCAAACCGAATGAGATTTGCGAACAACACAAGTTCTTACTAAGAGTACAACACGAAGGCGAATCAGTAACCAGTTTCTTAGCTGAATTAAAGAAATTGAGCTACTACTGCAATTTCTCGTGCGATTCATGTAAGAAACCTACACTTGCTACTCATTTACGTTCGCAGTTTATCAGAGGATTAAGAGACACCGATATTAAAGAGAGACTGCTTCAAGAAAAAGATCTAACACTAGATAAGGCTCTCTCAATTGCAATTGCAATAGAATCAGCGTTGCCGCTGTGCCACTTTAGTGTCAGATTGCCACTTTTTTTTAGGCTGTGCCACCGAGCCACCACCTTTCAGTCTGTGCCACTTTTTTAGCATTCCCCAGAAGTAAAACTAAAGTTAGCACTTCACCATGCCATTTTACCATACCTTTTCATATCTTTCATGCGTACAATAGCTACTCAAAGTACTCAAAGTTTTAAAGTTAAACATAACACACACATTGAACAAAACTCATTGAAAAAAACGAATCCCGAATATTTGGCACATAGGCTGTGTAAGTCACTCCTTAGCTGAAGTCAACGAATCAGCGGCCGAGGTTTTGCCGCGAAATATAGAGGAATTTCGTCGAAATGTTTCTGAAGGTTTTAGGCAAGGTGACAAACTGTTATGCGATTTCTTCAACATCATACTTGAAAAGATTGTAAGAAACTCAAACGTCAACACCAGAGGAACAATCTTTCAAAAGTCGGTACAATTACTCGCCTACGCAGACGATATTGACGTAATGTGAAAAAGAAGCGTGATGTCATAGATGCTTTTGCGAGTATTGAAACAGAAGCAGCAAAATTGGGTTTGATGGCCAATGAGGGAAAAACGAAGTTTATATTGTCATCAAACAAGGACACTGAATATCGACGAATTGGACAGAACGTCACAACAGACAGACATAACTTCGAGGTAGTACAAGACTTCGTCTACCTAGGATCCGCTATAGACACGGAAAACATTATCAGTGCGGAGATCAAATAACTCTTGCTAACCGTTGCTTCTTTGGGTTAAGAAGGCAATTGAGAAACAAAACCCTCTCCAGAAAAATCAAGGTAACCCTGTATAAGACCTTAATCATCCCAGTCCTGCTTTACTGCGCATGAGCATGGACCTTATCGAAAGCTGGATAAAGTCCATGCCTCCGCGCCGTAAAGCCGTAAACCCTTGGTCGTTTCGAAAGAAAAATTCTCCGAATGATCTTTGGTCTCGTATGCGAAGACAATGTGTGGAGAAGAAGATACAACAACGAGCTGTATGAGCTGTACCGCGACATGGGCATAGCCAGAAGAGTACGCATACGCATCGTGAGACTACGACGCGACGGTTGGCCCATGTATAGCGGATGGACCCAAACGCTCCGGCTCGACGCGTTTTCGAAAGATTATTGCAGGGAAATTGCGGAAGGGGAAGACCTCGTATATATACTTTGGTTCTGAAGCCGAAAATTGTGTTGTAAGTCAAAGATTAACGGAAAGTGAACTTGTTGAAATTAAGAAAAATATTCTAAGCTATTATAAAATACTTTGGGATGAAATATTTAATCGATTTGACATCAAAAATGAAAAACTTTCTATTTGGATAGGCATTAGCCACCAAAGTACTGAAGTCGAAATAAGAGTTCACTTATTTTAAACTAGTTTCCGTTCTTAGTAATTCTACCTTAAGTCCCGAAAAGGTAATCGAACAATATAAATTTTTTGGTTTGAAATGGGTAACATTAAAAATAGTTTGAATGAATACCTATTTTCCGACTTATATGAATTTGTTGCAAAAATATGAACCTTGCCTCATAGCAGTGCCTGCGCTGAGAAGGTTTTTTCCAAGATAACTTTGATGAAAAGTAAACTCACCAACAGATTAAAAATTGAAACTTGCGAAAATATGTTGGATTCCTTAAATTAAGTAAGCAAATGTGACACAGCTGAATGAAGTCCTGATGAGCTTCTTATAAAAAAATATAGGGAAACAACCATCACAAGAAAGTAAAGTGTAATACGAGTTCTTTTTAATAAATTATTATTTATCTCTTTTTTATTATTTATTCAAACTTATATTTATTGATTTGTGTTGAGTTACCAGTAAAAAATGAGCTGTTAAATTTTTAGTTTTTATCTTACGTTGCAATAAACCTTAAAATGATTGTTAAGGTTATGTGTTTTCTTCAACTCCTATGAATTCGTTGAGATGTGTGAAATTTTTTCATTCATTATATGGTGTTGTTTCGTTTTTAATTTCAAGTGCCACCTTTTTTTCTCGAGTGCCACTTTTTTTGCTACTTTTCCAAAATATCCAACGGTAACGCTGAATAGAATCATCAAAAACCGAATGCCGCACAATGAATAATATTCACCAGATGCAAGTCAAGAGAAAAACATGGGGATCGGCATAGGGAAATCAAGCTGAATCCATGGCACATACAAATGTACGAAAGACCACCAACAATTCACAAAAGGAAGGGGGAATCATTTGCTTTCGATGCGGGAAGCCAGACCACATGGCAAACAGGTGTCGAGAGACGAATTTGTTTTGCAAAAAGTGCCGAAAAGCAGGTCATACTACGTCAGTCTGCATTAAAAGGCGATCATCTGCGAGAGATACTAGTACGTTCCAAGTACAAGTGATAACGGATGAGGAGGAGGAGGAAGATGGAGAAACGGATTACACAGATTACCCACACGAAATAAACGCGCTGAACTTGGCAAATGACGAGAGAGAAGGTATGCAAGCAGTGAAGGTACTTACAAGTTGTATTGACAATCGCTGTGTTAAGTACTTCGTTAATCTAAAAATAAATAGAGTTCCATTTGAAATGGAATTAGACACCGGAGCAGCAATATCTGTCATGAATGCCAACACTTTCAAAAACCACTGGCCAAATGCTAAAATTGAACCTACTAAGGTCATGCTCAAAACCTATAGCAATGAGATTTTCCCAGCTTTTGGCAAGTGCGACGTGGAAATTGAATGCGACAATAAGAAAATTACTTCCCAGTTATACCTAGTGCATGGCAAATTCGACTCGCTCATGGGGCGAGAGTGGGTAAATGCTCTTAACTTGCTTGGAATAAACACTGTTAATACATTTGCAGGAAATGGAGATGTAGAACGTATGAAGAAGAAGATGTTTGAGGATTTTAGTGACTTGTTCCAGCAAAGAGTAGGAACCATTCCGGACTTCAAAGGTGTTTTAAAACTGCGCGAAGGAACTTTTCCTATTTTTGTAAAAACTAGGGCAGCACCATATGCTATCCGGCCGCTGATTGAGGAGGAGATAAGACGCTTAGAAAAGCAGGGTATATTGGAGAAGGTCGAGCATTCCGATTGGGGAACTCCTGTTGTACCCATCATTAAGGCGGACAAATCGATTCGCTTGTGCGCGGATTATAAGGTAACATTGAACAAATGCATTATGAATGATAATTATCCAATTCCAAAAGTTCAAGAATTGTATGATAAGTTAAAGGGTGGTGAATACTTTTGTACGTTCGATATATTCAAAGCTTATTTACATCTCAACATGTCAGAGGAAAGTGCCCAAATGCAAACCATCACAACTACTTTGGGTCTGTATAAGGTGAAGAAACTAATGTTTGGAGTCAAAACAGCACCTAACATTTGGACAAGAGTTATGGATAATATACTCCGAGATCTTAAGGGAGTGGCTTGGTTCTTTGATGATATCATTGTGGCGGCTAAAACTCTTGAGGAGCTTTTTGAGCGATCAGTAATATTATTGAACGTACTACGAAAATTCAATCTTCATTTAAATGCTTCAAAGTGCAAATTATTTCGAAAAAGTGTTGTATACTTGGGCCATACCATTGACAAAGATGGCTTGCACAAGACCAAAGAAAAAATCGAAGCCATTGTAAATGTTCAACCACCCACTCAGCTAACAGAGCTACGGAAATTTCTTGGTATGGTAAATTACTACCATAAATTTATACCAGATTTATCGACAAAACTACATCCACTTTACCATTTGCTTAAAAAGGAGGAAACATTCAAGTGGACGGCAGAGTGCCAGCACGCATTCGAGGGACTAAAGAAAGAAATGATGAGTGATAATGTGTTAATCCCATTTGATGAAAAACTTCCTCTTTTGTTAGCCACAGATGCTTCGCCCTTTGGATTATCCGCA
This sequence comes from Melanostoma scalare, assembly GCA_949752695.1. NCBI lineage: Eukaryota > Metazoa > Arthropoda > Insecta > Diptera > Syrphidae > Melanostoma > Melanostoma scalare. Next base: position 117,093,716 of record OX456984.1, on the reverse strand, counting down.
ATCTTATCTCATTTAACTGTTCTAGGAGAAAGGCCGATTGCGTATGCATCCAGAAGTTTAAGTAAATCAGAATCGAACTACAGTCAGTTGGATAAGGAAGCTACTGCAATATTCTGGGGTCTGCACAAATTTTTCAATTATTGTTATGGTAGGGAATTTACCCTTATAACCGATAATAAGCCCCTGGCCTCCATCCTTCATCCAGCAAAAAATTTACCATTACTCACGGCGCAACGTCTCTTACATTACGCGCAATTCCTAGGCGGATTCAAATACACAATTCAACATAGAAATACAAAAGAACATTCTAATGCTGATTTTCTTTCCAGGAACCCAATAAAGACTTCCGATGTAAGTTCTAGCAACTATTACGAAGTGTACCAAATCTGGGACGAATACTTGCCGGTCACTTACAAGGAGATTTTAAATGAAATCAATAGGGATAAAGAGTTGTCTTCGTTGATAATTAAACTCCAAAACGGGACAGGATTAGATCAGACAAAATATGAGAAAATGACTAGTGAACTGATGCTGCAAAATGGATGTATATATCACGGAATACGGATCGTAATACCTACTTCGTTACGTCCACGAGTACTAAATGAGTTACATGTTGCACACATAGGTATCGTCAAGATGAAAGCGTTAGCCAGAAGTTATTGTTTTTGGCCGGGCATTGATCGAGACATCGAAGAGCTTGTTAAGGGCTGTCGGGATTGTGCAAGAGTGCTAAGAGAACCAACAAAGGTAGTCACGCACCCTTGGGAGGTCCCAACCCTACCGTGGCTGCGGTTGCATGTGGATTTTGCTGGGCCATTTATGGAACGTTATTTTTTTGTTGTTGTCGACGCTAAAACAAAGTGGTTAGAAGTCATTCCAATGAACAGAATCACGAGTTTTCACACTATATGTGCATTAAGGGAAATATTCGCTCGATTTGGAATTCCGAAGGTCCTAGTTTCCGACAATGGCAGTAATTTTACATCAAAGGAGTTCCAAGACTTTTTAAAATCCAACAGCATTTTACACAAACGTACCTCTCCAGCTCACCCATCTACCAACGGGCAGGCTGAACGTTTTGTTCAGGTTTTAAAGAATGGGTTACGTTCATCCAAAAACGATTCGGGAGATTTCCATACTAAGCTACATCGTCTTCTAGCCCAGTATAGGAAAACTACTAGCTCGACTACTGGTGAAAGCTCAGCGGAAATGATGTTAAAATTTCCGTATCGTACTAGGCTGGATTTGTTGCGTCCCTCGATGACAGAAAAGGAACGACCATCAGAATGCAAACGCTATTTCAATATCGGAGATTTAGTTCAAGTTCGTTTTTATCAAAACAAAGAGTGTAGATGGAAGTTTGGGAAAATTACTAAACGAGATTGACACCTTCATTATATGGTAGATTGCGATGGTACGTCGTATAGGAGGCATATCGATCAAATGAGATCTACACTAGTTGAAGGTAATTTTTCAAAGGGTGAAACTATATATCTTCCAACAGATAGTCAACAAACATCATAAGAAGAAGCAATAGTAAGAAGTGAGACCAACCCCGGCAGTGAATTCAAGGAAAATGAGGTCGAAGCCCCAACTGAGGTTCCAAGCATTCCAGCAACTGAGCCAAAGGTCGATTCGGAGCATGAGTCAGTGACAACAGGAAGGACCCATCCTGATGAGAAGCAACTACCAGCCATCGAGCCAAGAAGGTCGAAGAGAGTGCGGACTGAACCTGTACGATATCAAGCTTTGTAATATTAAGTGGGGAAGACTGACATGTTTTAATAATGTCACCCTGTAATTCTGTTATGGTAGAACCCTAACTTATCATGTCAGAACCCTAACTTATCATGTCAGTAAAACGGAAACTGTCATTTGACAATTGAAATAAAACCATTCCATTTTACGAGTTTCAAGAACGTGGTCGACTTTTACTTACAAGTTTGAAATCAAATAGGGTGCTCCAGACGTGATAGTACTTGCAACTTTCGGAGGCGGGAGAATGTACGAAAGTACAATGTTTATGAGAAATGTTTAAATTGAATTAGTAATTATTAATTTGTAAATCGAACAATACTTTAATTAAATAGAATCCACAAACAATTAACGTCAAAACAAAATGTAAATAAAAACATAGAATTTTTGTCACTTATGACCTCTACAGAATTGTATACATAATGTAAGTAAATACAAGCGATTTATAACGATATCAAAGTGGACGTGTTTCTTTTGCTTTTATAAAGTTTTCATAAGTTATATTTTTTTCCCTAGTTTTTTTGGCATACAAATAAAACCTAGTCAGAACAACTGGAGTCACGGGCAGTGACAGTGAGCGAGGCATCGTGACTTGCCTTTTCCACGGCTGAGCGGGGTCCATTTCCTCTTCTGTTGTCGATTCGATGATTAAGTCCTCCAGCACCTGTTCGTGATGACTGTTTACTACTAACTGAATCAGTGTTGCCGATTCAAAAAAAAAGTTATCATGATTTTTATCATGAGATCCCAAAAAAAATCATGAAATTGCTTTTTCTTCATTGGACCCTCAGAATAATTAATATTCATGCCTATTATGGAATTCGCAATATTTTACTCCCGGGGAGTCGGACTTAAGGGATTACCCACACCATGTGAGAAAGCCTTTAGTCCGAAAAGGTTTGCCCATATGGTGTGGGTAAGCCTTTAGTCCGACTCCCGCCGCAACGAATTCATCGGATTCTGTAATAGGCATGATTATCTTATAATTCTCAAAAAAATTATAATTTTAAATAAAAAAATCATATGTGATTTCATTTCATTTTATTAAGCTTTAAAATAATAAATGTTTTTAATAATAGTTATAGGTATTTTAAAAACAAATAAATAAATTATATAATATTAGTTAAACATGTACATTATTTTTGGTTATAAACTTTACTGAAATACTTGTCGATTAATGGCTTAGTGACTTTGAAGTCAAAACAACTTTGATTTTTCGTGAGGTCATTGGAATGAATTAGTCCAATAATTGAATCTTCTTCTAGTCTGTTTCTTATTTTTGTTTTAAGTAAAGTTACTTTCGAAAATATTCTTTCTGTGTTAGCTGACGAATGTGGCAGTGAAAATATTTCGAATACGAATTTCGTTAAGAGTGGATATGCCAAGCTATCATCGGCCAGTTTGATTTGGCCAACATATTTCCAGAATTCTTCAATGTCGTTTGCTTGGTCATTTCCTTTAATGTTTGAATTAACAAGCATTCTCCACTCATTATCTATCTCTTGATAACATACTTCAGCCACTAAATTTGGAAAATGTTTAATAAGAGGGAAAATTGATTGAACATTTTTGTTTAAAACATTTGTTATCGACAAAGATTCCATATTTTTGAAGACACTGTTATTGAAGTTAAATCTAGAATATATTTGCTTAGTACCTTCAACTAAGAAGGACAAACAACGACATTGAAAGCCTTGAACAATTTGTTTATCAATGGAAACTTTTTCCAAAAAAAGGGCTACTTTCACACCGTAATACATATCCCCGTATGAAAGCTGATTTCTTGGGTTGACATAATCTATATTTTTTATATTTGTGCTATCGATATAACTTTTTTTTAAATAGCAACTTAACAGTGACTTCAAGGCTGTAGTGACTTCACTATACATATCTTGAATTTTAGGTTTTTCTGATTGCATACATTTATTTAGTTTTGTAAAGAACGGAAGCACAAAACTAAGAAAACATAAATACATATAATGAACAGGGTCATTAAGCATATTCAAAACAGTTTTGCTTGACAGTAAGTTGTCAGTTTTTGTCGCTTCGTTAAAATATGCTTTTAAAGCATCATATTGCACGAGAATACAATTTACAACTTCTAATCTCGAAAGCCAACGCGTCTGTGAATAATGTAAAATTTTATTTGGTTTTATCTCCAAAATACTTTGAAAAGTTTTAAATGCGGCAATTCTCTTAGGACTGTTTTGAATATAGTTATAAACATCTCGACACAAATCTTCAATACTTGAAGGCAAATTGGAACATGCATATGAAGCACAGAGGTGAAAGGAGTGACAAATACACTTCATTATAAATAAGTTTGGAACATCAGCTTGTAAATAAGTGCGAACTGATGCGTTCACTCCCATCATCACTGCAGCTCCATAGGCACCAAAACCTATTAAATTGTTTTTATAATCAATTTTGTTTTTATTAAAACTAGTTACTAAAATATCATAAATTGTTTTAGCATCAGCTTTATCTAGCGAGAAAAGATTAAAAAAAAATCTTGAATCTTAAAACCGTTAGACATTCTTACAACAACACATAAATATTTTGTGCAACTTATGTCTGTAGACTCATCAATTATAACAGAAAACTTATTTACTTTCATTAATGAACAAAGGTTTTCAAAATTTTGTGCACCGGTTACGTGCTTTATAATCGCAGTGGCTTTAGTGCGGCTACAGTGGATATTTTTCGAGACTTCAGAGTCACTGCAAATAGTTTTTATAAGACAAGGCAAATGTTCCATTATGTTGAATGCTAAATTATGCTCAGCGAGAAATAGACAAAGTTTTATCTCAGCTTCGGCAACCTTTCTCTTCAAAGATATTTTGAATCTGTCATTATCCAAGACACTTTGATTCACGACGGCGACGGTTCTTGAATTGTTTGTATGTTTTTTTGATTTTGCGTGACGTTCAAGGCTTGTTACACCCATAATTGTCTTTAAGTCAGCCTGACAAATCTTGCAGTATGTGAATTTTTTGCCTAAATAATAAAAGAAAATTTTCATGACAAGACAACAAATAACAAATTATACTAGGGGCAGCTAAATAAATAATCTGCAAATGTGATTTCTGATTAAGGCCTATGCGTTTTTTTTCATCATTGAAAACACAGAATCAATTTTATTATGAATTTGTTATCATTTCTTTTCAAACAAAATTTAATTTTGGCCCAGTCTTTCACATAAAATAACTTATTACTCAATGGTAAGGTCATCATTAAAAAAATAAAAGTTGTTTTATATGAAAGGTTGGACCAAAATGGATTCTTGATTTACAGAAATAATACAAAGTCAAGTCATAATCGTTGCATCCAAATTAACATTGAATTTGCATTTCATACACTGCAAAATTTTCATTGAAGTTTTAAATGATAGAATTCTACAGTTAATTATAATAAACACACGACACCTTATTAAGATAAATGGTTCCTAGTTTAGTTGACCAGCACCATTAAAAATCAGAATAGAAATACTCATGAATTTTTTTTTTCTACAGTCTACCATGGTTTATGATTATTATGCATGGATTTTATACTCATACCTTTTTCACTGGGCTGAATCCATTTTTTACAAATAGATAATTCTTCCCACTTTTTTGTGTAAATCTGGTCGTACCTCAACTTTTTTTTCTTTCTGGGGGTAGTTTCGCAATCGTCTTCAGAAACAGATAAAACGAGGGATCCGGATGCTGATGTTTGCTGTAAAATCTCAGCAGTCTCAGAAACATTTGTTTCACTGGTTTCCAAGAAATTAGCGCTAGCGCTTGATGATGAAGCGATTGGAACTATTGGTGGAACATTTTGGGTGAGTGCATCACCAGCTTCTTCATTGTTCCCCGATTTTGGGTTTCAGTGACATTTTTTTTCTTTCTAATGAGGAATTTGTCCATTGATAGAAACTAAATTTTATTGAAAGTCAGTAGGAAATGTTATAAAATATTGATATTAAAAATGCAGCTTACCTCATTTAATAAACAAAAATAACTGTGAAGCTGGATGTTTACCGTTTAATTTTTGTTTTGGTTTATTTCTATGTATCTATTTTTTATTTCCCTTTTGGTTGTCATTTGAGTTGTCATTTTAATAACAAGGAGACTGGATAGGTCATGTTCTGAATCTTTTAAAATTATTACAGGGAAGTTGCATGGGCTGATTATAATGGGCAAATAGTTATGTTTGTTTTGAAATTAAGTTTTCAACAAATTATTTGTTTTCTTATTCTTTTTTTTAGGAAAATTTGAAAAATCATGAGATTTTCAATGAATTCATGAGATCATGAGATGGGGGTCAAAAATCATGAGAATCATGATAAATCATGAGATTCGGCAACATTGAACTGAATCACATTCGCAAGATCGTCCCCTCTTATATTGTTTGCGTCGCGTAAAGTGAAACCTCGCAAATCCTTTACATGGGAGCAAATGAGATTCCCTTTCCCTTTTCCGTTTCTAAGAACAACGATGACAGGGGAATCGAAACGGAGAACTTCAAACGGTCCCTCATACCACGGCGCTAATTTTTCAGTGAAGTGGTTGATGGAGGGAGAGAGTATTCTAACTCTCTTATATACCTGGTCGCCAATACTGGGACGCCACGCCCTTCTCCTTAAATTATAGTGCCGTGCCTGTTTTTGTGCGGCGGTGGCGGCTTGCAAATTACTTATCATCAGCTAGTAAAGCATTTGCATTCTCTCTTTTCTAACTGAGGGTGTCTCGGCGTTGTCGATGGTAGATACAGTCGGTTGGTGCGGGGCGGTGATCTCTCTGCCAAAATTGAGAAACGCTGGTGAAAAACCGGTTGACTCGTGTTTATTCGTATTTAACACGTACGATAGCTCGGGTATATGCTCATCCCATGTGCGGTGGTTGGTGTGTATATATTGCGCTATCATAGTCTTTAGCACACGGTTGACACGTTCTGTCGGGTTCTCTTGCGGAGAGTAAAGGGCGGTGAAACGTTGTTGTATTCCCATTTCACATAGCAAATCGGTAAGGATAGTACTGGGAAACTGGATACCGTTGTCGGAGAGTAAAACGCGGGGAACTCCGAAACGTGTTATGATGCGCTCTCGTAGTGCTTTGACTACTGCTTGACTGGTCGCAGATCTCAGTGGCATCGCCTCCACCCATTTAGTAAAGCGATCTACCATTACCAACATCATGGTATGGCCTTTCATGGAACGTGGTAGGGGGCCAACGAAATCTACACATACCGTATCCCAAGGAGTACTGGTTACGTTGGTATGCATCAGTCCGCTAGGTTTTTGTTGCGACGCCTTGTAGGCTAGACACACTGAACTTTATATAACGCGCAATATCGCGATACATTCCCGGCCAGTAATAGGTTTTCATGATACGGTCGGCTGTCTTAGCAATGCCGAGATGGCCAGCTGTCTTGGCGTCGTGATTCTCAAACAATATTTTTTTTCTTTCAGTGGCTGGTATGCATAATTTCCAATCTTCTTCTTGACTAGAGAGTGGATGAGCAGAAAATTTGCGGTACAGTTTGTTGTTTGTTATTCGGTATTCGGGGTATTGGGAAGGGTTACAATCTACTTGCCTGTGGCGCGCCGTTCTGTACAGTCGTAGGTAATACTACAAAGGATTGATATATCGCTTGGGTTAAATGGCAAGGGGTCTCTCGATAGTGCATCTGCAACGACATTCATGGGGCTTTTGCGGTATTTGATATCAAAATCATTCTGCTTAGTTCTATAGCCCATCGCGCCAGTCAGCCGGAAGGGTTATCAAGTGAGTGTAACCACTTAAAAGAATGATGATCGGTGACAGCAGTGAAATGATAGCCTTCGAGAAAAGGTCTCATCTTTCGTACTCCGAACAGTATGGCCAGACACTCTTTTTCAGTCACAGAGTATTTCTTTTCTAGGTCGGTAAGTGTGCGACTGGCGTATGCGATTACCCTTTCTTGCTTTTCGGAATGTTGAGATAGAACCACCCCCAGGCCGTATTGACTAGCGTCCGTTTGTAACGTAAAAGACAAATCGAAATCGAGACACATTAGGACGGGTGCTTCTGGCAAACGTTTCCTTAGCTCGGAAAATGCTTGTTCTTGTTCTGTTCCCCAAGTACATTCCTGGCTCTTCTTCAGCAACTTGGTCAGGGGCGTAGCTATTTGTGAGAAATTCTGTATGAACCGGCGCGTGGTACCAGGATATTATTCCCATCACTCGTCTTATTTCTTTTACATTTCGTGGGGCGTTCAAATCTTGAACGACCGCGATTTTATCAGGGTCGGTACTGATACCTTGCTCACTTACCACGTGACCCAAGTACTTCAATTGACTCTTTCAGAGCTCACATTTCTCACGGTTGATGCGTAAGTTCGCCGTTTGTAACTTAGCGAAAACTTCCCTCAGGTGCCTTATGTGTTCGTCGAACGTGCCACTAACAACGATGATGTCGTGCAGATATGCGAACGCATATTCGTCCACATTTGGGCCGATGATGCTTGTACGAATGTACAATGATTATTTCAAATGTTTAAATTAGAAATGTTAAACTCAAATTAGTAAATCAAACAATACTTAGAATAGAATCCACAGTATATATATGTCAAAACTAATGTAAACAAAAACGTCGAATTTGTTTTTTTGACCTCTGAATGATATATCAAATACATAATGTAAATACAAACCGATTATACTGAAAACTGAGTGGACGTGTTTCTTTTTTTTCTAAGCAAAGTGTTATAAGTAATTTTTTTCCCTAGTTTTTTAATGAGGTAAAATAAACCCAGTCAGAACATTTGTTCCTTCCTGCATCATTCAATGCAAACGCGCTGGAGTTTGAACCACGAGAGGTGCAACAAGCTTCCACAAGTGGTCAGGTTTAAATTACCACACGTCGCATGGTAGCAGAACGCACCAGGTGCTTTTAGCGACAGCAATTGTGAAGGTGCGCGCAGCCGATGGTCGTCAACACCATCTCCGAGCTCTGATCGACCCAGGATCGGAAGCATGCTTCATCACTGAAGATGCAGCACAAAAGATTGCAGCTGAAAAAGCGACGTACCTTTGTCGAGGTGTCAGGGTTAGGGTTAGTCAGCAGTGGCACAACGCAAACTTGTGTGGATATTGAGCTTGCGTCATGCAACTCAACTTATGGAGGCACGGTGCGGGCACTGGTCTTCAAGTCACTGACTGGCCATCTTCGAGCCCAACAAATGATACCTGACAAATGGCAACACCTTAAAGGGTTAACGTTGGCAGATCCAAATCTCCACGTTCCTGGACTAATAAATATGCTTCTCTGTACGAAAGTATAATGAAATATTATAAATGTTCAAAATAAATAGTTAAACAAACAATACTTGAAGTTACGATCCACAAGAAATGTCAAATTTAAACTGTAAACAAAAACGTAGAATACTTCCAAGAAATGAATATAACTATGTAAAAGACCAGAGGTCATATGAAAGATATTCGGTGTGAAATTATATACAAGAAGCAATATACAAATTGAAAGGTGTTACAAAGAAAGTCTGCATTTATTTTCATCATTTTTTTTATTTTACAAGTAACAATTTGATTTGGTTTTATTTACGACATCACAAGTCGTTACTTTTGGTCCTTCTTGCCTTTAAGAATCAGTTTTAACAATATAAACATTAAAAACATTAAAAGTGTGTGCGGTGTGTACCTAGGGTTGCAAACGATACATCGATTTTTTCAAAAAATCGATGTTTCGGTCATAGACATCGATGTTGACATCGATGTTTTGAAAAACGATACATCGCCGATACATCGAAGGCAAAACTGAAAACATCGGCAAAAACATCGGCATCGCACATTCATTTCCTTGAACATTCCCTACATGTGTAAAATGTAATTCTTAAACAAAAAAGTTTTTTGATCACGGAATTGCAACAACAATCTACCTACAAACGAAAAACACCAAAATCAAGAGCCTGTAGATCTTTTGTAAGTTAGTAGTTATGAAAACTAATTCTAAGAAAAGGGCAACCCGTTCATTGAAAAATATTTTTGTAAGAATCAGCTCAAGGATTTATTCACACAGACATAAGACGTAACTCGTGACAATTGTAGTTTAATTTTTAAATGAGTGCACTATTCCTTGTCTGCTTGGAGGCGGGACAGTGCGACATAGATAAGTAATTAGGTAAGTTTGTCTCGATCAATTCTAAAACTCAATTTCCGGCAAAAAAAGAGGAATGCCAAGTACTTCACTCATGTTTCGTTTGAGCTGCGACTTGTAAGTTGTCAAAAGCCGCGTTTTATTGAAAATTTTCTATGTGCACTTATGTACACTTTCAATAAAACGATTTTTTGGTTTATATTCACTTCGGACGTCACTTTCAATTTTCACTTTCAGTGTTGGCACCCTTTGCAATTGTTCTAAGGATAAGAAACATTAAAAATTTGCATTCTAAGGATATAAATGCATACCTTTTACTTTCCATTTGTATTTTTCTCTATTTAATTCTCGATTCTCAATTTATTTGCCGCATTTCAACTTTTTACTTTCGAGGTAAACAAACAAATGTCACTTTAATTTTTTTTCGCAATGGCTGTGTTCAATTAGATTCATTTTGTGACTCATGTTTTTGGTTGCCTTGGTTCTGATGTTCTTATGTGTTCTATCTGATGGTCTTTTTTTCTGACCGATTGCGAAACTTCCCTTGTGTGTGTGTGTGTGTGTGTGTGTTAGTAACTGCGTGTCTATTTATGTCCCCACTAAGTCACCACCTGACTCTTCTATTAGCCATTAGGTGTGTTTCTTTACTGAAAATTCGCACGAAATGCACCGAAATTCGGCGAAAGTCAGTCTAATCCCGTTCCGATTTTTCGTAGCAGTGCACAAAAAAGAGAGTGCTCTCGAGAGAATAAAAAAATTTCCCCACCATGCGAATTTCCGCCACCAAAATTTCTGTGGACAGAAATCGTGCACAGCCAAAACAAATACCACAACTGTCAAACAGACGTTTTTCCAAGCGTTGCGTTGCTGCGAATGGTTTGTTCAAGGCGTTTCTTTACTTTTAAGACAATTACGCTCTTTAATAGAATTTCTGAAAGAATTTTACAACCACTCCTTAAAAAAAAAATTTCTGTGCACAAAAAGTAAAGAAACAGACTTATTCAATCTGTTGTCGAAAATCAGAAATATGAACGAACACAACCCAAAGACTGCCAACCTCTGGGTGCCAAAAAAAGAAATTTACCAACCATCCCTGTGTGCAGTTAGCTTACTGCGATATTTATGTGCACTTAGGCTATTGACATAAGGAGTTGTTGTTTTCCCATGAGCGATGTTTTACTGAAGTGTACATAAGTGCACATAGAATTTCGATAAAACGCGCCTAAAGTTACGTTAAGTTAATTGTATTCAAAGAAGAACATATGAATTCTGTTTTTAAAAAGCAAGCAAAAATTGTAATGCTTTATCTTCCCATCGTTGCCAGTCCTGTCCCAAGTCCCAAGCGAGCGTTTGTTCTCGGGAGTTGGGGCAAGAATTACTCAGGACAGAAATAGACTTCTGGGGACAAGACTATCAAAGTTTCTTTTGATCCGATCTCAAAATTCTTGGATTTGATCAAATAATTTGAATATTTGTAATATTAATTACGTTCAAATAAATGTTTTGTCTCGCAATATGCAAATGAATCCTGTCGATTTGAATTTGTCTTTTAAATTTGGAACTGGTAAGACTAGTAAGTTTGCATATTTAGCTACAGTACACGTAAATAAAGCCCATGTTTTTCATTATTGACAAGATAATTAAAAAATCAGCAAAACATAGGAAAAACATCGATGTATCGTTGTTATGAGCGATGTTTTTTTGACATCGATGTTAGTCGGAGACCATCGATGATTTCCAACATCGATGTTTTTTACAACGATGTTGCAACCATATAAGTGTACCCCCATTAGAAAAAAGATTTACTATCTGTATTACGCGACTTAAATGTACATTGAAAAATTAGTTTTCGTTGATTAACTTTGATTACATAAACTTAAAATCTGCTTAGCTTGTTTAACAAGTGTTTTTTTCGTTTTAACAAGTGGTTTTAATTTAACAAATTTAACTTATTTCTAAACAAAAGTGTTCAGAAGAGACACTACAAATCGACATAAGTATTCGATCAGCAATTTTGGCGTTGGGAGTAGCAGCGATAGCAGCAGTAGCAGCAGTAGCAGCATTAGCAGCAGCATTAGCAGCAACAGTTGCAGACAAGCAGTAAGTTTTTTGCTTTACGTGTCGTAAACTTGTCTGATAAATTTTCGTCGTATTTCTGTTGATATAAAAAGTGCGGTTGGTGCGGGGCGGAAATTGCGCAATTTTTTTTTCGGTCGCTTTACTACTTATCGCCAACAACGCTTGTTTATTCACACTATTTCTATATAATATAATTTACTAAAACGAGAGATCTGCTTTTGAAAATATATGATGTCGAAGTTCGTAATTTCAATAATTGATTTATGAAAGCTACACTATATTTGAACACATTTTCAAATTCAAACTGTGTATACCACGAAAAAACAGCTTCAAATATCAATATTTCTATCATAGGTTTATCCATTTTTGTACGTCTTGGCAAGCCATAAAACTGAAGAGCTATATGTTCATTTGTTCCAATTTGTGGACAGAAATTTGTTTGAGTTTCGTCCATTTTCATTTATGACGGACTTTGAAGCTGCAATGAGAAATGGTCTTAAAAAAGTGAAATTATGTCCCACCTTGTGTGGGAAATAACTTCACACAGAAGTGAAATTCTGGCCCACAAAAAAGTGAAGCTAATTCCCACCTAAGGTGGGACATAACTTCACCCGAAAAAAGTGAAATTATAACCCACTAGAGGTGAAATTATGACCCATGTGAAGTTATGACCTGTGAAGTTATGCACCCGCACCTACCAACATCATGGTATGGCCTTTCATGGAACGTGGTAGGGGGCCAACGAAATCTACACATACCGTATCCCAAGGAGTACTGGTTACGTTGGTATGCATCAGTCCGCTAGGTTTTTGTTGCGACGCCTTGTAGGCTAGACACACTGAACTTTATATAACGCGCAATATCGCGATACATTCCCGGCCAGTAATAGGTTTTCATGATACGGTCGGCTGTCTTAGCAATGCCGAGATGGCCAGCTGTCTTGGCGTCGTGATTCTCAAACAATATTTTTTTTCTTTCAGTGGCTGGTATGCATAATTTCCAATCTTCTTCTTGACTAGAGAGTGGATGAGCAGAAAATTTGCGGTACAGTTTGTTGTTTGTTATTCGGTATTCGGGGTATTGGGAAGGGTTACAATCTACTTGCCTGTGGCGCGCCGTTCTGTACAGTCGTAGGTAATACTACAAAGGATTGATATATCGCTTGGGTTAAATGGCAAGGGGTCTCTCGATAGTGCATCTGCAACGACATTCATGGGGCTTTTGCGGTATTTGATATCAAAATCATTCTGCTTAGTTCTATAGCCCATCGCGCCAGTCAGCCGGAAGGGTTATCAAGTGAGTTTAACCACTTAAAAGAATGATGATCGGTGACAGCAGTGAAATGATAGCCTTCGAGATAAGGTCTCATCTTTCGTACTCCGAACAGTATGGCCAGACACTCTTTTTCAGTCACAGAGTATTTCTTTTCTAGGTCGGTAAGTGTGCGACTGGCGTATGCGATTACCCTTTCTTGCTTTTCGGAATGTTGAGATAGAACCACCCCCAGGACATATTGACTAGCGTCCGTTTGTAACGTAAAAGGCAAATCGAAATCGAGACACATTAGGACGGGTGCTTCTGGCAAACGTTTCTTTAGCTCGGAAAATGCTTGTTCTTGTTCTGTTCCCCAAGTACATTCCTGGTTCTTCTTCAGCAACTTGGTCAGGGGCGTAGCTATTTGTGAGAAATTCTGTATGAACCGGCGCGCGGTACCAGAATATTATTCCCATCACTCGTCTTATTTCTTTTACATTTCGTGGGGCGTTCAAATCTTGAACGGCCGCGATTTTATCAGAGTCGGTACTGATACCTTGCTCACTTACCACGTGACCCAAGTACTTCAATTGACTCTTTCAGAACTCACATTTCTTACGGTTGATGCGTAAGTTCGCCGTTTGTAACTTAGCGAAAACTTCCCTCAGGTGCCTTATGTGTTCGTCGAACGTGCCACTAACAACGATGATGTCGTCCAGATAGGCGAACTCATATTCGTCCATATCTGGGCCGATGATGCTTGTACGAATGTACAATGATTATTTCAAATGTTTAAATTAGAAATGTTAAACTCAAATTAGTAAATAAAACAATAATTAGAATTCAATCCACAATATATATATATGTCGAAACTAATGTAAACAAAAACATCGTATTTGTTTTTTTGACCTCTGAATGATATATCAAATACATAATGTAAATACAAACCGATTATACTGAAAACTGAGTGGACGTGTTTTTTTTTTTTTCTAAGCAAAGTGTTATAAGTAATTTTTTTCCCTAGTTTTTTAATGAGGTAAAATAAACCCAGTCAGAACATTTGGTCCTTCCTGCATCATTCAATGCAAACGCGCTGGAGTTTGAACCACGAGAGGTGCAACAAGCTTCCACAAGTGGTCAGGTTTAAATTACCACACGTCGCATGGTAGCAGAACGCACCAGGTGCTTTTAGCGACAGCAATTGTGAAGGTGCGCGCAGCCGATGGTCGTCAACACCATCTCCGAGCTCTGATCGACCCAGGATCGGAAGCATGCTTCATCACTGAAGATGCAGCACAAAAGATTGCAGCTGAAAAAGCGACGTACCTTTGTCGAGGTGTCAGGGTTAGGGTTAGTCAGCAGTGGCACAACGCAAACTTGTGGGGATATTGAGCTTGCGTCATGCAACTCAACTTATGGAGGCACGGTGCGGGCACTGGTCTTCAAGTCACTGACTGGCCATCTTCGAGTCCAACAAATGATACCTGACAAATGGCAACACCTTAAAGGGTTAACGTTGGCAGATTCAAATCTCCACGTTCCTGGACTAATAAATATACTGTACAATGAAATATTATAAATGTTCAAAGTAAATAGTTAAACAAACAATACTTAAAGTTACGATCCACAAGAAATGTCAAATTTAAATTGTAAACAAAAACGTAGAATACTTCCAAGAAATGAATATAACTATGTAAAAGACCAGAGGTCATATGAAAGATATTCGGTGTGAAACAATATACAAATTGAAAGGTGTTACAAAGAAAGTCTGCATTTATTTTCGGCATTTTTTTTATTTTACAAGTAACAATTTGATTTGGTTTTATTTACGACATCACAAGTCGTTACATTTGGTCCTTCTTGCCTTTAAGAATCAGTTTTAACAATATAAACATTAAAAACATTAAAAGTGTGTGCGGTGTGTACCCCCATTAGAAAAAAAATTTACAATCTGTATTACGCGACTTAAATGTACATTGAAAAACTAGTTTTCGTTGATTAACTTTGATTACATAAACTTAAAATCTAGGTACTTAGCTTGTTTCACAAGTGTTTTTTTCGTTTTAACAAGTGGTTTTAATTTAACAAATTTAACTTATTTCTAAACAAAAGTGTCCAGAAGAGACACTACAAATCGACATGAGTATTCGATCAGCATTTTTGGCGTTGGGAGGAGCAGCGTTAGCAGCAGTAGCAGCAGTAGCAGCATTAGCAGCAGTAGCAGCATTAGCAGCAACAGTTGCAGACAAGCAGTAAGTTTTTTGCTTTACGTGTCGTAAACTTGTCTGATAAATTTTCGTCGTATTTCTGTTGATATAAAAAGTGCGGTTGGTGCGGGGCGGTGATCTCTCTGAAAAAATTGAGAAACGCTGGGGAAAAACCGGTTGACTCGTGTTAATTCGTATTTAACGCGAACGATAGCTCGGGTATATGCTCATCCCATGTGCGGTGGTTGGTGTGTACATATTGCGCTATCATAGTCCTTAGCACACGGTTGACACGTTCTGTCGGGTTCTCTTGCGGAGAGTAAATGGCGGTGAAACGTTGTTGTATTCCCATTTCACATAGCAAATCGGTAAGGATAGTACTGGTAAACTGGCTAACGTTGTCGAAGAGTAAAACGCGGGGAAATCCGAAACGTGTTATGATGCGCTCTCGTAGTGCTTTGACTACTGCTCCACCATTTAGTAAAGCGATCTACCATTACCAACATCATGGTATGGCCTTTCATGGAACGTGGTAGGGGGCCAACGAAATCTACACATACCGTATCCCAAGGAGTACTGGTTACGTTGGTATGCATCAGTCCGCTAGGTTTTTGTTGCGACGCCTTGTAGGCTAGACACACTGAACTTTATATAACGCGCAATATCGCGATACATTCCCGGCCAGTAATAGGTTTTCATGATACGGTCGGCTGTCTTAGCAATGCCGAGATGGCCAGCTGTCTTGGCGTCGTGATTCTCAAACAATATTTTTTTTCTTTCAGTGGCTGGTATGCATAATTTCCAATCTTCTTCTTGACTAGAGAGTGGATGAGCAGAAAATTTGCGGTACAGTTTGTTGTTTGTTATTCGGTATTCGGGGTATTGGGAAGGGTTACAATCTACTTGCCTGTGGCGCGCCGTTCTGTACAGTCGTAGGTAATACTACAAAGGATTGATATATCGCTTGGGTTAAATGGCAAGGGGTCTATCGATAGTGCATCTGCAACGACATTCATGGCGCTTTTGCGGTATTTGATATCAAAATCATTCTGCTTAGTTCTATAGCCCATCGCGCCAGTCAGCCGGAAGGGTTATCAAGTGAGTGTAACCACTTAAAAGAATGATGATCGGTGACAGCAGTGAAATGATAGCCTTCCAGATAAGGTCTCATCTTTCGTACTCCGAACAGTATGGCCAGACACTCTTTTCAGTCACAGAGTATTTCTTTTCTAGGTCGGTAAGTGTGCGACTGGCGTATGCGATTACCCTTTCTTGCTTTTCGGAATGTTGAGATAGAACCACCCCCAGGCCGTATTGACTAGCGTCCGTTTGTAACGTAAAAGGCAAATCGAAATCGAGACACATAAGGACGGGTGCTTCTGGCAAACGTTTCTTTAGTTCGGAAAATGCTTGTTCTTGTTCTGTTCCCCAAGTACATTCCTGGTTCTTCTTCAGCAACTTGGTCAGGGGCGTAGCTATTTGTGAGAAATTCTGTATGAACCGGCGCGCGGTACCAGAATATTATTCCCATCACTCGTCTTATTTCTTTTACATTTCGTGGGGCGTTCAAATCTTGAACGGCCGCGATTTTATCAGGATCGGTACTGATACCTTGCTCACTTACCACGTGACCCAAGTACTTCAATTGACTCTTTCAGAACTCACATTTCTTACGGTTGATGCGTAAGTTCGCCGTTTGTAACTTAGCGAAAACTTCCCTCAGGTGCTTTATGTGTTCGTCGAACGTGCCACTAACAACGATGATGTCGTCCAGATAGGCGAACTCATATTCGTCCATATCTGGGCCGATGATGCTTGTACGAATGTACAATGATTATTTCAAATGTTTAAATTAGAAATGTTAAACTCAAATTAGTAAATAAAACAATAATTAGAATTCAATCCACAATATATATATATGTCAAAACTAATGTAAACAAAAACATCGTATTTGTTTTTTTGACCTCTGATTGATATATCAAATACATAATGTAAATACAAACCGATTATACTGAAAACTGAGTGGACGTGTTTCTTTTTTTTTTCTAAGCAAAGTGTTATAAGTAATTTTTTCCCTAGTTTTTTAATGAGGTAAAATAAACCCAGTCAGAACATTTGGTCCTTCCTGCATCATTCAATGCAAACGCGCTGGAGTTTGAACCACGAGAGGTGCAACAAGCTTCCACAAGTGGTCAGGTTTAAATTACCACACGTCGCATGGTAGCAGAACGCACCAGGTGCTTTTAGCGACAGCAATTGTGAAGGTGCGCGCAGCCGATGGTCGTCAACACCATCTCCGAGCTCTGATCGACCCAGGATCGGAAGCATGCTTCATCACTGAAGATGCAGCACAAAAGATTGCAGCTGAAAAAGCGACGTACCTTTGTCGAGGTGTCAGGGTTAGGGTTAGTCAGCAGTGGCACAACGCAAACTTGTGTGGATATTGAGCTTGCGTCATGCAACTCAACTTATGGAGGCACGGTGCGGGCACTGGTCTTCAAGTCACTGACTGGCCATCTTCGAGCCCAACAAATGATACCTGACAAATGGCAACACCTTAAAGGGTTAACGTTGGCAGATCCAAATCTCCACGTTCCTGGACTAATAAATATGCTTCTCTGTACGAAAGTATAATGAAATATTATAAATGTTCAAAATAAATAGTTAAACAAACAATACTTGAAGTTACGATCCACAAGAAATGTCAAATTTAAACTGTAAACAAAAACGTAGAATACTTCCAAGAAATGAATATAACTATGTAAAAGACCAGAGGTCATATGAAAGATATTCGGTGTGAAATTATATACAAGAAGCAATATACAAATTGAAAGGTGTTACAAAGAAAGTCTGCATTTATTTTCATCATTTTTTTTATTTTACAAGTAACAATTTGATTTGGTTTTATTTACGACATCACAAGTCGTTACTTTTGGTCCTTCTTGCCTTTAAGAATCAGTTTTAACAATATAAACATTAAAAACATTAAAAGTGTGTGCGGTGTGTACCTAGGGTTGCAAACGATACATCGATTTTTTCAAAAAATCGATGTTTCGGTCATAGACATCGATGTTGACATCGATGTTTTGAAAAACGATACATCGCCGATACATCGAAGGCAAAACTGAAAACATCGGCAAAAACATCGGCATCGCACATTCATTTCCTTGAACATTCCCTACATGTGTAAAATGTAATTCTTAAACAAAAAAGTTTTTTGATCACGGAATTGCAACAACAATCTACCTACAAACGAAAAACACCAAAATCAAGAGCCTGTAGATCTTTTGTAAGTTAGTAGTTATGAAAACTAATTCTAAGAAAAGGGCAACCCGTTCATTGAAAAATATTTTTGTAAGAATCAGCTCAAGGATTTATTCACACAGACATAAGACGTAACTCGTGACAATTGTAGTTTAATTTTTAAATGAGTGCACTATTCCTTGTCTGCTTGGAGGCGGGACAGTGCGACATAGATAAGTAATTAGGTAAGTTTGTCTCGATCAATTCTAAAACTCAATTTCCGGCAAAAAAAGAGGAATGCCAAGTACTTCACTCATGTTTCGTTTGAGCTGCGACTTGTAAGTTGTCAAAGTTACGTTAAGTTAATTGTATTCAAAGAAGAACATATGAATTCTGTTTTTAAAAAGCAAGCAAAAATTGTAATGCTTTATCTTCCCATCGTTGCCAGTCCTGTCCCAAGTCCCAAGCGAGCGTTTGTTCTCGGGAGTTGGGGCAAGAATTACTCAGGACAGAAATAGACTTCTGGGGACAAGACTATCAAAGTTTCTTTTGATCCGATCTCAAAATTCTTGGATTTGATCAAATAATTTGAATATTTGTAATATTAATTACGTTCAAATAAATGTTTTGTCTCGCAATATGCAAATGAATCCTGTCGATTTGAATTTGTCTTTTAAATTTGGAACTGGTAAGACTAGTAAGTTTGCATATTTAGCTACAGTACACGTAAATAAAGCCCATGTTTTTCATTATTGACAAGATAATTAAAAAATCAGCAAAACATAGGAAAAACATCGATGTATCGTTGTTATGAGCGATGTTTTTTTGACATCGATGTTAGTCGGAGACCATCGATGATTTCCAACATCGATGTTTTTTACAACGATGTTGCAACCATATAAGTGTACCCCCATTAGAAAAAAGATTTACTATCTGTATTACGCGACTTAAATGTACATTGAAAAATTAGTTTTCGTTGATTAACTTTGATTACATAAACTTAAAATCTGCTTAGCTTGTTTAACAAGTGTTTTTTTCGTTTTAACAAGTGGTTTTAATTTAACAAATTTAACTTATTTCTAAACAAAAGTGTTCAGAAGAGACACTACAAATCGACATAAGTATTCGATCAGCAATTTTGGCGTTGGGAGTAGCAGCGATAGCAGCAGTAGCAGCAGTAGCAGCATTAGCAGCAGCATTAGCAGCAACAGTTGCAGACAAGCAGTAAGTTTTTTGCTTTACGTGTCGTAAACTTGTCTGATAAATTTTCGTCGTATTTCTGTTGATATAAAAAGTGCGGTTGGTGCGGGGCGGAAATTGCGCAATTTTTTTTTCGGTCGCTTTACTACTTATCGCCAACAACGCTTGTTTATTCACACTATTTCTATATAATATAATTTACTAAAACGAGAGATCTGCTTTTGAAAATATATGATGTCGAAGTTCGTAATTTCAATAATTGATTTATGAAAGCTACACTATATTTGAACACATTTTCAAATTCAAACTGTGTATACCACGAAAAAACAGCTTCAAATATCAATATTTCTATCATAGGTTTATCCATTTTTGTACGTCTTGGCAAGCCATAAAACTGAAGAGCTATATGTTCATTTGTTCCAATTTGTGGACAGAAATTTGTTTGAGTTTCGTCCATTTTCATTTATGACGGACTTTGAAGCTGCAATGAGAAATGGTCTTAAAAAAGTGAAATTATGTCCCACCTTGTGTGGGAAATAACTTCACACAGAAGTGAAATTCTGGCCCACAAAAAAGTGAAGCTAATTCCCACCTAAGGTGGGACATAACTTCACCCGAAAAAAGTGAAATTATAACCCACTAGAGGTGAAATTATGACCCATGTGAAGTTATGACCTGTGAAGTTATGCACCCGCACCTACCAACATCATGGTATGGCCTTTCATGGAACGTGGTAGGGGGCCAACGAAATCTACACATACCGTATCCCAAGGAGTACTGGTTACGTTGGTATGCATCAGTCCGCTAGGTTTTTGTTGCGACGCCTTGTAGGCTAGACACACTGAACTTTATATAACGCGCAATATCGCGATACATTCCCGGCCAGTAATAGGTTTTCATGATACGGTCGGCTGTCTTAGCAATGCCGAGATGGCCAGCTGTCTTGGCGTCGTGATTCTCAAACAATATTTTTTTTCTTTCAGTGGCTGGTATGCATAATTTCCAATCTTCTTCTTGACTAGAGAGTGGATGAGCAGAAAATTTGCGGTACAGTTTGTTGTTTGTTATTCGGTATTCGGGGTATTGGGAAGGGTTACAATCTACTTGCCTGTGGCGCGCCGTTCTGTACAGTCGTAGGTAATACTACAAAGGATTGATATATCGCTTGGGTTAAATGGCAAGGGGTCTCTCGATAGTGCATCTGCAACGACATTCATGGGGCTTTTGCGGTATTTGATATCAAAATCATTCTGCTTAGTTCTATAGCCCATCGCGCCAGTCAGCCGGAAGGGTTATCAAGTGAGTTTAACCACTTAAAAGAATGATGATCGGTGACAGCAGTGAAATGATAGCCTTCGAGATAAGGTCTCATCTTTCGTACTCCGAACAGTATGGCCAGACACTCTTTTTCAGTCACAGAGTATTTCTTTTCTAGGTCGGTAAGTGTGCGACTGGCGTATGCGATTACCCTTTCTTGCTTTTCGGAATGTTGAGATAGAACCACCCCCAGGACATATTGACTAGCGTCCGTTTGTAACGTAAAAGGCAAATCGAAATCGAGACACATTAGGACGGGTGCTTCTGGCAAACGTTTCTTTAGCTCGGAAAATGCTTGTTCTTGTTCTGTTCCCCAAGTACATTCCTGGTTCTTCTTCAGCAACTTGGTCAGGGGCGTAGCTATTTGTGAGAAATTCTGTATGAACCGGCGCGCGGTACCAGAATATTATTCCCATCACTCGTCTTATTTCTTTTACATTTCGTGGGGCGTTCAAATCTTGAACGGCCGCGATTTTATCAGAGTCGGTACTGATACCTTGCTCACTTACCACGTGACCCAAGTACTTCAATTGACTCTTTCAGAACTCACATTTCTTACGGTTGATGCGTAAGTTCGCCGTTTGTAACTTAGCGAAAACTTCCCTCAGGTGCCTTATGTGTTCGTCGAACGTGCCACTAACAACGATGATGTCGTCCAGATAGGCGAACTCATATTCGTCTATATCTGGGCCGATGATGCTTGTACGAATGTACAATGATTATTTCAAATGTTTAAATTAGAAATGTTAAACTCAAATTAGTAAATAAAACAATAATTAGAATTCAATCCACAATATATATATATGTCGAAACTAATGTAAACAAAAACATCGTATTTGTTTTTTTGACCTCTGAATGATATATCAAATACATAATGTAAATACAAACCGATTATACTGAAAACTGAGTGGACGTGTTTTTTTTTTTTTCTAAGCAAAGTGTTATAAGTAATTTTTTTCCCTAGTTTTTTAATGAGGTAAAATAAACCCAGTCAGAACATTTGGTCCTTCCTGCATCATTCAATGCAAACGCGCTGGAGTTTGAACCACGAGAGGTGCAACAAGCTTCCACAAGTGGTCAGGTTTAAATTACCACACGTCGCATGGTAGCAGAACGCACCAGGTGCTTTTAGCGACAGCAATTGTGAAGGTGCGCGCAGCCGATGGTCGTCAACACCATCTCCGAGCTCTGATCGACCCAGGATCGGAAGCATGCTTCATCACTGAAGATGCAGCACAAAAGATTGCAGCTGAAAAAGCGACGTACCTTTGTCGAGGTGTCAGGGTTAGGGTTAGTCAGCAGTGGCACAACGCAAACTTGTGGGGATATTGAGCTTGCGTCATGCAACTCAACTTATGGAGGCACGGTGCGGGCACTGGTCTTCAAGTCACTGACTGGCCATCTTCGAGTCCAACAAATGATACCTGACAAATGGCAACACCTTAAAGGGTTAACGTTGGCAGATTCAAATCTCCACGTTCCTGGACTAATAAATATACTGTACAATGAAATATTATAAATGTTCAAAGTAAATAGTTAAACAAACAATACTTAAAGTTACGATCCACAAGAAATGTCAAATTTAAATTGTAAACAAAAACGTAGAATACTTCCAAGAAATGAATATAACTATGTAAAAGACCAGAGGTCATATGAAAGATATTCGGTGTGAAACAATATACAAATTGAAAGGTGTTACAAAGAAAGTCTGCATTTATTTTCGGCATTTTTTTTAT
This sequence comes from Melanostoma scalare, assembly GCA_949752695.1. NCBI lineage: Eukaryota > Metazoa > Arthropoda > Insecta > Diptera > Syrphidae > Melanostoma > Melanostoma scalare. Next base: position 117,070,796 of record OX456984.1, on the reverse strand, counting down.
TTTACAAGTAACAATTTGATTTGGTTTTATTTACGACATCACAAGTCGTTACATTTGGTCCTTCTTGCCTTTAAGAATCAGTTTTAACAATATAAACATTAAAAACATTAAAAGTGTGTGCGGTGTGTACCCCCATTAGAAAAAAAATTTACAATCTGTATTACGCGACTTAAATGTACATTGAAAAATTAGTTTTCGTTGATTAACTTTGATTACATAAACTTAAAATCTAGGTACTTAGCTTGTTTCACAAGTGTTTTTTTCGTTTTAACAAGTGGTTTTAATTTAACAAATTTAACTTATTTCTAAACAAAAGTGTCCAGAAGAGACACTACAAATCGACATGAGTATTCGATCAGCATTTTTGGCGTTGGGAGGAGCAGCGTTAGCAGCAGTAGCAGCAGTAGCAGCATTAGCAGCAGTAGCAGCATTAGCAGCAACAGTTGCAGACAAGCAGTAAGTTTTTTGCTTTACGTGTCGTAAACTTGTCTGATAAATTTTCGTCGTATTTCTGTTGATATAAAAAGTGCGGTTGGTGCGGGGCGGTGATCTCTCTGAAAAAATTGAGAAACGCTGGGGAAAAACCGGTTGACTCGTGTTAATTCGTATTTAACGCGAACGATAGCTCGGGTATATGCTCATCCCATGTGCGGTGGTTGGTGTGTACATATTGCGCTATCATAGTCCTTAGCACACGGTTGACACGTTCTGTCGGGTTCTCTTGCGGAGAGTAAATGGCGGTGAAACGTTGTTGTATTCCCATTTCACATAGCAAATCGGTAAGGATAGTACTGGTAAACTGGCTAACGTTGTCGAAGAGTAAAACGCGGGGAAATCCGAAACGTGTTATGATGCGCTCTCGTAGTGCTTTGACTACTGCTCCACCATTTAGTAAAGCGATCTACCATTACCAACATCATGGTATGGCCTTTCATGGAACGTGGTAGGGGGCCAACGAAATCTACACATACCGTATCCCAAGGAGTACTGGTTACGTTGGTATGCATCAGTCCGCTAGGTTTTTGTTGCGACGCCTTGTAGGCTAGACACACTGAACTTTATATAACGCGCAATATCGCGATACATTCCCGGCCAGTAATAGGTTTTCATGATACGGTCGGCTGTCTTAGCAATGCCGAGATGGCCAGCTGTCTTGGCGTCGTGATTCTCAAACAATATTTTTTTTCTTTCAGTGGCTGGTATGCATAATTTCCAATCTTCTTCTTGACTAGAGAGTGGATGAGCAGAAAATTTGCGGTACAGTTTGTTGTTTGTTATTCGGTATTCGGGGTATTGGGAAGGGTTACAATCTACTTGCCTGTGGCGCGCCGTTCTGTACAGTCGTAGGTAATACTACAAAGGATTGATATATCGCTTGGGTTAAATGGCAAGGGGTCTATCGATAGTGCATCTGCAACGACATTCATGGCGCTTTTGCGGTATTTGATATCAAAATCATTCTGCTTAGTTCTATAGCCCATCGCGCCAGTCAGCCGGAAGGGTTATCAAGTGAGTGTAACCACTTAAAAGAATGATGATCGGTGACAGCAGTGAAATGATAGCCTTCCAGATAAGGTCTCATCTTTCGTACTCCGAACAGTATGGCCAGACACTCTTTTCAGTCACAGAGTATTTCTTTTCTAGGTCGGTAAGTGTGCGACTGGCGTATGCGATTACCCTTTCTTGCTTTTCGGAATGTTGAGATAGAACCACCCCCAGGCCGTATTGACTAGCGTCCGTTTGTAACGTAAAAGGCAAATCGAAATCGAGACACATAAGGACGGGTGCTTCTGGCAAACGTTTCTTTAGTTCGGAAAATGCTTGTTCTTGTTCTGTTCCCCAAGTACATTCCTGGTTCTTCTTCAGCAACTTGGTCAGGGGCGTAGCTATTTGTGAGAAATTCTGTATGAACCGGCGCGCGGTACCAGAATATTATTCCCATCACTCGTCTTATTTCTTTTACATTTCGTGGGGCGTTCAAATCTTGAACGGCCGCGATTTTATCAGAGTCGGTACTGATACCTTGCTCACTTACCACGTGACCCAAGTACTTCAATTGACTCTTTCAGAACTCACATTTCTTACGGTTGATGCGTAAGTTCGCCGTTTGTAACTTAGCGAAAACTTCCCTCAGGTGCTTTATGTGTTCGTCGAACGTGCCACTAACAACGATGATGTCGTCCAGATAGGCGAACTCATATTCGTCCATATCTGGGCCGATGATGCTTGTACGAATGTACAATGATTATTTCAAATGTTTAAATTAGAAATGTTAAACTCAAATTAGTAAATAAAACAATAATTAGAATTCAATCCACAATATATATATATGTCAAAACTAATGTAAACAAAAACATCGTATTTGTTTTTTTGACCTCTGATTGATATATCAAATACATAATGTAAATACAAACCGATTATACTGAAAACTGAGTGGACGTGTTTCTTTTTTTTTTTCTAAGCAAAGTGTTATAAGTAATTTTTTCCCTAGTTTTTTAATGAGGTAAAATAAACCCAGTCAGAACATTTGGTCCTTCCTGCATCATTCAATGCAAACGCGCTGGAGTTTGAACCACGAGAGGTGCAACAAGCTTCCACAAGTGGTCAGGTTTAAATTACCACACGTCGCATGGTAGCAGAACGCACCAGGTGCTTTTAGCGACAGCAATTGTGAAGGTGCGCGCAGCCGATGGTCGTCAACACCATCTCCGAGCTCTGATCGACCCAGGATCGGAAGCATGCTTCATCACTGAAGATGCAGCACAAAAGATTGCAGCTGAAAAAGCGACGTACCTTTGTCGAGGTGTCAGGGTTAGGGTTAGTCAGCAGTGGCACAACGCAAACTTGTGTGGATATTGAGCTTGCGTCATGCAACTCAACTTATGGAGGCACGGTGCGGGCACTGGTCTTCAAGTCACTGACTGGCCATCTTCGAGCCCAACAAATGATACCTGACAAATGGCAACACCTTAAAGGGTTAACGTTGGCAGATCCAAATCTCCACGTTCCTGGACTAATAAATATGCTTCTCTGTACGAAAGTATAATGAAATATTATAAATGTTCAAAATAAATAGTTAAACAAACAATACTTGAAGTTACGATCCACAAGAAATGTCAAATTTAAACTGTAAACAAAAACGTAGAATACTTCCAAGAAATGAATATAACTATGTAAAAGACCAGAGGTCATATGAAAGATATTCGGTGTGAAATTATATACAAGAAGCAATATACAAATTGAAAGGTGTTACAAAGAAAGTCTGCATTTATTTTCATCATTTTTTTTATTTTACAAGTAACAATTTGATTTGGTTTTATTTACGACATCACAAGTCGTTACTTTTGGTCCTTCTTGCCTTTAAGAATCAGTTTTAACAATATAAACATTAAAAACATTAAAAGTGTGTGCGGTGTGTACCTAGGGTTGCAAACGATACATCGATTTTTTCAAAAAATCGATGTTTCGGTCATAGACATCGATGTTGACATCGATGTTTTGAAAAACGATACATCGCCGATACATCGAAGGCAAAACTGAAAACATCGGCAAAAACATCGGCATCGCACATTCATTTCCTTGAACATTCCCTACATGTGTAAAATGTAATTCTTAAACAAAAAAGTTTTTTGATCACGGAATTGCAACAACAATCTACCTACAAACGAAAAACACCAAAATCAAGAGCCTGTAGATCTTTTGTAAGTTAGTAGTTATGAAAACTAATTCTAAGAAAAGGGCAACCCGTTCATTGAAAAATATTTTTGTAAGAATCAGCTCAAGGATTTATTCACACAGACATAAGACGTAACTCGTGACAATTGTAGTTTAATTTTTAAATGAGTGCACTATTCCTTGTCTGCTTGGAGGCGGGACAGTGCGACATAGATAAGTAATTAGGTAAGTTTGTCTCGATCAATTCTAAAACTCAATTTCCGGCAAAAAAAGAGGAATGCCAAGTACTTCACTCATGTTTCGTTTGAGCTGCGACTTGTAAGTTGTCAAAGTTACGTTAAGTTAATTGTATTCAAAGAAGAACATATGAATTCTGTTTTTAAAAAGCAAGCAAAAATTGTAATGCTTTATCTTCCCATCGTTGCCAGTCCTGTCCCAAGTCCCAAGCGAGCGTTTGTTCTCGGGAGTTGGGGCAAGAATTACTCAGGACAGAAATAGACTTCTGGGGACAAGACTATCAAAGTTTCTTTTGATCCGATCTCAAAATTCTTGGATTTGATCAAATAATTTGAATATTTGTAATATTAATTACGTTCAAATAAATGTTTTGTCTCGCAATATGCAAATGAATCCTGTCGATTTGAATTTGTCTTTTAAATTTGGAACTGGTAAGACTAGTAAGTTTGCATATTTAGCTACAGTACACGTAAATAAAGCCCATGTTTTTCATTATTGACAAGATAATTAAAAAATCAGCAAAACATAGGAAAAACATCGATGTATCGTTGTTATGAGCGATGTTTTTTTGACATCGATGTTAGTCGGAGACCATCGATGATTTCCAACATCGATGTTTTTTACAACGATGTTGCAACCATATAAGTGTACCCCCATTAGAAAAAAGATTTACTATCTGTATTACGCGACTTAAATGTACATTGAAAAATTAGTTTTCGTTGATTAACTTTGATTACATAAACTTAAAATCTGCTTAGCTTGTTTAACAAGTGTTTTTTTCGTTTTAACAAGTGGTTTTAATTTAACAAATTTAACTTATTTCTAAACAAAAGTGTTCAGAAGAGACACTACAAATCGACATAAGTATTCGATCAGCAATTTTGGCGTTGGGAGTAGCAGCGATAGCAGCAGTAGCAGCAGTAGCAGCATTAGCAGCAGCATTAGCAGCAACAGTTGCAGACAAGCAGTAAGTTTTTTGCTTTACGTGTCGTAAACTTGTCTGATAAATTTTCGTCGTATTTCTGTTGATATAAAAAGTGCGGTTGGTGCGGGGCGGAAATTGCGCAATTTTTTTTTCGGTCGCTTTACTACTTATCGCCAACAACGCTTGTTTATTCACACTATTTCTATATAATATAATTTACTAAAACGAGAGATCTGCTTTTGAAAATATATGATGTCGAAGTTCGTAATTTCAATAATTGATTTATGAAAGCTACACTATATTTGAACACATTTTCAAATTCAAACTGTGTATACCACGAAAAAACAGCTTCAAATATCAATATTTCTATCATAGGTTTATCCATTTTTGTACGTCTTGGCAAGCCATAAAACTGAAGAGCTATATGTTCATTTGTTCCAATTTGTGGACAGAAATTTGTTTGAGTTTCGTCCATTTTCATTTATGACGGACTTTGAAGCTGCAATGAGAAATGGTCTTAAAAAAGTGAAATTATGTCCCACCTTGTGTGGGAAATAACTTCACACAGAAGTGAAATTCTGGCCCACAAAAAAGTGAAGCTAATTCCCACCTAAGGTGGGACATAACTTCACCCGAAAAAAGTGAAATTATAACCCACTAGAGGTGAAATTATGACCCATGTGAAGTTATGACCTGTGAAGTTATGCACCCGCACCTACCAACATCATGGTATGGCCTTTCATGGAACGTGGTAGGGGGCCAACGAAATCTACACATACCGTATCCCAAGGAGTACTGGTTACGTTGGTATGCATCAGTCCGCTAGGTTTTTGTTGCGACGCCTTGTAGGCTAGACACACTGAACTTTATATAACGCGCAATATCGCGATACATTCCCGGCCAGTAATAGGTTTTCATGATACGGTCGGCTGTCTTAGCAATGCCGAGATGGCCAGCTGTCTTGGCGTCGTGATTCTCAAACAATATTTTTTTTCTTTCAGTGGCTGGTATGCATAATTTCCAATCTTCTTCTTGACTAGAGAGTGGATGAGCAGAAAATTTGCGGTACAGTTTGTTGTTTGTTATTCGGTATTCGGGGTATTGGGAAGGGTTACAATCTACTTGCCTGTGGCGCGCCGTTCTGTACAGTCGTAGGTAATACTACAAAGGATTGATATATCGCTTGGGTTAAATGGCAAGGGGTCTCTCGATAGTGCATCTGCAACGACATTCATGGGGCTTTTGCGGTATTTGATATCAAAATCATTCTGCTTAGTTCTATAGCCCATCGCGCCAGTCAGCCGGAAGGGTTATCAAGTGAGTTTAACCACTTAAAAGAATGATGATCGGTGACAGCAGTGAAATGATAGCCTTCGAGATAAGGTCTCATCTTTCGTACTCCGAACAGTATGGCCAGACACTCTTTTTCAGTCACAGAGTATTTCTTTTCTAGGTCGGTAAGTGTGCGACTGGCGTATGCGATTACCCTTTCTTGCTTTTCGGAATGTTGAGATAGAACCACCCCCAGGACATATTGACTAGCGTCCGTTTGTAACGTAAAAGGCAAATCGAAATCGAGACACATTAGGACGGGTGCTTCTGGCAAACGTTTCTTTAGCTCGGAAAATGCTTGTTCTTGTTCTGTTCCCCAAGTACATTCCTGGTTCTTCTTCAGCAACTTGGTCAGGGGCGTAGCTATTTGTGAGAAATTCTGTATGAACCGGCGCGCGGTACCAGAATATTATTCCCATCACTCGTCTTATTTCTTTTACATTTCGTGGGGCGTTCAAATCTTGAACGGCCGCGATTTTATCAGAGTCGGTACTGATACCTTGCTCACTTACCACGTGACCCAAGTACTTCAATTGACTCTTTCAGAACTCACATTTCTTACGGTTGATGCGTAAGTTCGCCGTTTGTAACTTAGCGAAAACTTCCCTCAGGTGCCTTATGTGTTCGTCGAACGTGCCACTAACAACGATGATGTCGTCCAGATAGGCGAACTCATATTCGTCCATATCTGGGCCGATGATGCTTGTACGAATGTACAATGATTATTTCAAATGTTTAAATTAGAAATGTTAAACTCAAATTAGTAAATAAAACAATAATTAGAATTCAATCCACAATATATATATATGTCGAAACTAATGTAAACAAAAACATCGTATTTGTTTTTTTGACCTCTGAATGATATATCAAATACATAATGTAAATACAAACCGATTATACTGAAAACTGAGTGGACGTGTTTTTTTTTTTTTCTAAGCAAAGTGTTATAAGTAATTTTTTTCCCTAGTTTTTTAATGAGGTAAAATAAACCCAGTCAGAACATTTGGTCCTTCCTGCATCATTCAATGCAAACGCGCTGGAGTTTGAACCACGAGAGGTGCAACAAGCTTCCACAAGTGGTCAGGTTTAAATTACCACACGTCGCATGGTAGCAGAACGCACCAGGTGCTTTTAGCGACAGCAATTGTGAAGGTGCGCGCAGCCGATGGTCGTCAACACCATCTCCGAGCTCTGATCGACCCAGGATCGGAAGCATGCTTCATCACTGAAGATGCAGCACAAAAGATTGCAGCTGAAAAAGCGACGTACCTTTGTCGAGGTGTCAGGGTTAGGGTTAGTCAGCAGTGGCACAACGCAAACTTGTGGGGATATTGAGCTTGCGTCATGCAACTCAACTTATGGAGGCACGGTGCGGGCACTGGTCTTCAAGTCACTGACTGGCCATCTTCGAGTCCAACAAATGATACCTGACAAATGGCAACACCTTAAAGGGTTAACGTTGGCAGATTCAAATCTCCACGTTCCTGGACTAATAAATATACTGTACAATGAAATATTATAAATGTTCAAAGTAAATAGTTAAACAAACAATACTTAAAGTTACGATCCACAAGAAATGTCAAATTTAAATTGTAAACAAAAACGTAGAATACTTCCAAGAAATGAATATAACTATGTAAAAGACCAGAGGTCATATGAAAGATATTCGGTGTGAAACAATATACAAATTGAAAGGTGTTACAAAGAAAGTCTGCATTTATTTTCGGCATTTTTTTTATTTTACAAGTAACAATTTGATTTGGTTTTATTTACGACATCACAAGTCGTTACATTTGGTCCTTCTTGCCTTTAAGAATCAGTTTTAACAATATAAACATTAAAAACATTAAAAGTGTGTGCGGTGTGTACCCCCATTAGAAAAAAAATTTACAATCTGTATTACGCGACTTAAATGTACATTGAAAAATTAGTTTTCGTTGATTAACTTTGATTACATAAACTTAAAATCTAGGTACTTAGCTTGTTTCACAAGTGTTTTTTTCGTTTTAACAAGTGGTTTTAATTTAACAAATTTAACTTATTTCTAAACAAAAGTGTCCAGAAGAGACACTACAAATCGACATGAGTATTCGATCAGCATTTTTGGCGTTGGGAGGAGCAGCGTTAGCAGCAGTAGCAGCAGTAGCAGCATTAGCAGCAGTAGCAGCATTAGCAGCAACAGTTGCAGACAAGCAGTAAGTTTTTTGCTTTACGTGTCGTAAACTTGTCTGATAAATTTTCGTCGTATTTCTGTTGATATAAAAAGTGCGGTTGGTGCGGGGCGGTGATCTCTCTGAAAAAATTGAGAAACGCTGGGGAAAAACCGGTTGACTCGTGTTAATTCGTATTTAACGCGAACGATAGCTCGGGTATATGCTCATCCCATGTGCGGTGGTTGGTGTGTACATATTGCGCTATCATAGTCCTTAGCACACGGTTGACACGTTCTGTCGGGTTCTCTTGCGGAGAGTAAATGGCGGTGAAACGTTGTTGTATTCCCATTTCACATAGCAAATCGGTAAGGATAGTACTGGTAAACTGGCTAACGTTGTCGAAGAGTAAAACGCGGGGAAATCCGAAACGTGTTATGATGCGCTCTCGTAGTGCTTTGACTACTGCTCCACCATTTAGTAAAGCGATCTACCATTACCAACATCATGGTATGGCCTTTCATGGAACGTGGTAGGGGGCCAACGAAATCTACACATACCGTATCCCAAGGAGTACTGGTTACGTTGGTATGCATCAGTCCGCTAGGTTTTTGTTGCGACGCCTTGTAGGCTAGACACACTGAACTTTATATAACGCGCAATATCGCGATACATTCCCGGCCAGTAATAGGTTTTCATGATACGGTCGGCTGTCTTAGCAATGCCGAGATGGCCAGCTGTCTTGGCGTCGTGATTCTCAAACAATATTTTTTTTCTTTCAGTGGCTGGTATGCATAATTTCCAATCTTCTTCTTGACTAGAGAGTGGATGAGCAGAAAATTTGCGGTACAGTTTGTTGTTTGTTATTCGGTATTCGGGGTATTGGGAAGGGTTACAATCTACTTGCCTGTGGCGCGCCGTTCTGTACAGTCGTAGGTAATACTACAAAGGATTGATATATCGCTTGGGTTAAATGGCAAGGGGTCTATCGATAGTGCATCTGCAACGACATTCATGGCGCTTTTGCGGTATTTGATATCAAAATCATTCTGCTTAGTTCTATAGCCCATCGCGCCAGTCAGCCGGAAGGGTTATCAAGTGAGTGTAACCACTTAAAAGAATGATGATCGGTGACAGCAGTGAAATGATAGCCTTCCAGATAAGGTCTCATCTTTCGTACTCCGAACAGTATGGCCAGACACTCTTTTCAGTCACAGAGTATTTCTTTTCTAGGTCGGTAAGTGTGCGACTGGCGTATGCGATTACCCTTTCTTGCTTTTCGGAATGTTGAGATAGAACCACCCCCAGGCCGTATTGACTAGCGTCCGTTTGTAACGTAAAAGGCAAATCGAAATCGAGACACATAAGGACGGGTGCTTCTGGCAAACGTTTCTTTAGTTCGGAAAATGCTTGTTCTTGTTCTGTTCCCCAAGTACATTCCTGGTTCTTCTTCAGCAACTTGGTCAGGGGCGTAGCTATTTGTGAGAAATTCTGTATGAACCGGCGCGCGGTACCAGAATATTATTCCCATCACTCGTCTTATTTCTTTTACATTTCGTGGGGCGTTCAAATCTTGAACGGCCGCGATTTTATCAGGATCGGTACTGATACCTTGCTCACTTACCACGTGACCCAAGTACTTCAATTGACTCTTTCAGAACTCACATTTCTTACGGTTGATGCGTAAGTTCGCCGTTTGTAACTTAGCGAAAACTTCCCTCAGGTGCTTTATGTGTTCGTCGAACGTGCCACTAACAACGATGATGTCGTCCAGATAGGCGAACTCATATTCGTCCATATCTGGGCCGATGATGCTTGTACGAATGTACAATGATTATTTCAAATGTTTAAATTAGAAATGTTAAACTCAAATTAGTAAATAAAACAATAATTAGAATTCAATCCACAATATATATATATGTCAAAACTAATGTAAACAAAAACATCGTATTTGTTTTTTTGACCTCTGATTGATATATCAAATACATAATGTAAATACAAACCGATTATACTGAAAACTGAGTGGACGTGTTTCTTTTTTTTTTTCTAAGCAAAGTGTTATAAGTAATTTTTTCCCTAGTTTTTTAATGAGGTAAAATAAACCCAGTCAGAACATTTGGTCCTTCCTGCATCATTCAATGCAGACGCGCTGGAGTTTGAACCACGAGAGGTGCAACAAGCTTCCACAAGTGGTCAGGTTTAAATTACCACACGTCGCATGGTAGCAGAACGCACCAGGTGCTTTTAGCGACAGCAATTGTGAAGGTGCGCGCAGCCGATGGTCGTCAACACCATCTCCGAGCTCTGATCGACCCAGGATCGGAAGCATGCTTCATCACTGAAGATGCAGCACAAAATATTGCAGCTGAAAAAGCGACGTACCTTTGTCGAGGTGTCAGGGTTAGGGTTAGTCAGCAGTGGCACAACGCAAACTTGTGGGGATATTGAGCTTGCGTCATGCAACTCAACTTATGGAGGCACGGTGCGGGCACTGGTCTTCAAGTCACTGACTGACCTTAAAGGGTTAACGTTGGCAGATCCAAATCTCCACGTTCCTGGACTAATAAATATACTTCTCTGTACGAAAGTACAATGAAATATTATAAATGTTCAAAATAAATAGTTAAACAAACAATACTTAAAGTTACGATCCACAAGAAATGTCAAATTTAAATTGTAAACAAAAACGTAGAATACTTCCAAGAAATGAATATAACTATGTAAAAGACCAGAGGTCATATGAAAGATATTCGGTGTGAAGCAATATACAAATTGAAAGATGTTACAAAGAAAGTCTGCATTTATTTTCGGCATTTTTTTTATTTTACAAGTAACAATTTGATTTGGTTTTATTTACGACATCACAAGTCGTTACATTTGGTCCTTCTTGCCTTTAAGAATCAGTTTTAACAATATAAACATTAAAAACATTAAAAGTATGTGCGGTGTGTACCTAGGGTTGCAAACGATACATCGATGTTGTCAAAAAATCGATGTTTCGGTCATAGACATCGATGTTGACATCGATGTTTTGAAAAACGATACATCGCCGATACATCGAAGGCAAAACTGAAAACATCGGCAAAAACATCGGCATCGCACATTCATTTCCTTGAACATTCCCTGCATGTGTAAAATGTAATTCTTAAACAAAAAAGTTTTTTGATCACGGAATTGCAACAACAATCTACCTACAAACGAAAAACACCAAAATCAAGAGCCTGTAGATCTTTTGTAAGTTAGTAGTTATGAAAACTAATTCTAAGAAAAGGGCAACCCGTTCATTGAAAAATATTTTTGTAAGAATCAGCTCAAGGATTTATTCACACAGACATAAGACGTAACTCGTGACAATTGTAGTTTAATTTTTAAATGAGTGCACTATTCCTTGTCTGCTTTGTCGTGGGAGGCGGGACAGTGCGACATAGATAAGTAATTAGGTAAGTTTGTCTCGATCAATTCTAAAACTCAATTTCCGGCAAAAAAAGAGGAATGCCAAGTACTTCACTCATGTTTCGTTTGAGCTGCGACTTGTAAGTTGTCAAAGTTACGTTAAGTTAATTGTATTTAAAGAAGAACATATGAATTCTGTTTTTAAAAAGCAAGCAAAAATTGTAATGCTTTTTCTTCCCATCGTTGCCACATCTGTCCCAAGTCCCAAGCGAGCGTTTGTTCTCGGGAGTTGGGGCAAGAATTACTCAGGACAGAAATAGACTTCTGGGGACAAGACTATCAAAGTTTCTTTTGATCCGATCTCAAAATTCTTGGATTTGATCAAATAATTTGAATATTTGTAATATTAATTACGTTCAAATAAATGTTTTGTCTCGCAATATGCAAATGAATCCTGTCGATTTGAATTTGTCTTTTAAATTTGGAACTGGTAAGACTAGTAAGTTTGCATATTTAGCTACAGTACACGTAAATAAAGCCAATGTTTTTCATTATTGACAAGATAATTAAAAAATCAGCAAAACATAGGAAAAACATCGATGTATCGTTGTTATGAGCGATGTTTTTTTGACATCGATGTTAGTCGGAGACCATCGATGATTTCCAACATCGATGTTTTTTACAACGATGTTGCAACCATATAAGTGTACCCTTATTAGAAAAAAGATTTACAATCTGTATTACGCGACTTAAATGTACATTGAAAAATTAGTTTTCGTTGGTTAACTTTGATTACATAAACTTAAAATCTACTTAGCTTGTTTAGCAAGTGTTTTTTTCGTTTTAACAAGTGGTTTTAATTTAACAAATTTAACTTATTTCTAAACAAAAGTGTCCAGAAGAGACACTACAAATCGACATAAGTATTCGATCAGCATTTTTGGCGTTGATAGAAGCAGCGTTAGCAGCAGTAGCAGCAGTAGCAGCATTAGCAGCAGTAGCAGCATTAGCAGCAGCATTAGCAGCAACAGTTGCAGACAAGCAGTAAGTTTTTTGCTTTACGTGTCGTAAACTTGTCTGATTAATTTAATTAATTGATCTGATTAATTAATTAAGTATTTCTGTTGATATAAAAAGAAATAAATATTATTATGGGAGAGACCAAGAATTTCAAGTACGGTCAATTACAAAAAGACCTCTTGGCAAAAATAATAAAGGATTTTACCAATTTTAAGAAGTCCTCAAAAGAACGTCGAACAAAGACGTATGCGTCAGCTCGTCTAAGCAAGTTGGAAGAAGATATGTCATCGGCCAAAACATACTATGAAGCCATCGTTGGAGGTGGAATGCTGGAAGAGAGCATGAAAGTAGAAGAGTTAAAAGCGGTTTACGAACAGATAGATGAAACTTACCTGGAGTACCGTGTATAGTTGTTGGAAGTCATTGAAAAATGGTCAACAATTTAATAACGTACAAAACCTTGGTGCTACGCCCCAAAATACAACTGGTACATCAGCTCATTCGGGACTAAGACTTCCACGGATAGATTTACCCAAATTCGACGGTTCGTATACCACTTGGCGCGCTTTTCATGACAGGTTTCAGTCTCTGATCCACAACAACAACTTGATGATATCGACAAGCTGCATTTCTTGCAATCATGCTTGACAGGTGATGCAGATCGGTTTCTGCAGAATTTTGCTGTTGAGGCTGCCAACTATAGTAACCCTTGGGAGTTATTAAATGATCGATACGATCGTAAGCGCATTTAGTGCACACCCAAATGCAAGCACTTTTTGGTCAACCATCCTTGACTCGTGAGACTGCCACGGGCATCAAAGATCTGCTGTACACCACCAGAGAATGTTTTCTCGCGCTTGAGAAAATGGATGTGCCTGTGTCTTACTGGGACACCGTCCTTATTTGGTTTTTTTTCCAGAAACTTCCGCATTCTTGTCAACACCTATAGGAAGAAAAACTTGGTAATAGGAAAGACTTACCTACATTCAAGGAATTTACCGAGTTTTTGGAGGTCCGTTTCCGAACTCTTGAAGTGATTGGCCAACAGGAACATGAAGCTGCATACAGGAGTCAAGAAGAGCCACACGTCAAAACAAGGCCCCGTTTTCAACCTGTTAAGGCGAAGGTTATGCACGCAAAGCAAGTCGTCAAACAGTCATCCAAGCCAGTAGACAGGAACCACACCGGAGATAGGAATCAAACTGTAGACAGGAACCACATCGGAGATAGGAATCAAACCGTAGACAGGAACAACACCGTGGAGCAACTGATCTGTAAGCTGTGCAGTCAAGGTAAGCACACTTTGAGAAAATGCCAACAATTCCTCAACATGGATGTGAAAAGTCGTCAAGAAACTGTTTCCAGGCTAAAGATATGCGAAAATTGCTTGTCTTACGGACATCTTGTTGGAACATGTTACAGTCTTACTTCATGTTACTTTTGCCAACAAAGACATCATTCGCTGCTACATGACAAACAACAGCAACAATCATCAAGCAACAGACATGTACAACAATTTCCTGCAACCAGCTCCAGCGCGTCTTCGTCTCAAGCGAAAACTTTTCAGACGTCCATAAATCCGAATGCGCCTGTCTTTCACATCTTTTACGTGCTCTTATTGATACATGGTCGGAAAAGTCTTTCATCACTGAAGCAGCGGCACAACTTTTGAAATTGGAGAGAAGGTGTACAAATGTAGAGGTATCTGGATTAGGGTTGGTCAACAACGGCACTGCGCAACACTCCGTCGAAGTAAGATTTGCTTCCCGTCACTCGACGTTTGAGACTGCCATTCAGGCGTTGGTTTTTAAGTCGTTGACTGGCCATCTCCCGGCCCAGCGAGTGGTACCTGGCACTTGGAAACATCTGAAAGGTCTTCTGTTAGCTGATCCTCATCTGTATGAACCTGCATCTATAGACTTACTTTTCGGAAGTGAAGTTTGTGCCGAAATATTTCTTCATGAAATAAGACGTCCAGAAGATGGAAATGGACCTGTAGCTCAAAACACCGAACTGGGATGGATTGTCTTTCATATGAAATTCCGCAACAAGTCCGAAGCTTTGTTCAACTAACGGACCTGAGTTCCCAATTAGAGAAATTTGGGACTATTGAAGAGACACCATTTTAGAAGCAGGAGACTGAAGAAGACATTGCTTGTGACGATCATTTTAATCAACACACAACACGTTTAGCTGATGGGCGTTATCAAGTGAAGTTACCATTCGGAGGTGGAGGCTATCCAGAAATGGGATCGAGTCGGCAAAACGCCTTACGACGATTTCTTCATCTGGAGAAGAGGCTAGATTCAAATGATAAACTTGCTGAAGGCTACAAAAAATATATCCAAGAATACAACTACCTTGGTCAAGTGGAAGAGGTAGATGGTAATGATGCGGTTTTAGACACCCCATTCCATTATTTCTTACCGCATCACGCGGTTTTCAAAGAAGCGAGTTCTCCAACTCAACTCCGAGTGGTATTCGATGCTGCAGCGAAAACTACGGATGGCAAATCCCTTAATGATTGGTTGCTTGTAGGTCCAAAACTACAATCAAGTATAATTGATCTGGTGTTGAAATGGCGAACTCATCGAGTTACTTTCACCGCCGACATTGAAAAAATGTATCGGCGAATATGGGTCAATCAAGCAGATCGATATTATCAATTGATCATGTGGAGAGATGAGAACACCGTACCTGTGAAAATATTCAAATTAAAAACGGTTACTTTTGGTACAGCGAGTGCACCATACCTTGCAATCAAAATTTTGAAAAGAGTCGCTGATGATGAGAGCGAAAATTTTCCGGAGGGGGCGAAGGTTGTTCGTGAAGATATGTATGTCGACGATCTTATAAGTGCAGCAGACATAATTGAAGAAGCGAGAATGAAACGAGATGAAACAAAGCAACTTTTGGCAACAGCGGGACTCAACCTCAGAAAGTGAACGAGTAACAGGAGAGAACTCATCGAAGATATCCCAGTTCAGGATAGAGAACTTGATTTTGAGCTTCCGCTGAATTTAGCAAATCATGTCAAAACCTTGGGTATCAAGTGGTTTCCCATCGATGATTTCTTTTCACAAAAAGATCAATGTTGTCAACTATAGCCAAATTGTTTGATCCTTTGGGCTGGATCTCACCATGTGTCATCACCGCAAAACTAATGATGCAGCGATTATGGGAGCTTGGATGTGACTGGGATGAACCAATTCCAGCTGCTTTGAAGAAGGATTGGGATGCTTTTTTCGAGAACTCCATCTGATCGAGCGGCTTCGGATTCCAAGATGGACCCAGATGAGCAAGACCAACAAATCGATCGAGTTGCATGGGTTTTGTGATGCATCTTTGAAGGCCTACGGTGCAGCAGTCTACGTACGTGTCTTGGATAGTGAAGGCAAAATCCACGTCAATCTTATTTTATCAAAGACAAAAGTAGCGCCAAATCAGCGAACGATAACTTTACCTCGTCTGGAACTTTGTGGTGCATTAGTTTTCGCAGAGTTATTACAATACACCGAGGAAGTTCTGCTAATTCCTGATGTCAAAATCTATGCGTGGACAGATTCCACAATTGCATTGGCCTGAATACGCGCCACTCTCGCTCGAAGGACCACGTTCGTATCCAACCGTGTGTCGGAAATCCAGCGGTTAGTGGGGATCGATTGCTGGGGCCATGTCGCAACGCTTCATAACCCAGCCAATCTAGCGTCCAGGGGAGTATATCCATCCGAACTGGAATCACTTAAATCGTGGTGGAATGGTCCAGAATTCCTACAAGAAAAATGGGTATTCGATCTTCCAGATCAACCCATCGAAATAGATACGTTGGAAGAGCAACGAAATATTAAGGTTTTAAGCATAAACGCAATAGAAAGTGACAGTCTACTACAAATTATATGTAACTTTCAAAATTATTAGAGTTGTTGCCACCTGTTGTCGATTTGTAGAAAAATGTAGACCCAAACTGGGGCCCATTTCAGGTCCACTAAAACCTAATGAATTGCAAGCTGCCCATCTACTCATAGTTAAGGCAGCACTGAAGGAAATGTTCGCAAACGAAATGCAACAAATTCGCAATAATAAAACACCCTAACCGTTAAGTGCGTTAAATGCTTTATCGATGCTATAGGAGTACTGCGAGTGGGAGGACGTTTGGAGAACTCTCTACTTCCTTATGATGCCCAACATCCGATATTGCTTCAAAACAACCATCATTTTACGAATTTGGTTGTCCGAGATGCTCATAAAAATACACTACACGGCGGTATCCAGCAAATGATTAGCTACATTCGACAACGTTACTGGATTGGGCAAATAAGAAAAAGCGTCAAATACCAATTACACAGATGTCCTTCATGTTATCGACAAAAGGCATCTGAAATGCAACAATTAATGGGAAATTTGCCTGCAGCGAGAGTGCGTATGTCTAGACCATTTAGTCATACTGGTGTGGATTATGCAGGTACCATCGAGATTAAATCCTGGAAGGCACGCGGTGCAAAAATTCTCAAAGGTTACTTTGCTGTATTTATTTGCTTAGCAACAAAGGCTATTCATTTGGAGGTCGTGTCAGACCTGACAACTCAAGCGTTGTTGGCATCGTTTAAAAGATTTACTGCCAGAAGAGAAACCTGTACGAAGGTATATAGCGACTGCGGAACTAATTTTGTTGGTGCTGGCAATGAGTTAGTAAAACTATTAAAAGAAACACAACACGATTGGAAGGAAATTGCGGAAGACTTGGTGAATAACGGTACCGAATGGCACTTTATTCCCCCAGCTTCTCCACACTTCGGTGGATTATGTGAAGCGGGTGTGAAATCGGTCAAGTACCACTTAAAACGAGTCGTTGGAACGGAAAGGCTAACTTTCGAGGAACTCATGACGCTTCTAGCTCAAATAGAAGCTTGTCTAAATTCGAGGCCTCTTTGCCCTCTCTCCGACAGCTTAGACGATTTAAATGCACTCACACCTGCACACTTTCTAGTCGGTGAATCATTACACGCTATACCTCAAGGCGAATTAGATATCAACATCACACATGCAGATCGCTGGAGACGTGTCCAAGTTTTAATAGAAGGATTCTGGCGAAAATGGAATTCCGAATATCTCGCAAGGCTTCAGCAACGACCAAAATGGACGCAGATTAAGGAAATGCCGAAGGTAGGAGACTTGGTTCTTCTTAAAGATGAACGACTTCCATCGACCTATTGGAATCTTGCCAGAATACAAGAAACCCACAAAACTTAAAACCTGCTAAAACATCTGTAAAACACATCACTCGAAACAGCAATCAACTCATCTTTAAAGCACCTGAAACATTCATTCGAGACAGCAATCAACCCAACTTTAAATCACCTGAAAGCTGTTTAAAAAGAAAAATAAATCAAACAAGAACTTTGTTTAAAATCATCTTTATTAAAGATATAAGAATGTACAAAACAACTGCAATGAATTCAATCCATCATTAAATGCTGTGCTGCAACCGCATACACAAAATATCAAAAACATAGAACACTGTAACAATGCATGTTCTTTAATAAAGTTACTGCACGCAAGCATATATTATAAAGCTTAATGTTTAAAATACACAATTTACAAAAGATCACTTCAAATTTTAAATCACAATTAATAAAATATTGAATTCTATGCCAAGTCAAACTTGCACAGAAAACAGATCTTCTATCTTAAATCCAAATACAGTCCACACGAAAACAAATTTCAGTCAACCGCGAAATGTCAAATGCCGTCGGCAAAATGCATTTGACAAACCACTGCACAACACAACACTTTTCTATATTCAACACTATACAGTCCACTAAATGATTATATATGGAGAAAACACCAAAGCAGATTCACTTAAATTGGAATAAATCACTCCTAAAACTTAATCAACTTCTTATAAATAAATAACTAAATATCGCGAGTTGTTTATAACACAAAAACGTAAACAACAATTTCTAGTTAGAAGTCGCATTCTTCTCTAACTAGAAGAAGACAACACTTGTTCATCACCAATTTAAATTGAACAAGGTATTTCGCTTACACACGCTAGCACATTAACATTATGTACTTAACGCGAACCGCGAAAAAACACAGAATACACACGAGCCTAGTTAACAAATCTACTATAGGCAAACGCGAAACAGCTACAGCATCACTAATGCTTATGTAAATAACATAGCTGATTGCACAAAAAACCGAATTTCTTATACATAAGTAATTCTTTTGGAGAATAACGGCGTTCAAGCCCACCATTGAGATGTACATTTCACTTATATACATATGTATTTCATTAATATAAATATCAATGAATTTAATGAATTTAAACCACATAAATTAAAATCTAAAGGGAACGAAATTAATAAAATTACCCATGCGCACACACACATTACATACAAATTTCGCGCGCGCTTGGTAATCGAAATACCACATTCTACACACTTTCAACAAAACACATTCATCAAAATTATTAATTTCAATTAAACCATTCAATTATTTAACAAAAAACTCACCTGGATAAACTGGATTAGATAATCTCGTCACATTTTAATAAATTAATTAATTTAAAACACTAAACAACACAAAAAAAACGTGAATGCGTGAATGAAAAAACACTACTTCGTTTGTACAATGTGTTTATGTAGTATGCATATGCATGGCTGTAATGATAGTCTTGTTACTCTATTTGGGCACGGGTGTATATGGGATTACATTTTTATTATGCACTAACATTGTTATCTATTTGCATGGATACCTGAGTGGTCTCACTATCGTGGAACATATTGGAATTGACCTCAATGCTGAAATCACAGAGTAGATAATAATGTAGTATACTTTGTGGCTGAAATAAATGGAAACGGTGATGCCATACTGATGTATATTTCTGCGACATCAAAATTTTACCATTCACCATTCCGAGGCGGGAGAATGTACGAAAGTACAATGAAATATTATAAATGTTCAAAATAAATAGTTAAACAAACAATACTTTAAGTTACGATCCACAAGAAATGTCAAATTTAAATTGTAAACAAAAACGTAGAATACTTCAAAGAAATGAATATATCTATGTAAAAGACCGGAGGTCATATGAAAGATATTCGATGTGAAATTATATACAAGAAGCAATATACAAATTGAAAGGTGTTACAAAGAAAGTCTGCATTTATTTTCGGCATTTTTTTTATTTTACAAGTAACAATTTGATTTGGTTTTATTTACGACATCACAAGTCGTTACATCTCGGTAGCGACGTATATGCCGATATACTCCTTCCAGAAGTGAGAAGACCCGCAGATAGAGTCGGACCAACCGCTCAGAAGATGCTGTTAGGGTGGATTGTGTTAGGGAAAGTTCAAGCGGAACATCCCCGGCAAATACGCAGTTTTGTGCAGACTGCTGACCTGAATTCTCAGCTGCAGAGATTCTGGGAGATGGAAGAATTGCCGTTCCAGACACATGAAACTGAGGAGAACATCGCATGCGACGCGCACTTCGCTGAACACACGAGATGCCTTCCTGACGGGAGTTATGAAGTGAAGCTGCCGCTCAAGGGTGGATGTATTCCAGCGATAGGATCCAGTAAGTAGAACGCGGTTCGACGATTCCTGCACTTGGAGAAGAGGCTGGAGGCAGACCCAACTCTTCCGGCAGATTATGCCAAATGCATACAGGAATATGCAACCCTAAAACATTTGGAAGAAATTCACGTCGGCGACTCGGTGTTGGCAACCCCATACCACTATTTTTTGCATCACCATGCAGTTTTCAAGGAATCAAGTTCCACCACGAAACTGAGGGTCGTGCTCAACGCAACAGCGAAGACTTTGGATGGGAGTTCGCTCAATGATCGACTTCTCGTGGGCCCAAAGTTAAAGTTATCCTCAGCTTCAACTTTGTCAACCGTTGACCTTGTACGGCAGTGGCTTTGCGGTGGCGGCTTTGTAGGCAGAGGCATTAGATGTCTTTTCAACTTTCTTTGAAGTTTCTGCAGTGGGAGCATCGTGGGGGTCTTGTTTCTTGTTTAAGACTTTTGTACAATGCTTTTACTCAGTTGTACGTATCCCTTTGTACGTAGGGTGTATCAAATTTTACAAAGGGAGCTACTTCAGTATGGTTTGAATGAAATTCTGACCAACATTTTTAGAGGCGTTCTAGCCTATCTTCTCTGTATTTCTGCGTTTTTCTGGAGGCACTATCCTAACCGAAGTTTCGATATTGCTTTTCGATTTCTTCTGTCAAGGCCTTTTGCTTCGAGATTATAATAAACACATCTGTTTCGTCCAACATCTTAGTTTTTTGTTTGAATTGTCTTGTTCTATATTATAGATAATCTTATAGATAGGGACAGTAGTTTTTTCGTACTTTGGTGAAACTTATTTACTCAAACACAATTTTGGAGCGTTGCCTTGTAACTTCACTTTTCACTAGCCAATGTTTGAAGCCCTGGCTACGCTTTTTACTAACCAATGTCTAGGCCCTGGTTGCGCTTTCTTGTTCATTTCCTCGAAGGACCATGAATAATTGACAAAATAAGTTGTTAATTAACTCCTTGCCGCTGGTGGGAGGAAGTCAATGAAGAAAAAACTTAAATGTCTTTTTGCTCGCTGGTTTACTAGCAAGTGAATTATTTATTTCCTATCCAAGATATTTATAAAACTTAACTGTTAACTATGCAATAAATAATTCGAGATACAGACAAACAATATATACATAAATGAAATGAAAAGAAATGCAATGCAACGCAATACAATGCAATGCAATGCAACGGCTCCGAGCACGAGAACGCTGATAGTTGCAGGAGGTGTCACATTTATTCGCCAACTGGTGGTGTCGTTCATTAACCTGTTGGTCATTCACCTGCTGTTGTTTACTTAGTTTGTAGTGTAGAATTTGGTCGTTTGCATTTGTTGTCACAACAGTGCCTAACCCGCTCATACGTAGCTGCAAGGTTGATTAAGTTGGAGGAGGACATCGCCACTTCAAAGGTATACAACGAGGCAATCATAGGAGGAAAACATCTTGAGTCTACAATGAAAAAAGAAAATCTTTTGGAGGTGTACGACCAGGTTATGGATATCTCGATAGATTACCGTGCGGAGCTAATATAGGCGTTGGAAAAGCACAAACCTGTGCCCACAGGGGAAGTCAAGGCATCATGGTTGGACGCAACATCGCAACAGCCGTCATCTCGGTCGGAGATACGGCTCCCCCGCATCGACTTGTCCAAATTTGATGGTGCGTATACCAGCTGGCGAGCATTACACGACCGATTCGGAGCGTTGGTACACAACAACAGCAGTCTGGCCGACATAGACAAACTGCATTTTCTGCAATCCTGTTTGGTTGGTGACGTCGAGTGTTTTTTGCAGAACTTGTCGGTCGAGGCGGCAAATCATGAAAAGACGTGGGAGTTGCTAAAGGAGCGCTACGACCACAAACGCATTCTGGTGCATTTACAAATGCAGGCTCTATTTGGGCAGTCTCCTATGGCCCGGGAAACTGCGACAGGTTTGAAGGAGTTGTTGTTCACTACACGGGAGTGTATGTCAGCGCTGGAGAACATGGACGTTCCGGTCGATCAGTAGGACACGGTGCTTATTTGGTTCCTGCACCAGAAGTTGCCGTCATCTACGCAGAAGCTGTGGGAAGAAAAGATGGGAAACCGAAAAGATTTGCCGAAATCGTCGAGTTTGCGGACTTCTAAGACACTCGTTTCCGCACTTTAGAAGTTGTTGACCAGCAAGAGATGTGCTCCGCGTCAAAAATGAAGGCTGAGAGACACGCCTACAACCGTTCTCGCTTTCAGAGCACGAAGGTGATGTTTGCGACGTCAGCACCTAAGCCAACAGGTAAGCCAGCCAGTAGGTAAGTAGGAAGGCCAGCAGTTCGGCCAACTTTTAATAGGGAGTCGGGAATGTGCAGTTTATGCAATCTGCAACAGCATTCCATAAAGAAGTGTCAGCGGTTCCTGAACATGGACACAGCGGAAAGGAAGCAGACTGCTCGACGCCTGAGAGTTTGCGACAACTGCCTTTCTTCAGGGCATTTTGCGCCGGATTGCCCCTTGCCTGGCTGCTGCTACTTCTGTCAACAGCGTCACCACACGCTTTTACATGCAAACATCGCAAAAAACGCAGCTGTGCGTGTAAACAGCATGACACCTTCGAGGTTAACGACAACTTCACGAGGTCAAAATGTAGTTCCTACATCTTTTAACGCAAACGCTCTGGAGTTTGAACCAAGAGAAGTGCAACAAGCTTCAACAAGTGGTCAAGTTTTGAATTACCACACGTCGCATCGTAGCAGAACGCACCAGGTGCTTTAAGCGACAGCAATTGTTAAGGTGTATTGAAATTATTTTATGATGTTTCTAATAAAAGAAGAATAAAAGACGACTTTGTTGATTTGACTTCAGTTTAATAAGAAGGAAGCAAGGCAAAAAAAAAGATATAATAATTCATTGACATTGGAAACAGAACAAATGTTTTGCTCTGGGAACCGCTTTTGTCAACCCATCTGCTGCCATTAGTTCAGTTTGAAGATAGTTGATGTTAACTGCGCCGTTCTCAATTGCCTCTCTGATAAAATGGTACTTGTAGTCCATATGCTTGGTTCGTGACTGCTTGCCTCCATAGTTTGCGATTTGCTGTGCACTTTGATTGTCGCAATAAATTAAAGTTGGTTCTGCCACAGGAAAGTTTAACTCTTCTAATAATAAGCGAAGGGAGTATACTTCTTTGGCAGCTTCGGATAGTGCAATATACTCTGCCTCTGCACTAGATGTTGCGACTGTTCGCTGCTTTTTGGATTCCCAGCTCACAGCAGCACCTGAAAGTATAAAACAGAAACCAGTTTGAGATTTCCGATCATTTATATTTTCAGCCCAACTCGCGTCAACATAGCCTAGCAATGGTAAATCTGTTTTCTGGTAAACTAATTTCGCATGTTTTGTAAAATTAAGATAGCGCAACAAACGAAGAGCAGCACTCCAGTGTTGTTTTTTCGGATTCTGAGAAAATTGTGCTAAGCTGCTCACACTGTATGCAATGTCAGGGCGACTGAACACTGCGAGATGCATTAGAGATCCAATTATTTCCTGATACTTTTGGGTTTCAATGTCTGCACGTTCTCCAGTTACAGTTGGATTTTTTTCAAGTTTTAGTTTAACTTGCATTGGAATAAAATTTGGTTTTGCATTTTGTAAATTATATTTTATACAAAGGTTGTTTATGTATCGCGTTTGAGAGATTGATAGGTTTCCATTTTGTCTCTTGATCTCAAGCCCTATACAAAGTGAAGGATGTCCCAGATCCCTAATATCAAAACTTTCGGAAAGTTTTTTCTTTATCAACCTAATTCTAAGATTTGAATTGGATGCTATTACGATGTCATCCACATATATTCCTAAAATAGTTGTTTCATCTTTGTTGATTTCAAAATAAATGCAGTTATCGTATTTTGATTGTGTTAAACCCAAACTCTCAAGCTTTTCATTTAAGGTTGCATGCCACTGTCGGCTTGCCTGCTTCAACCCGTAAAGTGCTTTATTTAAACGACATACCTTGTGTGGATGGTCACAGTCTAGAAATCCTTCTGGTTGTTTCATGAAAATCTCCTCGTTAAGCTTGCCATTTAAAAATGCTGTTGAAACATCCAAGTGGTGTAGCTCTAGATCATATTGAACAGACAGAGCATAGAGAAGTCGAAGTGAACTTTGACGTATAACAGGGGAATAGGTTTCCACATAATCGACCCCAAATTTCTGACTATATCCTTTAGCGACTAGTCTCGCCTTACGTCTTTCAATTGTCCCATCCGATTTGAACTTCGATTTAAAAACCCATCGAGATCCTATTGCTTTTCGATTTAGTGGGAGCTCGCACAAGGTCCAAGTTCTATTCTGCATAAGACAGCGATATTCCTCTTTCATAGCCGCAGTCCACTCATTTGCATTTGGAGAGTTCATAGCCTGTTGAAAATTATTTGGATCTTCAAGAAAACTGGTAGTCAAAACCATCTCGACAACATTATCCGACCGATTTCTTGATCTTAATCTGCTGCTTATTGTTCCGTTCTGTTCCACATCCACATTCCCGTTTTCATATGAACTATTTTCCGATCGATTATTGTTAAAAATTATATTCCCATCTTGGTCCTTAACTTCATTTTCGTTTTCTTTAAGTTGGCTTTTACCCATATTATCATCTGTATCATCGGTACTTTGATATTCATCTTCATCCTCATCTTCCTTTTCAATTTTTCCAGATCTGTCCTGAAATTCTTCCATATCAATTTGTTCGTTGTCTCTGCATAATTCGTACTCATAAAAATTGTTGTTCTCATCTCCAGTTTGATTTGGATCTATTTTTTCAATAAACCTAACATCTCTGCTCTTAATTATATTTCTCGACCCTCTTTTCCATAAACGATATGCTTTGCTTTCTAAAGAATATCCAATAAGTATAAATTCATCACTCTTTGGGTCTAATTTGGACCTGCTTAGAGTTTTGTTTAGAACAAAAGCACGACAACCAATTTGACGAAAATGGCTAACGTTGGGCACCCTACCCGTCCAAATTTGTTGAGGTGTTTTTTCATTGTTTAATACTGTAGGGCAGTGATTCCGTATATATGCCGAAGTTTGAATCAATTCAGCCCATAAAAACTTTGGAAGATTCGCTTCAACCATAATGCAACGTGTCATCTCAACCAACGTGCGGTTCATCCGCTCAGCAATGCCATTCTGTTGGGGAGTGTACTCAGTAGTCAGTTGCCGCTTGATACCATTTTCACTCAAGTACTTTGAAAAATCTTCACTCAAAAGCTCTCGAGCATTGTCACTCCGTAGTGTTTTAATTTTGAAGCTAGTCTCATTTTCCACTAATTCTTTAAAAATCTTAAAAACACTCAAGTATTGACTCTTCTGTCGCAAAAAGTAGACAAACACCTTCCGAGAATAGTCGTCAATGAATGTAGCAAAGTATAAACTTTTGCTTATTGATTCGACGCTCATCGGACCACACAGGTCCGTGTGTATGATTTCTAGTATCTGCTTTGACGATTTTTCTGTTTTTATAGGGAATGGAAGTCTTGATTGTTTCCCTCTAATACAGGAAATACAATCTATTTTACTTTTCCCAAAGTTTGGCAACCCTATCACCATTGAGTGGTCTTTAAGTTTACGAAGTGATGCACAGTTTAAGTGACCATACCTCTTATGCCAGCATTCCAAAAGATTATTTTCTTTGACATTGATTTCTACTTTGTTACACTTCTCATTTTCATATTCCGATGCTAAAATAACTGAGTAAAGTCCCTTGCGCTTCACAGCTTCTACCAACAACCTTTCACCACGGAAAATATGTGCACGACCACCTTCGATCAACACTTTGCATCCGTTATCAGTAGCTTTGCTTGTTGAGATGAGATTACTTCTTAAGGTTGGAACAAAGAGAGTGCGATAAAAACATATTTTTCTATTTTCTCCTTTTACTTTGATGTCTAACTGAACCGTTCCTATGCCTTCAACATTTGCTGATTTTTTGTTTGCGACCTGCACCTGCCCGGAGTAGTTGGTGTCTAAGCTTATAAAAAATTTTCTGTCACAACACATGTGCGACGTAGCTCCGCTATCTATCAACCAATTCGTTCTGTCTAAGCTATTTTCAACTGAGCTAGCCTTCTGCGAAATTCCCTTTAATGGTGTACCCTTTTTTAGTTCCCTTGCAATAAAACCATCTACATGTGTTAAGTTTTCAACGAAACGTGATTTTTCATTTGGAATATTTACGCGGCAATCTTTTTTCATATGCCCTTTCCGCCCACATCTGTGGCAATTAAAATTAAATCTAGGTTTTGACATACCTGTGTCATGTGGTTTTTTACCATGAAACTTAACCTTAAGTGCATCATCTTTTCGATCCATTGTTGGTTTTCTTTTATCGCTCACCTCCAGAAGTCTCGTTCGCAGTACATCCATTTTGGGAAATTCGTTTGACGCATCAAAAGCAGCTTGTATGTCTTTATAGCTCTCCGGTAGACCATCCAGCAACAGCATCACTAACAGCTCATCATCCAGCTTGGCATCCATTTCCCGCAATCGAGTTACAATAGAGTTAAAATTTATGAGATATTGTTCCATGCTTTCGTCTTCAAGCATTTTAAAGCTAATTAACTTACGCAATTCTTCTACCTTTTGTCGAGTTCCTTTTCGATCGAAAGTTTCCTTCAAAAAATCCCAAAGTTCCTTGGAGGTTACATATGATTTTACCAGGGAAACTTGTGCTGGTTCCATCGCAATTATCAGCTCGCATCTAGCATCCATATCCTTGGTGTTCCATTCTTCAATTTTAGAAGCATCATCCGTGGGTTTTATCTCCAGCCCCTGCACGATTTTTAACAGCCGATTTTTGTGCAAGACTGCCTCCATTTGAGGCTTCCAAGTACAATAATTTGACCCATTGAAAAGTGGGATTTTTCCCGTGAATAAAGTCATTTTATTCCAAAATACTTATTTAATCTTTATACTATTTTTATTCCGAAGGGTCTGGGCCCATAACCTATTGAAATTATTTTATGATGTTTCTAATAAAAGAAGAATAAAAGACAACTTTGTTGATTTGACTTCAGTTTAATAAGAAGGAAGCAAGGCAAAAAAAAAGATATAATAATTCATTGACAGCTGCTACGTTAAAGATACAGAATTTGTAGTTTGTAGGATTTAGTTGTAGTATGTATTTGTAGCAAGTTGAAAAGTATATATTTAAGTCTTAAACACAATTATTATTATAGGAAAGTATAAAAGTATAAAAATTAAATGTTGTTTATTTCAACAAGGTGCGAGCAGCCGATGGTCGTCAACACCATCTCTGAGCTTTGATCGACCCAGGATCGGAAGCTTGCCTCATCACTGAAGATGCAGCACAACAATTAAAGTTAAAAAAGCAGAAGAAGTGAGAAAACCTGCAGATGGAGTCGGACCAACCGCTCAGAAGACGCTGTTAGGGTGGATTGTCTTAGGGAAAGATCAAGCGGAGCATCCCCGGCAAATACGCAGTTTTGAGCAGACTGCTGATCTGAATTCTCAGGATTCTGGGAGATGGAAGAACTGCTGTTCCAGACACATGAAACTGAGCAGAACATCGCATGTGACGCGCACTTCGCTGAACACACGAGATACCTTCCTGACGGGCGTTATGAAGTGAAGCTGCCGTTCAGGGGTGGATGTATTCCAGCGATGGGATCCAGTAAGCAGAACGCGGTTCGACGATTCCTGCACTTGGAGAAGAGGCTGGAGGCAGACCCAACTCTTCCGGCAGATTATGCCAAATATATACAAGAATATGCAACCCTAAAACATTTGGAAGAAATTCACGTCGGCGACTCGGTGTTGGCAACCCCATACCACTATTTTTTGCATCACCATGCAGTTTTCAAGGAATCAAGTTCCACCACGAAACTGAGGGTCGTGTTCGACGCAACAGCGAAGACTTTGGATGGGAGTTCGCTCAATGATCGACTTTTCATGGGCCCAAAGCTACAGTCGAGCACTATCGATCTGGTTCTTCGATGGCGAACCCACAGAATAACATTTACGGCTCATATCGAAAAGATGTATAGGCAGGTGTTAGTGGATACACCGGATACTTACTATCAGTTGATCCTGTGGAGAAACGATCGTTCATCTCCAATCAAGATGTTTCGGCTTAAAACGGTAACGTTTGGCACAGCAAGTGCACCGTATCTTGCCATCAACATTTTGAAGCGGCTTGGCTGGATATCACCATGCGTCATCACGGCAAAGTTAATGGTGCAGCAGCTTTGGGAACCAAGTTGTGATTGGGATGATCCAGTTCATGGCATGGGCTTTCGATGTTCCGCATCAACCTGTTGACATCGAAACTGACGAGGAACGCCGTACGGTTAGAGTACTAAGTGCTCAAGTCATTCAGGATGATCGCATACTTCAAACCATCTGCGACTGTTCGAATTTGTTGAAGGTGATTCGAGATATCGCCACATGTTGTCGTTTCGCAACAAAATGTCGACGACAAGCAATTTCTGATGGCCCGTTTACTCCAAACGAATTGGAGGCAGCGCGTATCATCGTCGTAAAGGCCGCACAGAAAAAGGTGTTCAAAGTATAGCTTCAACTAATTTTGGAAACCTCGAAGATACCCAAGTCACTCAAGACTTTGAACGCATTCGTTGATGCTGATGGACTTTTGAGAGTTGGAGGACGCTTGGAGAATTCTCTCCTCCCCTACGACGCGCAACATCCGATACTACTTCGAAATAGTCACCATTTTACGAACCTGGTTGTCAGAGATGCCCATAAGAACACCTTGCATGGCGGCATCCAACAGATGATCAATTACATCCGTCAAAACTGGATTGGCCAGATACGAAGAAGCGCAAAATATCAACTTCATAGATACACTTCCTGCTACCGGCAAAAGGCATCGGAAATGCAGCAGTTCATGGCAAATCTACCTGCACCTAGAGTCCAGATGTCACGACCGTTCAGTCATACTGGAGTTGACTACGCAGGACCCATCGAAATAAAAAGCTGGAAAGCTCGAGGTGCTAAAATACTAAAGGGGTACTTTGCAGTATTTATCTGTTTGGCAACAAAGGCCATTCACTTGGAAGTCGTGTCTGACCTGACAACCCAAGCATTTTTAGCAGCATTTCGACGGTTTACGGGCAGAAGAGGTGGCTGCAAACAAATCTACAGCGATTGTGGGACAAATTTCATCGGCGCTAATAACGAATTAGCCAAAATGTTGAAGGACGCGAAGCAAGATTTTAAAGAAATTGCTGAAAATCTATCAAATCGTGGAACAAATCGCACTTTATTCCCCCAGCTTCTCCACACTTTGGCTCACAACGCTTCTTACTCAGATAGAAGCGTGCTTGAATTCGAGACCCTTATGCCCGCTCTCCGATAGCTTTAATGATTTGGATGCGCTAACTCCTGCGCATTTTCTGGTAGGCGAATCTTTGCACGCTGTGCCACAAGGTGAACTCAGCAACAACATCACGTATATCGAACGAGGGAAAAGAGTACAAGCGCTGGCGGAAGGGTTTTGGAAAAAGTGGAGTTCCGAATACCTTGCACGGCTGCAGCAACGTCCGAAATGGATTCAAATACAAGAAGCTCCCAAAATAGGAGACCTAGTGTTGTTGAAGGATGAGCGACTTGCACCGACTCACGACACTCACGCGGGAACGGATGGACTCGTACGCGTTGTCACGGTGAAGACACAAAACGGAACCTTCAAACGACCTATCGCGTAGATTTGTTCTTTACCATCAAACAAACTCCAAGAACAATCTGCGTTAGTCTAGACTAGAAGATGAATCACTAAAACATCTGTTGTTCACTGAAACATCGACAAACAAAAGGAGTACCTATGCTGTTTTCAAAAACACGAAACACTTTAACTACAAGTCGAATTTCATTCTACACAACAATCAACCCATCTTTAAAACACCGGTAAGGTTGTCCAAAACTCATCAATCAACACATCATTAACAACTGGAAGCTGTCCAAAACACATCTTTAAAAACATTTGCAAAGCTGTTCACACACATGAAAGCTGTTCAAAAAGAAGAAAAATCAAACAAGCACTTTGCTAGAATCATCTTTATTTAATAATAATAACAATTTACAAACCATTGCATAAAAGGCAATCAATGCAATTCATCTTTAAATGCTGTGCTGCTGCAACGCACACACAAAATTAAACAAATTATAAAACGAATTGCAAATAACATTTTATTATAAAAATAAAAACTTAATATACAAAATCAAATCTGAAAACACATTATATTTTTAAAAACATCTCTACATGACGTTCAAAAGGAACATCGAAAACAGAGCCGATAGACACCGCACGTCGAAGTCGAAATCGCGTCGGCAAGACAAAACAAAAAAAAAAAAATACTCGTGGACAAGACACATTTTAATAAAAATTTCTGTGCACTGCAACAAACGCATACACAATATAAAACGATATTAAACATGCTCGTAATTTAACAGATTAAATAAATTTTTAACAGCATAAAACGCCAAATGCTATGCCATTTTAAAACCAAAAAAAAAAAAAAGAACACGATCCACATCACATAGAAAATCAGAAAACGCGAAATGTCAAATGCCGTCGGCGTATGCATTTGACCATTTTGCACTGATCTGATTAATTTTGAGATCAAAATATACAGTCCACTGAATACAAAATCACTTCATAATTTGCAATTATTTCAAAACACACCTAAGACTTAATAAAATTTGTAAAATTCACGAATCATTTCCGAAATAAATGGCGGTTTGTTTACAATCAAAATGTAAACAACAATTCTAGTTTTCCAACTAGAGAAGGATGGCACTTGGCCACGTTAGATTGGCCATTACTATTGTGCATTCTAGCACACCGCGTATACCCATACACACACATACACACGCAATATATATCAATATATTAAAATAAAAAAACTCTTTACGCGCCACACCGAATACTGAAATCCGTGAATTAAGGTTCTCCCAAACCAAAGCGTTTTTGCCGTCGCGGCAGCGGCATTTGCAGTTGTCAAAACTAGTTTACACAGCGGCATATGAGAGTCCCCACACCAACGCGGCGAAGAGCAGCGACAGTCCCGTACATGCAGCGTTTTCGCCGCTGCCGCTGCTCACTGTCAGTTAATCAATGTCAAATATCAAATTCGTTTTGTTGTGGGACTACATAACTATTTTTAATTACTATTTTTGCAAAAACCGTGACCGAGTTGAATCCTCAAATAACAAATGGAAGAGCCATTGATGTATATAGTATATCGCTTTTGATACAACGTGTTCATTTGTTCATCTGTCCATTGCTTGAGTTCTTGCATCGCACATAGTGTTGAAATCCCTGGAGCTGTATGTGAATTCCAAGGACGCTTATTAGCTGGAATTGGTTGAATTCTTGGAATATATGACCTCGGGAACAATTCATTACCAAAATATTGAACATTCAGGCTATGGGTAATCGAATATACGTATCGGATATACAGGAATCTGTATTCTTTGTGCGACACTACGTGCCGAAAACCAGTTGATCATATTTGCCGATGATACGCATTCAAGATGGACAAGTGCAACAACTGATTACGATACTATTGCACCTGTCATTTTGCGATTACCGCATTCGGGTACAGACGACGTTGATGAGGATCCGACTGGAACAAAGTCGCTGTGGGATTGCAAAAAAAAGTCGAAAACATTTGCACATTCCACATCGGGGAGATTATTATGTCGCTTCAGAAAGCAACTTTATTACCTGGCGGTTCTGAATATTTCAAATATGCTACACAGTGATTAAATTCTCACCGTTGCAAAAGGACTTCAACAAAAGGTAATCTTCAATGTTTTGAATTCTAATTTTTTTAATAAGTTAGAACCTTTATCATAGAGAAATGTCCAAGCAAGAGGAATTCGGAGTAGCGGAATCACGACGTGAGTAGTTCCTTCAACTAGGGCTCAATGCATTCGTTCTGGAACAACTGCAATACAGCCGTAAATTTGTTAAAGACGTTTATTTTTTAGACTGGACAGCAATGAGTTGCTAACTAAGGTCTACATGGAACTCCTAGACCAATCTGTTAAAATTCAACGAACTAATCGTGAAGGTAAAACTACATGGAAAACCACACGCCAGATATCATTTGACTCAGTGGCCCCGATTGCGGTTGTCGATTGACTAATCGATACTCGACTTTTGTCGATTTCGATCGACATTCTTCGATTTGACGGTCGACAGCTTTCGTTCATAATTTTCTGGTCGACTGTTGCGTTAGGAAATCATTTTGTGGGAAAAAGTAAGTATTTTATTGAACAAATTCATATTTTGATATAATACTCGTATTATATCAAAATATGAGCATTTGTTCAATAAAATACTTACATTTTCCCATAAAATAATTTCCTAACGCAACAGTCGACCAGAAAATTATGAACGAAAGATGTCGATCGAAATCGACAAAAGTCGAGTATCGATTAGTCAATCGACAACCGCAATCGGGGCCAGTGTTTCTGTAAATTTATAATAAGGAATTGGACCTACAATAATTGGAAAAACGCAACACGACTGCCAGAAAACTGTTTGCTGATCTCATTGACAATGATTTGGAACAACTAAGATGTTTTACGCCAAGGGAATCGCTTGTCCAAAAGCAAAAAAATGTAGAACACTTTCTTCGTGGCGCGGTGAATTATCTGACCTTTCATTTGCGTCTTCTAGAGGCAAGTTTTAAAATTCATTCCACCTAAATGCTCATCAAATAAAATTTTATATATTCTCTTCGTCTATAGAAAACCAATCAACCAGATCAAGTGAATCGGTTAATTCCTTGGCCAAAATGACTGTTTCAACTCATCATAGTGTGGTTTCGATCGATTTCCCTACAGAAAATTTTAGTTTCCGTAAATAAAAGACCATCATTTGTCGTGGTTTACAATTAAAAGAAATTTTCTTGTTTTTTTTATTGAACATTTGTTTCATTGTAATAAATGGTTATGTTACGATATTCGAAACGTTTATTCTTTGTCATAGACGTTAAATTTGTGATCTGCTTCAGCAATCAATTGTTGAAGCGTTGCTGTTGCATGATTTGCCTGTTCCGGTTTTTTAATTGCAGTTGATGAATTCTCCGATCCTATTTGCAAAACTTCTGGTGTTTCTGTTCCACTTTTATTGCGCCGGCTTTTTAGCCAATTGGAATTCCCTTCTTTGCGGCAACCATTTACAGCTTCTGTTGACAAATTGTTTTTGAGTTTCTTGGACTTCATGAAAGAGTCAAAGAGGGTAAATGCTACATCTCGATTGTTCTTTGTCCAAGCGCCTTTCAAATCATACACAACCAACTTATGTGTGGGTGTTGTAGTTTTTCTTTGGAATCATTTTCATTTGGAATTAATACTTCACGTCCATATGACACTCTGTCAACGCTCAAGAAATAGAATCGAACGATTTTAAACGCGTCTGAGATAGAAATGTTTGCCGAGCTGCTATCAAGCTCACAATTCATATAAACAACCGGCCGATCTGCTCTTGGTCTATGAATCAGACCATCGTCAATCGGACATAACGCAAGACAATGTTCTGAACTAAACGAAACCAGCCCTCTATTTAATTGAAAGCCTTTGTGTAAGGCATGCGACATTCAATAAAGAACTTTAAATTTGTGTAGTCTCATCTGAAGACTAGCGCGTTTATAGTGCCTACTTAGTTGTTTCTTTCTGGGCCGAACGTTGTGAAACACATCCCCCCACCGGGTAAGATGTGTTACTCCTGATAAAATCAGCATTAAACTTCCAAACCAACGCAAACTGCTTCAATAAAGCACTAGACTTGGTATATCGATCTCTGAATTTTTCCCGGGAATCGGTTTCGTTTCTTACAAAACTTAAATGTTAACATTTTGGGACCTAAAAGCACGAAATGAATCATGGTCTTCGTTGCTCGAATATTCTTGAAGTTTATCTGGAGCGCATGGTATCATTGCATTGTGGCCATTTGGATTTGATAAGCACTTCAATTTAAGAGTAAACTTGAGGTTTGGAAAGTGCAACAGGCGGCAATCATCGTACCTTGAAGCTGTTCGAACTGTTATCTTAAAAAATCAAAACGTTTTAAATCCTATCATCACGAAAACCAAAAATTGTTTTCTTACATTTAACTCTCCCTTAAAAATGATTCTGGCATTAGTCCACACAATTCCACAGTTGTTCCAGGTTAATTAAATTTCTTCAGTTGTGTTGTATGGATCTAAGGAAGCGTGCAGCAGAACAGTGAACTGTTTGACAATCATGGTCAGCCTCCCATGCAGCAGTAGTCGTAGTTTATCCCAGAAAGGAAGAACCGGGCTGGGATCCTTTGAAGGAGCGGATATCTTTTCGAAACTCAAGTTGCACTGGGCCATGACTGGCTCCCAACAAGGTCCAAAGGCATATTTGCAGAAATCCAGCTCTCAATCAAAGTTGGGATAGAACTTCAAAGCTTAGCGCGCTTAGGGGCAAGCTATTCGGCTCCACATAATGTCCCAAAGAGACGCATTGCCTTCACATAGAACATTGGTTGTGGGAAATCTCTGAAAGAGAATAAATAGGTGATTGAAAACTACTGTGAAGGCTCTATCACTTACCTCAGCATAAATTTCCACTCAGTGCAGCTTACATTAACATTACGGCACCATAATGTGGTTAATTCTAGTCTTTCTTCCGGCCATGGAGTTTCAGTATCGAAGTATTTCATATATCTATTCGGCTACACAGCTCCTTTTCGATTTGCCTTGAAGAAAAGATAGGAGATAGTTACAACCGAAGTCTTTAAATGGATTTAATATATTAATATACACAAAGAAAAATGTTAACTGCATACTTACTCTCATTCATCTTGGTTTTTGAGAAATTAATATAATAAATACTCCCTTGCCGAACAAATTTAATTTGACGAACAAAAAATCTTTAATTAAATACACAAAATTCACAAATGTCAAAAATGAGTTGCTTTGTCGCTGCAAAAAAACGCTTAGGTGTGGGTATACAAACGTTTTTTTCGCCGCACTAAGGGCGGCGCGTTGTCGCAACTGCAAATGCCGCTGCCGCGACGGCAAAAACGGTTTGGTTTGGGAGAACCTTTAAATTGCAAAACCTTGCACAAGCCACACACACATGCACACAAATCTACGCACGCTAAACAAAATCGAAATTAAAATTATAATAAAATTTAACATACACGAAATTAAACATCAACATCAACAAAATCACACACAAAACGAAATTTCAATGAAATATAATTTAAATCAAATATTTAAATAAAAACAACAAATGGACACTCATCCTGAAACACATGGCCTCCATTGTCCATTAGCCAATATAAAAGCTGCGGGAAATTCGTCGCAACTTAATTCATCCATCCCAGTAAACTACAGCATCAATTCAACACAAATTTAATTTTCAAACAAGAGACAATCAAAATAACACTCACTTTTAATTAAAATCACGACTAAATTCTCGAAGAAAGCATGCCAGCACCATGCTTCTCCTTCTTCACACTTCAATGCAAAATACAATACAATTAATAACCTACATGGAACAATAGATAATGGAACCACAACCACCGCCGGTGTTGAATGTCATTCACAAATAGTTTTGCTGTACTACACCTACCACCAGCAACATAAGAAAATTCCATTCAAGCGTGAATGAGATAGTTCTTCGTTTGAACTGTACTTAGTAGTATGCATATGCATGTACCATGTAGGAAGTAAAAGTTTTTTTTCCACGGGTGTATATGGGGTTATGTTGCTTTTATAATGCACTAATACTGTTCTATATTTACATGTCAAACTTAGTGGTCCCACTATCGTGAAACGTATTGGAAAAGAGGTCAATGCTGAAACCAATGGGAAACGGTGATGCCAAATTATTTCTTAACATCACCGCAACATCGAGCTGAAATCTTAAAATTCAACATTTAGAGGCGGGAGAATGTACGAATGTACAATGATTATTTCAAATGTTTAAATTAGAAATGTTAAACTTAAATTAGTAAATCAAACAATACTTAGAATATATTCCACAATATATATATGTCAAAACTAATGTAAGCAAAAACATCGAATTTGTTCTTTTGACCTCTGAATGATATATCAAATACATAATGTAAATACAAACCGATTATACAAAAAACTGAGTGGACGTGTTTCTTTTTTTTCTAAGCAAAATTTAATAAGTATTTTTTTTCCCTAGTTTTTTATGAGATAAAATAAACTTAGTCAGAACAATACTGTCTTGCATTCGCTGGAATGTGGCGGTGGCTGAGTTCAGTCCGCACGACATGACCTTCCATTTTTACAATCCGCGCTCTGGTACCGTGAATGCGGTGTAAGCGCGGGACTCAGGGTGCAAAGGGATTTGCCAGTAGCCTTGTTTGAGATCAATAGTGGATATGAAGTTTGCTCATTTCAACTTATCCAAGATAGTTACTATCTGTGGAAGAGGATACGCATCCATGATTGATATACTGTTCAACTGTCGGTAATCAACGCATACCCTCCATGAGCTGGTCTTCTTATTCACGAGTACAATGGGTGAGCTGTTTGGGCTCTTCGACGGTTCTATTTTGTCATCCTGGAGTAGCTCATTGATCTCATCGTCGATCACCTTTTGCATGGCGGGGTTCTTAGGGTAGTATCTTTGCTTAAACGGCTGTTTGGTCTTTAGTTTGATGTGATGTACGGCGGTATCCGTTACTTTCGGCAGGTAATCAAACTTTGGTAATTCTTCGTCTAATAATACTATCAAAGCTTCTTCCTGTGAGACGGACAATGGCTTACCACCCAACGCAAACAGATGCTCTCGGTGCTCGGTCGCGTCTACGGTCGGTGTGTTCTGCGTTGGTAACCACGGTATTTCGGTACCACTTAAGCTCATACGAAAATCGCCGTCCCTCAATATGTCTACCCCTATCACGATCTCTTCAGTGAGTTGTTTCATATACGTCACCGTCCCGTGGCTGACCACAATTTTGCCATTGGCTTGTTGCGGTAAAATTTACCACAACAAAAACCATCTTACGATAGTTTGTTCGAAAAACTTTGATTTTGGTCGCAGCTGCATGGTTCTGGGTGAGTTGAGGGCAGCCATGGTCTCATCAACCAGTGGCGTACTCACAGAGAACCCTGCAAAAGCAACCAATCACTTGCGAACAGAACGGGCGGTTCTGTAAAACTCTTTACCCTTCCTCTTCACTTCCTGATTCCTTATACCTACCCCATCTTTCCACCTGGGTTGTCATCAATCGTGTCGAGCCAGCAGGTTGGCTGGAGACTCGCACCCTACTCTGAAGTAGTCTGTCTAAAGGATCAAAAATACAAACCAACACTAAACACATCAGATTAAACATCACATACACAAACCACACGGAGAAAGAATATTAGAAACCATTACAATCATCACATACACAAACCTATATTCATACACAAATAGTAATCACACATACACGCATACCTACACTGAGGCAAGCAAACCATTCATCAAACACAAATCATCCATCACACACATTCAACTACATACACACAAAATAGTCATCATCCACATACAATCACACTGATACATAAATCGATCAACAACAAATCATCAATGGCAAAGTACCCAACGAATACACTTTTCAATGGCCGAGTGCCCAACTTTTAACTTTAACTTTAATTACTAATCGCCACTAAAATTTTGTTGCAGGAAAATCACGTTATTTGTCAGTCTTCCCCTGTTAAAAATCTGAACAAAAGTCAACCTGATCTAGATTGTAAAAAAATACGCGTTACCAATTTTTCCTCCTTCTCTTCGAAACATTTTGCTACGTCGCGTCGTTACTAGAAAAGTTGTCTGCAGACCCGTTCTGCACATAACTTTTCCTACTACCGATGTAGCTTACCTTTTAGTTGCACAGAATGGAGCATGTCTTCGATTTATCGCTTTCGCTACAAAAAAAGGCACTGAACTCTTCCGTCAGCTGTAAGCCGACCATAATTTCCCAAGATCGTGGAAATTTGGTGGCTAAGGGGAATATTGAGAGACAGTAGGGTATTCCAAATAAAACGGTAGTCCTTTCACGCAAAACGCTGCTAAATATCCGTAATGGAACCGACTGTGGCTGAATTAACGGCCAAGACAAACGACGATCATGAAGAAGCTTGATGAGAGAGTTGGGGAAGTCACTTCATTGTTGGCTAGTGGACATAGAGGTTTTGGAAGAAAAAGCGATAAAGCGAATTGGAAAAAAATTGTATTTCAGCAGCCATATTGGTTAAAATTTTAAAATTTTAATTTAAAAAAGTTCCAAGTTGCAAGTTTGGGGAGAGTACGATAATTTTGGCGACAAAAAATAATAACGGTTTCTGATAGAGGGGTTCAATACAAGCATTTTTTACTATGGGAGGGGGGGGGTCTATCTCCCCCCGTTTAGGCGGTAGGGGCAATTTTATAAAAATTGACTTAAAATCTAAAAAAAAAATATTGTAAGATAACGGAAAAACTTACAGATATAAATTATACCTTTTATGAAAGCCAGAAATCTGCACTTTATAATAAATTTTAAATTAAGTGGTTTCAATTTAAAGTTTTTGAAATAACTGACTTCAAAGTCAAAATCTACGAAAAAAAATTTGAAAAAATCACTTTGAGTATTATGTTTCTCGTGATTACAAATGCCAATAAAAAAAATTTGATGTAGTTAGTTGCTTTAATAAATTTTTTATCAAACGCTGTAAACTACTTCTTTCTATGTCTTATAGTTTTTTAGATAATTGAAAAATAGTAAAACTGTTGTAGTATGCAATATTTTCAAAAAATTAAGGAAATACGTACGAATTTACGATAATGTTAGGAAATAGACTATTGAAAGTATAAATATTCATCAGGCAGGTATTTATGTGCAATTAATTTCCGTATGCAACAACTTTCCGCATGGCCCGCTTCGCGGGGCTCATTATTTTAACCCTTTTTCCGCAGGGTTAAGCTGCTCATGCTTAATATGAAAATAGCAATTGTTTTTCTAACTGCATGTTATTTGATCGAACTGAAAAAAGTATAAAAGTATAAAAATTCATCAGACAGGTGCTTATGTGCAATTAATTTCCGTATGCAACAACGTTCCGCATGGCCCGCTTTGCGGGGGCTCATTATTTTAACCCTTTTTCCGCAGGGTTAAGCTGCTCATGCTAAATATGAAAATAGCAACAAAACTTTTTTCAGTTCAATCAAATAACTTGCAGTTAGAAAAACAATTGCTATTTTCATATTTAGCATGAGCAGCTTAACCCTGCGGAAAAAGGGTTAAAATAATGAGCCCCGCGAAGCGGCCCATGCGGAAAGCTGTTGCATACGGAAATTAATTGCTATTTTCATATTTAGCATGAGCAGCTTAACCCTGCGGAAAAAGGGTTAAAATAATGAGACCCGCGAAGTGGGCCATGCGGAAAGCTGTTGCATACGGAAATTAATTGCTATTTTCATATTTAGCATGAGCAGCTTAACCCTGCGGAAAAAGGGTTAAAATAATGAGCCCCGCGAAGCGGGCCATGCGGAAAGCTGTTGCATACGGAAATTAATTGCTATTTTAATATTTAGCATGAACAGCTTAACCCTGCGGAAAAAGGGTTAAAATAATGAGCCCCGCGAAGCGGGCCATGCGGAAAGCTGTTGCATACGGAAATTAATTGCTATTTTCATATTTAGCATGAACAGCTTAACCCTGCGGAAAAAGGGTTAAAATAATGAGCCCCGCGAAGCGGGCCATGCGGAAAGTTGTTGCATACGGAAATGAATTGCACATAAGCACCTGTCTGATGAATTTTTATACTTTTATACATTTTTCAGCTCGATCAAATAACTTGCAGTTAGAAAAACAATTGCTATTTTCATATTAAGCATGAGCAGCTTAACCCTGCGGAAAAAGGGTTAAAATAATGAGCCCCGCGAAGCGGGCCATGCGGAAAGCTGTTGCATACGGAAATTAATTGCTATTTTCATATTTAGCATGAGCAGCTTAACCCTGCGGAAAAAGGGTTAAAATAATGAGCACCGCGAAGCGGGCCATGCGGAAAGCTGTTGCATACGGAAATTAATTGCTATTTTCATATTTAGCATGAGCAACTTAACCCTGCGGAAAAAGGGTTAAAATAATGAGCCCCGCGAAGCGGGCCATGCGGAAAGCTGTTGCATACGGAAATTAATTGCTATTTTCATATTTAGCATGAGCAGCTTAACCCTGCGGAAAAAGGGTTAAAATAATGAGCCCCGCGAAGCGGGCCATGCGGAAAGCTGTTGCATACGGAAATTAATTGCTATTTTCATATTTAGCATGAGCAGCTTAACCCTGCGGAAAAAGGGTTAAAATAATGAGCCCCGCGAAGCGGGCCATGCGGAAAGCTGTTGCATACGGAAATTAATTGCACATAAGCACCTGTCTGATGAATTTTTATACTTTTATACATTTTTCAGCTCGATCAAATAACTTGCAGTTAGAAAAACAATTGCTATTTTCATATTAAGCATGAGCAGCTTAACCCTGCGGAAAAAGGGTTAAAATAATGAGCCCCGCGAAGCGGGCCATGCGGAAAGCTGTTGCATACGGAAATTAATTGCTATTTTCATATTTAGCATGAGCAGCTTAACCCTGCGGAAAAAGGGTTAAAATAATGAGCCCCGCGAAGCGGGCCATGCGGAAAGCTGTTGCATACGGAAATTAATTGCTATTTTCATATTTAGCATGAGCAGCTTAACCCTGCAGAAAAAGGGTTAAAATAATGAGCCCCGCGAAGCGGGCCATGCGGAAAGCTGTTGCATACGGAAATTAATTGCTATTTTCATATTTAGCATGAGCAGCTTAACCCTGCGGAAAAAGGGTTAAAATAATGAGCCCCGCGAAGCGGGCCATGCGGAAAGCTGTTGCATACGGAAATTAATTGCTATTTTCATATTTAGCATGAGCAGCTTAACCCTGCGGAAAAAGGGTTAAAATAATGAGCCCCGCGAAGCGGGCCATGCGGAAAGCTGTTGCATACGGAAATTAATTGCTATTTTCATATTTAGCATGAGCAGCTTAACCCTGCGGAAAAAGGGTTAAAATAATGAGCCCCGCGAAGCGGGCCATGGGGAAAGCTGTTGCATACGGAAATTAATTGCTATTTTCATATTTAGCATGAACAGCTTAACCCTGCGGAAAAAGGGTTAAAATAATGAGCCCCGCGAAGCGGACCATGCGGAAAGCTGTTGCATACGGAAATGAATTGCACATAAGCACCTGTCTGATGAATTTTTATACTTTTATACTTTTTTCAGCTCGATCAAATAACTTGCAGTTAGAAAAACAATTGCTATTTTCATATTAAGCATGAGCAGCTTAACCCTGCGGAAAAAGGGTTAAAATAATGAGCCCCGCAAAGCGGGCCATGCGGAAAGCTGTTGCATACGGAAATTAATTGCTATTTTCATATTTAGCATGAGCAGCTTAACCCTGCGGAAAAAGGGTTAAAATAATGAGCCCCGCGAAGCGGGCCATGCGGAAAGCTGTTGCATACGGAAATTAATTGGTTTTTTCATATTTATCATGAACAGCTTAACCCTGCGGAAAAAGGGTTAAAATAATGAGCCCCGCGAAGCGGGCCATGCGGAAAGTTGTTGCATACGGAAATGAATTGCACATAAGCACCTGTCTGATGAATTTTTATACTTTTATACTTTTTTCAGCTCGATCAAATAACTTGCAGTTAGAAAAACAATTGCTATTTTCATATTTAGCATGAGCAGCTTAACCCTGCGGAAAAAGGGTTAAAACAATGAGCCCCGCGAAGCGGGCCATGCGGAAAGTTGTTGCATACGGAAATTAATTGCACATAAGTACCTGCCTGATGAATATTTATACTTTCAAGTCTATTTCCTAACATTGTCGTAAATTCGTACGTATTTCCTTAATTTTTTGAAAATATTGCATACTTCAATAGTTTTACTATTTTTCAATTATCTAAAAAACTATAAGACATAGAAAAAAGTAATTTAAATCGTTTGATAAAAAATTGATTGAAGCAACTAACTACATCAAATTTTTTTTATTGGCATTTGTAATCACGAGAAACATAATACTCAAAGTGATTTTTTCAAATTTTTTTTCCTAAATTTTGACTTTGAAGTCAGTTATTTCAAAAACTATAAATTGAAACTACTTAATTTAAAATTTATTATAAAATGCGAATTTCTGGCTTTTAAAAAAAGTATAAATTGTATCTGTAAGTTTTCCGGTTGTTCTACAATATTTTTTTTTAGATTTTAAGTCAATTTTTATAAAATTGCCCCTACCGCCTAAACGGGGGGAGATAGGGCCCCCCCCCCCCTCTCCCATAGTAAAAAATGCTTGTATTGAACCCCTCTATCAGAAACCGTTATTATTTTTTGTCGCCAAAGTTATCGTACTCGTGCCGCAAGTTTTGTAACTTGGTTGATTTAGTGAATCCTGGTAGAATTTTACTTGCCTAATTAATTTCGCGGGTGGATAAAGGGTTGTGGCAGAACGGGCCAGCGACGGAATTTCCCACAAGAAAAACAATAAGGAAGTGTCAGAAGACACAGAAGATCAAGGAGGAACAATTGGTTGAATAGATAAGTAGAGTGAAATTTTTCTTGTGAATTTAGCGTTTTCTGAACTTGGTGAAGTTTTGCTTTGATTGGTGAATATAATTCTGGTTGTCTTTTGTGCCGATAATTTCCCACATTTTGAGGGACTCGCGACCTTTTCATTGCCATACGTTATTTTCAAGACAGCACGATAACGGGCTTTTCTTGCTTCATTTGTCTTTGGCGAATCTACTGTTTGCTTTCTTTTACTTTTCTTTCTCTTTTAAAAACTATGATAGCTTTGTTATTCCGAAAAGATTTGGGTTTTTAATCCTAATCTCTTAAGGTTTTCCCAACCACATAAATTGAGCATTAAAAGTTTCATTTCATTCCATTCAAACATTGTCTTTCGTTTTCCACTCAAATTCGTTTATATTCCTGGGTCGTATTTTCCTTTTCTTTACTTTTCAGCGAGGGTTTGAAAATTCCTTTTAATAAAAATTTTCTGGCGCCCACTTTTATTTTTGTTAGTTCCTGTACTAACAAAAAATTCTATTAACACCCATCCACCTAGTTCATACATCGATTAAAAAAAAAATTTCCATTACCTTAATCAACTAATTAATAAACATTTCCACCGAACGCACCCCCAGCTGAGCAGCCGTGGACACAGCATAATTCTTGCTGGACGCGCTTTTCTTCTCGATAATCAAACGCACCTTTTAATAGACGTCATTCTATCGAAATTTTAACTCGTGGTGCACATCGGTCGTGCAATTTGATTTTACTTTTTTTATTGTTTTGGAATCGTGTATTCCTTTATTTTTGTATGCGGTTTTTAAGTATTCGACGTCATCCTAACTTGTTTAATCTTAACGTAGCTTACCTTTTTAATTATTAACTAGTAAATAGTCAAAGTCCCAAGAGAAGAAAAGGTGTAACAGGCTAAGTGCGTACGGTGAGGTTGATATCGGACTGGGGCATTAAGGCGACGTAATAAACGGCGGGTGGTTGCATTGATGAACGATTTCATGGCTCCGGTGACTAATAAAGCTTTGATTGCCTGACCGCCCACTCGTGCGGTCACGAAACATCTGGGGTCGGTATTCGCTTCCGTGTCCTCGGGTTGTGGAGGTACTGGTGTCCTCCCGACCAGGGCTATAGCCTGAACCGGCGGAGGATCTGGCTGTTGTGGCTCACGTTGCTGACTGGACATGATGGCAGCTCTATGAGGATGACAACTGCAGTCCTTCGTCAAGCGTCCATCCTCTCCGCAATACGAGCAAAAGAAACGGAACGGCTTTCTACAGTCACTCTAAATATGCCCTCGCTGCTTGCAATTCCAGTAATGGGTATTTCTATCATATTGACCGAAGTGTGGTGGCGGTTGCGGTGGATTGGGACGGTTGAATTTTGGTCGCGGTAAAGCCAATACTGCTCGGCTGTCGGTTATCGGTCGGTCTGAAGCAAAACGGTTATGAGCATTACGAGGTGGTACTGGTCGAGGCGTAGGAGCAATGTAGGGCTGTGCTTGGCGAGGCGTAAGGTTTTCTCCTCGTATGTACTCATACTTCTCTGCCAGCTTCATGAGTTCGTCTAGCGTGTAAGAATCGCATCTCTTTATATATAAATGATATTCAGATCGCAAACTATCATAAATGCGATCGATACTATCCTCTATGCTTATACGCGGGTGTCGGTAAATCAGGTATTGGGTAGCCTGTATAAAGTCCTTTGGTTTCTCGCGGAGCCCTTGCTTCTTCCGCAATATTTCCTCTTCTAATTTGCAGAGGTAGTGATCTAGGAAGGCGGTGCGGAACTGGGTCCATGACTTTA
Source organism: Melanostoma scalare (assembly GCA_949752695.1). NCBI lineage: Eukaryota > Metazoa > Arthropoda > Insecta > Diptera > Syrphidae > Melanostoma > Melanostoma scalare. The sequence goes on along the minus strand of OX456984.1, from coordinate 117,026,071 downwards.
TACGGTCTTTGTTTATACGGAACCACTCTAATGCGGTGCCCCGTAAGATCTCCGGTAAGGCCTTAACGATATCGTCGGGGCGTATGTCATAGTAGGCTGTTAATTCTGTTAATACTTTTAACTGTTCTGTGTATTCTGTTTTAGACTGTGAGTGTAAACGCAAACTTAATGTTGCATTTAACGATTGTCTTCGTTTTATTCATAATATACCCCGACACACTAGTGTGTCTCATATACGACACACTCTTTTCGGCATAGAATTAGATGAATTTTTAACTTTCAGAACCTTGTTGAGACTCCATAGCATCATCCATAATTTGTGTCCTGACTATCTTAGAGAAACATTGCATTTTGCCCAGTCGCAGAGAGGTTTAAAGTTAATTTTGCCTCACTTTTCTCACAACATTGCGGAACGTTCATTTTACGTTAATGCAATTCGTTTGTGGAACTTGCTCCCAAATGAATTGCAACGAAGAGCAGCGCCGGCGGCCTTTAAGAGGAATTTGTTTTTGCACTTATCACACCACCCTCAATAATAACCTATTTTTCAATAATCTTATCTTCTTTTTTTCTTCTTAATTGCTAGTTTTATCTATATAGGAACTTCTACTTTTCTTTGTTTTTGAATTACATCGAATTTTTAGATTTTTGTTTCTAATTAATTTCTTTTCTTTTTTCCCGTAATTTACTCAATCCAGTTAATAATGTTTTGATGCTCTAAAAGATTTATATCTTAATGTATCCCAGTTAATATAACTATTTTCGAAATAAATAAATGAAATGAAATGAAAATGAATGAAATCGTTTTTGTACTCCCACCATTGTTGTGAAATTTCTTGGGAGACCTTGCTATCCCAGGAGTATCCAGTATCCACCTATCCTGGCTTGAAGCCACTTTTATTAAACACTTCTCTCAATTGTTTTTGTAACTCGAGACACTCGTCTACAGTTTCAGCTCCACTTAATAAATCATCAACATAAAATTCTGATGTCGTGGCCTTGACTGCTAAAGGATATTTTTCTTGATCATCATTGGCTGCTTGTTGAACTGTACGAACGGCTAGAAATTGCGCCGTTGATATGCCAAAAGTGACAGTTTTGAGACGGTAGTCTTGTAGCTCCTTTGTTTCTGGATTCCTCCAAAGGATCCGCTGGAACGTGCGATGATCTGGATGCATCCATATCACCCTATACATTTTTTCGACATATGCTGTCATTACAACTTTATGTTTTCTCCAATTGAGAACCGTAGAGAATAATTTGGGTTGTATTGTTGGACCAATTAATAGCTGCTCATTTAATGATTTGCCATTTGTCGTTTTGACGGAGGCATCAAATACTACCCTCAATTTGGTTGTAGTACTTTGTTTGAATACCGCATGATGTGGTATATAATAATGCGGCTCATTGTTTGTTGGTGTGGTGGGCTACACGACTCCATATGTCCCATTGTCAAATATTCATCCAGGCAAGCTTCATACTCGCATTTAAGTTGAGCGTTTTTGGCTAACTTTCTCTGTAAGCATTCATAACGCTTTAATGCGAGCTCTCTAGACAGACCTAAGAGTCGGACCGTTGGGATCTATGAAGAGTAGTTTAACCATATATTGATTATTTGCTAATCGTTTGTAATTGGCCTTGTATAAACTCCTCACCCCTCCTTGTCGTTTGGAGTTTGAATATTGAAGTCTGGAACTTCTTCCATTTCCCAAAATTTTTGTAGTTGAAAATTGGGATTGTTACTGGAGTTGACCGTTGCGGTGAATACCTTAACTGATGTGTTGTAGGATGAAGAACTATCTCCTTGAACTACCCACCCAAAAATTGTGTTAATCGCTAATGGAGTTCCACTTGGACCACAGTGAATTCCTTCACGAATAACATGGCCATATATATCAGCCCCAAGCAGAGCATCAAACGCGCTTGGTTTCCAGAAAGTTGGATCTGCCAGCTCACGGTCCTGGAGATGTTTCCACTCGTGTGTTGACGTTTCCTTGACCGGCAATAAATCGGTGATCGTTTTTAACACGAACATTTTTACCTCTAATGTAGGTGTCTTTGTTTTGATTGGTTGAAGTTTTATTTGCACTTGCCGGTTGCAGTGTGCCGTTTGATTTTTGCTCAAACCAACAACTTCAATTGATGTGGGCATTCCACTTATTTGTAGCCTTTGGCAGGCAGACTCCGTAATAAATGATGTTTGAGATCCTGTATCGAGGAGGCATCGCAAAACCACGGATTGACCATTGCGGTCTAACGCTGCTACCAACGCTGTGGGCAGTAAGGCGTTATAACTATCAGTTGCAAGGAAATTGCTCGTCTTTTCCACCTTACTGTGAACCTCTCCTGATATTGAATCCTTTGATGAAGATTCACTGACGTGAAGCGTAGTATGATGTGGCTGTTGACATTCCTTGCAGCGATTTTTATTCCGACACTTAGTGTGTGGATGTTTGTTAGAGAAGCAGTTCATTTATCTGTTCGTTGCCTTGATTGTTTTTTGACGCGTTGGTACATCATGTTTAAAAATGTTAAACAATTTCCAACGTAGTGTTTTGCCTTACAAGCAGGGCAATGATTGTTGAGGGTGGTATGATATGATTGAATACCTTCCCTTTTAATACTAGAGGGAGTTGATTTTGCACCTACGTGGCCTCCAACGTATTCCCTTTTAATATTGGAGGTAGTTGGTTTTGCACCTACAGTGCTTCCAATGGATTCTAGAACGAGAATCCTTTTGTTCAAAAAATTTAAAATTTTTTCGAATTTTGGGAGATCTTGATTATCTCCTAGTTCCTCTTCCCAAAGACGTAACGTTAAAAACGGTAGCTTCTGCACCAGCAAATATATTAGCAGAGCATCCCATTGAGTGGTGTCTACCTTCAATGCCTTGTGCTGCTGCAAGCAATCTTCGGTTGTATCGGTTAACGTCTTTTGGCTCTTTCCTGTCTCAAGGATCATTTTTGACTGGATGACCAAGTTTTTCAGATGAAAGTTAACCAAGGTTCGCGTATTTTCGTAACGCTCCTTTAGTTTTTTCCAAGCTGGTTCATAGTCTTGGTTTGTGATGGGAGTATGTTTCAATACCTTCTCAGCATCACCAGTTAAACATCCATTTAGGTTAGGCTAGGTGGAAGTGGCTGTCAGTCAATGAGTACATTGTCCGCAAGGCCCATTGTGATACCACAGAGATCAGCAAGTTAATCACCTACTGATCTCAGAAACCCGATGTAAGATTAACGAGTTGATCACTTTCAATCCTCCATTACGGGACCAGCCGGTTAATCAACTACTAGTCGAACCACGTGGAACCCTTAATGTATTTCGAAAGACTTTTAGGGTCTATATAAGCTAGGTCGCTAGTATCAACGAAGAAGAATTCACCGAGATGAGTCCTCCTCCTATGAAGTAGTGCAGGGCATGAGCAAAGAAGGTGTTGAACGGTTTCTTCCTCCTCCTCGTCCATGCAGCTTCTGCAGAAATCATTGGAAAACACACCAAGTCTTTTGGTGTGTCTCCCTATTAGACAGTGTCCCGTAAGAACACCTATAGTAGAACCTAGATACAGACGGTTCAGGGCCAACAAACTCTTCGAGCGTTTTGAGTCAACACACGGCCAAACTTTTTTGGTTGCAAGGCAGTTGTTACTCTCAGTCCATCTGGTGTTTGTTATCCTTGAAGCGTCTTGTCTAAGTAGGAGTTTACATGTAGATATAGGTACACCTATCTTGTTCCATTCTGAGCGTAGGGAAGTGGTCGTGCCCTTTTTGGCTAGTTCGTCTGCCATACAGTTGCCTGGTATGTCCCTGTGCCCTGGCACCCATGAAAGGTGAATGTTGAACTGATTTGACATCTCCCTCAGAGACATCTGACAATTTTGGACCGTGATGGATTTTGTAGAAACAGAGGCAAGAGATTTAAGGGCAGCTTGGCTGTCTGAGAAGATCCGAATATCCGTGAAGGATATGACGTTTTCTTTGAGCCAAGACAGCACCTCCTTAATCGCCAGAATTTCCGCTTGGAACACACTACAATGATCGGGTAGGCGTAAGAAAAGACTGAGATTCAGTTTTTCTGAGTAGATTCCACTTCCCACACCTTTGCTGGTTTTTGAACCATCGGTGTAGAAGTGTATTGCTTCATTTTCCAAAAGAGCGTCATTTTCCCAAGCTTCTCTTGAAGGTATGGTTACTTGGAAATTATTGTCAAACACCAACTTGGGGGTGGTGTAGTCGGATCGATTCGGTAAGAATCTAAAGTTATCTAGAATGGTAGTGTGGCCGATTTGATTATTGGTCCACTGTGATGTAGCTCTGAGTCGAGTAGCTGAGCTAGCTGCGACTTGTTTGCTGAAGATATCTAGGGGTGTGAGATCTAGTAGTACATTGAGGGCGTCCGATGGGGTTGTCCTCAGTGCGCCACTAATACACAGACTAGCCGTTCTTTTAACTTTGGCCAGCTTGTTGTAGTTGATCATCTTGTCTAGTGCTGTCCACCAGACTATCACCCCGTATGTGAGTATCGGTCTAATTACCGAGGTAAACAGCCAATGGGTGATTTGGGGGGAGAAACCCCATTTTCCGCCAATGGCTTTTTTACAGGAGAAGAGTGCAACGTTGGCTTTATTTACTCTTTCCTCAATATTGGTTTTCCAGGTCAGTTTTTTGTCAAAAATGAGCCCTAGATATTTAGCCTGATTTGACAGTGTGAGAGTTACCCCTTTAATAGTTGGGGGTCTGAAGTCCGGAATTTTGTATTTCCTCGTAAAGAGAACTAATTCCGTTTTGTGTGGATTGATGTTCAGACCACAATCTGCAGCCCAATTGTTAAGCTTGTTAAGTGCTGTTTGTAGCAGCTCAGCTAGGGTTTGTGGGTGCTTGCCTGAAACGGCAATTGCTACATCATCGGCATAGGCTATAGTTATGAAACCTTCGTCCTCTAGGTCGATTAACAATTCCAGGTTCCACAGTAGGGGAGATAAAACTCCTCCCTGCGGGGTTCCTCTATTGGCCATTCTGCTTGTTTTGTAGTTCCCCATTTCGGAACTAATGATTCTGCTCCTGAGCATTGTTGTTATCATGTTTTTGATGTGTTCCTCTATGAGCAGCCCATCAAGAGCATTAGTGATAGAATTGTTGACATTGTTAAATGCACCCTCTATGTCTAGGAATGCGACGAGAGAGTATTCTTTGTAGTGCATTGATTTTTCAATGGTGCAAACCAGAGAGTGGAGTGCAGTTTCCACTGATTTACCTTCTGTATAGGCATGTTGCGCCGTTGAGATCAGACTAGGTTTAATTTCTTGTCTTAAATGTATGTCAATCATTCTTTCCAGTGTTTTAAGGAGGAAGGATGGTAGACAAATAGGTCTTAAATCTTTTGGATTTACATGGGAGCTTTTGCTGGCTTTAGGTATAAAGACGACCCTAGCTTCTCTCCAGGCCTTGGGAATGTAAGCATAGCTGATGCATCCTTTCATGATCATCTCTAAGTTATAGATGATGATGTCTGAAACCTGCTGCAGCTCCGCAGGGATAATTCCGTCAGGCCCTGGTGATTTATAGGGGTCAAAGCTGTTTATTGCCCATAACAGTATATCTCTAGAGATAAGACCTTTACCTGATTGGTTTGCGAGTTGAGGCAAGTGCTCCTCGTCTGTTATTGTCAACGAGCTACCAGGGAAATGAGTATCCAGTAGCAAGTTTAATGTTTCTTCATATGAGCTGGTCCAGTTGCCGTTTTCATCTTTTATAGAACTTGGCATGTTTGGACTCGTTGATAGGATTTTCCTAAGTCTAGATGCCTCTGAGGAGTCTTCAATTTTATTGCAGAATTCTTTAAAAGAGGATCTTTTGCTTATTCGCAACCTCTTTTTGTAAATCCTAAGGGATTCCCTATATAGATCCCAGTCTATGGGATTTCTGGAAGATTTGGCTCGATTGAAAAGCTTCGCACAACTTTTCTTGAGCGGTTCTAGCTCTTTGGTCCACCAGTGTGGTTTCTTCTTCCCTCTTACTATGGTAAGAGGACAGGAGTTACACAAGGCCTGGTTAAGAGCACTAGTTAGATCGTCGACTTTGCTGTCAAGATCCTTGGGGTTTGAAGGGAAGCTATTGTCATTGTAGTTGTAACAATGTTTGAAGATTTCCCTGAATTTTACCTATTCAGTTTTCCTATAATTACGGAAGCGTATGGGTTTTGGTGTGTCATCTGTTAGACTAAATTGGATGTATCTGTGATCAGAGAAGGAGTGATCCTTAGATACAGCCCAATTTTTAATCTTGTTATAGATTGATTGAGATACAAAGGTAACATCTAAAACCTCTTGTCTGTTTTTTGTGACAAAGGTTGGTTCGTTACCGATATTGCAGATAAGAAGGTTAGTACTTAGTATAAAATTAAAAAGAGACTCACCCCTTTCATTTACGTCCGTACTCCCCCATACTGCGTGATGTGCGTTGACGTCACTTCCTATTATAAGATCCGCTTTGAGCTTTGTTGCGCTTTTTATTACGCGCTCGAGCGTCTCTCCTGGTAGCGGCCCCGGTTGGTCATGGCCTAGATAGGCGGACGTGAGCCAGTAAGTCCCACTGTTGGTCTGCAGTTTTACTGTTGTGGTGTCGCAATTGCTGTAATTAGGTAGTAAAAATACGTTAAGTGTTTTCTTTGCCAGTATGCAGGATCTTGGTTCACCTTTGTCCGTCACATACAGCAGAGAATAATCTTTCGTCCTGAGTCCTTTTACCATGGATTTATTAATCCATGGTTCCTGGATCAGGACTATATCCTCGCCGGACTTGCTTAGTCGGAGAAGGAGTCCGGCCGAGGCTTTGATGGAGTGTTGGAGATTAATCTGGAGTATCTGCAGCATTGCTACAATCATCCAGCTTAATCTCCAACACTGTAGCATTAAGGTCCTCCATATCTGAGGCGGAGTCTAGCAACTCATCCTCAGAAAGGAGAACCTCAAGCATTTCATCGTCGGAGTCTAAGACTCCACCTTTGTTGTTGTCGTCCTTATCGGACGATTTGATTTCAGTTGCGTCTTGATCAGACACTATTATTGTAGTCTTTTCGACCAGTTTCGAGGAAGACAGCTGTTCCAAAGAATCAGAGCAACTTGCCGCGTCTGTCTCCATGATGGAAGATTCGACGCTCGCAGTGGACTCCTTGGCTTCGGATTCAGCCGCTTGCTTTGGAAGCTTTGCAGCGTCCTCATCTTTTTTGTATATTTTCAGCACTAGGCTGTCAAAGCCGTACTGAATAACACCCCCGCGTGCCGCCAGGGGTTCTAATGACTCCTTATTCAGGATGACAAGAGCCGACCGATAACGACCCACCGACTCTTTTTCAATCACCGGAACCGTCCAATCGTGAGTGGGCAGATCCGGGTTGCTGTATTTAATCAACTGGAGAACCATCTCCCGCGATTCATGTAGGGCCGGTACCAAGTCACGAGCTCTCGGTCTGCTTGGGATATCCTCCCTTGCCACAACCTCTAGCTTAGCACCTGGCCAGATCTCTCCTAAACCGCTGACAGCAAGTTTATATAGGTGAAGCGATCTCTGGTCTTGGCAGGCGATCAGCTTGACGCGGTTTTGATGCCAGCCAGCGTCGCTAATTCTTGGGAGGGGTCCCGGATTCACCTCGATAACAGGTATAAACCTGAAAGCGAGGTGAGCCTTGACGTCCGCCCACCTGTCGGCAGAGATGTTTCCATCCATATTGCTCCCGTCGATGACCGCGACAACAATCTGTCCCTTTACCACGTCACCAAAGGATTGCCCCGGCACCATTGTCGATGGAACGCTAACCCCGACTCTTGGCTTTTTTGGTTGAGGTTTTTCAACCTCAAACGACCTGTTTCGCTTCGACGTTGAGTCTTGGCTGGTCTCTTCTGCAATTTTACTTGCCCACTTCAATTTATCAACCTCACCCGGGGTTCTCTCCACTGCGGGTTTACCACCCACCGTTTCAATTACCCTCCCGCTCCACCAATTGGAGGATTCATTGTACTCGACGAGGGTACGCACCAACCCGCAGGGTTAGGGTTGCTAATCGCCTCTCCAACCCTGCCAGTCTGAACGGCCCTCCCCGTGTCCTTTATTTTAAGGGCATTCAAGGTGGAGATGGAGTCGTTGATCACCCCTCCGTTTCCCCTCTTTGTAAGTTTCATCTCGTTCTGTCTTGATGATAGCACCAAAGCAGGCGAATTGTTTTCAAAGCTAATATTGGGGACTTCATCCCCTCTATTAGCAGTGGCGGTCCGTTTGCCCTCCGATTCACTGGCTAGAACTAGCTTTGCGGCATGCTCTTGACCAGTTTCCAGCGGGCTGTGCTGCTCGCCAGAGTCGGGATTCTTGGTTCCCACTGCACAGACCTGAACTGGCTTTGCAGTGAAGTGTGGTGTAGATGAAGTGGTGTAGAAGTGTATTGCTTCATTTTCCAAAAGAGCGCCATTTTCCCAAGCTTCTCTTGAAGGTATGGTTACTTGGAAGTTATTGTCAAACAACAAATTGGGGGTGGTGTAGTCGGATCGATTCGGTAAGAATCTAAAGTTATCTAGAATGGTAGTGTGGCCGATTTGTTTATTGGTCCACTGTGATGTAGCTCTGAGTCGAGTAGCTGAGCTAGCTGCGACTTGTTTGCTGAAGATATCTAGGGGTGTGAGATCTAGTAGTACATTGAGGGTGTCCGATGGGGTTGTCCTCAGTGCGCCACTAGTACACAGACTAGCCGTTCTTTGAACTTTGGCCAGCTTGTTGTAGTTGATCATCTTGTCTAGTGCTGTCCACCAGACTATCACCCCGTATGTGAGTATCGGTCTAATTACCGAGGTAAACAGCCAATGGGTGATTTGGGGGAAGAAACCCCATTTTCCGCCAATGGCTTTTTTACAGGAGAAGAGTGCAACGTTGGCTTTATTTACTCTTTCCTCAATATTGGTTTTCCAGGTTAGTTTTTTGTCAAAAATGAGCCCTAGATATTTAGCCTGATTTGACAGTGTGAGAGTTACCCCTTTAATAGTTGGGGGTCTGAAGTCCGGAATTTTGTATTTCCTCGTAAAGAGAACTAATTCCGTTTTGTGTGGATTGATGTTCAGACCACAATCTGCAGCCCAATTGTTAAGCTTGTTAAGTGCTGTTTGTAGCAGCTCAGCTAGGGTTTGTGGGTGCTTGCCTGAAACGGCAATTGCTACATCATCGGCATAGGCTATAGTTATGAAACCTTCGTCCTCTAGGTCGATTAACAATTCCAGGTTCCACAGTAGGGGAGATAAAACTCCTCCCTGCGGGGTTCCTCTATTGGCCATTCTGCTTGTTTTGTAGTTCCCCATTTCGGAACTAATGATTCTGCTCCTGAGCATTGTTGTAATCATGTTTTTGATGTGTTCCTCTATGAGCAGCCCATTAAGAGCATTAGTGATAGAATTGTTGACATTGTTAAATGCACCCTCTATGTCTAGGAATGCGACGAGGGATTTTTCAATGGTGCAAACCAGAGAGTGGAGTGCAGTTTCCACTGATTTACCTTCTGTATAGGCATGTTGCGCCGTTGAGATCAGACTAGGTTTAATTTCTTGTCTTAAATGTATGTCAATCATTCTTTCCAGTGTTTTAAGGAGGAAGGATGATAGACAAATAGGTCTTAAATCTTTTGGATTTACATGGGAGCTTTTGCTGGCTTTAGGTATAAAGACGACCCTAGCTTCTCTCCAGGCCTTGGGAATATAAGCATAGCTGATGCATCCTTTCATGATCATCTCTAAGTTATAGATGATGATGTCTGAAACGTGGTGCAGCTCCGCAGGGATAATTCCTTCAGGCCCTGGTGATTTATAAGGGTCAAAGCTGTTTATTGCCCATAACAGTATATCTCTAGAGATAAGACCTTTACCTGATTGGTTTGCGAGTTGAGGCAAGTGCTCCTCGTCTGTTATTGTCAACGAGCTACCAGGGAAATGAGTATCCAGTAGCAAGTTTAATGTTTCTTCATATGAGCTGGTCCAGTTGCCGTTTTCATCTTTTATAGAACTTGGCATGTTTGGACTCGTTGATAGGATTTTCCTAAGTCTAGATGCCTCTGAGGAGTCTTCAATTTTATTGCAGAATTCTTTCCAAGAGGATTTTTTGCTTATTCGTAACCTCTTTTTGTAAATCCTAAGGGATTCCTTATATAGATCCCAGTCTATGGGATTTCTGGAAGATTTGGCTCGATTGAAAAGCTTCGCACAACTTTTCTTGAGCGGTTCTAGCTCTTTGGTCCACCAGTGTGGTTTCTTCTTCCCTCTTACTATGGTAAGAGGACAGGAGTTACACAATGCCTGGTTAAGAGCACTAGTTAGATCGTCGACTTTGCTGTCAAGATCCTTGGGGTTTGAAGGGAAGCTATTGTCATTGTAGTTGTAACAATGTTTGAAGATTTCCCTGAATTTTACCTATTCAGTTTTCCTATAATTACGGAAGCGTATGGGTTTTGGTGTGTCATCTGTTAGACTAAATTGGATGTATCTGTGATCAGAGAAGGAGTGATCCTTAGATACAGCCCAATTTTTAATCTTGTTATAGATTGATTGAGATACAAAGGTAACATCTAAAACCTCTTGTCTGTTTTTTGTGACAAAGGTTGGTTCGTTACCGATATTGCAGATAAGAAGGTTAGTACTTAGTATAAAATTAAAAAGAGACTCACCCCTTTCATTTACGTCCGTACTCCCCCATACTGCGTGATGTGCGTTGACGTCACTTCCTATTATAAGATCCGCTTTGAGCTTTGTTGCGCTTTTTATTACGCGCTCGAGCGTCTCTCCTGGTAGCGGCCCCGGTTGGTCATGGCCTAGATAGGCGGACGTGAGCCAGTAAGTCCCACTGTTGGTCTGCAGTTTTACTGTTGTGGTGTCGCAATTGCTGTAATTAGTTAGTAAAAAATACGTTAAGTGTTTTCTTTGCCAGTATGCAGGATCTTGGTTCACCTTTGTCCGTCACATACAGCAGAGAATAATCTTTCGTCCTGAGTCCTTTTACCATGGATTTATTAATCCATGGTTCCTGGATCAGGACTATATCCTCGCCGGACTTGCTTAGTCGGAGAAGGAGTCCGGCCGAGGCTTTGATGGAGTGTTGGAGATTAATCTGGAGTATCTGCAGCATTGCTACAATCATCCAGCTTAATCTCCAACACTGTAGCATTAAGGTCCTCCATATCTGAGGCGGAGTCTAGCAACTCATCCTCAGAAAGGAGAACCCCAAGCATTTCATCGTCGGAGTCTAAGACTCCACCTTTGTTGTTGTCGTCCTTATCGGACGATTTGATTTCAGTTGCGTCTTGATCAGACACTATTATTGTAGTCTTTTCGACCAGTTTCGAGGAAGACAGCTGTTCCAAAGAATCAGAGCAGCTTGCCGCGTCTGTCTCCATGATGGAAGATTCGACGCTCGCAGTGGACTCCTTGGCTTCGGATTCAGCCGCTTGCTTTGGAAGCTTTGCAGCGTCCTCATCTTTTTTGTATATTTTCAGCACTAGGCTGTCAAAGCCGTACTGAATAACACCCCCGCGTGCCGCCAGGGGTTCTAATGACTCCTTATTCAGGATGACAAGAGCCGACCGATAACGACCCACCGACTCTTTTTCAATCACCGGAACCGTCCAATCGTGAGTGGGCAGATCCGGGTTGCTGTATTTAATCAACTGGAGAACCATCTCCCGCGATTCATGTAGGGCCGGTACCAAGTCACGAGCTCTCGGTCTGCTTGGGATATCCTCCCTTGCCACAACCTCTAGCTTAGCACCTGGCCAGATCTCTCCTAAACCGCTGACAGCAAGTTTATATAGGTGAAGCGATCTCTGGTCTTGGCAGGCGATCAGCTTGACGCGGTTTTGATGCCAGCCAGCGTCGCTAATTCTTGGGAGGGGTCCCGGATTCGCCTCGATAACAGGTATAAACCTGAAAGCGAGGTGAGCCTTGACGTCCGCCCACCTGTCGGCAGAGATGTTTCCATCCGGAGTCCGGCCGAGGCCGAGGCTTTGATGGAGTGTTGGAGATTAATCTGGAGTATCTGCAGCATTGCTACAATCATCCAGCTTAATCTCCAACACTGTAGCATTAAGGTCCTCCATATCTGAGGCGGAGTCTAGCAACTCATCCTCAGAAAGGAGAACCCCAAGCATTTCATCGTCGGAGTCTAAGACTCCACCTTTGTTGTTGTCGTCCTTATCGGACGATTTGATTTCAGTTGCGTCTTGATCAGACACTATTATTGTAGTCTTTTCGACCAGTTTCGAGGAAGACAGCTGTTCCAAAGAATCAGAGCAACTTGCCACGTCTGTCTCCATGATGGAAGATTCGACGCTCGCAGTGGACTCCTTGGCTTCGGATTCAGCCGCTTGCTTTGGAAGCTTTGCAGCGTCCTCATCTTTTTTGTATATTTTCAGCACTAGGCTGTCAAAGCCGTACTGAATAACACCCCCGCGTGCCGCCAGGGGTTCTAATGACTCCTTATTCAGGATGACAAGAGCCGACCGATAACGACCCACCGACTCTTTTTCAATCACCGGAACCGTCCAATCGTGAGTGGGCAGATCCGGGTTGCTGTATTTAATCAACTGGAGAACCATCTCCCGCGATTCATGTAGGGCCGGTACCAAGTCACGAGCTCTCGGTCTGCTTGGGATATCCTCCCTTGCCACAACCTCTAGCTTAACACCTGGCCAGATCTCTCCTAAACCGCTGACAGCAAGTTTATATAGGTGAAGCGATCTCTGGTCTTGGCAGGCGATCAGCTTGACGCGGTTTTGATGCCAGCCAGCGTCGCTAATTCTTGGGAGGGGTCCCGGATTCGCCTCGATAACAGGTATAAACCTGAAAGCGAGGTGAGCCTTGACGTCCGCCCACCTGTCGGCAGAGATGTTTCCATCCATATTGCTCCCGTCGATGACCGCGACAACAATCTGTCCCTTTACCACGTCACCAAAGGATAGCCCCGGCACCAGTGTCGATGGAACGCTAACCCCGACTCTTGGCTTTTTTGGTTGAGGTTTTTCAACCTCAAACGACCTGTTTCGCTTTACCACGTCACCAAAGGATTGCCCCGGCACCAGTGTCGATGGAACGCTAACCCCGACTCTTGGCTTTTTTGGTTGAGGTTTTTCAACCTCAAACGACCTGTTTCGCTTCGACGTTGAGTCTTGGCTGGTCTCTTCTGCCATTTTACTTGCCCACTTCAATTTATCAACCTCACCCGGGGTTCTCTCCACTGCGGGTTTACCAACCACCGTTTCAATTACCCTTCTGGCTTGGCGACCGCGACGTATCTGAGCGGGCGTTTTTTTGATCTGAGTCCCCCCCTTGGCCGAGCTGGAGTTGTTAATCACCTCTCCCGCTCCACCAATTGGAGGATTCATTGTACTCGACGAGGGTACGCACCGACCCGCAGAGTTGGGGTTGCTAATCGCCTCTCCAACCCTGCCAGTCTGAACGGCCCTCCCCATGTCCTTTATTTTAAGGGCATTCAAGGTGGAGATGGAGTCGTTGATCACCCCTCCGTTTCCCCTCTTTGTAAGTTTCATCTCGTCCTGTCTTGATGATAGCACCAAAGCAGGCGAATTGTTTTCAAAGCTAATATTGGGGACTTCATTCCCTCTATTAGCAGTGGCGGTCCGTTTGCCCTCCGATTCACTGGCTAGAACTAGCTTTGCAGCATGCTCTTGACCAGTTTCCAGCGGGCTGTGCTGCTCGCCAGAGTCGGGATTCTTGGTTCCCACTGCACAGACCTGAACTGGCTTTGCAGTGAAGTGTGGTGTAGATGAAGTGGTGTAGAAGTGTATTGCTTCATTTTCCAAAAGAGCGCCATTTTCCCAAGCTTCTCTTGAAGGTATGGTTACTTGGAAATTATTTTCAAACACCAACTTGGGTTTGGTGTAGTCGGATCGATTCGGTAAGAATCTAAAGTTATCTAGAATGGTAGTGTGGCCGATTTGTTTATTGGTCCACTGTGATGTAGCTCTGAGCCGAGTAGCTGAGCTAGCTGCGACTTGTTTGCTGAAGATATCTAGGGGTGTGAGATCTAGTAGTGCATTGAGGGCGTCCGATGGGGTTGTCCTCAGTGCGCCACTAATACACAGACTAGCCGTTCTTTGAACTTTGGCCAGCTTGTTGTAGTTGATCATCTTGTCTAGTGCTGTCCACCAGACTATCACCCCGTATGTGAGTATCGGTCTAATTACCGAGGTAAACAGCCAATGGGTGATTTGGGGGGAGAACCCCATTTTCCGCCAATGGCTTTTTTACAGGAGAAGAGTGCAACGTTGGCTTTATTTACTCTTTCCTCAATATTGGTTTTCCAGGTCAGTTTTTTGTCAAAAATGAGCCCTAGATATTTAGCCTGATTTGACAGTGTGAGAGTTACCCCTTTAATAGTTGGGGGTCTGAAGTCCGGAATTTTGTATTTCCTCGTAAAGAGAACTAATTCCGTTTTGTGTGGATTGATGTTCAGACCACAATCTGCAGCCCAATTGTTAAGCTTGTTAAGTGCTGTTTGTAGCAGCTCAGCTAGGGTTTGTGGGTGCTTGCCTGAAACGGCAATTGCTACATCATCGGCATAGGCTATAGTTATGAAACCTTCGTCCTCTAGGTCGATTAACAATTCCAGGTTCCACAGTAGGGGAGATAAAACTCCTCCCTGCGGGGTTCCTCTATTGGCCATTCTGCTTGTTTTGTAGTTCCCCATTTCGGAACTAATGATTCTGCTCCTGAGCATTGTTGTTATCATGTTTTTGATGTGTTCCTCTATGAGCAGCCCATTAAGAGCATTAGTGATAGAATTGTTGACATTGTTAAATGCACCCTCTATGTCTAGGAATGCGACGAGGGATTTTTCAATGGTGCAAACCAGAGAGTGGAGTGCAGTTTCCACTGATTTACCTTCTGTATAGGCATGTTGCGCCGTTGAGATCAGACTAGGTTTAATTTCTTGTCTTAAATGTATGTCAATCATTCTTTCCAGTGTTTTAAGGAGGAAGGATGATAGACAAATAGGTCTTAAATCTTTTGGATTTACATGGGAGCTTTTGCTGGCTTTAGGTATAAAGACGACCCTAGCTTCTCTCCAGGCCTTGGGAATATAAGCATAGCTGATGCATCCTTTCATGATCATCTCTAAGTTATAGATGATGATGTCTGAAACGTGGTGCAGCTCCGCAGGGATAATTCCTTCAGGCCCTGGTGATTTATAAGGGTCAAAGCTGTTTATTGCCCATAACAGTATATCTCTAGAGATAAGACCTTTACCTGATTGGTTTGCGAGTTGAGGCAAGTGCTCCTCGTCTGTTATTGTCAACGAGCTACCAGGGAAATGAGTATCCAGTAGCAAGTTTAATGTTTCTTCATATGAGCTGGTCCAGTTGCCGTTTTCATCTTTTATAGAACTTGGCATGTTTGGACTCGTTGATAGGATTTTCCTAAGTCTAGATGCCTCTGAGGAGTCTTCAATTTTATTGCAGAATTCTTTCCAAGAGGATCTTTTGCTTATTCGTAACCTCTTTTTGTAAATCCTAAGGGATTCCTTATATAGATCCCAGTCTATGGGATTTCTGGAAGATTTGGCTCGATTGAAAAGCTTCGCACAACTTTTCTTGAGCGGTTCTAGCTCTTTGGTCCACCAGTGTGGTTTCTTCTTCCCTCTTACTATGGTAAGAGGACAGGAGTTACACAATGCCTGGTTAAGAGCACTAGTTAGATCGTCGACTTTGCTGTCAAGATCCTTGGGGTTTGAAGGGAAGCTATTGTCATTGTAGTTGTAACAATGTTTGAAGATTTCCCTGAATTTTACATAGTCAGTTTTCCTATAATTACGTAAGCGTATGGGTTTTGGTGTGTCATCTGTTAGACTAAATTGGATGTATCTGTGATCAGAGAAGGAGTGATCCTTAGATACAGCCCAATTTTTAATCTTGTTATAGATTGATTGAGATACAAAGGTAACATCTAAAACCTCTTGTCTGTTTTTTGTGACAAAGGTTGGTTCGTTACCGATATTGCAGATAAGAAGGTTAGTACTTAGTATAAAATTAAAAAGAGACTCACCCCTTTCATTTACGTCCGTACTCCCCCATACTGCGTGATGTGCGTTGACGTCACTTCCTATTATAAGATCCGCTTTGAGCTTTGTTGCGCTTTTTATTACGCGCTCGAGCGTCTCTCCTGGTAGCGGCCCCGGTTGGTCATGGCCTAGATAGGCGGACGTGAGCCAGTAAGTCCCACTGTTGGTCTGCAGTTTTACTATTCTGGTGTCGCAATTGCTGTAATTAGGTAGTAAAAATACGTTAAGTGTTTTCTTTGCCAGTATGCAGGATCTTGGTTCACCTTTGTCCGTCACATACAGCAGAGAATAATCTTTCGTCCTGAGTCCTTTTACCATGGATTTATTAATCCATGGTTCCTGGATCAGGACTATATCCTCGCCGGACTTGCTTAGTCGGAGAAGGAGTCCGGCCGAGGCTTTGATGGAGTGTTGGAGATTAATCTGGAGTATCTGCAGCATTGCTACAATCATCCAGCTTAATCTCCAACACTGTAGCATTAAGGTCCTCCATATCTGAGGCGGAGTCTAGCAACTCATCCTCAGAAAGGAGAACCCCAAGCATTTCATCGTCGGAGTCTAAGACTCCACCTTTGTTGTTGTCGTCCTTATCGGACGATTTGATTTCAGTTGCGTCTTGATCAGACACTATTATTGTAGTCTTTTCGACCAGTTTCGAGGAAGACAGCTGTTCCAAAGAATCAGAGCAACTTGCCGCGTCTGTCTCCATGATGGAAGATTCGACGCTCGCAGTGGACTCCTTGGCTTCGGATTCAGCCGCTTGCTTTGGAAGCTTTGCAGCGTCCTCATCTTTTTTGTATATTTTCAGCACTAGGCTGTCAAAGCCGTACTGAATAACACCCCCGCGTGCCGCCAGGGGTTCTAATGACTCCTTATTCAGGATGACAAGAGCCGACCGATAACGACCCACCGACTCTTTTTCAATCACCGGAACCGTCCAATCGTGAGTGGGCAGATCCGGGTTGCTGTATTTAATCAACTGGAGAACCATCTCCCGCGATTCATGTAGGGCCGGTACCAAGTCACGAGCTCTCGGTCTGCTTGGGATATCCTCCCTTGCCACAACCTCTAGCTTAACACCTGGCCAGATCTCTCCTAAACCGCTGACAGCAAGTTTATATAGGTGAAGCGATCTCTGGTCTTGGCAGGCGATCAGCTTGACGCGGTTTTGATGCCAGCCAGCGTCGCTAATTCTTGGGAGGGGTCCCGGATTCGCCTCGATAACAGGTATAAACCTGAAAGCGAGGTGAGCCTTGACGTCCGCCCACCTGTCGGCAGAGATGTTTCCATCCGGAGTCCGGCCGAGGCCGAGGCTTTGATGGAGTGTTGGAGATTAATCTGGAGTATCTGCAGCATTGCTACAATCATCCAGCTTAATCTCCAACACTGTAGCATTAAGGTCCTCCATATCTGAGGCGGAGTCTAGCAACTCATCCTCAGAAAGGAGAACCCCAAGCATTTCATCGTCGGAGTCTAAGACTCCACCTTTGTTGTTGTCGTCCTTATCGGACGATTTGATTTCAGTTGCGTCTTGATCAGACACTATTATTGTAGTCTTTTCGACCAGTTTCGAGGAAGACAGCTGTTCCAAAGAATCAGAGCAACTTGCCACGTCTGTCTCCATGATGGAAGATTCGACGCTCGCAGTGGACTCCTTGGCTTCGGATTCAGCCGCTTGCTTTGGAAGCTTTGCAGCGTCCTCATCTTTTTTGTATATTTTCAGCACTAGGCTGTCAAAGCCGTACTGAATAACACCCCCGCGTGCCGCCAGGGGTTCTAATGACTCCTTATTCAGGATGACAAGAGCCGACCGATAACGACCCACCGACTCTTTTTCAATCACCGGAACCGTCCAATCGTGAGTGGGCAGATCCGGGTTGCTGTATTTAATCAACTGGAGAACCATCTCCCGCGATTCATGTAGGGCCGGTACCAAGTCACGAGCTCTCGGTCTGCTTGGGATATCCTCCCTTGCCACAACCTCTAGCTTAACACCTGGCCAGATCTCTCCTAAACCGCTGACAGCAAGTTTATATAGGTGAAGCGATCTCTGGTCTTGGCAGGCGATCAGCTTGACGCGGTTTTGATGCCAGCCAGCGTCGCTAATTCTTGGGAGGGGTCCCGGATTCGCCTCGATAACAGGTATAAACCTGAAAGCGAGGTGAGCCTTGACGTCCGCCCACCTGTCGGCAGAGATGTTTCCATCCATATTGCTCCCGTCGATGACCGCGACAACAATCTGTCCCTTTACCACGTCACCAAAGGATAGCCCCGGCACCAGTGTCGATGGAACGCTAACCCCGACTCTTGGCTTTTTTGGTTGAGGTTTTTCAACCTCAAACGACCTGTTTCGCTTTACCACGTCACCAAAGGATTGCCCCGGCACCAGTGTCGATGGAACGCTAACCCCGACTCTTGGCTTTTTTGGTTGAGGTTTTTCAACCTCAAACGACCTGTTTCGCTTCGACGTTGAGTCTTGGCTGGTCTCTTCTGCCATTTTACTTGCCCACTTCAATTTATCAACCTCACCCGGGGTTCTCTCCACTGCGGGTTTACCACCCACCGTTTCAATTACCCTTCTGGCTTGGCGACCGCGACGTATCTGAGCGGGCGTTTTTTTGATCTGAGTCCCCCCCTTGGCCGAGCTGGAGTTGTTAATCACCTCTCCCGCTCCACCAATTGGAGGATTCATTGTACTCGACGAGGGTACGCACCGACCCGCAGAGTTGGGGTTGCTAATCGCCTCTCCAACCCTGCCAGTCTGAACGGCCCTCCCCATGTCCTTTATTTTAAGGGCATTCAAGGTGGAGATGGAGTCGTTGATCACCCCTCCGTTTCCCCTCTTTGTAAGTTTCATCTCGTCCTGTCTTGATGATAGCACCAAAGCAGGCGAATTGTTTTCAAAGCTAATATTGGGGACTTCATCCCCTCTATTAGCAGTGGCGGTCCGTTTGCCCTCCAATTCACTGGCTAGAACTAGCTTTGCAGCATGCTCTTGACCAGTTTCCAGCGGGCTGTGCTGCTCGCCAGAGTCGGGATTCTTGGTTCCCACTGCACAGACCTGAACTGGCTTTGCAGCTGGTTCAGAGCCTGTGTGCGAACCTTGTATCCCGCTGGTGGAAGGTATGCCCGTTGGCTCACATTCCTGCTTCGACTTTTCAGCCAAATCGGAGAATGTGTACAACTTTCGTTGCCTCCCCCCAGTTTTCTTTTTTGTCTTTTTGTTCGTTTTTTTGTCTGTTTTTTTGTTTGTTTGTTAGTTTTTAAAAATTCCATAGAAAGTCCCACGAGTAACTACGGAAGGAAAAGGTCAGCCCCGGCAGAGCCGTGTACCGGGGTAAGGCTAGTCTATTCTGGACCCTGCCAAGCATCCAGAAGAGCTCGTTATTGATTGGTTTATCCCCCAACCTTTAATTCTTCGGCACAGATTATAAATGCTCACACCACCACTGAAACTAGGAACCTCGTATCTATGGTGAGATTGGATCTCTACGGATTGTGCTATTGAGAAGTCACAACCACCCAGCGATCTAACCTAACCTTGGCTGTCACCGCCTGACATCGTACAGACACTGATAAGTATATGTAGTGAACATTGCCCGCCCGGCACCCACTTGGAGGGTTCGATCGAGGATTTTTGCCAGGCTAAACATCCCTTTAAATAATGTAATTTTTGTACGGATTGTATTTGTGGATCGTCGTGGATAAGTGATTTAAATAAGTCGGAGAATGACCTCCACGAATTATAATCTCCATGGAATTTGGGCAGTGTTATTTTTGGCAACTGGGTCTGCTTGAAACGCGACTCTGCATTATTTGTCGAATTTTGATTGGCCTCTGGCGCTGTTCGACTGCAGCCTTCTTCAAGTTCCGCCATATATTCATAATATTTGACCTCCACTTCATCAAAGTGTTGTTTTGTTATATAGGCGTTGTCAGATTCCACCTTTGTGGTAAGAATGGTTTCATGAATTTTCCGATCCTGGTTGACAAACTCGAACCACAGATCACGCATATCTATGATTCTTAGCTTATAGAAACTAGCAGTTCTTTTGTCCAACCTGGTTTTTTTGCCATTTTCAATGGTTTTTTCAATGTTTGCTTTCAAAACAATTTGTTTGATAAGCAATATTTCTAGGTCGCTCATGACTTATGAAGTTTAGTGTGTAGCCCGTTTTCAAAAAATTGATTTTTTTGCAGTTTAACACAGAAAAAAAACAAGGTGAACAAAAAAAAAGATAAAAAAAGGATCAAATATGGATTTTTAAAAAGGTTATTAATTGATATCACAATTCCTGGATGGAACCACCAATGTTTTTTGCCCAACGTTGATGCTTACCTTTTTTGATAAACTCAAATCAAGCAAAAATTTACAAATAAAAAGATTCGGAATTTTCGTGATATTTCAATTAACAAGTTTTTTATTGCCGATATCTGATTAGCTAATTATAGACAAGGTTTATTTGTTAGTCAATTGATATGCGTTTAAGTACTATCGTGTAACGCTTTTGTTGTGTCGGATTTCCATGTTATTTTCCCTATGGTTGAGTATTTTCTTAGCTCTCCAGCCGACTATATCGCCGAGCACTGTTAAGTGCACGATTTACGTATTATCTGAGCTCGCCAGCCGATTGAAGTGAAACTAAAACGTTTGATGTCTATGTTAAAACTTGACTTTATTTTACAAAATGCAGCGCTTTATACACTGCTTTCAATTCTATTCAATATAATACAAAATACAAAATGTGACTCAATTGAACTCATATGCACTTTGGTTCTCAATTTCTCACTCGCATAGAATGGACTCATTCTTCGATCCATTCTAGTGCAACATGATCCCTCAGTGCAATGTGTTCAGTTGGTCACAAACAAAATTTACTATTCTCTTTTCTGACTCACTATGTGCATGCGGTCATTCATTAATATGTCATCAGCATGCACAAGTGGTTTCAGATTATCGGGAAATACATTGTTTTGTACATACACAACACCCTCACCGTAAAAAAAAATGATTTTATTATTTTTGAATGAGAAAATTATTTTTAAATGAAATTTGATCTGTTTATATTTACATGTTTCTTGCTCTTATCAATCTGTTATTGTGTATTTCTTTATTTTTGTTCTTTGGAGAGTTTTGTTCAATTATTTTATAGGGACCTTTAAATGGTTTATCTAGTTTTTTCTTATTGCCTATTTTTATATCACACTATTTGGAGAGTTTTGTTCAATTATTTTATAGGGACCTTTAAATGGTTTATCTAGTTTTTTCTTATTGCCTATTTTTATGTATACATAGTCTCCTACTTTGAAATTTGCTTTATTTACATTTGGTTGGTTATTACTTATTTTCGTCTTATTTAATTCTAAGTTTTCTTTAGCTTTTTCGTATGCATATTTTAATTTTAATTTGAATTCATTTACATAGTCATCTAAGTTATAAATTTCTGTTTTATTTTTAATTATTTCAAAAGGTAAAGTACATAATTTACCATATACCAATTCAAAGGGTGCGTAATTTGTGGTACTGTGTGGTGTAGTGTTGTATGTGTAAGTGTTGTATGGTAGTAACTCTTCCCATTCGTCTTTTCCGTTCATAGTCATTAAATAGTCGTTCAGAACTCTATGGTTTCTTTCTATTGAGCCTAAAGTTTCATGGTGAAATGGCGTAGATGTAGCCTTTTCTATTTTTAATAGTTTGCATATGTTTACTAGTAGTTCATTTGTGAATTCTGTGCCTTTATCTGTTTTTAATTTCCTAAAACAACCATACTTTAAAATGAATTTTTCTACTATAGTCTTTGCTACTGAAACGGCATCTTTTGTAACTAATGGAAATGCTTCAATGAATTTTGTAAGCTCACATTGAATTGTCAGAATATACCTGTATCCAATTGATGGTCTGAGTGGTCCTACTGTATCTATTGTTATTGTTTCAAATGATGTATTTGGTGTCTCTGTTTTTGTGAATTGTTCTTTTGTATATTTTGTTATTTTAGCCTCATTACAAATTTTGCACTTATTTATATAATTTTGATATTTCTGCTTAAGCTTTGCTATACATCTTCTTATACCTATATGTCCTCCTAATTTATCATCATGATACCTTTTTATTATTTCATTCATTTCTGTTATATTATGCACTCTTTTTGGTTCATTGTTTAATATAATGTCTAGACAATTTTCTTTTCCATTTTTCTGTAGTTCATTAAATATCTTCTTAAATTTGTGCACTGATATTGTTTCAAATATTTCATTATTCCTTGCTAACGCTAGCTTTTCTAACTTCACATGCTTTGCATAGGATAATAGTTTCCTCAGAATCAATTTTAAATCTGATAATGATTTATCACTGTATCCAGCATGTATTTTATCTTTGACTGCATATATTTTTTCTTTTTGGGTACCCACTAAATTTTTTATATTCTCAAGTTGCAACTTCTTAATATTCCTAGTGTCTGAAATTGATATGCATTCCCATATGTGAAAGTGATCAGTCTCCACTGGTGGCATTGTTTCCGGTTTTTTTTTCTTTTTCACTGGTGTTAACTATGTTTCTCAGTTTCATTGCTCTAGTTAGGACATTTATACTTAGTTTAGGTATCATTTCTTTTAACTCTTCTGAACTAATCTTTATTCTAGATAATGCATCAGCATTCGTATTCATCTTTCCTTGCTTAAAAACTATATCAAAATCGTAATCCATTAAATCTACTCTAATTCTAGTCAACTTAGATGAAGGGTTCTTATGTGTAAATAAACTAACTAATGGTCTGTGATCTGTGTACACAATAAATCTTCTTCCATACAGATAAGGTCTAAAATGGTTTATTCCCCAATGAATACCAAGTAATTCTTTCTCTATTACTGATTTATTTAGTTCGTGTTTGTTTAATGCTTTACTGGCATATGCAATGGGCTTATCATCACCTACTTCTCCTTGAGATAAAATCGCTCCTAGTAGATAGTTTGATGCATCTGTTGTTAGTATGAATGGGTTTGAAAAATTTGGGTAAGATAGGATTGGTGGTGACATTAGTTTTAATTTAAGTGTATCAAAAGCTATTTGACAATTTTGTGTCCAGCTAAAAATTTGATTTTTCTTTAATAATTGGTTTAGTGGTTTTGCAATTTCTGCAAAATGTTGTATGAAACGTCTATAGTAATTACAGAAAGCTCCGAATCTTCGAACTTCATCTACATTATCTGGTTTAGGATATTCTTTAATAACATTGTATTTATCTGGGTCTGTAGTTACACCTTTTGCAGTTATTAAAAGTCCAAGATAAACTACTTCTGGACGTAGAAAAATACATTTGCTTGGGTTTAGTTTTAAATTATATTTACGTAACCTTTTAAAAACTTCTGTTAGATTGTTATTATGCTCTCTAAGATTTGATCCAAAAACGATTATATCATCTACGTATAGAAATGCAGATGCTTGCAGTCCACTAAGTGCAATTGATAACATTCTCTGAAAGCTGTTTGTTGAAATTTTTAATCCAAAAGGTAATCTTTTGAATTGAAAGTGACCAGTGTCCGTAGAAAATGCTGTCAGTGGTTACTTCTGAAACAGCGTTACTTCTGAAACAGTTGTATTTAGTATTTTCACATGTTTGATTCCTATTGCTGGTATTAATGAATTTGCTAAAAATACTCCCTTTTTTATTTCTTTTCCATGTATTACGCTATCTTCTTTTACGTCTAAATCGACTTTATGAATTATCTCTGTTCTTGCTGTAATTTTAATATCATTTTTAATGTCTCTTGTATTCATATTCATTGGTAAAACCATTTCTTCCCCATCTAATGGAATTATTAGTAGGGTAGGGCGAGGAGGTTCTGACACGTTAACGGATATTGTCAAAAAATTAGAACTTGCTTTAACAAACAAAGTTCTATTTACATCAAATTATCTTTATTAGGGTTTAAGCTTATACAAAAACAATTTTTAATACTTGAATTACTTTCCATATCAGAGTTTATTATCAATTTATAAAAGAAGAAAAAGTGACGAAACATCCTACTTTGTAGGAGGTTCCGACATTTAAGTAGGAGGTTTTATCATGACATAGGAGGTTCCGACAGTTCGAAAAAAAATAAAAGATATATTTAAAAAAACGAAAACAAATATATAGTATACTAGCTGTGCCCGCGAGTTCGTCCGCGTGGAATAGTGACTTTCGGCAGCATTTTTAATTTCTTAGGCTACTTATTTTGCAAATAAGACACATTCATGCGTTTTAGTAAACTATTGTTATATTTTATTTAAGTACATTTCTGCACACGACGTTCTTACTTTTTCCATCTTTTGTCAAATAAAAAGGTTTTGCGAGTTTGATACACTCTTTTAAACTAAAGTGACTAATCAGTGGGAACTAAAGAAATACGGGGAATCAATAGTTTTCTTATTTCGCTGTTCCAGTCATCATTAAAACTTTTATAATGCCGCATCCCAGATGTGTAATTTGTAGCTGTGTACAGTTCTAGATTACTCATTATTTGCACTGGAACACCAACTTGCAGTCACTCCTGATAATTCTAAGGCATTGAGAAACTCTATAGGGTGTGATGTGACTTTCTCAGTGTCCATAATATTGTCTACTGATAGACATTCGACAACATTCGCATATACGTCAAACACAATTTATTAGTTTATATGGTTAACTATCTCATTAGTCGGGGCCGAAATCGACTTTTCACACAGGCATTACTGATTGCCAATATTTATTTGAAGATCAAGATAGACATTTCTTCTCAGGTCAACTGTATAATAGACAATTTGACAGAAATCACCTCATGATGAAAGAACTTTTGAAATCGGTCCAGTAGCTTCAAGGTTCCCTTTTACGTTGCCGTTCCCGTAGCAATATTGGGAAAACAAATACAGACGCTGTCCTTCTTCAGGCTCAAGTCAAGACTATCTCGGCACCAAAATTCATACAAATAGGTTCAATAGTTTGGGCGGTAGATGGTAACAAAACAAAACAGACAGACGGAGTTGATTTCGGATCTATAGTGTTAGTAAGTACTTCCGTTCCCATGGGAATATGGGGATAAGTTTAAGTTAATGTTACTTTGAGATAGTGTAGCTTTCTAACGAGGAAATACTTCTTGAAATCAGTTCATCAGTTTCTAGGTTCCCGTTTACGTTTGCATTCTTGTGGGAATACAGGGATAACATACATAGCCTATGTCCATCTTGAGGCTCAAGACTATATCTCTGTACCAAAATTCATATAAATAGGTTTAATAGTTTGGGCGGTTTTTGACAACAAATAAAAATAGACAGATAGATTTCATTTCAGACTTATGGTATTAATAAAAACTCCCATTCCCGTGGGAATATGGTGACCGTAAGTTAGTTAGTTAGTAAGTTAATAGAATCTTTATTTGTAACTATCAAATTAAATAATATATTACAATGATTGATTATACCTTAAGATTTATTTGGTTTGGCCTAGGGGCGTCTACCAAATTGACATTTGTTTTTATTCTTTTATCATTTTTATATCTTTTATGGTAACCGTTCCCGTAGAAATAATGGGGATGACTTACAGTTTATGTTACTCAGGGATAGTGTAGCATTCTAACGGTGGAAGAATTTTTGAAATCGGTGCTGTAGCTTCTAAGTTCCTGTATACGTTCCCATTCCCGTGGGAATAAAGGGATAAAATATGTAACCTATGTTCTTCCTCAGGCTCTAGACTATCTTTGTACAAAATTTCATTTAAATTTTTTCATTAGTTTGGGCGGGATATGGTAACATAGAAAGGCGAACAGACGGAGCTACTTTCGCACTTATTATATCAGTAAGGACTCCCTTTCCCGTAGGAATATGGTGACCATTTTCGTGGAAATATGTGGATGAGTTGAAGTTAATGTTACTCCGGGATTATTAAGCATTCCAACGGTCGAAGAATTTTTGAAATCGGTGCTGTAGTGTCAAAGTTCCCGTATACGTTCTTGTTCCCGTGGGAATATAGGGAGAAAATATATAGCCTATGTCCTTCTTCAGGTTCTGAACAATCTTTGTACAAAATTTCATTTAAATAGGCTTATTAGTTGGGGCAGGAGATGGTAACATAGAAAGGTGAACAGACAGAGCTACTTTTGCATTTATAATAATAGTGATGACCGGTTCCCGTGGGAATATTCGAATGAAATACAGCCTATGACCGTCCTTAGGTTCAGAATAATCTTTGTACAAAATTTCATTTAAATCGGTTTATTAGTTTGGGCGGGAGATGGTAACATAGAACGACGGACAGACAGAGCTTCTTTCACACTTATTATATTAGTAAGGACTCCCGTTCCCGTAGGAATACGTGGATGAATTAAAATTTATATTACTCTGCAAGATCGTTGATGACAACAAAAGGGTACAAATATGTGTGGACGAGAAATGGGACAGTTTGCATGCGAAAGAAAGAGGGTGACAACTTTATAAGAATTAATTGCACTGCTGATTTAGGTAAATTATGAATGTAACTAACTCTTTCTCACCTTCAATTTCTAATGCATGCGAATATCCAGTTGAATTTTGTTTTTGTTTACATCAAAACATACGTAGTATGAGAAAAAATTTTGATTCTTTTTTAGCACATATTGAGTCGTTGAATAGTTTACCTATTGTTTTAGTTTTAAGTGAAATTTGGATTTACGAAAATGAACTTAGCATGTATAATATTCCTGGTTACACTCTTTTTGGTAATTGCAATGAATCGTATTCTGCTGGAGGTGTAGCTGTTTATGTAAGAAGTGGTTTTGTGTGCGATTGCTCTTTTTTAAAAATGTCTAGTGCAGATATAACTAAAATATCTTTGGTCGTTGATAATAATGATTACACATTGTTGTGCATTTACAGACTTCATGGTTTTGCGAAAAGTGTTTTTATTGAGGAACTTAGCAATGTTTTAAATGATAATTCGGCAAAAAACTTAATCATCTTAGGAGATATCAATATTGATATTCTTAATATATCTCACAGAGATACTGAGAATTACTTGTTTGCAATGGCTTCTCAAGGTCTTAAGAGTTTGGTTAACGAGCCTACCCGTGTGACTGATTGTTCTAAGAGTTGTATTGATCATATCTTCTTACGATCACATAAAAATAATAAAACCATTTTCAGAGGCAGAGTCTTCGATTTAAAAATTACAGACCATTCTATGATTGCCTTAAATTACTGCTATGATTGCAACCGTTTAAAATGTTTAAACCCTACACCGGGTATAGTGAAAAGTTGTGTCGATTTTGTTTTATTGAAAGAAAATTTAACCCTTGAATTTTGGGATCAGGTCTATTCAGAAAGTAATCCTTCCGAAGCTTTCAATAAATTTCTTTTCGTTTTTCAAGAACATATTAAGTATTGTACGTACAAACGTAGGCTAAAAAGTATCAATAAACATTTGAAACCTTGGATGACTAATAGCCTTCTTAATAAAATTCGGAAAAAGAATGAGTTAAGTAAAAAGTTAAAAAAACATGTTAACAATACAAGCTTAAAAAAATATTATGATACATTGTGTAAGAAAGTAAAAAAAGAAATCGAAGATACTCGTAACAATTACTACATTGGTTTGTTTACGGAAGCTCAAGGTAATGTTAAAGAAGAATGGAGGGTGGTGGACACCATTTTAGGAAAAAGTAGGAATAGTGTTGAAATTGATGCTATTGAAATCGAGGGAGTTATGGAAAATGATTCAAGTCGTATTTCCGATACATTTAATAAGTATTTTACTGAAATCTCAGAAAAACTGCAACCAGATGTCGAACAATGTTCTTACTGCAATTGTTTACAGTCTTCGGATATACTTGCTGAAGATATTCAACCAAACACTTTTGTTTTTGATGCGATCACACCAAGAGAAGTTTACAATGTTATTTCATCATTAAAAAGTAAAAATTCATGCAGCAGTGATGGTGTTTCGTGTATTTTACTGAAAAATGTTGCCTGGTATATCGTTGATGTTTTAGCCTTTATATTCAACAGAAGTGTTGAAGTAGGTTGTTTTCCCGATCACCTTAAAAATGCAGAAGTTATACCACTTTTTAAGAAAGGTAATAAAAAAAATGTTTCTGACTATAGGCCAATTTCACTTCTTTCAACTTTTGCTAAAATTTTTTAAAAGCTTATTAAAGTCCGCTTTGTTTCATTCCTTAATAAGTTTAACTTTTTTTGTGACAACCAATTTGGGTTCAGAGCAGGTTTATCAACTGAAGATGCCATTTTAAGAGTTTGCAGTCAACTATATGGAGGCTTAAATAAAAATAAATCTACTATGGGTCTGTTTATTGACATGACTAAAGCTTTTGATTTAGTTAACCATGATCTTTTGCTCACCAAGCTGTATAATGCTGGCTTTCGTGGAAATATTTTTAAATGGCTTCAATCATACTTAAATAATTAATAAATAATTAAAAATTACAGACCATTCTATGATTGCCTTAAATTACTGCTATGATTGCAACCGTTTAAAATGTTTAAATCCTACACCGGGTATAGTGAAAAGTTGTGTCGATTTTGTTTCATTGAAAGAAAATTTAACCCTTGAATTTTGGGATCAGGTCTATTCAGAAAGTAATCCTTCCGAAGCTTTCAATAAATTTCTTTTCGTTTTTCAAGAACATATTAAGTATTGTACGTACAAACGTAGGCTAAAAAGTATCAATAAACATTTGAAACCTTGGATGACTAATAGCCTTCTTAATAAAATTCGGAAAAAAAATGAGTTAAGTAAAAAGTTAAAAAAACATGTTAACAATACAAGCTTAAAAAAATATTATGATACATTGTGTAAGAAAGTAAAAAAAGAAATCGAAGATACTCGTAACAATTACTACATTGGTTTGTTTACGGAAGCTCAAGGTAATGTTAAAGAAGAATGGAGGGTGGTGGACACCATTTTAGGAAAAAGTAGGAATAGTGTTGAAATTGATGCTATTGAAATCGAGGGAGTTATGGAAAATGATTCAAGTCGTATTTCCGATACATTTAATAAGTATTTTACTGAAATCTCAGAAAAACTGCAACCAGATGTCGAACAATGTTCTTACTGCAATTGTTTACAGTCTTCGGATATACTTGCTGAAGATATTCAACCAAACACTTTTGTTTTTGATGCGATCACACCAAGAGAAGTTTACAATGTTATTTCATCATTAAAAAGTAAAAATTCATGCAGCAGTGATGGTGTTTCGTGTATTTTACTGAAAAATGTTGCCTGGTATATCGTTGATGTTTTAGCCTTTATATTCAACAGAAGTGTTGAAGTAGGTTGTTTTCCCGATCACCTTAAAAATGCAGAAGTTATACCACTTTTTAAGAAAGGTAATAAAAAAAATGTTTCTGACTATAGGCCAATTTCACTTCTTTCAACTTTTGCTAAAATTTTTGAAAAGCTTATTAAAGTCCGCTTTGTTTCATTCCTTAATAAGTTTAACTTTTTTTGTGACAACCAATTTGGGTTCAGAGCAGGTTTATCAACTGAAGATGCCATTTTAAGAGTTTGCAGTCAACTATATGGAGGCTTAAATAAATATAAATCTACTATGGGTCTGTTTATTGACATGACTAAAGCTTTTGATTTAGTTAACCATGATCTTTTGCTCACCAAGCTGTATAATGCTGGCTTTCGTGGAAATATTTTTAAATGGCTTCAATCATACTTAAATAATAGGAAACAGAGAGTCAATGTGAAAGGAGTGTTGAGTGAACAGAGAGATTTAAAAAACGGAGTTCCTCAAGGATCTGTACTCGGCCCTTTGTTTTTCTTAATATATATCAATTCAATTTTCAAAATTAAATTGAATGGTGTTTCAACTGCATTTGCAGATGATATCGTCTTTTTTTACGAGTTTGAAACTGCATTTGAATGCATCGCTAGGATACAGGAAGATCTTGTGAAACTAAGAGTATGGTTTAATTTTCATAGATTAATTATTAGTGAAAAAACGAAACTGATGTCTCTAAAATTATCTGGTAACAGCTTAAACGATTATAATTTATGGTTTCATGCTCATAACTGTAAACAGTTTTCCTTACCTATTCATAAATGTGGTAGAAGTAATTTTGTAATGAATATGCAATGCAGTGATTCCTGTTTCAAAATTGACTCAGTTGAGCATTTTAAGTATTTAGATGTTGTAATTGATTTCAACCTGAACTGGAAACATCACATTCAAATGATAAAAACCAACATGTTGCTAATCACACGTAAAATGTATTTAATAAAACCTTTTTGTTCTCAAAAGGTTTTAACTACTATTTATTTTGGTCTTGCTCACTCCAAGTTACAATATGGTATTACTAGCTGGGGAGGTTCGTATAATACCACTTTTAAGCCCTTATTAATAGCTCAGAAACATTTGATACGAATTATTTGCAAAAAAAATCGGTTTGCTGAAAGTTGGCCATTATTTAAGGAATTGCGAATACTTCCAATGAGACACTTATATGTTTTTAAAGTATTGAGAGAGTTTTATAAAAAAAGTGGCAATACACTAATCAGGAATTCTCAAATGCACAACCTTCGTATTAATAACTTGAGCACAGTTAATGTTCCTTTTGCACACAAAACTCATTTTTCGCATTTTTACTCATTTACAGCTCCTAACATTTTTAATAAATTACCTTTATACATAAGACAAACATTGTATTTTTCTTCTTTTATTAGTAAAGTCAAACACTGGTTATTCACTTTAAGCTATGATATCATCGAATCTTTTATTTAAAACTTTTCCATCAGCAGATGTAATGTAACGTAAGCTTACTTTATTATTTTTTTTCTCATTAATAGTTAGCTAATATTATGTTATGAACGCTTTTATGTTTATCTTTCTTTCCTCTGTATTATCACTGATTGTCACCCCACATCAGTTATCAATCGAATTTAATTTTTGATGTGTCATTCGCCACTAACTTTTAGTTAAAGAATGTACACTATTATTCTATTTATTTTATTAATAATATTGTTATGTAGTCTTAAGTAAAATGATAGAATAAAATACTACTACTACTACTACTACTACTCTGGCATAGTGAAGCATTCTATCGGTGGAAAAATTTTTGAAATCGGTGTTGTAGTTTCTAAATTCCCGTATACGTTCCCGTTCCCATGGGAATTTAGGGATAAACTATATAGCCTATGTCCCTCCTCATGTTCTAGACTATCTCTGTACGAAATTTCATATCAATCAGTTCAGTAATTTGGGCGGGAGACGGTAACATAGAAAGTCGGACAGACAGAGGGACTTTCACATTTATAATATTAGTTAGGATTTTCTTTCTTCTTTCTTTTCATTTAGATCTTTATAAAAGCAATAAAAGAAATAATAAAAGATAGTAAAACAAAACAAAACGACAACAAAACGTAAACAAAAAAAGAACAAAAAACAAGAAATTCAGTCATTAAAAAATAAACTTAAATAAAATTTTAGTTCTTATTTAAAATAAATACCTTTTAAATTTTAGTTTTTTTTTAAGTTATTAAAAGCAGTCTTTAAAATATAAATTAATGGAACATAATAAGAAGATTAACTAACATCTAAATCACCAAAGTTAAGATCAAAACAGATTTTATTTTTGGACCTGGATGTTCCCGGAAGAACACATAACCGATTTCATATCTACATCTTCAACTCTACCGACATAATAAAAACCATCAACAGCGACTTTTGTAAAGCCGAAAAGACGAGCCGCGCTTGTGTTTTCCGGCTTTCGAAGACTAACTTCTAAACTTCTTCGCATAAATCCTTGCAGGCAAACTTTTCCAGCCATTTTATCCCGATCCCAATTTGAAGGATGGTTAATATGGTTGCGAACAACATATTGGTACACAAGTTTTTTGGACATATCCAAAGTAAGCCCATGATGAAGGCGTGAACATTTTTTAAAATAATTCGCGAGCTCGTGTTCTTGTTGTTTAGTAAGGATTTGAGAGCCTGAGTGCTTACTGCTGTATATTATTTCCAATGGGAGAGAATCGGCTTTTCAATACGGGACAAAATTGTTGTTCTTTTTACGCCGTATTTTTTGGCAGCACTGGAAGCAGTTTCCTTTTTTTCAAGTACCGAATTCACGGCTTCTAGCATAGCGTCTTCATCAAATATCTTTTCAGGATTCTTTTTTTTTATAGATATTTGGCATTTTTACTGAAAATTTATAAAGTTTTAATATAAAAAAGGGAAAAATTACAAGCAGAGTTAAAGGAGGAGGTTTCGACATTTTGACTAAACCTCCTACCCAAAACATGTCGAAACCTCCTTTAACACGTGCAAATTACGACATAAAATTACATCTGATCTTCACAAGAAACAATTCGCGAATGAACTTGTTATACACTGACAGTAACTGAGCAGTATAGAGGAAAATAGTAGGCCATGCTTTCAGGCGTTGGATATAGGATATTGTCATTTTAGTCAAATTTCAAATAAGCGAGAAATTTGAGTTTGATGAAACCTCCTACATGTCGAGACCTCCTCGCCTTACCCTACACATGTTTCATAATCAATCTTACAGTTATATTGTAATAAAAGGTCTCTACCTAGTATTCCATCTGTACTTAAATTTATATTCTTATCTACTATATTAAATGCTTGTTCTAATTTCACATCTTCTATATGTAATTCAATTTTTGAAGTGCCTAAGGTTAGTAATGAACTCTCAGATATTTGGCAGTTGTTATTATATTCTATCCTATTGCTACCTATTGCATTAATTTTTATTTTATTTTTGTTCTCCTGAAATTGTTATTCTTATGCCGTTTTCGTTTGGTAAAACTAGAGTACCCTTTTTTTTTATTTGGCAGTTGTTATTATATTCTATCCTATTGCTACCTATTGCATTAATTTTTATTTTTTTTTTGTTCTCCTGAAATTGTTATTCTTATGCCGTTTTCGTTTGGTAAAACTAGAGTACCCTTTTTTTTTTATAGAGTACCCTGAGTTTTAACAATTCAAACGAACATGAAATCAGAGTACTCCGTTTTTGTCAATGTATGTGTGCGTTTGACATTATAGTTTGCTTTCAATGCAATTGACTACGTTCAGAAACATATCTCTGCGTATTTCATGAGCAATTAAGTAAACATTTTTTGAATGGAGTAAAAACTGACAAAAAGAATTTATAACTAAAAAGATACGTAATAAACTTCATAAATGTCCGGATTGAATTTATACAAAGGTAATTTAAGGCAATAAGAATTTTTTTGAGCTCGGAAAACAACAAAAACAGCATGGACAAGTTATGCGAACCAAAACCGATAGGTTTGTGAACGCCCGCGTTGATACCGTTACTATAAACAAATTATTAAAATAATTTAAAACTATGGAAGCAGCTATTGACTTAAAGGATTCATTTTAAACTTTAATTTAATTTTATTTACAATAAATATAAATTCGCCCGTTGAACACAAAATTCGAAATGAGATGCCAAGAATGACAAACGAGAAATGTCATTTATGTTGGTGTGAGTTTACTCTGAAAAAATTTCTAGAGTAGCAAAACTTGCTCTGAGGGTAATTTCAGATTACCCTGAGAGCAACCAAACGAACACAACGTCACTCTGACAGCAAAAAGAGTACCCTTAGGGTACTCTTTTTTCCCAAACGAAAACGGCATTATTATCTTCTTCTGAACGTTAGCCCCGGGTTTTGTTGTCCGGGGACGTACCCGTTTCCCTGAACATTTTGCCGATTATTGTTTCCTTGCATTCTGTTCTGTCCTCTATTATTGAATTGACCCCTATGTTGGTTCAAATTATTTCTATTGACGCTCTGAAATGTATTACTGTGACTTGAGTAATTATTGTTGCTTCTGCTAAAATTATTTCTATTGTTAAATCTACCTCTATTGTAGTGCATGACATTTCTAGATTGGTTGGGTTCTATTTCTAATGCAATCTGGATTGCTTCTAAAAGTTTAGTTGGTCTTGTGGCTATTACTAATGATTTGTATGGTTCAGTTAAACCATTTTTAAAAGCCATCATTCCTATCTGATCATTAAGTCTTACTATTACTTCTCTGTGCTCATCTCCTTGTTCTGAGATTTGCAATTCGTTTAAGGAAGCTAGTAATGCTTCTATGCGTGAAGCAAAGACCAAAACTCTCTGATTTCCTTGATAGCAATTGGCGATATCACTATGTAATCGCGATACAGTTTTATTTGATTTATAGGAATTTTTTTAATACTTTCTTTAGGTCTTCAAGATTTCGAGGTGTAATTTCAGTTTGTATCTTGTTTTTGACTTCTTCTGAAAGTTTCGTAGCCAAAATGAACAGGATTAGTATCGCTTTTTGTGTTTCATCTTTAAGAGTGCTGTTATAGAATTCGATTAAACCTAAGAAATTGCTTAAATCTTTTCTTTCCCCTTGAAATTCAGGTAAAACCTTTGTAGCAGTAACTAAATCGAAATTCGCCATTTTAATGTCTTTTTCTATGTCAATGTCTATGATATTTTCTTCTTCTACTATTCTTTCTAACTCAGTAGTTTTTTCCTTTAGTTTCAAATATTTATTGATCTCTTCTACTAGTTTATTGTATTTTACTCTTAGTTCTTGTAACTCTTTTACGTCAGCTGTCTCTATTCGGTGCTTTCTTTAATTTTTCTAATATGTTCTTTATGATAATGAATTCCATGAATTTTTTTTTTTTTTTTGATTTTATTTTCTAATTTACAATTTATACGTTATTAAAATTTTTCATAGCATGTTTTTTCAAATATTGTTTGTAATATGCATTTACTTTACATACCACCAGAAAAAAAATTAAACAAAAGTTGATGTAGATGATCGTCGATGTTGTTGGCAGGTTGCTTGTTGTGGCTGCTGCAGCGTTGTTATTGTTTATGATCTCTTCCTTCGATTCTTTGCCACCCATTTTTCTTTATTTCCCTTAGTTCTTGTAGTAGTATCCTCTTTGTTTCCCCCTTTGAGATGTTTATGGTACTCTGAAGCTTCTTACACTTTCTTTGGTGTTGCCTTTTTCTGCCACCTCTTTTTTTTTGTTTCGATATTTGATCCTTGTCTGGTTTTATAGTTTTACGTCTTGCGTTGTACTGCTCGATAGTTATCGGTTTCGGTCCAGCCGTAATTGGTGTTGGCGTGTATTTTGGTGTGTCCACTTGTTTAGTTGTCGGTTTTGGGATATACTTCAGTAGTTCCTCCCTTTTTTTGAATATCTTGTCGATGTCTTCTATTGTTGTCGTTCTATTCTTGGACACCACGTAGCTTTTAAATTTGTTTCACTTGGATTTCGTATAGTTGGTTCGCTCCTTGTTGGTTATTAAAAAGTGTAGTAAACCTAACAAGTTGGCAGGATCGCCATGTTATGTTGGATTTCCATGTTATGTTCCCTATGATTGAGTATTCTCTTAGCTCTCCAGCCGACTATATCGCCGAGCACTGTTAAGTGCACGATTTACGTATTATCTGAGCTCGCCAGCCGATTGAAGTGAAACTAAAACGTATTGAGGTCTATGTTAAAACTTGACTTTATTTTACAAAATGCAGCCCTTTATATACTGCTTTCAATTCTATTCAATATAATACAAAATACAAAATGTGACTCAATTGAACTCATATGCACTTTGGTTCTCAATTTCACACTCGCATAGAATGGACTCATTCTTCGATCCATTCTAGTGCAACATGATCCCTCAGTGCAATGTGTTCAGTGGGTCACAAACAAAAATTTACTATTCTCTTTTCTGACTCACTATGTGCATGCGGTCATTCATTAATATGTCATCAGCATGCACAAGTGGTTTCAGATTATCGGGAAATACATTGTTTTGTTTACACAACAATGTATGGTTCGGATGTATACACAACACTTTCCAATTGATTTTTGAATTTAAACAAATAAGCTTTGTTTAATCTTCACTTATCCACTATTCACATTTAT
Organism: Melanostoma scalare; assembly: GCA_949752695.1. NCBI lineage: Eukaryota > Metazoa > Arthropoda > Insecta > Diptera > Syrphidae > Melanostoma > Melanostoma scalare. The sequence continues at coordinate 116,990,071 of OX456984.1, read as the reverse complement.
TTCTTAGATTATACTCAAATGATATTCGTTCCACATTTAAGTTAAGTTTCTACTCAACAGAGATAAGTTTCAAATTATGTTCGATTGACGTATAGTGTCGTCAATCGATTTCAATTTGATTTTTTTTCTCTTTTACAAATTACTACAAATTTCTACTTAGAGATCAAATATATTTGTTTAGCATATAACTCGCTGGACAATTTCAAATTGATTTACAAATTTTATAATTTACCTTGATATGTTGTCTTCTCCTTGAGACTAGAGTGAGTGATTGTTGAAAATCCTAGGCCTTTTATACGGTTTTTTGCGTCGATTGTACCGTTTTCGGGCAGTGACAATGCTGCCTACTCATCATCAATGTTGCAAATACCTGTGTAATTAATGCACACAAATTTGATTTGTGAGTAAATACGATTTTCTCCATGGCGCAATTTGTTGTTTGGCATCACTTGTCTCTTAGTCTGTTTATTTTTTCGCGCAGCTTTGATAATGCGTCATCTTGACTAAAGTTGCCTTTTTTGTCTCCCTCTAACCTGTTGGCTATATTGAATAAATTTAAAACATTAATTTTTTCGATAATTATGCATAAATTTAATAAAATTGTGTCGGAATCGCGCTCGGCGTTAAAAGGTTTATTTACTAAACGCGTCCATTCGTTTGGGTTATTGAAGTTTGCCGTCAAATTGACACCTTTCAACTAACACATGTTGAAGGTGACGTTTGTTTTAATTTCGTGTGTGTTTTCTTTTTAATTTCGTGTTGTTTTGTCTAAATTGTGTAGAAATAATTATCGCGAGTGTTTAATCGTTATATTTTATTTGTTTAAAGGCAATTGTTTATAAACTTCGAGTAGTGAAGTGCGATTGTGTGTTGTGTTGTCCCCTTACAGGTTATAAACATAACCTGTGGTGTATTAAATGTTTAGTTTTTGTTCTTAAATGTGTGTAGTTTTAGTTTATATTTGGTTGACTTTGTTGTGTGTTTATTAACACATATTAAACATGTTTTAAAAGTGTTTTCTTTTTCCCTACAGAGCCTAATTGAGATGGTTTCTCATGGCGGTGCTTCGGTGGGCAAGACCAAAGACCCGCTGGATATTGACAAGGTGCCGAATTTTGTTCTGGTTGGTGAGTATCTTGTATACATCTTAAATATATATTAATCAATTTTCCCTTTTGCAGGTTTAAGCTTTTAAGTATATATTGTAACGTGCGCTTAGTTCGCAAAATAAAACTTCACCTTTCAAATTATTTCTATCACTTTTATTCAGTATCTATACTTTATTATTCGAACTCAACTCGACTATTGGACTATCACTGGTTAACAACGTTTCACTCTTAACTTTATCACTCTATAATCAAAACTGACTGCTCGTTGCGTCAGCGGTCCTATTTATATAGAACAACACTCATCTAGAGCGTTCCAGTTTCTTCTCCATGGTTTCCACATTTGCTGTCAAAAATCTCTACACTCACACACACTGGCTTACAAGCAATGCCTGTCATTTTATACCATTCCATTATAGTGTTGCCAGTTGTGTTTTCGATTGAACGTTTTCGATTAGGAAATTGGTATAAATGTTGGGTGTTCATTACACTGCCCCCTCCTTAAGATTGTTCGTCCCGAATAATTCCATCTGCAGCCTCGCCACTATATCGATGCAGCCGGTCACAATGAACTACTTTTAACTTGCCTCTTAATCCTCTTTGGATGCGGTAAACCACGTCGTTAATCCTCGTGACAACAGTATAAGGACCTTCCCAGTTCTGCTGAAGTTTCGGTGACAATCCCATTTGACGATGAGGATTATAAAGCCACACACGATCTCCTGCTTGGAATCCTGCCGTTGTCGCTTTTGTGTCGTACCGTGTCTTCATCCGGTCGCTGTAGGTTTTCATCCGTTCCCTTGTTCTTTTATGGATGTCAGCGAGTCTCTCCTTGAGGTCATCCACATACTCGTTCGTGTCCTGTGGCTCCTCTGTGGGGCATCCAAATTTAAGTTCGCTGGGCAGCCGCATGGTTTTCCCGAACAGGATGTCAGATGGTGTTTGTCCTGTCGAGCTATGTACTGCACTTCTATAGGCCATCAGGAATAGCGGTACGTGCCTATCCCAGTCTCTTTGGTAGTCGCCTACGACCTTGGTGAGGTGTTCTTTCAAGGTCCGGTTGAATCTTTCAACCATCCCATCAGATTGTGGATGAAGCGGTGTGGTTCTGGTCTTCTTGATGCCAAGTAGTCCGCACACTCCTTGGAAGATGTTTGACTCGAAGTTCCTCCCTTGGTCGGAATGGAGTTCCATAGGTACGCCAAACCTACTTACCCAGTTAAACACAATCTGGTCGACTACCGTTTTGGCTTCTTGATTTGGGATGGCATACGCCTCAGGCCATTTGCTAAAATAGTCCATTACAACCAGAATGTACTTGTATCCAGCGTTGGTCTCTGGAAAAGGCCCAGCCACATCTACTGCAATCCTCTCAAAAGGCGATCCAACGTTGTACTGATGCATCTTACCTTGAATCTTCCTACCAGGTCCTTTGGTTGCAGCACACTTGTCACATGTTCGGCACCACTTCTCCACGTCGTCTCTAGCATGTAACCAGTAGAACCGATGTCGCACCTTCTCCAGTGTTTTGTTAACTCCCAGGTGACCTCCAGAAGGTCCGTCGTGCATCTCCCGAAGAACTTCACTGACTTTCGATTGCGGTACGATCAGCTGCATCACATATGATTTACCGTCAACGGACTCCCATCTTCGCCTGAGGACACCTTCTTGCACATATAGTGAGTCCCACTGTGCCCAATAGGCTTTGAGAACTGGACTCCGGTCAGAAATGTCTCCCCATTCAGGTTTCTCTTCATTTTCTTTCCATGCGAGAATGGGTTCGATATCTGGATCCTCCTGTTGAGCGGTCCTCACTTCCTCATTGCTCCATCCGCATATGGGGTCAGCTCTTAGTCGCTGAGCGGTAATATTTTCTTTGTTTTCTTGTCGCCTACAATGCTTGCAATCCTCTTTGCAAGGTCTTCGGGACAATGCGTCGGCGTTGGAGTGCAGCTTTCCTCTGCGGTGTTGAATCTGGTAGTCATAAGTCTGCAGTCTTTCTATCCACCTTGCGACTTGACCTTCTGGATTTTTGAAGTTCAACAGCCAGTTCAGAGCACCATGGTCTGTCCGCAGAAGGAATTTCTGTCCATAGATGTACTTATGGAAGTGCTTTGTTGCCAAGATAAGAGCCAGCAGTTCCCTTCTGGTCACGCAGTAGTTTCTTTCAGGCTTCGAGAGGACCTTACTATAATATGCCACCACTTTCTCTTCGCCATCATGCACTTGGGATAGTACCGCCCCGATTCCAACGTTGCTTGCATCTGCGTCGATGATGAATGTTTTGCCAGGTGTTGGATGTGCCAGCACTGGAGCGTTACAGAGGCGGTATTTGAGTTCCTGAAAAGATTTTTCACACTCACCTGACCATTTGAACTGCTTCCCTTTTTCGGTGAGCTGATGCAAACTCTTTGCAACTCCAGCAAAGTTCTTAACGAAACGTCGGTAATATGTGGCAAGACCAAGAAAGCTTCGGAGTTGATGTTTGTCCTGTGGTGTTGGCCAATTTTTGACGGAGTCAACTTTTTCAGGATCAGTCTTCACTCCTTGGGAAGAGATGATGTGTCCCAAATACTTAACTTCGGTTTTGAAAAGTGCACATTTTTCCGGATTCAGTTTAAGGTTAGCCTCTCGAAGTCTCTGAAATACGGCTTTTAGGTTCTTGCAATGTTGGTCAAATGTTTTCCCGTAAACAATGACATCGTCCAAGTAGACAAGGCACGCTTTCCACGTCAGTCCTTGAAGAACGCACTCCATCAAACGCTCGAATGTTGCCGGAGCGTTGCATAGCCCAAACGGCATAACTTTAAACTGCCAGAGCCCATTACCTGTCGAAAACGCCGTCTTTTCCCGATCATCAGGGTGGATGTCAACTTGCCAATATCCACTCTTCAAGTCCAGCGTCGAAAACCACTGGGCTCCCTCCATGACATCCAGGGTATCACTGATTCTCGGCAGAGGATAGCTGTCTTTCTTAGTCACATCGTTCAGCCTTCGGTAGTCCACACAAAAACGAGTACTTCCGTCTTTCTTTTTCACTAGAACCACTGGTGACGCCCAAGGACTTTTGGAATTTTCGATAAGACCGTCCTTCTTCATTGTTGTTATCATTTCCTCAACCTCACCTTGTTTGGCCAGTGGAAGGCGTCTTGCGGGCTGACGAATCGGTCTTGCATCTCCTGTGTTGATGCGATGCTGCACCAACTGTGTCCTACCATATTGCCCTTTTGCCGATGCGAAGATGTCAGTGTACTCTTGTAGGAGATTTTCAGCCATCCTTGTTTGTTGGTGATCAAGGTTGGATGAATACAGTATTTTAGCTCTGATGGTTTTGAGCTCCTCCGGAGTTAAAGTTTTTCTCGGGGCTTCGTCTGTGATCTTCGTAATTGCTGCAACCGATTCGCAACGTCCAACGACTTCTCCTTTCTTCAACCTTACATCGTACGGTCTGGTGTTTAGTAATCGTACGGGGACCATTTTGTTTTTCGGTGCTACTAGTGTTTTCCCAATGATGACGCTTTAGGAGGAACACTCTGGGTCTGGTTCCACCATTAGGTATCGAAGGCTTCCAAACTCACCTTCCAGTTTTGTCCAAACGAACACTTCAGAAGAAGGAGGCAGAATCAGATCTTCCGTGATGACAGTCCTCAGTGTCGACGTACTCTCGTTCGAATAAGTCATTGGAAGTTCCTTATTTTGGTACTTCAAAACCTGATTACCGATGTCCAAAATAACTCCGTGCTGTTTCATAAAGTCGATTCCAATGATGCACTCGTCACATATATCTGCCACCAGGAATTGATGAGTAAACACTAGATCGGCCAGTCGGATCTTAAGACACACTTCTCCATATACTCTTGCTGCTTCTCCCGTTGCGGTTCTTAGACGGTAGCTATTGGTGTTATGAAGCCACGTCGTCTTTACCAGGTCTCGACGTACTATGGAGGCTGTGGCACCGGTGTCGATGGTAGCCACATGTTTGTTCCCGTTAATAGTAGTTTCCACAGTCAGACTTTTGTTGTCTCGTTTGGTCTGAGAGACCTGGATGGTGGTTCTGGGGCCATCGATACAAGAAACCAGCCTCTGCCCCTCGAAGTTGGTTCTTACTCGTTTCCCTGTTGGGAAACGGGCTGATACGTAACGCTGGTGTTGTTGTTACCTTGTTCTGGGTTGGATCTCTTGCTTCCACAATGTTGACAACCGGCTTTATTTGGTGGTAGTCGGCATTGACGCTGTAAGTGCCCGGTCTTGTTGCAGTTCCAACATCTTGCTAGTCCGCTCCGCTGGTTCTTTTGTATTTCAGCTCTATGGCAAGAGCACTCTTCGACTATGGCTTCTCTAAGTCGATGTACTCCCTGAGAAGCCTGTTCTGCTGCTTCAATTGTCAATGCGAATACTAAAGTTTCGGAAAGAGTACGTGTTCTAGCAGTTCGCACAGACCTCTGAAGATTTATATCCGAAATGGCACGGACGAAGGACTCAACAGCAAGCTGGTTGATGATTTCTTCTCCAGCATCCGGGTATGCCAGGTGAACCAGTCTTTCGACGTCTGCTTGGAGCTGCTGTAGACTTTCACCCCTTTTCTGGACTCTGTTATTGAGTTGCACTCGGTAGACTTCTTTCAAGTGGCTATCTCCAAAGCGTTTATCTATAGCTGCCACGAGAGAACTGAAATCGCCACTCTTACCAGCTGGAACTGTTTGAAGTAATTCAGCTGCTGGTCCTCTAAGAGCAAGAGTCAGTGCAATGTACTTGTCTTCGTCATCCCAGCCATTTGTTGTCGCGGCGGCCTCAAATTGTCTCTTGTAGACTGGCCAAGAAGACTGTCCATCAAATGTTGGGGGTTTCATCTCCTTTTTCTTTGCAAACTCCCCAGCAGACTCTCGAATTTTTATTTTCCGAATCTGGTCCAATTCCTTGGTCAGAACAGAGAACTGTTTATCACATCGGGTTTCTACGATTTCGAAACGATTCTCTACAACAGAAAGCTGTTTTTCCACACCATCAACGCGTTCGTCTAGGGCACATACATTTTTCTCAATGTTACCCAATTTACCTTCTAGAATGTTTTTCTGACCTTCCAAGACATTCTGTTGCGCCTCAAGTCTTTCGAGAATATTCTGTTGTTCCTTCTTTTGCTCGTTTCGCTGCTCTTCCAGACGTCCGAGAATATTCTGCTGTTGCTCTTCAATCAGCTTCTTTTGTTGTACTTCGAGTCGTTCGAGAACATTCTGCTGTTCCTTCTTTTGCTCGTTTCGCTGTTCTAACAAAAGTTTCATCATACTAGAAAAATCTACACTTTCACTTACTTCCTCTTCTTCCACTTCTATTTCAAAAACAAAAGTGTTTACGTCTTCCCCTTGCTGTTCCAAATAGTTACGCAAGCGCAGGACGAGCTCATTTTTCGATCCCGCTCTAGAAAGATTTCGCTTACCTAACTCACTTTTAAGCTCAATGCAGTTGAGCTCTTCTAACAACTTACCCATTTTCACTGTATATAATTATTATTTTTCTTTTTACTTTTTTTTTTTACACTTTATTAGTCAAATAAGTTTTATCCCACTTCTGACACCAATGTAACGTGCGCTTAGTTCGCAAAATAAAACTTCACCTTTCAAATTATTTCTATCACTTTTATTCAGTATCTATACTTTATTATTCGAACTCAACTCGACTATTGGACTATCACTGGTTAACAACGTTTCACTCTTAACTTTATCACTCTATAATCAAAACTGACTGCTCGTTGCGTCAGCGGTCCTATTTATATAGAACAACACTCATCTAGAGCGTTCCAGTCTCTTCTCCATGGTTTCCACATTTGCTGTCAAAAATCTCTACACTCACACACACTGGCTTACAAGCAATGCCTGTCATTTTATACCATTCCATTATAGTGTTGGCAGTTGTGTTTTCGATTGAACGTTTTCGATTAGGAAATTGGTATAAATGTTGGGTGTTCATTACAATATATTAGCTTTAAGTATCATGTATATTAGGTATCTAAGTAAAAACAATGAGTATAGTTCGTAAGTATGTTTTTTATTAAAGTTCAATTCATGTAAATTTGTTATTGTTTTTTATTTGTTATTGTTTTGAGCTGGTGAGTGAACATACTCATCCTGTTGAACGGTTATTACGTTCAATGATCCTGTTTTTGATTTTCTCAATGCCTCTGCGATGGTGGTGATGAAACACCAACTTCCCTGCCCTGTTGACGTTTACCTTTTCTTGGTAGATGTCAGGCAGATTAACAGTAAATTGTTTCCGCTTGCTATTACGGATACGCTCGATATTCGCCGCCGCCGCCGCTAACAGCAGCGATGCTGCAGAAATGGAAAATTCAACACGATAATTGGAGCAATCGAGTCACAAGTGCTAACACAAGTTTCTGATGCTGTTTTGCACCCACCAGACGAGAAAAAGTATGAGAATCTGAAAGCACAAATTATCGAAAGATTTGAGGACTCAGAGCAGCGAAAAATAAAGAAACTCCTCTCAGAAGTTGATTTGGGAGTGTTTTGACTTGAATGAGTCGTAAATAATTAAAACCAAAAATTACTTGAAATAAAAAGCGAAAAAATAAAATGCAAAACTTTCTTTGTGACACTTTCAATTGTATAATTGCTTCTTGTATATAATTTCACACCGAATATCTTTCATCTGACCTCTGGTCTTTTACATAGTTATATTCATTTCTTGGAAGTATTCTACGTTTTTGTTTACATGTTTATATTTGACATTTTTTGTGGATCGTATTTAAGTATTGTTTGTTTAACTATTTATTTTGAACATTTATAATATTTTCATTGTACTTTCGTACATTCTCCCGCCTCGAAATGGTGAATGTTAAAATTTCGATGTCGCAGAAATATACATCATTTTGGCATCACCGCTTCTATTGATTTCAGCCACAAAGTATACTATATATTATCTACTCTGTGGTTCCAGCATTGAGATCAGTTCCAATATGTTCCACGATAGTGAGACCACTCAGGTATACATGCAAATAGATAATAATGTTAGTGCATAGTAAAAATGTAGTCCCAATATCCCATTCCTATATACACACGTGCGCAAATAGAGTAACAAGACTTTATCATTACAGACATATGCATATTACGTAAACACAGTGTACACATGGAGAAGTGTTATTTCATTCACGCTTGAATGAAATTTTGATATGTTGCCGGTAGTAAGCGTAGTACAGCAGTACTATTGACGAATTGTATTTTGCAACCAGCAATGTGTGGTATTCAATGCCATTCATGTCCATATCCATCTAATGTAAATTATTATGTCGTGTATTTTCAATGGTGCGGGTCGTTGTGGTAATCGCGTCGTGAGTTTTTTTTGTGTTGTTTAGTGTTTTCAATCAATTAATTTATTAAAATGTGACGAGATTAGTTAATCCAGTTTATCCAGATGAGTTTTTTGTTAAATAATTGAATGATTTAATTGAAATTGATAATTTTGATGAATATGTTTTGTTGAAAGTGTGTAGAATGTGGTATTTCGATTACCAAGCGCGCGCGAAATTTGTATGTAATGTGTGTGTGCGCATGGGTAATTTTATTAATTTCATTCCCTTTAGATTTTAATTTATGTGGTTTAAATTCATTAAATTCATTGATATTTATATTAATGAAATACATACAGTACCTCACACTCAAAATGGGACACCTAAGAAATAAAATCTTCAATAAACTTCTTTACGAAAAAAAATGCAGAGTTGCTCACTTTTTTAAATAATTTTTATTTTTATTGCTTAATATTGACCTCAAATTATTATAAAATAAAAAAAAAATTTCAAAAAACAACCCCGATTTGTTTAAAAAAAAAAGATGAAAATGATCTGTCTAGTATTTTTTTTTAATGCAGGTCACACTCAAAGTGGGACACCTGCTGTTTTCTAAGAAAACTAACTGTAATTGCCACGTTATGTATATTATTTAGTTGCAGTTTTTGTAGAGCTTTCATTGTGATAGCATTAAAAAAAAAAAATCGAAGTGTCAAGGCAAACAACCTTTGAAGAAAGGCAAATTGTGATTTTCAATTACCAAAAAGGAAAATCCGTTCGCAAAATAAGTAAAGTTGTTAAAAAAGTAAATCTATGGTGTTTAGTGTAATAAAACGGTTTCGGGAAGGTCGAATAGAAAATAAACCAGAAAGTGTTGAAAGCAAAAAAAAAAATTGCGATAGAAATGTGCGGTTTCTTTTAAGAAAAATAAGAAGTTATTCTTTGCTGTCCGCAATTGGCCTTTAAAAAATGTTAAAGGACACTTAAAATGTTGACTTAAGGGCAGAAAGAGTTCGGCGGTTTGTTAGGAGAAACGAATTGAGTGGCTGAGTTGCGCACAAAAAGCCGTTAATATCAGAAAAGAATAGTCGTTTAAGAATGCAATTGGCCAAAGAAATATCAGAAAAGAATAGTCGTTTAAGAATGCAATTCGCCGAAGAAAATGTGACAAAGGATATGAATTTCTGGTCAAAGGTAAGTCGCATTTTGTTCTCCAACTTCAATCATAATTCGGTCAATTCATTAAAAGTCCATTTTACGGACGAAACCAAAACTAATCTTTTTGATTCTGATGTCAAATGCTCTTTGGCGAATTGCATTCTTAAACGACTATTCTTTTCTGATATTTCTTTGGCCAATTGCATTCTTAAACGACTATTCTTTTCTGATATTAACGGCTTTTTGTGCGCAACTCAGCCACTCAATTCGTTTCTCCTAACAAACCGCCGAACTCTTTCTGCCCTTAAGTCAACATTTTAAGTGTCCTTTAACATTTTTTAAAGGCCAATTGCGGACAGCAAAGAATAACTTCTTATTTTTCTTAAAAGAAACCGCACATTTCTATCGCAATTTTTTTTTTTGCTTTCAACATTTTCTGGTTTATTTTCTATTCGACCTTCCCGAAACCGTTTTATTACACTAAACACCATAGATTTACTTTTTTAACAACTTTACTTATTTTGCGAACGGATTTTCCTTTTTGGTAATTGAAAATCATAATTTGCCTTTCTTCAAAGGTTGTTTGCCTTGACATTTCGATTTTTTTTTTTTAATGCTATCACAATAAATGCTCTACAAAAACTGCAACTAAATAATATAGATAACCTGGCAATTACAGTTAGTTTTCTTAGAAAACAGCAGGTGTCCCACTTTGAGTGTGACCTGCATTAAAAAAAAATACTAGACAGATCATTTTCATCTTTTTTTTTTAAACAAATCGGGGTTGTTTTTTGAAATTTTTTTTTTATTTTATAATAATTTGGGGTCAATATTAAGCAATAAAAATAAAAATTATTTAAAAAAGTGAGCAACTCTGCATTTTTTTTCGTAAAGAATTTTATTGAATATTTTATTTCTTAGGTGTCCCACTTTGAGTGTGAGGTACTGTATGTATATAAGTGAAATGTACATCTCAATGGTGGGCTTGAACGCCGTTATTCTCCAAAAGAATTACCTACATATGTATAAGAAATTCGGTTTTTTGTGCAATCAGCTATGTTATTTACATAAGCATTAGTGATGATGTAGCTGTTTCGTGTTTGCCTATAGTAGATTGTTGGCTAGGCTCGTGCGTATTCGGTGTTTTTTTCGCGGTTCGCGTTAAGTACATTATGTGCTGCGTGTGTAAGCGAAATACCTTGTTCAATTTAAATTGGTGATGAACAAGTGTTGTCTTCTTCTAGTTAGAAAAGAATGCGACTTCTAACTAGAAATTGTTGTTTACGTTTTGGTGTTATAAACAACTCGCGATATTTAGTTATTTGTTTATATGAAGTTGATTAAGTTTTAGGAGTGAGTTATTCCAATTTAATTGAATTTGCTTTGGTGTTTTCTCCATATATAATCATTTAGTGGACTGTATAGTGTTGAATATAGAAAAGTGTTGTGTTGTGCAGTGGTTTGTCAAATGCATTTTGCCGACGGCATTTTTTGACATTTCTCGGTTGACTTAAATTTGTTGTCGTGTGGATTGTGTTTGCATTTTACGTAGAAGATCTGTTTTCTGTGCAAGTTGACTTGGCATAGAATTCAATATTTTATTAATTGTGATTTAAAATTTGAAGTGATCTTTTGTAAGTGTATTTTAAGCATTAAGTCTTATAATATATGCATGCGTTGTTGCAGTGCAATAACTTTTATTAAAGAACATGCATTGTCACAGTGTTCTATGTTTTTTTTTTTTTATAAGTTTAATTTTGTGTATGCGGTGTTGTAGCACAGCTTTAACGATGAATTGTAATCATGGCGATTGTTTGTAAATTCTTATATCTTTAATAAAGATGATTTAAAACAAAGTTTTGTTTGATTTATTTTTCTTTTAAAAAATAGCTTTCAGGTGCCTTAAAGATGAGTTGATTGGTGCGTTTGAACAGCTTTATAGGTGTTTTAAAGATGTGTTGATTGCTGTTTTGAATGATATGTTTTGCAGATGCCTTAAAGTTGGGTTGATTGCTGTTTCGAATGAATGTGTTTTACCGGTGCTTTTTAGTAGGTTTTAGATTTTCTATTAATTTTTACGCGAGTGATCATTTGATGTCGATTTGTTCGGAAGTTTTGTTCGACGGTAATAAGCAAATTTTTGCTATAGGCCGCTTCAACTGTCCGTTTTGTGTTTTTACTGTCACGACGCGTATCAATCCGTCCGATCCCGCGTGGGTTTCTTGTATTCTGGCAAGATTCCAATAGGTCGATGGAAGTCGTTCATCTTTAAGAAGAACCAAGTCTCCTACCTTCGGCATTTCCTTAATCTGCGTCCATTTTGGTCGTTGCTGAAGCCTTGCGAGATATTCGGAATTCCATTTTCGCCAGAATCCTTCTGCTAAAACCTGGACACGTTTCCAGCGTTCTGCATGCGTGATGTTGAGATTTAATTCGCCTTGTGGTATAGCGTGTAATGATTCGCCGACTAGAAAGTGTGCGGGGGTGAGTGCATTAAAATCGTCTAAGCTGTCGGAGAGAGGGCAAAGAGGCCTCGAATTTAAACGAGCTTCTATTTGAGCTAGAAGCGTCATGAGTTCCTCGAAAGTTAGCCTTTCCGTTCCAACGACTCGTTTTAAGTGGTACTTGACCGATTTCACACCCGCTTCCGATAATCCACCGAAGTGTGGAGAAGCTGGGGGAATAAAGTGCCATTCGGTACCGTGATTCGCCAAGTCTTCCGCAATTTCCTTCCAATCGTGTTGTGCTTCTTTTAATAGTTTTACTAACTCATTGTTAGCACCAACAAAATTAGTTCCGCAGTCGCTATATACCTTCGTACAGGTTCCTCTTCTGGCAGTAAATCTTTTAAACGATGCCAAAAACGCTTGAGTTGTCAGGTCTGACACGACCTCCAAATGAATAGCCTTTGTTGCTAAGCAAATAAATACAGCAAAGTAACCTTTGAGAATTTTTGCACCGCGTGCCTTCCAGGATTTAATCTCGATGGGACCTGCATAATCCACACCAGTATGACTAAATGGTCTAGACATACGCACTCTCGCTGCAGGCAAATTTCCCATTAATTGTTGCATTTCAGATGCCTTTTGTCGATAACATGAAGGACATCTGTGTAATTGGTATTTGACGCTTCTTCTTATTTGCCCAATCCAGTAACGTTGTCGAATGTAGCTAATCATTTGCTGGATACCGCCGTGTAGTGTATTTTTATGAGCATCTCGGACAACCAAATTCGTAAAATGATGGTTGTTTTGAAGCAATATCGGATGTTGGGCATCATAAGGAAGTAGAGAGTTCTCCAAACGTCCTCCCACTCGCAGTACTCCTATAGCATCGATAAAAGCATTTAACGCACTTAACGGTTTGGGTGTTTTACTATTGCGAATTTGTTGCATTTCGTTTGCGAACATTTCCTTTTGTGCTGCCTTAACTATGAGTAGATGGGCAGCTTGCAATTCATTAGGTTTTAGTGGACCTGAAATGGGCCCCAGTTTGGGTCTACATTTTGCTACAAATCGACAACAGATGGCAACAACTCTAATAACTTTGAGAAGGCTCGAAAAGTTACATATAATTTGTAGTAGACTGTAACTTTCTATTGCGTTTATGCTTAAAACCTTAATATTTCGTTGCTCTTCCAACGTGTCTATTTCGATGGGTTGATCTGGAAGATCGAATACCCATTTTTCCTGTAGAAATTCTGGACCATTCCACCACGATTTAAGTGATTCCAGTTCGGATGGATATACTCCCCTGGACGCTAGATCAGCTGGGTTATGAAGCGTTGCGACATGTCCCCAGCAATCGATCCCCACTAACCGCTGGATTTCCGACACACGGTTGGATACGAACGTGGTCCATCGAGCGGGAGTGGCGCGTATCCAGGCCAATGCAATTGTGGAATCTGTCCACGCATAGATTTTGACATCAGGAATTAGCAGAACTTCCTTGGTGTATTGTAATAACTCTGCCAAAACTACTGCACCACAAAGTTCCAGACGAGGTAAAGTTATCGTTCGCTGATTTGGCGCTACTTTTGTCTTTGACAAAATAAGATTGACGTGAATTTTGCCTTCACTATCCAAGACACGTACGTAGACTGCTGCACCGTAGGCCTTCATAGATGCATCACAAAACCCATGCAGCTCGATCGATTTGTTGGTCTTGCTCATCTGGGTCCATCTTGGAATCCGAAGCCGCTCGATCAGATGGAGTTCTCGGAAAAAAGCATCCCAATCCTTCTTCAAAGCAGCTGGAATTGGTTCATCCCAGTCACAGCCAAGCTCCCATAATCGCTGCATCATTAGTTTTGCGGTGATGACACATGGTGAGATCCAGCCCAAAGGATCAAACAATTTGGTTATAGTTGACAGCATTGATCTTTTTGTGGTTGATTCCGTTGCAGATTGTAGATTTTGATACGAGAAGAAGTCATCGATGGGAAACCACTTGATACCCAAGGTTTTGACATGATTTGCTAGATTAAGCGGAAGTTCAAAATCAAGTTCCCTATCCTGAACTGGGATATCTTCGATGAGTTCTCTCCTGTTACTCGTCCACTTTCTGAGGTTGAGTCCCGCTGTTGTCAAAAGTTGCTTTGCTTGATCACGTTTCTTTCTCGCTTCTTCAATGGTGTCCGCTCCACTTATCAGATCGTCGACATACATATCTTCACGAACAACCTTCGCCCCCTCCGGAAAATTTTCGCTCTCATCATCAGCGACCTTTTTCAAAATTTTGATTGCAAGGTATGGTGCACTCGCTGTACCAAAAGTAACCGTTTTTAATTTGAAAATTTTCACAGGTCCGGTCTTCTCATCTCTCCACAGGATTAATTGATAGTATCGATCTGCTTGATTGACCCAAATTCGCCGATACATTTTTTCAATGTCGGCGGTGAAAGTAACTCGATGAGTTCGCCATTTCAGCACCAGATCAATTATACTTGATTGTAATTTTGGACCAACAAGCAACCAATCATTAAGGGATTTGCCATCCGTAGTTTTCGATGCAGCATCGAACACCACTCGGAGTTTGGGAGTAGAACTCGCTTCTTTGAAAACCGCATGATGCGGTTAGAAATAATGGAATGGGGTGTCTAAAACCGCATCATTACCATCTACCTCTTCCATTTGACCAAGGTCTTTGTATTCTTTATATTCTTGGATACATTTCTTGTAGCCTTCGGCAAGTTTCTCGTTAGAATCTAGCCTCTTCTCCAGATGCATAAATCATCGTAAGGCGTTTTGCCGATTCGATCCCATTTCTGCATAGCCTCCACCTCTGAATGGTAACTTCACTTGATAACGACCATCAGGTAAACGTGTTGTGTGTTGGTTAAAGTGATCGTCACAAGCAATGTCTTCTTCAGTCTCTTGCTTCTGAAAAAGTGTCTCTTCAATAGTCCAAAATTTCTCTAATTGGGAACTCAGATCCGTTAGTTGAACAAAGCTTCGGACTTGTTGTGGAATTTCGGCTGAAACTTTCCCAAAAACAATCCACCCCAGTTCGGTGTTTTGAGCTACAGGACCATTTCCATCTTCTGGACGTCTTATTTCAGGAAGAAATATTTCGGCACAAACTTCACTTCCGAAAAGTAAGTCTATAGATGCAGGTTCATACAGATGAGGATCAGCTAACAAAAGACCTTTCAGATGTTTCCAAGTGAGAGGTACCACTCGCTGGGCCGGGAGATGGCCAGTCAACGACTTAAAAGCCAACGCCTGAATGGCAGTCTCGAACGTCGAGTGACGGGAAGCAAATCTTACTTCGACGGAGTGTTGCGCAGTGCCGTTGTTGACCAACCCTAACCCAGATACCTATACATTTGTACGCCTTCGCTCCAATTTCATAAGTTGTGCCGCTGCTTCAGTGATGAAAGACTTTTCTGACCCTGTATCAATCAGAGCACGTAAAAGACGAATCTTACCATCTGCTGCTCGAACCTTTACCACCGCTGTCGCCATGAGCACCTGGTGTGCGTAACCACCTTGCGACGCGCGATAACTAAAAGATTGTCCTACCGATGGCTGAAAGACAGGCGCATTCGGATTTATGGACGTTTGAAAAGTTTTCGCTTGAGACGAAGACGCGCTGGAGCTGGTTGCAGGAAATTGTTGTACATGTCTGTTGCTTGACGATTGTTGATGTTGTTTGTCATGTAGCAGCGAATGATGTCTTTGTTGACAAAAGTAACATGAAGTAAGACTGTAACATGTTCCAACAAGATGTCCGTAGGACAAGCAATTTTCGCATATCTTTAGCCTGGAAACAGTTTCTTGACGACTTTTCACATCCATGTTGAGGAATTGTTGGCATTTTCTCAAAGTGTGCTTACCTTGACTGCACAGCTTACAGATCAGTTGCTACACGGTGTTGTTCCTGTCTACGGTTTGATTTCTATCTCCGGTGTGGTTCCTGTCTACTGGCTTGGATGGCTGTTTGACGACCTGCTTTGCGTGCATAACCTTCGCTTTAACAGGTTGAAAACGAGGCCTTGTTTTGACGTGTGGCTCTTCTTGACTCCTGTATGCAGCTTCATGTTCCTGTTGACCCATCACTTCAAGAGTTCGGAAACGGATCTCCAAAAACTCGGTAAATTCCTTGAATGTAGGCGAATCTTTCTTATTACCAAGTTTTTCTTCCCACAGGTTTTGACAGGAATGCGGAAGTTTCTGGAAAAGGAACCATATAAGGACGGTGTCCCAGTAAGACACAGGCACATCCATTTTCTTTAGCGCGAGAAAACACTCTCTGGTGGTGTACAGCAGGTCTTTGATGTCCGTGGCAGTCTCACGAGTCAAGGATGGTTGACCAAAAAGCGCTTGCATTTGGGTGTGCACCAAAATACGCTTATGATCGTATCGATCATTTAACAACTCCCAAGCCTTACTGTAATTGGCAGCCTCTACAGCAAAATTCAGCAGAAACCGATCTGCATCACCTGTCAAGCATGATTGCAAGAAATGCAGCTTGTCGATATCATCAAGACTGCTGTTGTTGTGGATCAGAGACTGAAACCTGTCGTGAAAAGCGCGCCAAGTGGTATACGAACCGTCGAATTTGGGTAAATCTATCCGTGGAAGTCTTTTTCCCGAATGAGCTGATGTACCAGTTGTATTTTGGCGCGTAGCACCAAGGTTTTTAACGTTACTACCGATTGTTGACCATTTTTCAATGACTTCCAACAACTCTATACGGTACTCCAGGTAAATTTCATCTATCTGTTCGTAAACCACTTTTAACTCTTCTACTTGGTTGCCCAACCTCTGCCGACTATTGACGTGTGTGTTTTATCTTAACCTGATTTAAAAGGAATCTCGTTTAATTTTCCTCCGTTTTTGACAATAAAATAACATTAAAAAAAAAAAAAAAGCTTACACACTATACCAAATCAACTATAATAAAGTTCTAATATAATACACAAATTAATTAGACTACTGGCCCATGCTGTAAAAATTATGGGTCATTTGAACCACCAGGTGACCTATCTAGAACGATATAAGAGCATAAAATAATAAGATTCAGCACTATGCCGTCACTTGTAAGCTGTTCAACTGAGTGCAGGTGAGAATTCGAAAGTACAGGTAGAGTGAGTACATTTTGGTCACATATTTTTGTACGGCATTCTTACCACCGATAGGTCCATGAAAAATAATAAGAAAACGCACAGTGCCGTAAAAAAAAGTTGAGCCACAAAGTAGGATTTTTTTTTTATTTTCCGACAATCACCAGGGTAAATTTGGTCATTTGATTTTATACGTCATCTATGTCATACTATTTCAATACTGCTTCTAATCCATTATTCCGCAACGCCGTACAAAAATCATGCGACAAGGGTAACAAATCGAGGGTTGCCACCCCCTCTCGTTCCGTGGTCCAGGGGGTGATTTGAAAAAGTACGGCTTAGGTTCCAAAACATTATCTTGCACTCAAAAGTACTATTAAAAATAATGCCGTCAAAAAATGTTTGTTCATTTGAATGTATATCAATAACTATCTTCATTTCATCGTATCCTTGATTTTTATAGCTGTAAAATCATTTGATCCTGTACGGAAACTTTTTTTTTAACATGATATAGTAAAATACAATTGTTACATAGTATTGCCGTTTAAAAGAAACCGTTCTAAAAAGAATTATAGAGAAATACAAAAACTGAAATTTTGCAAATTATTGTTAAAGTTTAAATATCATAGATTAATGAAATATAGCAGTTTTTTACGTTTTATCCCTTGTTTTAAATAGTATTAACATAGATAAATTAGGAAAAAATGATGCCGTACATTTTTATGCAGACCATATCTTTTAGGCTGATGAAAGTGACGCTACAATTTTAAGGGTACTTTATGGCCATCTGATACAGTACGGCATTAACATATTTTTGAAGAAAATAATTGATAATATGATAAAATCACTATGACGTCTAACTGAACTGAAACGGTGTGTATATTATGTCCAAGAATTGAAACTGTCAATCCCAGTATCAACAGTTTTATATACTTTTTGGTTTAATATATACTTCAAACATTATTGATACATACTGTAACGCGAACCCAACATTTAATACCAATTTTCTAATCTAACATGTTCAACCGAAAACACAAGCGGCAACACTTGTGTAAGTGTAGAAATATACTAGGAGAGAAAATGTTTGACAGCCGAGTGGAGAGTGGAGACCATGTGGAAATTACTGGAGAGTTCTAGATGAAATGTCATTCGATATAAATAGGCCGTCCGTGGCAACCAGATGGCAGTTTTGATTATAGAGTGATAAAGTTAAGAGTGAATTGTTGTTAACAAGTGATAGTCCAAAAGTCGAGTTGAGATCGAATAAAGTATAGATACTGAATAAAAGTGGTAGAAATAAATTGAAAGTGAAGTTTTATTTTGCGAACTAAGCGCACGTTACCATACATATAATTGATTTGTTTCATGGTAATGATGTGAATAAATAAAACAATCATTTTTTAGAAAAATTCTATATATTTAATGATAATAATAAAAAAAAATTCATTTTTTAGAAAAATTCGATAAATTTATTCAGTATCGGAATCAGTTGCTGAGTTGTCATCGGAATCAACGTCTTCATCGACGTCCGAATTATCTTCTCTATTATTTTCTGAAACATAAATATGTATTTGTCAAAATCAAAGTCTTACGTACAAATTAAAGAATTTATTTAATTTAATTAATTTATTTACCTATGACGTCATCATCTTCTTCGCCTGATTCCTCATCCGGTTCCGTTATGTCACAGACTTTTTGGGGGCATGCCTCGCCGTGAAACCAATCGAAATCGTACCGACCGTCATTAACAACCCAACCATAGTTTATTGGAAAAAAGATCGACGGTATTTGTTTGTAGGCATTACACCAAATCTGTGCTATGTAGGTACTTCTCTTCGGATGTTGCTCCAACTCCCGGAAACAAGGGGGAAACGATGTTGCTTCCAATCTCATAGCTGTCTTTTTGAAAGCTTCATTACTACTTTTCGGCGTATAAATCCTTTCAAATATGATACACCTTCCTTCGTTTACAGTTTTTCTTGCTTTTACGTTGTATAAAACGCATACATATTCTTGCAGAACATTAAAAGTTTGTTCCATGAGTAGTGGATCTGCAACAAACGTATTATGCCCCACCACGGTTTATTGTAATCAAGTAAATGAAAACGTAGATTTCAAACACATATCTACATAATTCAAAAAACTGTAAGCACAAATTCTTAAAATATTTTTTTTCCACTTATTCATTTCTGAAATAAAAGCTCAAATTTTACAGGTGTCTGCTAACTTCAGTGTCATGAGTACTTCTCAAAAATATGTTGTATTTTGGAATTATCAGTGACAACATAACTATATTTTGGTATAAATCGATAGTATACAAACCCATATTTAACATAGTTTGTAACTAGGAACCTAGAATCACGAAAAGACTATGAAAATTAGTACAAATAAACTATTTAAATGCCGTATAAAAAAAATTTCACCTTACATTTCGTTATATGGATTTTTTTTTTTGATTTTTTCTTTTTCAGTTTTTTTTCCCCTTTGGACCAACGAAAATGTACGGCATATGAAAAAATATTATCCATGCATAAAATACTTTCAAAATAAAATTATTTCATGTTGTGTCAAATCACCCCCTGGACCACGGAAAGAGAGGGGTTGGCAATCCTCGATTTGTTACCCTTGTCGCATGATTTTTGTACGGCGCGGCGTTGCGGAATAATGGATTAGAAGCAGTATTGAAACAGTATGACATAGATGCCGTATAAAATCAAATGACCAAATTTACCCTGGTGATTGTCGGAAAATAAAAAAAAAATCCGACTTTGTGGCTCACCATTTTTTTACGGCACTGTGCGTTTTCTTATTATTTTTCATGGACCTATCGGTGGTAAGAATGCCGTACAAAAATATGTGACCAAAATGTACTCACTCTACCTGTACTTTCGAATTCTCACCTGCACTCAGTTGAACAGCTTACAAGTGAGGGCATAGTGCTGAATCTTATTATTTTATGCTCTTATATCGTTCTAGATAGGTCACCTGGTGGTTCAAATGACCCATAATTTTTACAGCATGGGCCAGTAGTCTAAATTTCATTATTCACGCCCAGTAATTTCTTAATTTCACGTCCAGTTTTACAATTTGATAAGTACTTAATTTGATTGTCTTTTGTTTCACTTTCGTACACATAAACGATAAACCTACGGTATGTCTCCTTCGACCCGCTCTAAGTCATCATGTGAAGAGAAAACTGCACCTGCATCGAAGAATACATCATCATCTGGCAAACTGGCCTCATTGACCAGTTCTTTAAAAACTAAAAAAACATCACCTAATAAAGTACTCCTATCCAAAAATCTAAAAGATCTTGAGACAAATCTCACTGTAAAACTTAGAGAATTATTTGATCAATTAGAAATAAAAATAAACAAGGAAATTAAGAAAACAACATCTGCTCTTGAATTAAGAGTAGAGGAGTGTGAAAGTGCGTTAACTGAACTTAAATCCGAAAATAGAAAAATAAGAGAACAATTAGCTGACTCTCAGCGACAAAAACGTCTCTGTGATGTTATAGTTCGCGGTATCCCACAAAGTCCAAACGAAAATTCGGTTGCTGTTGCACTCAACATCGCTGCAAAACTCAATCACCAAACCTCTCACTA
Organism: Melanostoma scalare; assembly: GCA_949752695.1. NCBI lineage: Eukaryota > Metazoa > Arthropoda > Insecta > Diptera > Syrphidae > Melanostoma > Melanostoma scalare. The sequence goes on along the minus strand of OX456984.1, from coordinate 116,969,332 downwards.
TCTGGACGCATTTCGCCTCAAACCGAAAACATCTTCATCAAACACTGGTTACCACAACCCGTTGTTAATAAGACTGTCCTCCCACGCTGAACAAAGAGCACTACTGTCAGCTTATCGTGCAAATAAAGACCTGACTCTCTCGCACCTCCAGATTGAATCTTCAACCCGCTCTTCTAATCGAGTGTATATGAACGAAAGCCCAACACCTGAGAATAGTTCAATTTTGAAAAACGCAATCAAGCTACGGAAGGAAGGTTTACTGCATTCTGTGAACACTAGGAATGGTTTCGTGTTCTTAAAGAAGACAATTGATGATACTGAGATCAGAATTGAATCGACTAATCAACTCTAAGATGATCTGAAGCAAAACATTTGCAGCTTCGAGCTTATTTATTTATTTATTTTTTTTTTTTTTTTTTTTATTAGTTTATTTCTTCTTTTCTTTTTATTTGTTTTTTTTATTATACTACATTTCATTTGTTGACATATTTACTTGCGATATGTTTTTTCTTTGTCTAATTTTACTTTTTCTTTTCTCTCTCTCTCTTTTTCTTTCTTTTTTCTCCTGCATATTGTTATTGCTTTCAATGTACCTTTAATGTAATTTCTTTTTTATCATTGTTGTTGTTATTAATATTTTTCTTTTTGGTTTGGGGACTCTTGTTTTAGAGTTAGTTTGCTATGGACGGACTATCTGAAAGATCTGTTATCAATATCTTGTCTGCTGCCTAGTCTTAATTTAACAAAAATTGCTGCTGCGCGTCGTCTTAATTTAACAAAAATTGATTTGATGAGATATGTGTTTGAAACTTCTGGGCTCGATATCATTTCTGTATGTGAAACCTGGTTCAAACCAGCCATTCCTGAAACGTTCTATAACATTCCTAATTATAACTTAATTCGTAATGACAGAGTAACTGACGCCATCGGAGGAGGTATCGCACTGTATATCAACGCTTCCCTTGCTTTTAAGGTTATTGAGAAATCTGCATTTCAGACGGAAGCGTGAAGTGTATTGTTGGGGAAGCATACAACCCAAACAGATGTTTCTCACCTGAACCCTTCTTCTCGGCTCTTCAAGAATTCGTATCGACATATGAACACATTATTCTACTAGGTGATTTCAATGCAGACTTACTTAAATCAGATAATAGAAGCAAGCAACTCCTTGACTCTATCTCTACGTCTGGACTAACAGTTATAAACAAATATGCTACCCGTTTTGCACCTAATGTTAGACCTAGTCTACTTGATTTAATTGTTGTTTCTGATCCCATGAGTGTTCTTCTTCATGACCAATTATCGTTTGATGGATTCTCTGACCATGATATAATTTTTTGCACCTACAACATTGACTTTCAACGTACTGCTGTTCCAGCAAGTTTTGAATTTAGAGATTTTAAGTCAATTGATTACAACAGACTGAATCTTGAAGCTGGTGCCTTTGATTGGTTTAGATGTCAGTACCTCTCCAACTCGAATGATAAGCTTGACTATCTACAAACTCATATAGGTCGACTTTTCAATGACCATGTCCCTCTGAAGTCTGTGTACGTGCGTAATGTAAACTGTCCATGGTTCACAAGAGAAGTTAGTAATTCATTGAGTAATAAGAAAAAACTTTATCACAGATGGAAACGCTATCAAACCACATATAACTTGGACTTGTACTGCGCTGCACGTAACCGCTCCACATCACTAATACGTAAATCTAAAAAACTATATTTTTTGTGTCTCCCGCTCAAACTACTAAACTGATTGAAATGAAATTTTGTACAGAGTTAGTCTCGAGCCTGAGGAAGGACATAGGCTATATATTTTATCCCTAAATTTCCACGGGAGCGGGAACGTATACGGGAACTTAGAAGTTACAACACCGATTTCGAAAATTCTTCCACCATTAGAATGCTACATTATCTCCGAGTAACATAAACATTAATACATTCCCATATTCCTACGGGAACAGGAGTCTTTACTAATATAATAAGTGCGAAAGAAGCTCTGTCTGTTCGTCTTTCTATGTAACCATCTCTCGCCCAAGCTACAGAACCGATTTAAATGAAATTTTATACAGAGATGATCTAGAACCTGAAGAAGATTGGTTGAATTTCATTCAAATATTCCCACGGGAACCGGTCTTCACTTATATTATAAGTGCAAAAGTAGCCCTGTCTCTTCGCCTTTCTATGTTACCATCTCCCGCCCAAACTAATGAACAGATTTAAATGAAATTTTGTACAGAGATAGTCTAGAAACTGAAAAAGGACAAAGGCTGTATTTGTTATCCCTATATTACCACGGGAACGAGAACGCACACGAGAACTTTGACACTATTGCACCGATTTCAAAAATTCTTCCACCGTAAGAATGATAGACTATCCCTTAGTAACATAAACTGTAAGTTATCCCCATATCAAGTCACCATATTCCCACGGGAATGGGAGTCCTTACTTATATCATAATTCCGTCTGTCTATTTTTAAACCTATTTAAATGAATTTCGGTACAGAGATATACATGCCGATTATGGAATCCGCAATAGTCTATTCCCGCGGATCTCATCCGATCCGCAAGGCATCCGCATCCGCATTAAATTCAATTATTGAATCCGGTGGATGAACTGCAATATCGATCCGCAACACCACTTTATCACTACCCTAAACCATTTGTCAGCTGGTTTGTTTTGACATTTGTCATTCTCCATCTAGCAAAAGATCCATCCGATTGAATGAACGAAAATTAGAAAAGTTAAATTAGCAGCCTTATTCATAATCGCATTTTAAAGATAATCAGATGATAAAACAGAAATTCTTATTCATAATAGATAATCCTGATAATATGGCAAATAAAGATAATCAACGGTATTATTATTATGAATAGGAAGCTGATTAAAAAGATAATCAGTGTGTATCTAGTCAGCCGATAATCAGTGTATTATCTTTTTATTATGAATAAGGCTGTAAGTCTATAAACCACAAAGTTAAGTGTGAAAAAACATATAGCTATATAAATACTCCATCTGTGTACTGAACTGAACTGACTCAAGAAAAAAAAGCAAAAAAGTGTAAAAAAGAAAAATCTCAATAAAAATACACATATACATACAAGAACTAGAAATTAAAATTTATTCTATTTCAGATGAATTCCATAGCCTTTTTTTTAAATAGAAATGAAACTGGAAGGAGATCCAGTGTGTGGTACCGGAGGATGAAGCTAACATATAAGACATCAAAACTTTTTGAGCTGCCTAATACAATGTAGGTACATATATTGTTTTTAATTGGAATGCTCTTGGCATTATTCTTCTCCCCAGGAGATTATAAACAAGAAGAAATCGTACGAATTATGTATCTTCATGTGCCTTCTGCATGGCTTGCTCTTGGAATATACGGACTCATTGCATCACTCAGTTTCATTTCGTTGGTATGGAACAATAGCGTTGCTAGTGTCTTAGCATATGCCGCTGCTCCTGCAGGGACAGTCTTTTCGGCAATATGCTTAATCACAGGTTCACAGGTAGCGTCTGGGGTACTTGGTGGGTATGGGATGCAAGGCTTACTTCAATGCTGATTTTGTTTTTTCTGTATGTTGGTTATCTTTCATTGTGGAGCGCTTTTGATAATCAAGCAAGAGCAGAGAAATCATCAGCAGTATTTGCCATTTTTAGTGCTATAAATATTCCCATAGTAAAATTTTCTGTGAATTTTCTGTGAATCACAAATATTTTATATTTAACAATAAGTGCTCATTCACTTGCAACCTATTTTTCTATATTTTTTAAAATATTCACTTACTTTTTTGAGCTTTCCATTTCTTATTCAAAACAATGAACATTCACTTTTAAATATCCGCAACAATTTTGGTGCGGATGAGAAACGTCAAAAATTGTATGGATTGCGGATGAACAACGGATTCGGTAATACGACTTTTTTAACCTGTATTATCAACAATCTTTCACTTTCACACCATCGGATTCAATGCGGATTCGATAATAGCAAAAATATCCAAACTCGTGCGGATCGCTTCCGCAGTCCATTTTTCGGATTCCATAATCGGGGTGATAGTCTTGAGCCTGAAGATGGACATATAGGCTATTTACTTTATCCCTGTATTCCCACAAGAACGCAAACGTAAACGCGAACCTAGAAAATACTGAACTGATTTCATGAATTATTTCCCCGTTAGAATGCTACACTATCTCAAAGTAACATTAACTTTAATTTATCCCCATATTCCCATGGGAACGGAAGTACGTACTAACATTATAGATCCGAAATCAACTCCGTCTGTCTGTTTTTCTTTGCTACCATCTACCGCCCAAACTATTGAACATATTTGTATGAATTTTGGTGCAGAGATAGTCTTAAGCCTGAAAAAGAACATGGGCTGTATTTTTTATCCCAATATTCCTACGGGAATGGCGTACCGTACGTACCTTGAAACTACTGGATCGATTTCAAAAGTTTTTTCACCGTGAGGTGATTTCTGTCAAATGGTCGATTACACAGTTGATCTGAAAAGAAATGTCTATCTTCATCTTCAAATAAATATTGGCAATCGGTAATGACTGTGTGAAAAATCGATTTCGACGCCGACTAATGATATAGTTAACCATATAAACTAATAAATTATGTTTGACGTATGGGGGGATTTTGTCCAATGTCTATCAGTAGACAATATTATGGACACTGAGCAAGTCACATCAAACCCTATAGAGTTTCTTAATTAATTAGAACTATCAGGAGTGGCTGGAAGTTGGTGTTACAGTGCCAATAATGAGTAATCTAGAATTGTACACAGCTACAAATTACACATCTGGGATGCGGCATTATAAAAGTTTAAATAATGACTGGAACAGCGAAATTAGAAAACTTTTGATCCCCCGTATTTCTTTAATTCCCACTGATTAGTCATTTTAGTTTAAAAAAGTGTATCAAACTCGCAAAACCTTTTTATTTGACAAAAGATGGAAAAAGTAAGAACGTCGTGTGCAAAAATGTACTAAAATAAAATAATATAACAATAGTTTACTATAACAAAAAAAAAAAAAATGCTGCCGAAAGTCACTATTCCACGCAGACGAAGTCGCGGGCACAGCTAGTAATTTATATGTACCTAGAATTTCGTGGTGGCTTTTCTGTTAGTGTCATCAGAACTTGGAAGTTCGATGACACTTTCTGAGCTATACATAACACGCACTCAAGTACTGGAGGAGCCATAACACTTTCTGGAAGCGTTGAGTTGGCGGCGAACTGCTTCGCAAAAGGGTTAGCTTTTTCAAGAGAGCAAAGGGTGTGTCGTTGGAAACGAGCGCTGGAACCGAAGATGTTGTTGTGTTCCGGATGTTCTTAACAAACGACCAAAAATTTTTACTACCTTTGGGACATTGTAGTATTTTTTGCCTTAATTTTTGATCATGTAAAAATTTCGTTCGCTGAATATGGACGTTGCTGGATTTCCTGGCTTGTTTAAACTTTTTCCGATTTTTCTCAGTTGAGTTGGCTTTGTATTCTCTTAAGCTTACTTCTCTACCCCTGATAACCTTTTTACAGCTCGAATCAAACCATGAGTTTTCCTTGGGTCTGATACTTTTCACTCTATTCGGGATAAAATTTCTCATTCCCAAAAGGATTAAGTTTGTGACCTTATCTGCACTGGTATCAACGTCACTATTGAGGAAACATAGTGACCAGTTAAAGTTCTTAAAGAAAAAATTTAAACCGTCCCAGTTGGCTTTCTCGTATTGCCAGACGGTTCTCTTTGGGATTTTATCTTTAACTGGGTTATTTTGGCACGAGAAATTAGCAGATATGACACAATGGTCTGATGTGCCTAGAGGCGATAATAAATTTATGGTGTATTTATCAGGGTCAGAGGTAAGAAACAAGTCTAGGCAACAGTGTGTGATGGGGATAGGAAAGAAAGGAAATTACCGCTCACTGTGTTACTAGTTAATTGTATTATGTGATGTTGTTTTCATGTTTTGGCAATAACACGGCGCGATTGACTTTTTTTCCGAGACTATTTAGTTTAGGTATTAATGTTTTGTGGGACTGCGGGGCACGGTAAATTTTTTTTTTTTTGTTTTTTGTAGATTAGAAGTGGTGGAGATGATATTATTTAAACTGATGGACACTTTTTTTTATAGGAACAGTTTTTTTTTTTTTTTTGATATACATATATGTATATATATTTCTTGAACTTTGAACTGAGGTAATTGACATAAAAGGGTATCGGAATTCGCACGGTGACAGACTTTCACTATTCGGACACACAGGTTTGGTTACGTTAGGTAAAATGGGCTGACGGTTGATCTTATTACCATCACACTTAGATCAATGTAGATCCATTGTGATACCCTGGCGTATTGTAACGTCCTAGAAACCTATGATTTTATGTCTGTTCAGTATTTAACCATTTTGTTGCCTTAGTGAAGTTTAACAGGCTGCTTTTTGGAGCGTCTGATAATTCTTCTAGTTCATTTAAAAAGGAATTTCCTAGAAATTTTTTCCTAGTATGACAGAGTGCTGGGCATTGACAAAGGAAGTGACTAGTGTCCTCATGTTCATCTTCGTCATTGCATCCTCTGCATAGGTCATCGGTGCAAAGACCCATTTTCTTTTTGTGATAACCAAGTAGGTTATGTCCAGTTATGATACTGATAAGCATTCGCAATGAAGGTCTATTCAATGATAGCAGCTTTTCAGATTCCTTCTTATCATATTTCGGCCATAGTTTCCTGGAAGTAACACAGGAATCTAGGCATTCCCATCTATCATTGGATTTTCGCATTATTTTGTTACCAATGATCTGTTTCATTTCACAGGGTGCGATCCTGATTGATTTATCAATGAGAGAAGGGTCAAGTGCTGATCCTTTCCTCGCTAGTTCGTCCGCTTTTTCGTTTCCCAGTATACCACTATGACCAGGAACCCAGCAGAGTCAAACGTTATGCTGCGTGCCAAGAACCCTTAGCTCTTCGCGACAGCAAGAAACAAGCTTTGATTTGACAAGAGTGGCAGAAATCGCTTTTATTGCTGCTTGGCTATCAATGAAAAAAGTGATATCAGCATGTGATAGCGCCATCATGGACACCTGTTTTGCAGCGTGTGAAATTGCCAAGATCTCGGCTTGGAAGACGCTGCTGTGATTAGGAAGTCTGAAAGAACTGGCAAGTTTTAGGCTTTCTGAAAAGAAACCTGCCCCTGTTCCAACTTCCATTTTTGAACCGTCGGTATAGATTGATATAGACGTCTCGTCCTGGTAAGGTGTTTCATTCTCCCAATCCTGTCTATTGGGGAAGCTGGTTGTGAAGGATTTTTTAAAGTCCAGGTATGGAGTTATGTAATCCGTGCAGATGTTGTTTTCTGCGTTTCGCGATAATATCTGTGCGTGTCCTGTTTGGCTGGTTTTCCAGACATTACACTGGTTTAGTCTAAGTGCACTGTTTGCTGCCGCTTCTTGAACATAGAGATCAAGAGGTGTGAGGATTACTTCCAAGCTCGCGGTTGGTGTAGTTCTCATTGCACCAGTTACGCATATACAGGCTGATCTTTGTACTTTGGTTAGGGTTTTTAAATGCGTGGATTTTTCCAGCGCCTTCCACCAGACCAAATTGCCATAAGATAGGATAGGTCTTACAATGGCAGTATACATCCACAGGATGATTTTGGGATTTGGTCCCCAGTTTTTGCCAAAAATCCTGTTACACGAATACAGTGCTATCATAGATTTTTTGTATCTTTCTTGTATATTGGAACCCCAATTTAGTTTTTTGTCTAAGATCACTCCCAGGTATCTGGCTTGATCAGAGATCTTAAGAGGGGTCTTATTTAGTCTTGGTAACTCAAAAGTAGGTATTTTTCTTCTATTTGTAAAGAGTACCAGCTCTGTTTTGAGGGGGTTAACTGCAAGGCCGCATCTATTTGTCCAAGCGCTTACCTTGGTTAGTGTATAATTCAATTGTGCGCTAATGGTGGAAGGGAATTTTTCCGTTGCCAGAAGAGCTAGATCATCGGCATAGGCGACCACTTTTACGCCATCATGTGTGAGAGCTACGAGGATCTCATTCATGACTAGGATCCAGAGCAGGGGTGAGAGGATACCTCCTTGTGGGGTTCCTCTTGACACACACTTTTTCAAGTTTGCACCTCCCAGTTCACTGTGGATCTGACGTTTTGTTAGCATATTCATGATCCAATTTGTTATTGTTTCTTCAACTTCTAGATCGTTTAGGGCCTTCTTAATTGCACTGTTCTGTACATTGTTGAAAGCTCCTTCAATGTCTAGAAAGGCTGCCAGAGTGTATTCCTTATCTTGCAGCGTTTTTTCTATGGTTATTACTACACAGTGAAGTGCTGTTTCCACACTTCTTCCTTTTGTGTAAGCATGTTGAAAGGTGGATATTACTTCCGGTTTTATATAGCTACGGATGTGTAAATCAAGCAACCTTTCAAAAGTTTTCAGTATAAATGAGGTCAGACTTATAGGTCTGAAGTCTTTTGCTTCTATATGGCTGGGTTTGCCGGCTTTCGGTATGAAAACGACTTTAACCTCCCGCCATATTTTGGGAATGTAGCCCCATATGAGGCTATTTTCAAAAATGTTCTTGAGATGTGGGATGACTTTCCGCTGCTTTTTTGCAGCATCATAGGGAAAATGCCATCGTGACCCGGAGATTTAAAAGGTGAAAAGGAGTTGATAGCCCATTCCAACTTCTCTTCCGTTACGATATCTGTCGGGATTTCATGTCTAGAGTAATTAGTGGTATCTACTTCACTGTTCTCTATAGGGCTGCATCCAGGGAAGTGCGAATCGAACAGATGTTCCAGACTCTCTACCGGGGATTCAGTCCAGTGGTTATCCGGTCTCTTCAGAGAACCAAGTTTTTTGTTCTTTTTTACCGTTGTGATCAGAGGACAGCTTTTATCCAGGGCATTTCTCAGAATCCCTGTGAGCTCTGCAGTCAACTTATCAAGGCTTTGCGGTTCAGGGAACCTATTTGTATTGAGGGAATCTATGTTATCGTCTACCTCCCTACTAAAGGTAGCCCAATCTGTTCGTCTATTATTACGAAATGGTTTGATTGGGCGATCTGTAGTGGGAATGATAAAATTTATCAGACGATGGTCTGAGAAAGAAAATTCTTCTAGTACTTTCCACTGCTCTACTGGACAAGTGTCCGAGTTGTTTGTGAGGGTAATGTCAAGTACTTCTTTACGGTTTTTCGTAACAAAGGTAGGTGTGTTACCTCTATTGATAACCAAAAGATTGTTTCTTAAAATAAATTCAAATAAGAGTTCCCCCCTAGAATTTGTGTCGGTGCTTCCCCATTGCACATGGTGTGCGTTGGCGTCACAGCCCATAATAATATCTAGTCTACTCTTACTTGTGTATTCTACCAGTTGGTAAGTAATATTCGCTGGTGGTCCTTCAATTCCATCATGTGGCATGTAGATGGAAGCCAAAATTAGAGGTTGGAGTCCCTCGCGTTCCATCATTACTGCGGTCTGGTCTATTGTGCTATAAGTAGTTAGACGAAAAAGATTTAACTGTTTTCTAGCTACTATGCATGTTCTGAGGTTACTGTCTGGGCTGACAAAATTAGATTTGTACAGCGTAAGTTCTTTAGAGTGTAGGCCCTTAATTTTTCCTCTTGCGACCCAAGGTTCTTGTATAATGGCTACATTAATAAATTTGTCTACTCTCCATGAGGTAGACCAGGTTGGCGGAGGCGGCTTTACTATGTTGGAGATTTATTTGTATTAACTTCAATTCCATGACATAATTTGTTTTTTATACAACGCCTTACTAACCTGTTTTTTGATTCTGGCTATCAGCCTGAGCTTGCATCGGGTAATGCCAACGCGAACTTTAAAGCTGACTCGTCTTAGAAGTGGTATTGAGTTGTGGTTCAATCTCACAATCACTTCAGTGCCTGTCTCCGTTTTCTCCACCTTCATGATCTTCCATTGATCGCTCAGAAGTTCGGCATTTAGTGAAAGGATATACCTTTCCAGCCGATCGCGGGGGATAGCGGGGCCTCTGACCAATAGTTTTCCTATTGGTCGGTTTAGATCTTTAATCTCACTGGCAGTCACAAGCCGTAAATCGGCATTCTGCCAGGGAGCTGCCATCTTCTTCACAAACTCCTGGAGCCATTGAAGGGTCCATTCATTCTCGCAGTTCATCATCTTGAAACCATGGACGGTAGTGAGGTCCCCGAAGAGTGGCGGTTGCCTACTCTTAACGATCGCCTCATTTACCTCTTCCAGGATTCTTAGTTCAAGTAACTGCCATTCGTCTTCACTCAGTTTGCGGTCGGGTTTCCCAAAGTCAGCGATAGCGACTGGGTGGCCCTTTACAACAGGGACTGAGGAGGTCTTCATCCTCTTAGGTATCCTGTTGGGTGAGGAGTTATTTGGGGAGGAGCTGGCATTTCTTGTTCTTTTTGAGCAGCTCGGCATACCGGTGTCGACATAGGGCAGGGAGGCCACCTCGCCAGTTCCGGTACTTGCTCCGCAGCCAGCTTGTTTTTTGTTTGTTGGGTCTTGTCCAGTTCGTTTTGTTATGTCTGTTGGTGTCACTGTCCGTAGTCTTTGTTCGGACCTGCCCAGAGCCCTTTTGGCCTTTACCGTTAAGGATTCGGGGTTCTTTTTCGACAGGCGTCTGACGATCCTTTCCGCGTTGCGTCTTTGTCTCAGTAGTAGTTCGTTATTACTGAGGACCCCAGCTCGTCGTCGTTGTCCGTCATTTCTGTCGATGACAGTTGCCAGACTGTCCGTTGTTTTGTTTAGTGCCGGGTTTTCGGGGTTGGATTCCTCAGTCACGTTCAGGTCTTGCGGAGGGCTAAGGCCTTCTACACTACCTTCACGCATCCGTTCTTCCTTCCCCTCAGCAAGGACTTCGTTTCCCATTTCTGGGTTAGGAGTTCCGCTGTGTTTCCGTACTTTAGGGTCTGTCTGTTTGTCCTTCGTGTTATGTCCTGTATTCGTTGTAGTCTCTGCACCAGCCATCGATGGGGTTGGCCTTTTCTTCGGCTGAATTTTATCAGCGTAGGGAGCAGGTGGACCCATCAAAGTCTTAGCACTCTTACCTAGAAGGGAGAGAGGGTTCGGTGCTGGATTAGCAGTAGGCCCATCCTTTCCCAAGCCCTCCCTATCCAAAAAGGCTCGTGTGTTGTGCGGTTCGTTATGGTCAGTCTTGTCAGTTTTGTCGGTCCTACCTTGCAGGGGGCTTGGTGCTAGACTAGCAGTAGGCCCGTCTTTTCCCAAGTTCTCCCTGTCTAAAAAGGCTCGTGCGTTGTGGAGTCTTTTCCGGTCAGTGTCAGTCATATCGTTCCAGTCAACTTTCCCCAGCCTTTTGACCGTGCGCTTGCAGTTGGAGATTTTACTCCGCCTGGACACTCACGATAGGTTTGAGGTTTCGGAGTCCGCTATGGAGCTGGCATCACTGATGTCATCAACAATGATAGCCTCACCACTGGCTCCATCTTCCATACCTAAGCTGGAGAATGGGTCGAGGATGAGGTTTTCCTCTTCCTCGGTCATCTTCGAAACATTGTTGTTCTTTTGGTTGTTCATTTTTAATTCAGCTTTTTCGTTTTTATTATTTGGAGTTGATTTGAGTACTTTATAAGTTGGATCTGTAAGAAAATGTGAAAAGAAAAAGAAAAGAACGAAAAAAGAAAAAGAAAAAAGGAAAAGATCCAAAATTATAAGTAAGATCGTCAAATAAACCAAACAAAAAATGAAATAAGAAAAGTCAGTCACTGGCGACTTCTCCTTACGATATTGAGATCGTAAGGCAAAGCCCAAGCCAGCAGCCGTGACATCTGCTGACACTTTAGCGTATATCCCCGCTATTTTTTTATTGCTTTTTGTGGGTCTCAATTAGTTTGCCCAAAACCCTAGCTGGTAGCTGATTTTCCGCTCAGGAGCATCTAACCATAGCCATCCTGCTTGAGGTTTCCAGCGTAAGCCTCCTCACCACGGCAAGGTGGAGACCCGTTGAGGAGGAAAAACACAGAGCGAAATGTGCATGCGATGACGAGCAAATCGGCACTGATTTGCTCGTCAAGAGCAAATCTCGCTGTTATCAAGAGATAAGAGAAATACGACTCATCATTTGTAATTTACTGTACAGTATTTTCGTAGATTACGTTTGTCTGGGGTTGAATTTCCTGAATTGAGCATTTAGAGAAAGCGAATCGCCATACTTATTTTGTAAACCACGATGAATAAATTGTAAAACGAAATTGTGCTCCGGAAGTAGTAGATTGCGATTAAAAGCTTGTAAACTACTAAGAAGACAAAATTCTTAAATTACGATACTTGATTGCAAATCACAAACTAAAAAATTCTGTAATTTGAGATGACACTTAGATAAAATTGCTGTTTTTTCGATCAATTTATAATTAAAGCGGTGCAATTTACATAAAAGGGATCTCGCAAATTACAAGCTAGAAATTTGCAATTGGCGATTTTTCAATTCTTTCCGTGTTGCATTGCGAGTAGATTTTTTAGATTCGTTTTACTTGAAAAGACTAATTGAATGTTATGCTCTCGGAAATTTTTTGATATTTTGTTTGTTAATTCAGGCACATAACACACTGAAACTCGTTTAACTTCACTTTTTTAATATTTTGTGAAAAAGAGTCGACAATGAAGATTTTTTTTTTTTTTTACAATGTTTCCTTATCATTCTATCTACTACACTCGCACTGTACCCGTTTAAATCTGCAGCTTTTTTTATGTATTCGTACTCAATTTTGTAGTTTGAAGCTGACAAAGGGAGTTTACACATTCTGAAAATCATTGAATGAAACGCGGCATGTTTATGTTGAATTGGACAATGTGAATCACTTATAATAAACCGAAGTGTACTTGTTGGTTTATGGTAAACTGAAACATCTATTTTATTTTCACACGTTTTTCTGACTTCAAGGTCTAGAAAACAAATTTTATTGTTTGCCTCCATTTCAATTGTAAATTAAATTGTTTCAAATTCATTGTTTAAAACACTCAATGTATCTTCTATCTTATCTTTTTTCACAATCGAAATAACATCATCCACATATCGACACCAGAACCTTGGTAATACATTTCTATTTCTCAACCGAATTTCAAACGCTGACATAAACAATTCTGATATAAGAGGACTCAATGAGTTACCCATATTTGTTCCCTTTCCAACCTTATAAAACTTATCCCTGAATTGGAAAAAGTTTTGTTGCATTCAAAGTTTAGCCACACTCAAGAAACACGCTATTTTCTCGTTACTTAACTCAACAGTATTTAAATAGTTTTTAAACTCACATAATGCAACATCAACTGGGATACTTGGAAAAAGAGACACAACATCAAACGACACCATCACTTCATCTTCTGGTATTATTTCACTCATTACTTTTTCGACAAATTCAAATGACTTTTTTACGGAGAGGCTGTTAATTGGAGGTAAAAGTCAACCAACCATTTTGCCAATAAATAACTAGGAGACGAGATGCTGCTGACAATTGGTCTATCACCAGTTTTATGAATTTTTGGAAGGCAATAAATTAGGGGGACTTGTGGATTGGACACGGACAATTTTCTTTTAAGCCAAAAACCAAAAACTAAGCTCACTTTCTTAATGATTTCACTACTTTCTTTTATCATTTTTGGTAAAGGATGTTTGTTTGTTTGTAATCACACTTTCCAATTACACTTAACATTCTTTTTTCATAGTCACATTTGTTTAAAACCAAGAACTTATTTCCTTTACCAGCTTTAACATATAAGCAATCTTTAGATTTTAACGAGAAAGGCCTTTCTCTCGAATGGATTAAATCAGGGCTTCTTAAACTATGGGTCACGACCCCAAATGGGGTCGCTTAGGAAAATTCTGGGGTCGCGAGAGATTTTCAAGTTTAATATTTAAGGGGAGGTTTCCCATGCCAAATTATGATATACCTATGCTATGCCTTATAATGTTTACTTTAGCCTCTGCACAATGCATATGTTTCAGAAAATATTAGTAAGTTTTATTAACGACAAGCAAATATCCAAATATATAAAATACATACATCAAATGCGCTGTCGTGTGAAACAACAAAAATCAAAGTAATTACAGCTACTTGTATTTTTTTTTTTCATAACAGAAGAAGAATTTGTGCATAATGTGTATCCTTTCCTTGCACTTCTCCACACAAATTTTTTTCCGTTTTGTGTATGTGTATGTTTTTGTTGGTTTTTCTACCTAATCATTCATTCATCATCATTCAATCATTTTTTCAACCGGCCCAATATGATCATATAACTTTTACTCACTGCCTTATTCACCGAGAGGCCCTTGTAGCAAAAAAATTAGCACCGGAATTGAACGATATGCTTCAGGATGCTGTTAAGATTATAAATTTTACTAAGAGCCATGCACTTAACAGCCGCTTATTTTCAAATCTATGTAAGGATATGGATTCCAACTACACAACTTTATTATTACATGCAGAAGTAAGATGGTTGTCAAGAGGACAAAGTTTGAGAAGATTATTGCTATTAAAAGACGAAATCGAAATATTTTTAACCGGACGAAAATGTGAACTTGCTGCTTTTTTCAAAATGACTCCAAGCTGTGTTATTTGTCAGATATCTTCGCGAAATTAAACGATCTCAACTTGTCTCTTCAAGGAAAAAATTGCGATATATTTACCTCGAATGATAAAATTGAAAGTTTTATTAAAAGGATCAACATTTGGAAAAGTACGGTAGAAAAAAATTCGTTCGATGTGCTTTCGAACACCCGACGAGCCGGAGCGTTTAGGTCCATCCGCTCTACATGGCCCAACCATCGTAGCCTCACGATGCGTACTCTTCTGGCTATGCCCATGTCGCGGTACAACTCATACAGCTCGTTGTAGTATCTTCTTCTCCACACATTGTTTTCGCATACGGGACCAAAAATCATTCGGAGAATTTTTCTTTCGAAACGACGAAGGGTTTCCTCATCCGCTTTCGATAAAGTCCATGCTTCCGCGCCGTAAAGCAGGACTGGGATGATCAAGGTCCTATACAAGGTCACCTTGGTTTTTCTAGAGAGGGTTTTGTTTCTCAATTGCCTTCTTAATCCAAAGAAGCAACGGTTGGCAAGAGTTATTCTCCGTTTGATCTCCGCACTGATGTTGTTGTCCGTGTCTACAGTGGATCCTAGGTAGACGAATTCCTGTACTACCTCGAAGTTATGTCTGTCTATTGTGACGATTTGTCCAATTCGTCGATGTTCAGTGTCCCTGTTTGATGACAGCATATACTTCGTTTTGCCCTCATTAACCTTCAAACCCGTTTTTGCCGCTTCTGTTTCAATACTCGCAAAAACACATATGACATCACGCTTTTTTCTTCCCATTACGTCAATATCGTCTGCATAGGCGAGAAATTGTACAAACTTTAGAAAGATTGTTCCTCTGGTGTTGACGTTTGAGTTTCTTACAATCTGTTCAAGTATGATGTTGAAGATTATCGCATGACAGCTTGTCGCCTTGCCTAAAACCTTTTTCGACATCAAAGTCAAAGAGACGATGCAGGAAGTTCTTCACCCCTTCTGATCTGGCTACAATTTAAAAGGCCTTCATCCGCCCAAAACTGGAGTATAACTCCCATATCTGGTCAGGTGCTGCTCAAACATCTTTGCACCTGCTTGATAGGGTACAAAACAAAGCGTTAAAATTGATAGGTGATAGTTCAATCGTAGAATCGATTGATTCTCTTGAACATCGTCGAAACGTCACCTGTCTCACTCTCTTTTATCGCTTTTTTCACAAACAGTGCTCTAGTGAAATAGCCAGTTGCATTCCTCCCCTGAAACAATTTAGCCGCAACACCCGCCTCGCTGGGAATGCTCATCAGTTTTATCTTGAGCCCAATTTCGGGCGTACAGTCAAGTATAGAGATTCGTATTTCAGTCGCACCACCCGAATGTGGAATGCTTTACCTGGCTCTGTATTTCCCCTTCATTACGATTCACAAAGGTTCAAAAGCAACGTGCATCGGTGTCTCCTTTCAAATCCTCTCCTATTTTCCTAAATGCTCGCACTGTGTTCTATAACATTATAAGGGTAGTCATAACCCCTTGATGTGCGTGTTAATTATAAAAAAAAAAAAAAAAAGTTCTCGGTGAGTTCTTTACCGACCTTGACGGAGCAGCTTGAATTCTCCAAAGTCATCCTGCATAGTCGTACGAGTTTTGCAGGGTTGCCGAAACTTGACTTGGCTCTGTACAGCTCGTCTCTGTAAATCGATAAAGAGGTGGTGAATATCGATATTATGTTCTCGGGTTTTTCCAAGATCTGCCGTAATGTGAAAATTTGGTCTATTGTGGACTTTGTAACGAATTTAAACGAATTTATTAACGAAATTAAAACAATTACAAAAAACAAGTCGCGCACGAATTGCAATTTGCAATTTTTTTTTTGGTAAACAAAAATAGGAATGACAGATCTAAACGTCATTTGTCAAATTCCCTTTTTCTTTTGGTAAAGAAAAATTCCCTGTATTTTTGTAGGGATATATCTGCACTATTTACACGATGCTTAAGCAATATGTTGCGAAAGATTGTTGCGGTATAAGCCGCACCAATATAAATAAAGCTAAACGGGGAATTAAGAGAGGCAAACGGGATGTATGTGGGTGTTCCTACTGTTAAGTGAAAGTTCCCGTGATTACGGACACTCGGTATTAGAGTTAGTTCTAGTTTGATACCCATACAGTTCGGAATAGCCTCTGAAAAGTTACGAAAGTAAAAAGTCGAGCTAACAAAGAATCAAGGACAAAGAAACAAGAACAAGTTAAGAAGAACAAAGAACAGCCAAAGGGCTTATAAAAGTAAATTTTTTGTTTTAAAATGTAGTGCATTTAAATAATTAGCATTTCAATATATAGTTTATAATTTGTGAAATTGATACAAGTGGAAACCCCGAAGGGAAATAAAATTCTCGTAAGAAATTTTCGAGTAAATTTCCTACTAAATTATACCAGGAAGTTCTAACTCGTAAAGGAAGTAATTATAGGAAAAATTTTCCTATTGAGAAGTGAGGTTCCTGTAGTGGCTGCATTTCGGCTAATTCGGGAACATAAAAATTCCAGCAGCAGAGAGGCGCTGAGATAAAGGGGTTCGCGTCTGAAACGAGCGAACGTGGAACCTATTTACTATCGAATTCAAATTCGTATTTTAAATTTTTTTTACTGAAATTGCTTCTGCCTAAAAATTTACGTAATTACGAAAGAAGAAGTTAACTTCAAAGGAAATCTGTTGGTGCAGGCATATGCACTGATGAGATTATATTTTTTTATATAGATAATCAAGATTTCAAAGAAATTTCAATTCAGAACTTAAAAACAATATTATAAGTGTCAGAAAATTGTGTAAAGTGTGAGACAGGTACCACCGTTGGAGCAACCTTTTTGCTGTGATCACATCAACGAGGAGGCTGCGTAAGTTCGGGTGAGTTTTTTTTTTCTATCTGTCCTTTTTGTTATAACCATATATTGAATTTTTAAATTCGGAAAGATTGAATTTCTGGGGCAAGGGTTTTTTTTTTGTATTGAGGGGATTTTAATATTAATGATTGAACATATACAAAAGAGGAAGAGAGAAAATTCCAAGTAATTTTGGGAATCAAAAAGTGGTGTATAGAAACACTCACAGATTTTTTTGCGAAAATATAACTTCTTTCCTTGTTCTAACGTAAAAACCTACATATAGCGAAATTGAAAGAATTGTTTTAGTGAATTGATACATATTCACACTTGAATTATATAAACAATCACAAATACATACCTATACATATTTTTTTTTGAATTGAAGCATTATAACTGTAATTAATAAAAGCTTTGTATGATTATGAACAAGAGTAAAATTCATCTTCAGTAAGCAATCATGAATCGATATCAAAATAAAATTGAATAAGGAAAATTAATGAAACATAATGGGGTTTAATTGAAGAGGTTATAGAAGGATGAGGATGATGGAATAGGGTGAGTTGAAAGATAAGCTAAGATGCCAGTTAAGGGATACCTTGGCGGATATGGTATCATGGAAGGGAGGGTATAGAAGAGATTTTCCGCAAGCAAACAACATCATTGCTAAGACTGGCATGATCATTTTTGGGACGGGTGTCCAGGGTCAAAGTACCTACCCCACCGACGAGCTAAAATATAGGGAACTAGCATGCCAGCATAGACCCGACATGCCAACAAAAACCTCGTTTCAAATGGCGCCTACAACGTGGTGGTCACTAGCTACCAAAGATAGTGACCTTATTATTGAGTCAAATCGAATTTTGTTTTAAATTTCATTTTTTTTTCCTTCAAAAATTTCAAATTAAAAATTTTTTTTTAGTCAATTTCGAAATTGGAATTGTCGATTAGAACCGTAAGTCCCGGTGACTGAATTTAGTTTCGGTATCGCGTTGCGACGGGGAAGCGACTATGCAACTTCGAAATTTATAAGTTTATATAGGTGTATGGTAAGATCCTGAGTCATTTTTGTATTTGTATACCCAGTTACCAAATGTCCAGGAGATAACATACATACATAATTTCAATTGTGAAGAGACTCGTTGATGTAAAACAAGTCTTCAGTAGTCCTTCACACATCAGTTTTTAGAGTCGTTGATCATTTCAGTTAAATGAAGTGTAAATTGTCCTAAAACAAAAATAAAAATTTTTTTTTAGTCTCAGTTTCAACATTTAATATTAAATAATAGAGTAGCATATTTCATTTTTTTTTTTTTGTTTGATTGGCTCAAGCACTTTGGCATCTTAGTTTTTTTTTTAGCATAGCACCTTTCACATCGAGTCCTCATCCTTAAACCAAATGAATAATAGTTCACATCTATAAATACAAACAAATATTAGAGAACGAAAAGTTTTAACAAGTATTAAAATTTTTTTTAGTCATTCCTTTTTTTTATTTCTTTTGAAGATCGAAGTAAGTATCTTCGATATTTTGGAAAAATTATACATCAAATCTTTGATTTTTTTTATTAAACTATACTTGGCGAAGCAGTCAAAAGCGAAATTTAATTGTTGCATTAAATCCGTGTGATTTAAATTCGAAAATTCAAGTTGGGTATAGCTCAAGTAATGAGTATCAATCGTCCTCGTATATCGTGGTTAGATAATTTAGAAGAATTTCAAGCGCATTCAGAAGTCAGATTTGAGGAGTTTTATAGGAGGTTCACAAACAGCTGTGACCGGTTCAATTTTGAAACCTCATTCAGCTACTCACGCGAACTGAATTCAACGGTGCAAAATTCGACATTCACTATGTCTAATCCTTCAACGTCTGTACCCATTGAGGATGGCGAAGAGCAGGAGAGAAATGTTGCAGGGTCGTCAAATAGACGACAGAGTAGGAGTGAGATTGATGACTTGGCTTCGAGAATAGAAAGAACGTTGATGAGCAACCAGGTCAGATTCTTTCAACAAATGGATCAATTTATGCTTAATGTTGTAAAGAAGTTGGAAGAGATCAACAGACCAAATATTTCGGAGCCAAGGGAAGATCGAACTCACACCAATGAAGCAACTGAACCTAGATCTTCTCCAAGATTTCCACCGACACCAAGTCCAAGAAATTCCGTTTCACCATCCGTATTAAGTACACCTGATTCCTGTAGGTTGGAAAGATGGAACATCAAGTATGATGGTACGGAAAACGTAGGAGATTTCCTTTTTAAAGTGGGCCGATTACAACAATCGTCCGCCTACACTGACGAACAATTAACGGCTAATTTCCACACTTTATTACACGGAAAAGCTAATGATTGGTTTTGGGGGTTTCTTAGAAGAAACCCGAGAGCAAAGTTCACTGAAGTGAAAGAGAGCATGAAGAAGGAGTTCGGTAGGCAAGAGAGTGACGTAGAGATTTATATGAGGTTACTTACAAGGAAACAAGGGTATAAGGAGTCATTTGATGATTTTTTCAACTCAGTAGTCGGTTTAAATGGTCGTTTGAAAGAACCATTCGATGACAAGAAAATGCTCGATGTCATTCGTAATAATGCGAAGGACAAATTAGGAGAGATTTTATTATCTGCTCAAATAAACAGCCTGGAGGAGTTGCGAAATAAGGCAAGGGAAGCTGAGAGGTTCTTGGCGAAACGGTTTTCTTCACAAAGAACCGTTCACGAAATCGCGGTTGCTGATGAAGAGCAAGAACCAATCGTACAAGATAGTGAAGAAATTGCGGCCTTAACCTCATTTAAGCGACCTTTGTCTACAGCTGGTTTGAACTGCTGGAACTGCGACCAAAAGGGCCACAGTTATCATTTTTGTCCGTCACATGTACGAAATTTATTTTGTTTCGTATGTGGAGCAAAAGGTGTTAGTACGCCTGAATGCAAAAAGCACTCGGGAAACCAATTTCGGGGCGAAACAAAGAGGGGGGAATTTCGTCCTTCGAGCAGCAACCCTACTCAACAAAAACAATAATTAACCAAAATCAAATTACGACGGAAGGCGTTCCTACTAAAATCTTGGAACGAAATCAGAAGCCAGATAGTGACTTTCATCCAGTCCATCTTTTGAAATTGAAGTCACTTCACGAGCGAAAGCAAAATTATTATCGGGTTCGGTCTCGTATTATGGGACAAAATAATAGCGATGTTAATAATAACATAAAGAAATGCAGGCACAGGTATAGAAATCGAAAAAAGTTCCGGAAGCAGATTGTTGAAACCATTATCTCCTCAGATACAGACGGGCGTATGTATGCCAATGTTCATTTGAACAATGAGTCTGTTTTTGGACTCCTAGATAGCGGAGCATCGATTTCGGTACTGGGCAAAGGTTGTTGGGATTTGGTGAGGAAAATCGGAGTTCAAGTTAAACCATATAAAAACGTCGTTAGAACTGCCGACGGTAAGTCGCATGATATAGTAGGTCACTGCGAAATCCTAACGAAATATAATGCTTTAACGAAAGTTCTCGTTTTTTACCTGATTCCCAACCTAACTCAGAATCTTTATTTAGGGATGAATTTCTGGAGGGAGTTTAGTTTGCTACCACAAATAAGTGAAATTCAAACCGATGCCTGGGCAAGTGAGGATGAAGTTAATTTCAAAAGTGAAGCTGAGCTGATAATTCTTGATCCTGAAAAGAAAAATCGATTAGAACACGCAAAATCGCTTTTCCCAAATTTTGTTACCTTGGGTCTAGGCAAAACCAACTTAGGTGTTCACACCATTGATACCGGAAACGCAGTTCCTATTAAATCGCGACACTATCCGTTGTCTCCAGTTCGTCAGGAGGAGGCGTATAAGGAGTTGGACCGTATGCTAGAGCTTGGGGTTATCGAGGTTAGCAATTCACCCTGGTGTTGCCCAGTAGTGTTGGTGAAAAAGCCTGGTAAAGTTCGCCTCTGTTTAGACTTTCGAAAAGTCAATGCTGTTACGGTAAAAGACGCTTATCCGCTTCCGCACATAGAAGGGTTGTTGAGTCGAATTAAAGATACACATTACATATCAGGGATTGACCTGAAAGATGCGTATTGGCAAATACCACTTGACGAAGGCTCGCGAGAAAAGACAGCTTTTGCAGTACCTGGGCGACCACTTTACCAATTCAAAGTGATGCCTTTCGGGCTCAGTAATGCTGGTCAAAGTATGTGTCGATTGATTGATAAAGTGATCCCGTCAAGCTTACGCGAGAATGTATTTGTGTATCTCGACGATCTTTTAGTTTGTACGGCGGATTTCGAAAGCCACATTAAGATTCTTTATGAAGTAGCAGCTTGTCTACGAAAAGCGAACTTGACCATCAACCTCGATAAAAGCAAGTTCTGCATGCGGGAGATAAAGTACCTTGGGTATATAGTTGGACAAGGTGTCCTGAAAACCAATCCTGAAAAGATAGAAGCGATGGTAAACTTCCCGATCCCAAAGACCCAAAGGCAAGTTAGGAGATTCTTAGGTTTAACTGGATGGTACAGGCGATTCATCAGAAATTATTCTGATATGGCGGCCCCGCTCACCGAATGCCTGAAAAAGAAAAATAAGTTCGAGTTTACGCCTGAAGCTCATGAAGCTTTCAATAAGTTGAGAACTGCACTTTCTTCGGCGCCCGTTTTGTCGCAACCTGATTTTAAAAAGATGTTTACCATACAGTGTGATGCTTCTTCAGAGGGAGTAGGTGGGGTAATCTTTCAATTGGATGAGGATCTGAACGAAAAACCGATCGCCTACATGTCGAAGAAACTCAATAAAGCTCAAAAAAACTATACAGTTACTGAGCTCGAATGTCTTGCAGCTGTCCTAAGCATACGAAAATTCCGTGCATACGTTGATGGATCACCTTTTAAAGTCATAACTGATCATTCGAGTCTAAAGTGGCTAATGTCCATGAAGGATTTAAGTGGGAGGTTAGCTAGGTGGAGTTTGGAACTTCAAAGATTCGACTTTGTAATCGAACATCGAAAGGGATCTCTCAACGTGGTGCCGGATACACTTTCGCGCAAGGACATGGATGAGATAGTGGCAAAGTCGTTCGATATAGATTTTGAGCTTGAGGAGGTTTCGACATGTATGTTAGGGGTGGAGGTTGACCTGGAATCGGTTGAGTTCGATTCGGAGCAATATTCCCAATTGCGAGAAAGCATCATTTCAAACCAATTAGCACTCCCGGATCTCGTTGTATCTGGTAAGTACATCTATAAAAGAGTCAGGTTTAGAAGAGGCGAAGTGAGTGAAGAGGATACACTTTGGCGTCTTTGGTTACCGGAAGCACTTACTCAGCAATGCATACGAGCTGCTCATGATACCAGATTGACTTGCCATAGCGGTTTCGCCAAAACTTACAACCGCATTCGGGAGAAATATTTTTGGCCCAAGATGGTAAGGGACGTCAAAGCGTTTGTGAGTGAGTGTGAGACGTGTAAAACCGTTAAAGCACCAAACGCAATTCTCCGACCCCCGATTATTTCGCAGGTTATATCTGAAAGACCTATTCAGAGATTGTATATTGATCTCCTAGGACCATATCCCCGTACAAAACGAGGAAATGTATATGTTTTCATAGCTGTGGATCATTTTTCGAAATTTCCTTTCCTCAAAGCACTTTCGAAGGCCACTGCACCACGCATTGTGCAATATCTGGAGAGTGAGGTGTTTCATGCTTTCGGGACCCCTGAATATGTTCATTCCGATAACGGACGTCAGTTTGTATCTAAAGAGTTTAAACACTTTTTGGATACTTATGGTATAAAGCACGTTCGAACGGCATTATACTCTCCGCAAGCTAACATTTCTGAAAGGGTTAATCGTAGTTTACTGAGTAAGCTGAGGGTACTTATATCCGAGGAGCAGAACGATTGGGATAATCATCTGTCCAGCATCGCATGTGCTTTGCGTTCGGATACGCATGAATCAATTGGCTGTCAGCCTTATTTTGCGCTTTTTGGACAGAATATGATTTCCCATGGTTCTGCTTATCGAATATTGCGTGACCTTAAAGCTCTATCAGAACCCGAAATGTTAGTTGCGTCACGAGAAGCTAAAACCACCCTAGCAAGACAAAAGTTATCGGACAATGTATTCAGGGCATACGTTAAGAGTAAAAACACATATAACTCACGATCTAGAACGGTTACGTACCGAATTGGTCAGGAGGTGTTTCATCGCAATTTTGCACAAAGCAGCTTTATTAAAGGGGTCAATGCTAAGTTGCTCCCAAAATTCCTCAAGTCTCGTATTCGTAGGGTCATCGGCAACTGCATGTACGAATTGGAGACACGGCAAGGCAAACCAATTGGCATTTTCCATGCCAAAGACATCCGACAGTAGATACCTGCAAAAATAAAACAAAAAAAACCACACAAAGTATCGGAACCTACAATATTCAACACATTTTACTTATCTGAATTTGTCATTAAATTTTTCTACCCGGCTTTAAGTGGGTTCAGTACCCACGTTGGTAGTGTAACTTAGAAGTCATGAAGGCTTTTGTTGGCCTAGTTTTTTTTAACTCTTCATCTTTCAGTCTCACAACTTAGGCTGCACAGTTTTCTGTTTGCTTATATTTGCCCTCGGAAGGCTTCTTTAGAGCGCATTATGGCTAAAACACTGTTTTTTTTTATCATGCCCGATAGCAACCAATACGATATACGACCGACGAGACGTCCTATACGCGTGGGTTCGTTTGCTCGAAATATATTAACGTAATATATTTGAAGCAAAGCCCTGTAACGAATTTAAACGAATTTATTAACGAAATTAAAACAATTACAAAAAACAAGTCGCGCACGAATTGCAGTTTGCAATTTTTTTTTTGGTAAACAAAAATAGGAATGACAGATCTAAACGTCATTTGTCAAATTCCCTTTTTCTTTTGGTAAAGAAAAATTCCCTGTATTTTTGTAGGGATATATCTGCACTATTTACACGATGCTTAAGCAATATGTTGCGAAAGATTGTTGCGGTATAAGCCGCACCAATATAAATAAAGCTAAACGGGGAATTAAGAGAGGCAAACGGGATGTATGTGGGTGTTCCTACTGTTAAGTGAAAGTTCCCGTGATTACGGACACTCGGTATTAGAGTTAGTTCTAGTTTGATACCCATACAGTTCGGAATAGCCTCTGAAAAGTTACGAAAGTAAAAAGTCGAGCTTACAAAGAATCAAGGACAAAGAAACAAGAACAAGTTAAGAAGAACAAAGAACAGCCAAAGGGCTTATAAAAGTAAATTTTTTGTTTTAAAATGTAGTGCATTTAAATAATTAGCATTTCAATATATAGTTTATAATTTGTGAAATTGATACAAGTGGAAACCCCGAAGGGAAATAAAATTCTCGTAAGAAATTTTCGAGTAAATTTCCTACTTAATTATACCAGGAAGTTCTAACTCGTAAAGGAAGTAATTATAGGAAAAATTTTCCTATTGAGAAGTGAGGTTCCTGTAGTGGCTGCATTTCGGCTAATTCGAGAACATAAAAATTCCAGCAGCAGAGAGGCGCTGAGATAAAGGGGTTCGCGTCTGAAACGAGCGAACGTGGAACCTATTTACTATCGAATTCAAATTCGTATTTTAAATTTTTTTTACTGAAATTGCTTCTGCCTAAAAATTAACGTAATTACGAAAGAAGAAGTTAACTTCAAAGGAAATCTGTTGGTGCAGGCATATGCACTGATGAGATTATATTTTTTTATATAGATAATCAAGATTTCAAAGAAATTTCAATTCAGAACTTAAAAACAATATTATAAG
Organism: Melanostoma scalare; assembly: GCA_949752695.1. Taxonomy (NCBI): domain Eukaryota; kingdom Metazoa; phylum Arthropoda; class Insecta; order Diptera; family Syrphidae; genus Melanostoma; species Melanostoma scalare. The sequence goes on along the minus strand of OX456984.1, from coordinate 116,944,096 downwards.
TGTCAGAAAATTGTGCAAAGTGTGAGACAGGTACCACCGTTGGAGCAACCTTTTTGCTGTGATCACATCAACGAGGAGGCTGCGTAAGTTCGGGTGAGTTTTTTTTTTCTATCTGTCCTTTTTGTTATAACCATATATTGAATTTTTAAATTCGGAAAGATTGAATTTCTGGGGCAAGGGTTTTTTTTTTGTATTGAGGGGATTTTAATATTAATGATTGAACATATACAAAAGAGGAAGAGAGAAAATTCCAAGTAATTTTGGGAATCAAAAAGTGGTGTATAGAAACACTCACAGATTTTTTTGCGAAAATATAACTTCTTTCCTTGTTCTAACGTAAAAACCTACATATAGCGAAATTGAAAGAATTGTTTTAGTGAATTGATACATATTCACACTTGAATTATATAAACAATCACAAATACATACCTATACATATTTTTTTTTGAATTGAAGCATTATAACTGTAATTAATAAAAGCTTTGTATGATTATGAACAAGAGTAAAATTCATCTTCAGTAAGCAATCATGAATCGATATCAAAATAAAATTGAATAAGGAAAATTAATGAAACATAATGGGGTTTAATTGAAGAGGTTATAGAAGGATGAGGATGATGGAATAGGGTGAGTTGAAAGATAAGCTAAGATGCCAGTTAAGGGATACCTTGGCGGATATGGTATCATGGAAGGGAGGGTATAGAAGAGATTTTCCGCAAGCAAACAACATCATTGCTAAGACTGGCATGATCATTTTTGGGACGGGTGTCCAGGGTCAAAGTACCTACCCCACCGACGAGCTAAAATATAGGGAACTAGCATGCCAGCATAGACCCGACATGCCAACAAAAACCTCGTTTCAACTTCTCTGGTCTAAAACCACATTGATAAGGACCTATCAAGTTGTTGACGTGGGGTTTCAGACGTTCACATATTACAGCAGACAAGATCTTATAAGCGACGTTCAGGAGGCTTATCCCTTGGCGCAATTGTGAGGGACTCCCTTCTTTAGGATCGGGCATACGATACTGAGGTTCCATTCATCGGGCATGCTTTCTTCCGACCATATCATGCAGATCAGCTGGTGCATGTTTCTTTTCCAACTGGTCTCCAGCTGCCTTGAGCGAGATTGATCACCTGCCACTTTAAGCTCAAGAGGAATTTGCTGAGCTTTCGAGTGACTCAAACTTAAAACTACAATTTGAAAAAAAGCCCTTGACTGAATTTTGGATCGGAACTAGAACTGAATTTCCTACAATCGCTGATATGGCTTTAAATGTTCTCCTGCCATTCAACACTACATATTTATGTGAAGTCACTTTCTCGGCTTTAACACATATTAAATCCGAATATCGTTCATCGCTAAAAAATGTTGAAGAGGTCTTACGTCCAGCAGTGTCAAACATCCACCAAGATTTAATTTGCTTTGCAATAAAAAAACAGGCACATCCATCTCATTATTTAAAATTAATACTTACCACTCAACGAGTGCGTTCGAATATTTTCGAGCGAACTAAGACGATCAGAACTCCCTTTTATTTTTTTTTTGTATGTTTCTAAATTAATTCTAAGACTATATCTTTTCATACATATGTACTGTAATGAACCATTACAAATTCACCCCCATATCAACTATACGACACAACCAAGTCAACCTAATCATACAATGCCCGATACATATCGCAACTAAACAACACTACAGGCACTTCAGTATCAATACGTTGAATGGAATTTTCCATTTGGATTTCGTTCACCAGTACGACTCACACCCAGTTGTCGTCGAAAGGTGTATAAGACGACCAAGCCAAAACATGAAAAGTCAGTCATCGAAGGAAAGGACGAAGATTTTATGTGCCTGTCTGGCGACGAGGCAGATAGATCTGATAAATCCGACGAGGACGACCAGTTCACCGAGGTAACTGGAAAGAAACGGTCAAAGAAGACCACCGCCAAAAAAGACTCCAAGAAGAAGAAACAGGAGCCGCCATCACCAATCGGGTCGGTAGACACGGTTTCACCTACCCCAATCACCGCTACAACACCAGCAGTGGCGCCAGCAGTAGCACCAACCGCTCAGCCACCACCGCCAACAATTTCAAAGAAGACAATCGCAGCCAAAAACTGCCCACCATCAACTTCCACAACCCCAGGAGCACCAAAAATAAGCGAGCCAGCCAAGGGTCCCGGAATGCCGCCAATTTTCTGCTACTCCGGCAGCGTGGCCAAGATCAGACGACACTGCAAAGCCAACAATCTTACGGCTACCTTCAGGAACCGTAATACGAAGACGACGATCATAAACGCTGGGGACAGGATTTCATTTGACGCCATCAAAAAGTATCTTCTGACAATGAAGATACAGTTCAATTCATTCACGCCAAAGGAGGAAAGGAAGAACCTACTCCTACTGAAAGGAATTCACCACAGCTATTCGGACATTGAAGTTGAGGATGAACTCCGTATTGAAGGAATCCCGATTATAAAAGTCACCCAGTACAAATCAAAGAAGGCTCAAGGAAAGGTGTACATCAACTTCGTAGTCGAAGTGCCCAAGACTTGCGACCTGAATGAAATTTACACGAAGACCCTTGTGATGAACCAGAGAGTGCACTGGGAAAAACTGAAGTCCAACGACATTGTGCAGTGCCGAAATTGCCGACGCTTTGGCCACGTAGCCACTAACTGTGGACGCCAGTACGTCTGCGTTAAGTGCAAGGAGGACCATCAACCAGGCCAATGCAAAAGGACACAAAATACAGGACTGGACGTATGGTGCGCCAACTGCAAGAAAGAGGGACATCCAGCTAGCTTCAAGGGCTGCCCGACTCTGAAGGCACGATTGACCGAAAGGAACCAAATACTAGCAGAGAAGAAAATTCAGAAAGAACTGACCATTAACTCAGCATGTGTGGTAACCCGCCCAGGAGTCAGCTACGCAGCAATGGCAAAACAAAACACAGCAACCAAACCAACAAGCAAAGCCCCACAACAGCAACCTAGGACCCCAGCCAAAAGAACACCCGTCCAGAGAATACCGACCAAACCCCAACAATCTTCATTGGACCTCAACAATGAATTCAAGCGATTCTTCGGATCTAGCTTCCAGACCGCCGTGAACCAGGCTAAGGACGCCATACCACCCAACTACGCTCAATTAAGCGATGGTGAGAAGTCCGTGGCGCTGGCCACCTGCGTCCTCCAACTATGCAATTGAAGAAACTACGCATCCTGACGTATAATGTTAACTCATTATACAGCCTAGACAAGAGGACGTCATTCAACTTGTTCATGAAGAACAACACCCCCGACATTGCGCTAATCAGCGAGACAAACGTCACTAGACGCAACAACATTAACATCAAGGGATTCAGGAGCTTTCGGCAGGACAAAAATCATCTTCAAAGAGGAACAGCAATCTTCATAAAAGATAAACTCTTGCCCAACACAAAAGAAGTAACCATCGCTGGACTACTGACTAGTGAAGCCACCGCCATCAAGATAAGCTTTGGAAGAGGAGAGACCTTAACGGTCATAAGCTTCTATTTCAAATGCAACTCCTCTCCAAGAAACATTCAAAGCGACCTTCACATCCTCAACGGAATACTGAAGCAAAGCACGTACGGACTCATCGGCGGGGACTTCAACGCAAGACACAGTTTATGGTTGGACTTAGTTAGCGTCTACGTTTGATATTTTGTTTTATGTGTTTTTGTGAATTGTAATGTCGGGTAGATTTCGGGTCGATTTTAGCAACATTAGGGGGCTAAGATCGAATTTCTTTGCTGTGTACGCTCACACTGCAAAATGCAGGCCAGCTGTTTTGGCACTGAGTGAAACACAGGTAGGTGTTGATTCTGATCCCACAGAGTTTAACCTGCCTGGATATAGCTTAGTGCCATTATTCTTCTCCTCCCATGGCCTCGCCGTATATGTCCGAAATGATATTGCTTACCAACTTCTACCACAATACGGCCTTTGTTCTAATACGAACTTTAATTTCATGTGGTTAAAATTCACCGTCCGTAAGCAAATCATTCACTATTGTTTTATATATAGAAGCCCCAATTTAGATAGCAATTCAACCTCTAACGAGTTTGATGCGCTATCTGATTCCATAATAAGAATTGTTTCCCTTTATCCTCACACTGAAATCGCAATTGCGGGCGATTTCAATGTACACAATTCAGGTTGGCTTCGACATTCTGGCCAGACAACACCCGAAGGAAAATGTGTTGAGATCTTCGCTGAGTTTAACGAACTAACTCAACTTGTTGATGAGCCCACTCGGGTTCCAGATATTGAAGGCCAAGCGGCCAACACTCTTGACCTATTTCTCACCTCTCATCCCGAAAATACAGGGTTGTAGTATCATCTCCTTTAGGCAAATCGGACCATTGTGTCATATCGGTAGATTTTTCGTTTTCCGTCACGGTAAAAAAAGATAAAGTCCCTAAAAGAACTGTATGGCAATACGAGAAAGCCAATTGGGACGGCCTGAATAATTTTTTTCGAAATTTTAATTGGTCATTGTGTTTTCTCGACGGAAACGTTGATGCATCAGCTGATATGATATCTAACGTAATTCTCAACGGCATGAGAAATTTTGTTCCTCACAGATTAAAAAGTATCATCCCCAAAGAGAATTCGTGGTTTGATTCAAGCTGTAAGGAGGCGATTAGGGATCGAGAAAGTAGTTTTCGAAAATTTAAAGACAACCCGACTGTAGAAAACCGAAATTTGTTCAAAAGGGCTAGAAATATCTGTAATGCTCAAATACAAAGGACTAAGTTTTTACATGACCAAAAAGTAAGGCAAAAAATACTATTGTGTCCAAAAGGAAGTAAAAACTTTTGGTCTTTTGTCAAGAACATTAAGAACTCGACCACGTCATCGGTCCCAACGCTCGCCTTCAATGACTCTCCGTATGTCAGTTCCATCGACAAAGCCAATTTGCTAGCAGCTCAATTTGCTGCCAACTCGACACTTCCTCATAGCATATTGGCTCCGCCTGAGCTCGAGTCTGCAAATTCTTTGATGAAGCAGATATTTTTTCGAACTCGCTCGGTTGCGAGAGTCCTCAAAGATCTCAACATACATAAATCCGCTGGTCCAGATGGTATCCCCGCCGTTATTCTGAAGAGGTGTTCTTCTACGCTGGCAAAACCACTGCGTAAACTTTTCCATCTTTCATATTCTGCTGGGATTTTTCCGAGCAGATGGAAAACTGCATTTGTCCAGCCCGTCCCTAAAAAATGCGAATCTTCCTCCCCTTCCAATTACCGTCCAATTGCACTAACGTCCCTTCTTTCCAAGGTCATGGAAACGTTGATAAACCGTCAACTTATGAAATATCTCGAAGAACGAAAGCTTCTTAATGACCGTCAGTACGGCTTTCGTAGCAAACGGTCCACTGGTGATTTGATGGCTTATCTCACCGAAAAGTGGAACCAATCTTTACATTGTTTTGGAGAAAGTAAGATTATTGCGCTTGATATTTCTAAAGCATTTGATAGAGTTTGGCATCAGGCTCTTTTATCGAAAATGCGTGCTTTTGGTATCGATGAGTCTCTTCTTCGTTGGATTAGAAATTACCTTTCCGACCGTTCAATACAAGTTGTGTTGGATGGCTTCAAGTCTGATACCAACTTAATAAATGCTGGTGTGCCCCAGGGCTCCGTTTTATCTCCGACTCTCTTCCTCATTTTCATTAATGATCTCTTGTCTGAAACTTCTAATCCACTTAACTGTTTTGCTGACGACTCGACCATCAGCTTTTCATATTCGTTTCCAAATTCACGTCCCTGCTCTTCGGATGTGGAACTGGAACGGTTGCGTATGATAAGCTCATTGAATTCTGACCTTGACAGCATTGTTGCATGGGGTCTTATGAACCGAGTAGAATTCAATGCTTCGAAAACTCAATGCTGTCTCTTGTCGTTGAAGCTTAACATTCCCCCATTGCCATTATCCATGAATGGTACCTGCATCGAAGAAACCGAAAAGCTGTCAGTACTTGGTATGTGTGTAAACGATGATCTTCGTTGGAACGACCACATATTTGAAGTCGCCAAAAACGCTGCTAAATGCTTAGGATTCTTAAGACGATGCAGGAAGTTCTTCACCCCTTCTGATCTGGCTACAATTTATAAGGCCTTCATCCGCCCAAAACTGGAGTATAACTCCCATATCTGGTCAGGTGCTTCTCAAACATCTTTGCACCTACTTGATAGGGTACAAAATAGAGCGTTAAAATTGATAGGTGATAGTTCAATCGTAGAATCGATTGATTCTCTTGAACATCGACGAAACGTTACCTGTCTCACTCTCTTTTATCGCTTTTTCTATAAACAGTGCTCTAGTGAAATAGCCAGTTGCATTCCTCCCCTGAAACAATTTAGCCGCAACACTCGCCTCGCTGGGAATGCTCATCAGTTCTACCTAGAGCCCAACTTCGGGCGTACAGTCAAGTATAGAGATTCATATCTTAGTCGCACCACCCGAATGTGGAATGCTCTTCCTGGCCCTGTTTTTCCCCTGCATTACGATTTACAAAGGTTCAAAAGCAACGTGCATCGATGTCTCCTTTCAAATCCTCTCCTATTTTCCTAAATACTCGCACTGTGTTAATGGCATTATAAGGGTAGTCATAACCCCTTGATGTGCGCGTTAATTATATATCAAAAAAAAAAAAAAAAACATCAGCGAAGAAGGCAGCGCAATAACAAACTGGCTGGACCAAAATACGAACGATCACACACTTGTAGTTGTATCACAACCAAAACCAACTTTTCCCAGAACACCATCGACACTTGACTTTTTCTTAGCCTCTTCCAACTTGGTGAACATAATGCCAGAAATACAGAACTTCATCTGTAAGACAGTAGATAGTGACTCTGACGATGAAGCCGTACAACTAACTATTAATTTAAACCAACCAATTTCTCTAATTTGAGAACCACCACAAAGTTTCATCAAATACAGACGACTGGATGTAGAAAAGCTGCACAGGGACATCGAGGACAACCTAGATCTACCACCACCAAACAGGAACCTTCTTGACAGCGAGGTTGATGCTGCAGTTGGCAATCTAGACGAAGCTGTATCCAGGGCGATCAGCAACCAAAAACGGCCCAGGACGTCAAGGGATAGGTACCAACACCTCCCGGAATACATCCAAAATCTATACGCAAACAGAGAACGACTGAGGAAGAAACTTCAAAGGATTCACCAAAGCCAGATGAATACAGAAAACAGGTGCTACCAAACAATCTGGAATGAGCTGCAGCAGGTCAACATCATGTTCCGGAACTCGATCCAACATTACAACAACATCCACTTCCAGAAAAGGTTGGAAGCGATTAGACCCGGCCCGGATACGTTTGGAAACATCAATAGAATTATTGGAAAGCAACAAAAGCCCCCCGAAATGCTAATTGTCAACGATATGGAAGTCACAGCCACCCAAGACAAAGCTGAAGCTCTCGCCAACTACTTCGAAGGAAACTTCAAACCAAGCCCGCCCACTGACCAAACATTTCTGCAGGAGGTGGAATCTTCAATGCAGCAAACACTCCAACCAAGCCCGGATATAGTGATCTTCGACGATGCAAATCCAGCTGACAACCCAACCAACAATATTCGTCTCTGCAATCTAGAGGAGGTAGCAGAGATCATCGGCAATTCCAAGCCAAAAAAGTCAGCCGGACCAGATGGCATCTCTAACCACATCCTCAAAAGGCTTCCCCATGCAGCGATGATTCTCCTCACAATCATCCTTAACAACTGCATCAACAACTGCTTTTTTCCCCGGAACTGGAAAACAGCACAGATCGTGGCAATTCCCAAGAAAGGCGCTTCCAATCAAATCTTCAACTACAGGCCGATTTCCTTGCTGAGTAACATCAGCAAAATACTGGAAGAAGTAATCCTCCGCAGACTCAAAATATTCTGCAACGATAACCTCCTCATACCAGACATGCAGTTCGGCTTTCGGGAGAAACACTCGACACTGCATCAACTCCTTAAGTTTCAGCATGACATCACCACCTCACTCAACAGTCAACGTGTCACCGTTGGATGCTTTCTGGATGTCGAGAAGGCATTCGATAGCGTATGGATAGATGGATTAATACATAAACTCTACTCGTTTCAGCTTCCACCGCCACTAATCAAAATTCTCTGCTCTTTTCTTCCTTTCAGAAAATTTTTCGTACAAATGGACAACTGCAAATCCCACACTAAGAACATCGGAGCCGGAGTCGCCCAAGGTTCAAAACTCGGTCCCTTCCTCTACAGCTTGATGACGTCAGACCAACCAACTCCAACTGGATGCGAGAATCTCCTCTACGCTGATGACTCGCTAACCTACGCGACATCACTCTCACCATTGCTCGCATTCAAGAGAGTAGAGGCCCACGTCAACAGACTATACCACTACTACAAAAAGTGGGGCATACGGATCAAATCTTCCAAATCGGAACTGGTTTGCTTCAGGAGACCCTCAAATGGCAGAGGCGGTCGGTTAGGTTACGTTAGGTTACAATGGCTGTCAGGAATACACCCGAAACACTTAGACCAATATTAGGTCCATTTTGATACCATAGAAATTATGCGAGGGAGTACCTCGCTTAACAAAACCATTTGGAGCTTACAATAAAGCGAAGGAGATGCAGGGGATCTGTGTGCGCCAGATCGCTTGTATCATCGAGAAAATATTTCCCCAGATGCCTCTTTCTTTTAGAAGAGAGTGCAGGACATGAGCAGAGGAGGTGTGGGATTGTCTCCTCCTCCTCCTCATCTAAGCAACTTCTGCAGAAGTCATTAGAGGGAACGCCAAGTCTTATGGCGTGTCTTCCTATCAGACAATGTCCGGTAATGACATTGATTACGGAGCTAACTAGCAATCTTGTAATGGATAACAAATGTCTTTTGCGTTTTGGATCTATTCCTGGCCATATACGTTTTGTTGCCACAAGAGCGGTCCACCATACCACTACTCCGTATGTGAGTATTGGTCTGATGACCGCGGTGTAGAGCCAGTGGGTGATTTGGGGGGAGAAACCCCATTTGTTACCAATGGCTTTTTTGCAGGAAAATAAGGCCACGGTGGATTTCCTGATTCTTTCCTGTATATTGGCTTTCCAATTTAGCTTTTTGTCTAGGATTATACCTAGATATTTGGCTTCGTTTGAAAGTACAAGTGAGATTCCATTTATTGATGGAGTTATTAGTTGAGGAATTTTGTATTTCCTGGTGAAGAGAACGAGTTCAGTTTTCTGAGGGTTGACCCCTAGATCACATTTTCCCGCCCATTTTACAAGTTTATTTAGAGTGGTCTGCATCAGGTCCGTAAGGACGTGAGCATGTTTGCCGGACACCGCAATGGAGACGTCATCTGCATATGCAATCACTTTGAATCCCTCAGCTTCTAAGTCAACTAGAAGTTCATTGACTACTATATTCCATAGAAGAGGGGATAGGACTCCGCCTTGCGGTGTTCCTCTACTGACAGATCTAGAGGCGGTCGGACTGCCACCAAATGTAAAAATCTGGTCCTGAAACTTTCCGATGGATCCACCATTCAATCCAAGCCGAATGTGAAATACCTGGGTATCCACTTCAATGAGCTGTTAAACTTCAATTCACACAGCAGGAAAGCTCTCAAAAAAGCCAGCTGGGCTTTCAGCCGGGTGCACCCTCTGCTGAAAAGAAGAATTGGACTAAGCCAAGCGACAAAGTAACCGGTCTACAAGCAACTTCTGCGACCAGTAATTAGCTACTCCTTTCCAGTCTGGTTCACCATTTCGAAGACAGCCATGAAAAAACTCCAGCTCTATGAAAGGAAGATACTCAGGATCCGCACCGGCCTCTACTTTGACCGACGGCGACGAAAGCACTACAGGAACGAGCAACTGTACCAAGAAGCCAACATCATACCTCTGGACAGATACCTGGTGCTATCCACAAAGAAGCTAGTGCAAAAACATCACCAACCACCCGAATCAGTTAATGAGAAGGATGACCACAGAGCAACGACATCTGGAACCGAGGTACCTCAGTGTGATGGAGACCCTGGACGACAACATCATCATGGACAACGAGGGACCTATCTCGTTTTACGCTGACACTGGGTCAGCACACCGCCGTGGCTAAATTGCCAACCCCCACCTTTTTAACTATAAACCCACCATAGATAACCAGGAATGAACCACCTGAGAAGACAACAAAGTCAACCGACTTCTATTTTTATTACCTTTGTCATGTAAATTATACAATACTCTATAATATTTTAAGCTAAGTCAATGTATATGGTTAGGCCCCCTATGTGCCAACAAAATATTATTATCATAGTATGCTAATTAGTTATAAGTCAAATTGTATATATTGTTCAAATAAAAACTAACTAACTAACTAAACTAAAATGAAAAGTCAGTCTGCGCCGACCGTGGCAAATGAGCGGTCATCTAGGGAAGGTTCAGGTGAGTGTAATAGTGTCCACCGCTATCTCGGTGTGAATTTAGTGTCCAACGCTATCTCGTTGTGATTTTAGTGTCCACCGCTAACTCGGTGTGAATATAGTGTCCAACGCTATCTCGTTGTGAATTTAGCTTCCAACGCTATCTCGTTGTGAATTTAGTGTCCACCGCTATCTCGGTGTGAATTTAGTGTCCAAAGCTATCTCGTTGTGAATTAAGTGTCCACCGCTATCTCGGTGTGAATTTAGTGTCCAACGCTATCTCGTTGTGAATTTAGTGTCCACCGCTATCTCGGTGTAAATTAAGTGTCCAACGCTATCTCGTTGTGAATTAAGTGTCCAACGCTATCTCGTTGTGAATTTAGTGTCCACCGCTATCTCGGTGTGAATTTAGTGTCCAACGCTATCTCGTTGTGAATTTAGTGTCCAACGCTATCTCGTTGTGAATTTAGTGTCCACCGCTATCTCGGTGTGAATTTAGTGTCCAACGCTATCTCGTTGTGAATTTAGTGTCCAACGCTATCTCGTTGTGAATTTAGTGTCCAACGCTATCTCGTTGTGAATTTAGTGTCCAACGCTATCTCGTTGTGAATTTAGTGTCCACCGCTATCTCGGTGTGAATTTAGTGTCCAATGCTATCTCGTTGTGAATTTAGTGTCCACCGCTATCTCGGTGTAAATTTAGTGTCCAACGCTATCTCGTTGTGAATTTAGTGTCCACCGCTATCTCGGTGTGAATTTAGTGTCCAACGCTATCTCGTTGTGAATTTAGTGTCCAACGCTATCTCGTTGTGAATTTAGTGTCCAACGCTATCTCGTTGTGAATTTAGTGTCCACTGCTATCTCGGTGTGAATTTAGTGTCCAACGCGATCTCGTTGTGAATCTAGTGTCCAACGCTATCTCGTTGTGAATTTAGTGGCTCCTGCTATCTCAGAGCAACCATTAACTCCCGCTTCCGAGTATCATTACAGACTTTTACCAAGAACCCAGCGTGACCTCAAATCCGAGCCCAGGAACTGGAAGCCCAGGACAGGAAACAGTACTCCGAGTGTCCCGAAGACCAAGCCATCATTCGATTGACCTGAAGATACCATACGAGAACCTGGTCGTAAATCCCGGACTAGACCACACCTAGCAATAGAACTAGAAACCTGAATTGAGATTATGAACTTAAACCATTGTACAAAATATTATTAGAAAATTATAATTTTGAATATCGGAAATAAAACTAACTTCATTAAACTAAAGTTTTGCTGCTTCTTTAGAAGACCTTGGATCCGCTGAGCCTACCTCAGCCTTTGATAAAAAGCTTACTCACAGTACATTTAAATTGTTACCTAGTAAATAAACCAACAGAAAATATTTATTTATCTTTCTTTCATATTTATATGGGGTCGTCAGGAAACTCGCAATCATAAATGGGGTCGTGAATAAAAAAAGTTTAAGAAGCCCTGGATTAAATGATATCGCTTGAGTTGCACTCCGACGGAGAACTTTTTATCACAATCTCCAAAAAAAAAAAAAAACATTAAGTTTGGGAAGATATTTGGGAAAATCTCTAGTACCTTGCACTCATATCGCTTTTGGCCAGTATGTGACTTCTTGTGAGCTATAAAGTTACTAAAATATTTGATCTCCTTATCACGAATTTCATATTTGAATGGGTTCTCCCCTGTATTTACCAGCATATTTTTCTGAAAGAACACATTTATATTAGTCGTCGAAGGAGTGTCACAAATCACAAACAAATAAGTTTGCATTGAATCCAGACTTTTGAGTCAATCCCTTGCCTCAAGTGGGATAAAACAAATGTGTGCGCAATGAGTTAGGCTGTCGATAGGTTTTTTCACGAATATTACACATATATATATATATGTAGACATGTGGCCTTAGTAGGCGTTTTTTGTTTTGAATTTCTCACTACAATGGCTACAGAGGAACGGAGTAGCATCCGAATGCAACTGCATGTGATACTAGTATCAACTGTGTTTACCGTATATTATTTCACAAGCAAAAGCTGGTCCCAGAATCATCAATATCTACCGTCACTTGTTGCGCCTGTGGCCTGTCCTTTGATGTTTGATTTTTTATTAAATCTGATATCAGAATGAAAAATATCGCTTAGTTGAAAGATTTCTTACCTTTTAGGAAATTAATGCAAAACTCATTTCAGACGATTGGCATACATAGGTATAGACACAAGTCTTCAAATTGGCTAGAGTTCCAAGTATTCTATTCAGGTACACAGCTTCATTTGGATTTGCCTTGAAGAAAAGATAGAAGATTATTACAACTAATGAGTCTTCAAATGGACATGGATTAATATAATGATATATGTACATAAAGAACAATGTTTACTCCATTCTTACTTTCATTCTTATTGGTTTTCAAGAAGCTAAAACAATTTATACTCCTTTAGTGAACAAATTTAGTGCGACAAACAAAAAAAAATTAAATAAATACACACAAGGGGCCGTTCTGAAATTTTATGACTTCTTAATATAGGGAGGGGGGTAGTGCACCTGACGTTAAGCCTAGTACGCTGCTGATGCGAAACGAAAATTTTCGTTGATCTCCACGAGCACGACGGAATCGTGAACGAACACTCAGCGGAAAATATTTTTGTAGAGTATAATCAGCTGTTTCGAAAAAGTGACAGTCAAAGTCAAGTCAAAAGCGTCACCAGAAGCAATAAAACAAATTAATATTTTTAACATAAAATGTGTTAACAAAACTAACTAAGAACCATATCCAGGACCTACACTTTCGAATCTGTGCTTGAATATTTGTGTGGGTGAATCCGGTGAAAGGTTGACTCGTGCCGCTAAGGTAAGCTCAGGAATATAAAGTGCATTAGTTGAATACTCAACGAATAAACATTTTTTGTCAACATTCAGGTTAAGAAAAAGGAAAGGTACGATCTGTTGCCTAAAGACAAGTGACGAAACTACCAAAAAGAAAACTAATAGTATACTACTAAGTTATATATTTAATCAACAAATATTGTGGGGTATTTTGTCGAGAAAATAAACAAATAATTATTTTTATTTACTTTAATCTATGTTAAAAATCAAAGAAATTTTTCAAAATGCTTCAAATTCATTGCAGGATCCTGATAATATTATCGATTTCATCAAAATCAAAATTTAAAAGCCACTTTTTAATACATTTATTGAACAAATGAGGTGAACGAAGGCATCGTATTTCATAGGGTAAATTATTGAATAGTCTAGGTGCTACTGCAGTATAAAAGTTGAGAAAGTTACGAGTATTGTGCGCAGGAATTAAAGCAAGATTTCTATCGCTACTTCGTAATGCGTAAGGTGTTATGTGGCTTGAGAGATAACCACTTCTACAGAAAAATATTTTCAATACTTTATAAAAATATAGATGTTTTAGCGGGAGAATACCTGAGCTGACGAACAAAGAGAAGCTGTGTTCATATCTTTTTTTCTTCCAGATTATTCTTAAAATATGCTTCTGGGTAACTAATATAGGTTGCAAATAGTTTTTATAAGTTCCACCCCAGCAAATTATACCATATTGAACTTTCGACTGCACCAATCCATAATAAACAGTTTCCATAAGTTTCTTGCAACAGAGATTTCTCAAATGGAACATGACAAACGTAGTTGACAACAAATATTTTTTTAATGCTAAGGTGTGAGTTTTCCAGTTCATATTGTTATCAATTGTTAAGCCAAGGTACTTATATTCAGCTACTGGATCGATACGAAAACACTTAGGTGAGCAAACCGAAACGATGTCATTAGTTGGACACACATTGGCAACACAGCAAGACAAATTACTTAGCATGAATTTACTACAGTCCATGCTATGCTGTACAAGAAGTGGAGTATTTGAATTGAAAGCAGGTGTATTGAAAAACATAATTCTTGTTTTGTCACTTATCACAAGCTTATGAATACCAAACCAATGTCTGAATAACTCCAAGTCATAGTTTATATCTGAAACTAGATCTAACATTGTATCACTAGAATAGACACAAGCTATGTCATCAGCGAACCCACAAACTTTTCCTTTTAGGTTAAGGCTAAATATACTATTAATATAGATAAGGAACAAAATTGGACCTAACACTGAACCTTGAGGAACACCTATGTTAATATTTCTGGTTTCACTGAAACTACCACCTAATTTCACCTTCTGATTTCTATTCTTAAGATAGGAAGCAAACCAGTTCAGTATAAAACCCCTAAAGCCAGCGTTTTCTAATTTACATAATAAAATACCATGATCAACTGTATCGAAAGCTTTCTTGATATCGATATAAAGAGCAGCAGTAAACTTTTTTTGATCAATACTATCGTAGATATAAGAGCAGTGTGTTAAAAGTGCATCTTCAGTTGATTTACCAGCTCTGAAACCGTACTGTTTTGAGCTTAGAAACGAAATTCTTTCAAGGTAGCTTACAACTCTACATTTGATAAGTTTTTCAAAAATTTTTGAAAACACTGATAATAAAGATATAGGCCTATAATTATTAATACATTTTTTATCACCTTTTTTAAAAATAGGAATGATTTCCGCTAATTTCAAACTTTGTGGAAATACACCTAGAAAAATACTTTTATTGAATAAACGAGTCAAAACATCAACTACATTAAAACTAATTTGTTTGACAAAGTTGTTTGAAAAGCCATTTGATGTAGAGCAAAACGAGTTATCCAGTGCTTGGATAACTTTGAAAACTTCAAAAGAAGAAATCGTTACAAAAAAGAAACTTGAAGCTTTAAGACAGTCATTAAAACAAGATTCTGGGCAGTTGACTGAATTTAATCCCGCTTCAGAAATAGTGTTACTAGCTATTTGGACAAAATGCTCATTAAAAATGTTAGCCATTACAGAATGATCAGAAATATCCATATTATCCACAGAAAGAATGGAAGGAATTTCAAATGTGTTTTTTTTTATTAAAAATTTCATTTATAACACCCCATTCTTTTTTTGAATTGCCTTTGGCCTTATGAAACTTATCCACATAAAAATTTTCTTTGTAAATTGGAATTTCTAGACTTATTTCTTTACATAACAATTCATAATTTTCACGGACTAGAACGTTATTGAACGTAATGAAAACATCACTGTTCACTGCACAGTTCGTGGCACTAAGGCCGAAGAGATTTTGTAGCGTGGCTTTAAGGTCCGTGAATACAAGTTGAGGAGGGACAACTTCTCATCCACAGGAAACCTCAGTTATCCAGGTGGTATCCAGGTGGTTCCAACAAAAATACGACGGAAAAACTTGAACAGCACGGAGTAAATTTCCAAGTTTCAACTGTTTTTTAAATAAAAGATAAGAAATCCAAAAGTAAATAAAAATTTTTATTCAGTTTTCATTGATTCGGCCGATGTTTCGACTACAATGAGTGTTGGTGTGCTAAAAAATTGTTGCTGGTTGGGTGTTCTTTGAAATGTTCTCCACCTTGTTCTTCATAGTCGGTTTTTGTTGTCTCTTCCAAACCAGGCATTCAAACTTGCTGAATCAGCCATTAAAAATTTTGTGCGGTGATTGGAAAAGCCTCATCTCTAGTAATTCCTTAGAGATCCGCTCTTTGAGTCCTGGAAAATGATTTTCTTTAAAATTGTAACTTGGAAGTTGTCTTCTAAGAAAGTGTACCTGGCAATTGAACTCATCCACTGGTCATAAATACATTCTGTGCTAAATAGAAGCTACTCATCGGGGCGAAACATTTTGAAACGTAATCCAATCAATTCGGCAAGGCCAGATTCAGAGCTTCCTTTCATACTTGGTTAGAATAGCAATTGGGTTGCTCGTATTGATTCGACTCCGACGTGCAGCTAAACATTCAAAATTACTTTTTCAAAGTCCATGTTCACTATTCACACCCACTTCAAAACTACTTTATCTATTTATTTCAAACTTTGTTTAAATAAAATTCTTCTATTTTCCATTTAATAAATTCTATTGAAATGGCACAATTAATAAACAAACCAAAAAAAAAATAGAACTGTCAAAATTTCGCAAGCATTTATTGTCCCGGGAGATAAATGATGGACGGAAAATTGTGGAGAGTTTAAAAATTGTAGTAAAAAGATCTACTACAATTATCCACCTATAAAACCCTTTTCGCAGAGCAGCAGCGT
Organism: Melanostoma scalare; assembly: GCA_949752695.1. Classification (NCBI taxonomy): domain Eukaryota; kingdom Metazoa; phylum Arthropoda; class Insecta; order Diptera; family Syrphidae; genus Melanostoma; species Melanostoma scalare. The sequence continues at coordinate 116,927,494 of OX456984.1, read as the reverse complement.
ACTGCACGACGAAAAGGTGAGCGAAATTTTTCGTTTACGATTCCGTCCTGTCATTTTTGTATGGGATTTTTCTTTTCGTTTCAGCAGCGTATTAAGCCTAGTACTTAGTGCCACGAACTGTGCAGTGAACAGTGATGTTTTCATTACGTCTGATGCCGAAAGAACGTACGGTTACGGTATAACGAGTCTTTGAAAACACTGGTTGTTGACCAGCCAATTGTTCCGATACCTGAATGTTGACAAAAAATGTTTATTCGTTGAGTATTCAACTAATGCACTTTATATTCCTGAGCTTACCTTAGCGGCACGAGTCAACCTATCACCGGATTCACCCACACAAATATTCAAGCACAGATTCGAAAGTGTAGGTCCTGGATATGGTTCTTAGTTAGTTTTGTTAACACATTTTATGTTAAAAATATTAATTTGTTTAATTGCTTCTGGTGACGCTTTTGGCTTGACTTTGACTGTCACTTTTTCGAAACAGCTGATTATACTCTACAAAAATATTTTCCGCTGAGTGTTCGTTCACGATTCCGTCGTGCTCGTGGAGATCAACGAAAATTTTCGTTTCGCATCAGCAGCGTACTAGGCTTAAGGCTTTACGTAAGATATTAAATGGAAAATTTTACCACTTTCGCACTAAGAATTTACGTTATTGAATAACGCCATCTGAACTTCATCTCTTTTACTGATGGAAATCATATGCTGTGAGTACTTCTAGACCAGAGAGAAGAAATTAATTAGAGGGCAAACCTTTACTTCTCTTTCCGAACTTTTTCCATTTGTTTTTCACAAAAAGTTCTAGAGGAACATAAACAATCAGCCATTCTGGAAATTGAATCAATATCAGACTGGTTAGTCAGCCCGTGGGTGAATAAAATTTAGAGTTTTAATTTATTTTCTATTCTATTCAACATCTTCGGTTTAACTTAACTGATTCTGGTCAAAACTGTGATAGATTAATAAGATTGATGCTATTGCAGTAAAAGAAGATTGTTATAAAAGATATTTTTAGATTAAACGGAGTTTTAATCAATTTATCTTACGAAAACTCTTATTAAGGCGGAGGGGGGGGGGGGGAGAATTTGCAATCTTATGATGTCTTACCGTGGAGGGGGAGGGAGGAGAGGGGGACAAATCCTTCCTCAAAATCCCTTACGTAATTTATGAACGGCCCCCAAGTCACAAATGTCAAGAACTAGTTGCTTTGTCGCTGCAAAACACGCTTTCGGTGTGGGTAAGTATATCTACTAGTGTTTTTATTGCCGCATTCAGAGCGGTGTGTTGTCGCAACTGCAAATGCCGCTGCCGCAACTGCAAAAAAACTTTATTTTGGGAGAACCTTTATTAACCAACGCGATTATTATATCCCTTGATAAATCGGAAGTCTCTTCTTAGCAACCAAAACAAACTATCCATTTACAAAGTTGTTTTTCAAGCCATTATTTTGTATTGATCTCCCACATTCGGAAACTGTGCTAAATTGCTTGTTAAAAAATTACAAATCTCTCAAAATAAGATGCTTAAAATGTTCCATTGTTCTACTCAACATCAACATCGCACCAATAAACTAGCGCTTTAAAAATTGAAAATAAAATTTAGGAGTGAAAATAAACTAATTTATTGAATTTCCTCTTTAGCAAATGAAAATGTATGTAAATACTGTTGTTTAATGATTAACTTGGGGGTCGTTGCACATTGTATATAATAGCTTTTAAAATATAAATTTATTTGCCTCATTCGTTTATTTATCATAAACGTAGGTTTATATTTATTCACTTATTTATTCGTTTGTTAATTAATGAATTTGCTAATTCATTAATACATATTCCTCTATTTGTGTATTTATCATTTATCATTTTGTATTTATTCATATATTTAAAAATTTGCACGTTAACATAATTATTTATTTAGTTTAAATGTTTTATACAATGCACAGAAAATATGCAGTACAAACTTTGATATAAAATTAGGGTAACAAACGATTACATTTAAATGAAGGTTTCTTTTTCCATATTTCTCCTTCAAAAAAACTTCCTCGCTAAAATACAGTTCAATGAAAAACTGTATGTCTCAGTAGTAAGAGAAATTAAACTTATCATATCCCTATGCAATGATAGAACTTGTCAAAAATTCAATTTTATATGGAAGAAATAAATATCTATCTTTATATCTTTTAGATAATTTTTCGCACAAGTGGACAACTACAAATCCCACACCAACAACGTAGGGGCCGGAGTCACCCAAGGCTCAAAACTTGGTCCTTTTCTCTACATCTTGATGATATCAGAGATCAGACCAGGCAATCCCAATTCCCAACTAGCTCTGAGAATCTTCTATAGGCTAATGAATCGCTAACCTTCGGCCGCAGTCAAGAAAGTAGAAGCCCGTGTCAGCAGACATTAAGTTCAATGTACAAGGTTATACATACACATAGGTAGTTCTTTAATAAACACGTTCAAAATAAAATAAAATAATTAAAGGATATTAAATCTGGGAGTTAAAAACAATCGAGCTTTGTTCATATCTATTAACTTTCGAAAAGCATTGAGAGCGTTCAAATACAAAATATCTGGGTAGCAAATTGTATACAAACGACTTTTCAATTCAAGATTTTTTGGAACACAAAAAAAACCTCATGACTACGTCGTTGCTATTATGAAATCAAATTTTATTTGAAAATATTTCCACAAAAGTAGTTATTTCTACCAAATTGAGACTTCCATCTCTTAAATGCACAGAATAGCTCCATTTTCTTATTCACTTTTCACTTATGTATTCAGGTTGCGCATATAAATTCAATTGTCCGAAGTGTAACCATTTATTTAAAATTGTAACAGAAAATATTCTGGTTCGCATTCATGTTACATAAATCTGGGATGAATTTCTATCCTTCTGTTCATAAAAATATTAGAAACTGTATTCCAGTCGACTCTATCGTTAAGTTGCACCAACTCTGATCCCATGAGTTTCATTATTACAAAAAGTTTTCATAACGAAATGATTTATGGTAGTGGTGCAGTGCAGTCTTCTCTAGTTTTGCTTGCCTAAGGACGAGGGCCAGAGTTTTCTGTAATAATATCTTTATGATAGTTGAGTCTTTTGAAACATTTTCGCAGGGCTGTAGTCTACTTATACATAAATGGAACGTTGTTCTCTTCTTATGTATTCATTGTTGAAAATTTTGTGTTAAATAAAATGTTTAAATCGGAATACACACTTTTCTCGTGCTTATTTTACCATCACATTGTCGCAACCTAATTGGATATATGGACAGTGACTGTGAAAAGATACGATAGCTTATATACAGGGTGTCCGTCAATTCATGTTTCATACTTTGGGATGTGATTCTTGTTCATATTCTAAGAAAAAAATTGCTGTACAGTAAAGTCCGTTTCTCAACTTTGACATCACTTTTTGACAATTTAAAAAAAGTTTAACTTTGGTTTTTTTTTTTTTTTTTATAATTAACGCGCAAATCAAGGGGTTATGACTACCCTTATAATGTTATTAAACACAGTGCGAGCATTTAGGAAAATAGGAGAGGATTTGAAAGGAGACATCGATGCACGTTGCTTTTGAACCTTTGTAATTCGTAATGCAGGGGAAAAACAGGGCCAGGAAGAGCATTCCACATTCGGGTGGTGCGACTAAGATATGAATCTCTATACTTGACTGTACGCCCGAAGTTGGGCTCTAGGTAGAACTGATGAGCATTCCCAGCGAGGCGAGTGTTGCGGCTAAATTGTTTCAGGGGAGGAATGCAACTGGCTATTTCACTAGAGCACTGTTTATAGAAAAAGCGATAAAAGAGAGTGAGACAGGTAACGTTTCGTCGATGTTCAAGAGAATCAATCGATTCTACGATTGAACTATCACCTATCAATTTTAACGCTCTATTTTGTACCCTATCAAGTAGGCGCAAAGATGTTTGAGAAGCACCTGACCAGATATGGGAGTTATACTCCAGTTTTGGGCGGATGAAGGCCTTATAAATTGTAGCCAGATCAGAAGGGGTGAAGAACTTCCTGCATCGTCTTAAGAATCCTAAGCATTTAGCAGCGTTTTTGGCGACTTCAAATATGTGGTCGTTCCAACGAAGATCATCGTTTACACACATACCAAGTACTGACAGCTTTTCGGTTTCTTCGATGCAGGTACCATTCATGGATAATGGCAATGGGGGAATGTTAAGCTTCAACGACAAGAGACAGCATTGAGTTTTCGAAGCATTGAATTCTACTCGGTTCATAAGACCTCATGCAACAATGCTGTCAAGGTCAGACTTCAATGAGCTTATCATACGCAACCGTTCCAGTTCCACATCCGAAGAGCAGGGACGTGAATTTGGAAACGAATATGAAAAGCTGATGGTCGAGTCGTCAGCAAAACAGTTAAGTGGATTAGAAGTTTCAGACAAGAGATCATTAATGAAAATGAGGAAGAGAGTCGGAGATAAAACGGAGCCCTGGGGCACACCAGCATTTATTAAGTTGGTATCAGACTTGAAGCCATCCAACACAACTTGTATTGAACGGTCGGAAAGGTAATTTCTAATCCAACGAAGAAGAGACTCATCGATACCAAAAGCACGCATTTTCGATAAAAGAGCCTGATGCCAAACTCTATCAAATGCTTTAGAAATATCAAGCGCAATAATCTTACTTTCTCCAAAACAATGTAAAGATTGGTTCCACTTTTCGGTGAGATAAGCCATCAAATCACCAGTGGACCGTTTGCTACGAAAGCCGTACTGACGGTCATTAAGAAGCTTTCGTTCTTCAAGATATTTCATAAGTTGACGGTTTATCAACGTTTCCATGACCTTGGAAAGATGGGACGTTAGTGCAATTGGACGGTAATTGGAAGGGGAGGAAGATTCGCCTTTTTTAGGGACGGGCTGGACAAATGCAGTTTTCCATCTGCTCGGAAAAATCCCAGCAGAATAGGAAAGATGGAAAAGTTTACGCAGTGGTTTTGCCAGCGTAGAAGAACACCTCTTCAGAATAACGGCGGGGATACCATCTGGACCAGCGGATTTATGTATGTTGAGATCTTTGAGGACTCTCGCAACCGAGCGAGTTCGAAAAAATATCTGCTTCATCAAAGAATTTGCAGAATCGAGCTCAGGCGGAGCCAATATGCTATGAGGAAGTGTCGAGTTGGCAGCAAATTGAGCTGCTAGCAAATTGGCTTTGTCGATGGAACTGACATACGGAGAGTCATTGAAGGCGAGCGTTGGGACCGATGACGTGGTCGAGTTCTTAATGTTCTTGACAAAAGACCAAAAGTTTTTACTTCCTTTTGGACACAATAGTATTTTTTGCCTTACTTTTTGGTCATGTAAAAACTTAGTCCTTTGTATTTGAGCATCACAGATATTTCTAGCCCTTTAGAACAAATTTCGGTTTTCTACAGTCGGGTTGTCTTTAAATTTTCGAAAACTACTTTCTCGATCCCTAATCGCCTCTTTACAGCTTGAATCAAACCACGAATTCTCTTTGGGGATGATACTTTTTAATCTGTGAGGAACAAAATTTCTCATGCCGTTGAGAATTACGTTAGATATCATATCAGCTGATGCATCAACGTTTCCGTCAAGAAAGCACAATGACCAATTAAAATTTCGAAAGAAATTATTCAGGCCGTCCCAATTGGCTTTCTCGTATTCCCATACAGTTCTTTTGGGGACTTTCTCTTTTATTACCGTGACGGATAACGAAAAATCTACCGATATGACACAATGGTCCGATTTGCCTAAAGGAGATGATACTACAACCCTGTATTTTTCGGGATGAGAAGTGAGAAATAAGTCAAGAGTGTTGGCCGCATGGCCTTCAATATCTGGAACCCGAGTGGGCTCATCAACAAGTTGAGTTAATTCGTTAAACTGAGCGAAGATCTCAACATATTTTCCTTCGGGTGTTGTCTGGCCAGAATGTCGAAGCCAACCAGAATTGTGTACATTGAAATCGCCCGCAATTGCGATTTCAGTGTGAGGATAAAGGGAAATAATTCTTATTATGGACTCAGATAGCGCATCAAACTCATTAGAGGTTGAATTGCTATCTAAATTGGGGCTTCTATAAATAAAACAATAATGAATGATATGCTTACGGACGGTGAATTTTAACCACATGAAATTAAAGTTCGTATTGGAACAAAGGCCGTATTGTGGTAGAAGCTGCTAAGCAATATCATTTCGAACATAAACGGCGAGGCCATGGGAGGAAAAGAATAGTGGCACTAAGCTATATCCAGGCAGGTTGAATTCTGAGGGATCAGAACCAACACCCACCTGTGCTTCACTTAGTGCCAAAACAGCTGGCCTGCATTTTGCAGTGTGAGCGTACACAGCAAAGAAATTCGATCGCAACCCCCTAATGTTGCTAAAATCGACCCGAAATTTACCCGACATCACCATTCACAAAAACACACAAAACAAAATATCGAACGCAGACGCTATTTAAGTAAAATCAACAAGTGCAAATCTTATTGGGAAACCAAAAAAAAATTACTAGCGGTGTTATGCCCAGCAAGCAATTTGATTTTGGTTCACCAACGGGATCAACACCGTTGATCTCACTATCCGCCTAGCAAACCCACAGTCTCATTGACTGCACACACCACCCAGATAAGATAAGAAATTATCAAATCGAAGAAATGTGTGCAGTCACTGAGACTATGAGTGTGGTGTGGGGGAGGAGAAGATAAGGAGGTATATGCACAGTGTTTGGTCTATTGATGGGCTTTTTTTTTTTTTGCTTTAATTAAATTTTTGAAGCACAGCGCACTGAATAATTTTTGCACAAGAAACTTGATCACTTTTTCACAGAATGTGTTTTGATCACCGCGCGGCGGAGGATAAGATTTATTGATTATTGATTTTACGTTTGTTTTATTGTTTTTTTGGTGTAATTATTTTTTTAGGGGTAAGAAATCTATTGCTTTATTGAGTGAATGGGGGAATGGTAAGCGGACACTTGGCACGGTGCGTGTTTACGCGTTCGGTAGCAGATCGGCACTGACACTGATTGGTGTACCCTGACCTGTGTTAAATCCGATATCTCTATCAATACTTATGATAAAGGCATAATATTAGGCCCAAATTTTTTTTTAAAATAACATCCTTTAAGACTGTATTTAAGTTGAGCTTCCATAGGTTTTGGGTTGCCAGATTTTCAATTTTAAATGGGGTTAAAATTTTCTTCCCCCAGCAAAATTTTGACTTTGAGGTTATTTTTTTTTCAGAAAATGCCTGATAAACATAGAGTTTCTTTATTTTTTACAGATGAACAATATAATAAACTAGATGAGCAATAATAAAAAATAAACTTATTAATAAGTGCACACAAAAACCCATATATTTTATGATACTTAAAAAAATACAAAATGGAAAAAAATAAAAAAAAAATTAAAAAAAATTTTAGCTGAGGTTTGTTTAAATAAAACAATAATATGGAAACTTTTAGTAGTTTTCTTATGTATTTTATACAAATACAATTATAACAAGTGCTCAAACTGCCCTCCTTCGTTTTGAATGCATGCCAGAGCCCGTTTTTGGATTTTATTAATGAGATTTTTTTTATTATTGTTCGATTCATCTGTAAAAAAAATAAGAAACTCTATGTTTCTCACGCATTTTCTGAAAAAAAAAATGACCTCAAAGTCAAAACTTTGCTTCGGGAAGAAAATTTGAACGCCATTTAAAATTGAAAATCTGACAACCCTAAACCTACGGAAGCTCAACTTAAATACAGTCTTGAAGGTTGTTATTTGTAGAAAAAATTAAATCTAAGATTAGGTCTCTATCATCAGTATTGACAGAGATATCGAATTTAACACTGGCCAGGGTACACCAAAGTTAGCCTTTTATTAAATTTTCGAAAAGTGATGTCAAATCTGAGAAGCGTACTTTACTGTATAAAAATTTTTTTCTTACAATATGACGAAGAATCACATCCCAAAGTATTTAACACCAATTACCGGACACCCTGTACATAGCAATATTTCATTTATTAATTACAAGAATCTTTTGCAATGGGCTTCAAAGCTTTTAAATTAGCAAAAGTTAAGTTAATGGTTCTATACATTGTTAATTTACATTATACAATTACAATATTCATCAAAAGTAACTTTCTTCGCTTGTACTAAAAAGTAGTCCTTGAATATTGTTTGGAATTAAAGTATATCCCCTATCCGAAGCCGAATTTCAACAATGTGTCTCTTATACCACAGAAATACATCTATGCAACCAGCATCATCCCATTTACAAGCAAGGAGCAGAAAACAGTGCATGCGAATTTGTTTATCTAAGTCAAGGATTGCAATCTCCGGACTGTCAACCTACCATAACCAGCAAGGGGCCTCACTGGATACAACTATGCAATCCTAACGAATGGATTTACGTATTGAAGGAGAGGACGACCCTAAATATTGTGTGCAATGGAACAGTTACCCAAACAACACTAGAAGGGGCAGGAAAACTACGTATCGATCCGAGCTGCGTAATAAAGACCAATCTTATTACCTTACGTGGTCATTCCATCTACCCATCATTTTTCAGAATTTCCGTTTCCCCTCACACCAATCTATCTAACACACTTGTTCCAGATCAACTTGACAGATTAACACAGTCGCTTTCAGTCAAAAACCATCTACAAGAACTGAATATGCTAAAACAGCAACTTCAGAACCTCACGATGGCCTTGCCTTCTAACGATCTTTCAACAAATGATGTTCATCAATTTGCGGTGGGCTACCAGGGATTACTAGTTTCCATCATCATTGTGATTCTCCTGCTTCGAAGGTTATACACCAAAAACTTCAAACCAAATACGAAACCAATCAATACATCCGAGAACACCGGTACTGCAGATCCAGGAAGCATCACCTTCGAGTTACTCCCGTAAGCGGAAGTGGAAAAAGGTTGACGAAATCAACAAATATGTCAATACATTATTATTCAAGAAAGCAACAAATCAACAAATCAACAACAACCAACAAATAGCAATAAGTATTATTTAAGTCAATAGGTCATAAGAAATTAGTGTCATAATATAAGTCAGTGAATATGTCGTAAGCAAACGAGGCAAGTAATGCAGTCAAGATAATTTTGTGTGTCACCAGTTTAATTAAAACAAATATGCACTGTAGACAAAATGAGCTTGAACTGTATTGCTGCTAGCTGACTTACGTTATGATATAAATACAATAAGAGAATCAATAAATGGTATTATTACTCAGTCAACAAGACAGTGATAGTCATTATAAATCTCAACAGTAAAGATTTTCATTGCTGCTCGGATCGATACGTAGTTTTCCTGTCATTTCTAGTGTTGTTTGGGTAACTTTTTTTTTTTATTTAACTTTTCTTATATCTACTTACATGCTAACAAAAATGTGTAAAACTAGCTTATATAATAACTTAATTAACTTACTGACCCTAGGCGGGTACTCTAAATTATTCAATATCTTACTACTAATGCCTTTCGGCCTTAAAATACTTTATGAATTAAAAACTAGAAAGTTTTCAGGTTCATTTTTTTTTTGTGTTTTCTTAAAACTAATTTAAACTAACCAAAACTAATTAAAACTAATTAAAACTACTTAAATCTACTTAAAACTAGAGCAGCCACAGTAGCTTTTATTTTTTTTTTTTTTTTTTGTTTTTTGTATTTTGTAATTTTTTTTTTATTTTAAGTTTTTTTTTTTTTGTTTTTCGGATTTTGTAATTTTTTGGTTTGCCACTGTGCCTACCCCCTATACCCTAAGACTTACACGCTAAACCTGTGCAAGCCAGCCATTGGCGACTCGCTATCAATATCAAATTCATGTTGTTGCTCCGACAACCACCAGAACATTTTCAACGTTTTAACAACGTCACGACGATCGCGATCTGAAACCGCCCTACTGAACCGGAGTTTGGGTAACTGTTCCATTGCACACAATATTTTGGGGTCGTCCGCTCCTTCAATACGTAAATCCATTCGTTAGGATTGCATAGTTGTATCCAGTGAGGCCTCTTGCTGGTTACGGTAGGTTGACAGTCCGGATATTGCAATCCTTGACTTAGATAAACAAATTCGCATGCACTGATTTCTGCTCCTTGCTTGTAAATGGGATGATGCTGGTTGCATAGATGCCTTTCTGTGGTAATATATTGTTGAAATTCGGCTTCGGATAGGGGATAGTATTGATTTCGATGCAAGATAACCATGATATACCTTGTAGATGGGTTTATTGTGAAGAAAGTTCCATTTATGAGTGCAGGCACTGGTGTTACCTTGAATAGTTCAAAATCATCCAGACTTAGCAATGGTAAAGTTATTTTAAAGATTATTTCATCTTTAAGTGCTCTGCCGTGGATGCTCATAAGATGGTAAAGCGTCAAAACCTCATCTTGGGAGACTGGAAGTCGAAGTGTTGATGGGAGGCTTGATTTTATGTAGAGAAATTCTTGTCGAAGTTGAGCAGGAGAAATTAGTTGAGGATTTATTTTGCCATGCTGAGTATCGATTAAAACATCTATCAAGGCAGTCTGGGTATTTTGTACTTGCGATAATGCAAGGATAAGTTGCACGGCAGTTGCAATGAATAGTTGCCGTAATTTATCCTCATGATACTTCTGCCTGATTCCGTCAAGAAGTGTAGCGAAATGTTGAAGATCCTTGTCTATTTCTAGAAAGTTGTTGGTAGTTTCTTGTTGAGACTGCTGAAGAATATTCATTGTGGCGTCAATTATTGATGTTTGGTTTTTAATAAGATGTAAAAGATGACCATCGTCTTTTTGAATTTATCTTACATCTTATCTGCATATTCCGAATCGAGTATTCCGTAAAGACCGTTTGCAATGTTTCCAATGATGTTGAATGCTGCACGGCGAACTTTCATACTGCTATTTGGATGCGGTGATAGTAATTCGTTTCCTCTTTCTAGATCTTCATTAAGTGACATGATTTGTGGGACAGTTGCCTTACAGATCTCATTTTGATTCGGCAGTAACTGACAAATCTTTATCAGGTTATTTTTATAATGATCTATTGACTGGTATTGTGCCCAATATGTTTTCATGTCATAATAGGCTACAGTGTCCCAACTGCTAGAAGAAATTGTTGCTGTTCCCAAATTTTCAAAATATGTTCCCGGTTGTGAAGTGAATGACACTTTAATCTGGTTACCCATGACAAGAGGTAAAAATAGTAGTATGGCTATGAATACTGTGGTACTCGTCAAGGTAACACCAGATGGTTCTCTTCTATCTCTCAGGTTTCTTTTAGGTTCAATGAATACCTGATTTGACTGCAGAGTGTTGTCGTCAGGTTTTCTTATGTTTTCATCGTTTGGTAACAAGCACACCTTTGTTATCGGTCGCTTGTGTATTCCTTTTTTCTGTTTTGATGGTCACCACTCTAATTAGCCCGTCCACACCGCTGTGTACTTCAATAATTTTACCAAGAGGCCATTTCGATGGTGTAAATAGTTCGTTTTTGAGGAGTACTAGTTGTCCAATTCTCACATTAATCGTTGATTCTTTCCATTTAAAACGTTGTTGAAGTTTATTTATGTAATCATCGTACCAACGGCAACGCTTGCAGACATATTTTTTGAGTTTTTGAATCAGTTTATATCTTTTCAAACTACTCTCGACCTGGTGTCAAGGCATCAAGATCTTCGATGTTATCTGTCAGTGGACAGAGAGGTCTAATCTCTAATTGAGTCTAATACTCCTCCTATTTGCACTAACATGGTATTCATCTCTTCGTAGGTGAGTTTCTGTACACCTATGATACGGTTTAGATGGTATTTTACCGATTTAACTCCTGTTTCTCAGAGTCCACCAAAGTGTGGTGCTCCAGGTGGAATGAAATGCCATTGGATGGCGTTTTCTGCCAGTTTGTTTTGGACTGCCTCAATAATATTTTTTGTTCCTACAAAATTTGTCCCATTGTCGCTGTAGATATGTTGTATGGAACCCCTCCTGCTTGTCATTCGTCGTAATGCAGCCATGAACCCATCTGTGGTTAAATCAGACGTGAGTTCAAAAACGGAACCGGACTGGCTTTAAAACGGAAATACCGGACACATTGTTTAACAAGTGCCTTAACTGTGTTTGTACCTTGTATGATCCAAAATTTCCTTCGAATATGGTTAAGAACCAGCTTGACTCCGCCGTCAAGTGTATCGACGGACGGTGATAGGACCAAAAATGGACCAAAAAGTAATGGTTGCTTTCTTATGTTCCATTTGTAATTGTTTTAAAACGGAAACAGTATGCACTAATACGTTGAAGTTTGGACATTGATGAGAATTTCAGAAAAATGTCATCTCCATTTGGCCAATTACGATGTCTTGCCATTATGACGTGAGATTGGCGAACTTCTGGTATATCTTGCATCTCTGTTAGGGAATTATCAGCTGGCCAATATTGTTCATTTCTCCTTAGCCAATCTGGTCCACGCCACCATGTTATGTTTTCAGCTAGTACATCTCCAAATGTTCCTCTAGACGGAATGTCAGCAGGATTCTCTTTACCTGGCACGAATGTCCATTTTTCCTCAAAATTTTGTTGCACATAAGAAACCCGATTGGCAACAAATGTATTCCATTTCACTGGATGTTGTTTCACCCAGTTCAATATTATTGTTGAATCTGACCATGCAAAAATTCTTTCATATTTTGTGTCTGATTCTTCTCTGATGTACTTCAGTAGCTTCGTTAACAGTGCTGCTGCACATAGTTCTAGGCTTGCCAACGATACTTGCTTCACAGGAGCCATTTTGGTTTTAGATGCTATGAGATTTACTGTAATAATGCCATTATTTATAACCTTTTGATATACTACCGCTGCATACGCTGCTTCTGATGCATCTGCAAATCCGTGGAGCTCTATACGAGATCCTTTAGTTTGTTGTGTCCACCGTGGAATTCTTACTTTCGCTAATAATGCTAGCCTTGTTTTGAATTCATTCCATTCATTTTGTATATTTATTGGAACCGTTTCGTCCCAACCGATGCCCAAAAGCCATAGTTTTTGAATAAGAATTGATTGTTATTGGTGACAGCCAGCAAAATGGATCAAAGATTTTTCCAGCATCACTCAATATTGCCCGTTTGGTGCCTTTTGAGTTGAACTCCAAATTAAGTTTTAATTGAAAGTCATCTGTTGTTTGGCACCATGTGAGTCCCAAAATTTTAAACGTTCTATCATTGTCAAAATCATGTTCTGGTTCCATTTCTATAATGTCTTTTGACAAATTATTGATAAAGGGTGAGTTGTTTGATGTCCATTTACGAAGGTTGAATCCACCTTTTTGAAATAGAGGAATCAGTTCTTGTTGAAGATTTATACATTCGTGTACCGAGTTTGCATCTCCTAAGCAATCATCTACATAGAATCCTTCGAGCAATAATTTGCTTGCCCTTGTTTACAAATGTTTTTCATCTTCAGCTAACTGATGTAGTGTTTTGATTGCTAAGTACGGAGCGACTGTGGTACCGTATGTTACGGTCTTAACAATGTATTCCTTTATTGGATCCTTGGTACTTTCTCTTCACAGGATGCGTTGTAAATTTTGATCGTTACTGTCAACCAAAATCTGCCGATACATTTTTTCGATATCAGCTGTGAAGACGATTTCAAAAGATCTCCATCGGAGTATCACCGAAAATAAATCCTTTTGAAGTGTAGGACCCGTCATCATGATGCTGTTTAAAGATTCTCCAGATGACGTCTTTGCTGAAGCGTCGAATACAACTCTTAGTTTTGTTGTACTGCTGTCATTTTTCATCACTGCATGATGTGGAAGATAATACGTTTTGTCAGTATTTGTCTTTTAACAGTGGTAATTTGACAACATAACGTCTTGTGTCATCTCTATAGTGAGTACTTCTGAAGTGGTCTTAGCACATTTCATCTTCTGTGGATTTAATTTCTGCTGTGGGAACTTTCTCTAGTTTCCAAAAAATTTTCAAGTCGTCATCCACACAACATACACTAATAAATGAAGTTAGTGTACTATAACTTGTTTTTGTCGAGGTTGTCACTACTGGTCCCGACAATATCCAGCCAAACCTTGAGTTTTGTGCCATAGGAGTGTTATTTGGTCCCTTGATTAATCCATCGGTAAGCAATTGTGGTAATATGTCTAATCCAATCTGTACATCAATATCTTTTAGTTGGTGGTACCATGGGTCCGCCAACATCAATCCCTGTATATGTGGCCAATGCTTGGTTGTTACATTTTGTGCTGGTAACTTCGACGTAATGTTTGGCATAACGAGAGCTTCAACTTCAAGACACATTTTTTCATTGTGAATGGATTTTAGCTTGAAGTTATATGATGCAATAATTTCGGTTGCGTGCCCGTTAATAACCTAGATTCTTGACTCATATTTGGTTAGTGGAATTTTTAATTGGCAAGCTAATTTTTCTGTAATGAAACACGATTTAGACCCTTGATCAATCAGTGCGCGTACGGTTGTTTTCCCTCCAACACATAAGTTTACCATAGCTGTTGCTAAAAGTACCATCCTGTTGTTATGACCGGCAGTAGCAATTTTAGTAGATGTAACGTCGGTTGTTGGATCTGCAACATTGTCACTTTGAGGAATATGAAGTAGGGTGTTATGTTATCGTGTACATATTTTGCAGCTTCTCTTCACCATATATTACTTTGTTATGTGTCCACCTCCCAAACAGTTGAAACACAGTTTTGATGCTTGCACCACATCCAACCGGTTACGCAGCTTCATACTCACAAACTTGTTGCAATTATACAGTTGATTAGCTTCGCTGCAAACAACACATTTTTGCTTTGTTAGGGTGGTCAAAAGATTTTTTGTGGTTGGATATCTTGAGGGTTAATGCTGATGATTATGTTTTCCTGATGAGGATGAGGTTGGATATCTTGAGGGTATATGCTGATGATCCCGACTTCCCTCACGGCTACTTTCCAGGCCTCGGAATCTTCCCTCAATGAATTCGAACAAATCACACAACTTATTAATTTCTGTAGATGTTCCTCTGGACTGTTGGTAGAGTTTTCTTGACTCAGGGTCCAGCTTCGGGCACAGTAACTGAACTATGATTGGATCCCAGGAGCTTACGTCAACCTTAGATTTTTGATTCCGTATAAGATTTCTCTTGACGAATCCATTAAAGTTTTTATATCAAATGCATTTTCATTTCGCACTGACTTCAAGGTGAGCAACTTTTGTATATAATTGCTGATTAAAATCGCAGGATTTTGAAATCATCTTGTAAGCAATTCTATAGCAGTTTCATAGTTGCAAGCTGTAGGAGACAGATGGCTTATAATTCTTGCCGCTTCGCCTTTTAGATTCGTTTTTAGGTATTGAATCCGTTCTACTTCGCTCAATGCATCGTTTTGATAAGCCAAACGATCAAACAATTGCCAGAATGGAGTCCACTCTTCATACTTGCCGCTGAAGGATGGTATACAGATGGCTGGAAGTTTAATTTTTCGATGGGTTGTTGTTTGTGGGACTACGATGTCTTGATGCTACCGTTGAAGTTCCGCTTCTTTGAGTTGAATGTATACTTCTTCGTATTTTTGTTCCAGTTCTATGAAGTCGTCTGCGTGCTGCTGTTTGCGTTTACTATCCTCTGACAACATGATCTCCTCGTCAACAGCCATCAGTTTTGCCCAGCATTCTTTTAGTTGTTCAAGTTTGAACGTCAGATATACACTATTTTGATTTAAGTCTAAGCTACTAGTCAGACG
This sequence comes from Melanostoma scalare, assembly GCA_949752695.1. NCBI lineage: Eukaryota > Metazoa > Arthropoda > Insecta > Diptera > Syrphidae > Melanostoma > Melanostoma scalare. Next base: position 116,911,745 of record OX456984.1, on the reverse strand, counting down.
CTTGAAAGTGATCTTGATACCCTCCGGTTTCTTGAATAGTAATGTGTTGCTTTTGTCTGCATCTGTTGTGTTCGGCTGTTTCTTTGATAACTGCTGTTGCTGGTAAACAATGCGATCCAAATCAAGTTCATTTGGATGTATTTCTGTCTCCTGTTGTCCCTTGACCGGAAGCTTTGGTGGAACCTTTGAGCCACCAGGTGTTTGGGTTACATCCTCTATGTAAAGTTGCACCTTCTCCTTGAAGGTAGATCTTATATCCAGATACTTGGTTTCAAGTTGAGTAAAATACTTCTTTGTAATGTATTCATGCTCTGGATACGTCTTCCGCATGACTTCCAAGTACTCATTGTTCGCTTGAAACTCTATCCAATGTTTTTCCAAAATATCAAGCCTCTTTGTGAAATACTCTAATGAGTGTCGAACCTCTCCATCTTTCTTGACGTTCGCCCAGAGTTTTTGTATGTCTTCGGCGATTTTGACCTGTTTCACTGCTGTCTCGTTGAATGACATAATAAAAAAGGAATTGTTTTCTCTTATTTTTTTTTTTTATTTATTTAAGTTGACTGTATTTTCTTTTCTTGTCCTTAAAGGCTCGAGGACCAATGAAAATCTTTACTGTTGAGATTTATAATGACTATCACTGTCTTGTTGACTGAGTAATAATACCATTTATTGATTCTCTTATTGTAATTATATCATAACGTAAGTCAGCTCGCAGCAATACAGTTCAAGCTCATTTTGTCTACAGTGCATATTTGCTTTATTTAAGCTGGTGACACACAAAATGAACTTGACTGCATTACTTCCCTCGTTTGCTTACGACATATTCACTGACTTATATTATGACACTAATTTCTTATGACTGTCGTGCTGGTTAAGGTTCAGAAAGCACACTGGCGTTTATTTAATATGTATGAATAGAGTACAACCGGATATATGTATTATACATAAGAGAGAGAGAGTATCAAAGATGTATGACATCTCCTTTTTTTTTTTTTTTTTTTTTTTTTTTTTTTTTTTTTTTTTTTTTTAAACATTAATTAATTCAAGAATATTGTTTAAATATAAGGTAATATAGGAATAGTGTGAAATTGGTAATGTTACATTTTAGGTAATTCAAGGCTATATAAAGTGATAATTATTGGAAAAAGGTTAGTACGAATAGTAATATAGATTTAACGTTTGATTGTTGCAGCTACGTAACGATCGGGACACGTCCGTATCTTTTAGTTTTAGCTGCAGAATTTGTTGAGTCTGGTGGTTTGTTTACTTGTGCTGATGTAGTGGCTTCTGGTGTGTTTGATAATTCGGTTGAGTTGTTGTTATGATTGTTTGAAGAGTAAACATTCGATGGTGGGATATTCGCTGTAACTGTTTTTTGCTCTTGGATGATAGATTTAGTGGGCTGAATATGAATTGTGTTTCGACGTAGTAGTTTTCCGTCATCAGTTCGAATTCCCAGTGATCTTGGTGCATGTTTTGGTAGCTCTTCCACCAATCCAGTTATCCAGTTTCGATGGTTTCTTTGAATCCGTACTCTATCTCCAGCGTGAAAGGGTTTCGAGGTAGTGGCTGTGTTGTCGTAGCTTGATTTGTATTTTTGTCGCAATTTGGTAATATTTTCGTGTACGTCCGGTATAATTTTAGGTTTCAGTAGTTCAGAGGAAATTGGTAGTGGAGTTCTAGTTAGTCTGCTCATTAGGCGCTGGTTTGGAGATTGTAGTGTTTCATTTCGAGGTGAATTCCGATAGTTTAGGAGGGCTAGATAAGGGTCTGATCCGTCTTTGAAGCATTTTTTTAACATCGATTTCGCTGTCTGTACGTATCGTTCAGCCAGTCCGTTAGATCTTGGATAATATGGGCTTGATGTTTGGTGTTGAAAGTCCCAATCTTTGGCAAACGTAGCGAACTCCTTAGATGCAAATTGCGGCCCATTGTCTGATTCTACGACCGACGGAATGCCATGGGTTGCAAAGCAAACCTTCAGAGCCATGGTGATGTCGGCTGACGATGTTTGTTTGAGTTCCGTGAAGTCGAAAAACCCCGGAGTAACTATCTGCAATTAACAAAAAATCATTAGAATTGAAGTGGAAGATATCGATTGCCACTATTTCCCAAGGAATAATAGGTATGGTTTTAATTATAAGGGGTTCCTTAGGTTTGCGTGTCTGGTAAGATTGGCATATGTTGCATCGCTCTACAAAGTTTTTGACGTCGTTATGCATTCCCAACCAGAAAACGGTTGCTCTTGCACGGTGTAGACATCTTTGAATTCCAAAATGGCCTTTGTGTATGATTTTGAGGATTTCAAGTTGTAGGGTTTTAGGGATAACGATTTTGGCGGCTTTATAGATTATTTCGTCTTCGTAAGTTAACTCTTCCCGGAAGTTCCAGTAGTTTCTTATCTCCGGTGGTAAGTCAGTGATTTTTTTCGGCCAACCCTGTAATATAAATTCTTTAATAAGTATAAGTTCTTTATGGTTTAATGATTCCAATTTTAATTTCTCTTTTGTTATTATAGTTAATTCTGTTAAAGCATGTATTTGTATGTCATCATCGGGTGTTTTATTAATTTCATTGTTGCAATTTCTGCTGAGTGTATCGGCTAGTTTTATAAGTAAGTAAGTAAGGTAAGTAACAAGGTAAGTAACAATTGGTGCGTATGGGAAGACATATAGGAGAATTTTTTGAAGGCGAGGTGAAGCTGAGCATAGTGGTTTCTTAAAAATTGTTTCCAAGGGCTTGTGATCAGTCTCGATGGTAAGGTTTTTTCCATATACATACTCATGGAACTTTTCACAGGCGAATCGTATCGCTGTCGCTTCCTTTTCGATCTGGTAATAGCCTTTTTGAGTGCTCGTCAGCGCTCGGGAAGCGTAGGCTATGGGCTGATCGTTTTGCAGGAGTGCTGCCCCTAGACTGTGTTGGCTTGCGTCCACCTGTAGTTTCACTTCGCGATTGGCATCATAGTATCGTAGCACTGGAGTTGATGAAAATGATTTTTTTAGGGCCTCAAACGAGGCTTGTTGACATTTATTCCAGGACCATAAAACGTCTTTTTTTAGGAGTTCTCGCAACGGATGAGTGATTTCTGATAGATTTGTGATAAATTTCGATAAGTATGTTGCCATACCTAAAATTCTTTGAAGTTCCGTGCGATTTTTAGGTACTAAGGATGATTTATTGACCAATGGAGTTGTATAGTAGTTTGTGGATAAGATGATAATCTTATTTTCCTTCGGCTTGAATGGTCACAATGTTTTTAACAATGAAACAATTAAGTTAACATTGGTTTTTTCCCGACGTTTCGGCAAGGTTTGTTGCCTTCTTCAGGGGAAAGTTTACAGAAGAAACAAAAAGATTTTTTGTAAATTAATTTACATTGTTAACATTGGTTTTTTCCCGACGTTTCGGCAAGGTTTGTTGCCTTCTTCAGGGGAAAGTTTACAGAAGAAACAAAAAGATTTTTTGTAAGTTAATTTACAAAAAATCTTTTTGTTTCTTCTGTAAACTTTCCCCTGAAGAAGGCAACAAACCTTGCCGAAACGTCGGGAAAAAACCAATGTTAACTTAATTGTTTCATTGTTAAAAACATTGTGACCATTCAAGCCGAAGGAAAATAAGATTATCATCTTATCCACAAACTGATTTTTAGGTACTTCTAGTTGTTCTATGGCGATCGTTTTATCGGGATCAGCTTGAACGCCCGTTGATGTTAGTATGTGGCCAAGATATTTTAATTTCTCTGTGTCGAAGACACACTTATCCCTATTTAACTTGAGACCAGCATTTGAAAGCACTTTAATGACTTTACCTGTCAGTTGCTGCAGTTGCTCTTTAGATCTAGGGTGGATTAAGATGTCATCAATAGCGACCTCAGTGTTCTGGCATTCTTCGAGAATTTGTTGCATGAAACTTTGGAATACTTCTGGTCCAAATGGCATACGGGTAAATGAAAATAGTCCCCATGGAGTTGACATTGTGAGGTACTGTTGCGTTCTTTTTGATACTTCAATTTGCCAAAAACCTCTCGTGCAATCTAATAATGTAAAAAACTTAGATCCCTTAATGTTAGCCGTTATTTGTTCAATGCTTAGTAAAGGATGGTAACGCCTACGTATGTTTTTGTTTACGTCTGTCGGATCGATACATACCCTGATTTTTCCGTTCTTTCTTACCACTACCATAGGTGAAACTGCTGGGGGAAATCCGTCCGTTTTAATTAGGACGCCGAGTTTCAGCATATTGTCAATTTCTTTTTTTACATCGTCACGAATGGAATGCGGTATTTTTCTTGGAGCGTTGTGTACGAACTTTGGATTGTCGATTAGGTCGATATCGTAGACAAAATCTTTGACTTTTCCAAGTCCTTTAAATATTTCGCTATCCAAATTGATTTCTTGCACTCGTAGCACTAGGGAACACTTTTCGCAATCATCTTTGCCTAGAATTGGCTCGCAATCCGGAAAATCGTTTACTACTAGGAATTTTATTTTCCAATTTTTGCTTCGCACAACACAGTCTAGGTTTAATTCGCCACGCACATCTATTTTTGTTCCACCGAAAGCGATAATCTTTTGTTTAGTTGGTTTTATTTTTTCTAGCTTTGAGTTCTTTATCAGGCTGGCTGGGAGCACGTTGCACTGCGCGGCGGTGTCGAGCTTAACTTTGATGGTGTTTTCTTCTATTTTTATTTCTTAGTACCAATTTTTTGTCTCATCTTTATTTGTTTTTGATTTTGTAAGAGATAACACGAATAAACCGCTTGAATCTTCACTGTTGTTGTCACTTTCGTCATCAGTTTGTGTATTTTCCTGTAGCGTATATACTTTCTGTCTCTTGTTGAACTGTTTTTTCCGTTTGAAACATAAATCGGTAAAATGACCTGTTCTTTTGCAGTTTTGGCACTTGTGTTTGTGTGCAGGGCAATCACTTTTTTGATGCTCTGTGCCGCAGCGTTTACAGTTGTAGGTATATGTAGATTTTGGCTTCGCTGATTTTTTGTGATAGTGTGGTAAATATTTTTTGATAGCGTTTACTGCTGTTGTTTCGTTCCTATGTAATTCACGTAGGTGTTGCGTTGCTATCTCGCTTGCTATGCACACCTTTATAGCTTGATCTAGTTTGATGTCATCTTGTGCTAGTAATTTTTCACGTACATTGTCATTTCTTATACCCGTTACTATTTTGTCCCGCAATAATGAGTCTTCAAGTGATTCAAATGCACATTTTTTTGATTGATTTTTTATTTCAGTTAGAAACTCTTCGAAAGTTTCTCCTTCGCCTTGAGTGAGGGTGTTAAACGCATATCTCTCGAAAGTTAAGCTTACCTTTGGGGAAAAATGCGCGTTGAACTTTTCTATTATGGCTGATACGCTGTTCTTCTCGGCATTTGTGAAGGAAAACGAATTGTATATGTTTGCTGCATCAGCTCCTATAGATGACATGAAAGTTGCCACTTGAATTTCCTGTGGTTTTTTGTTTAATTGTGCGGCGATCTCAAACCATTTGTAAAGCTGGATCCAATTTTTCCACGCCAATGAAAGGTTTATTCCACCAGATATTTGTAATGGTTTCGGTGGTTTGACGAAATTTGCCGTTCCCACAGTTTCAGAATTCGCTTGAGTTGATTCTTCTGTCGGCATTGCTTTTTTTTTTTTTTTTTTACACGTTTGCAAAAAAAACTTTACTTCTTTTCTTTATCTTATCTTGATCCCACTTCTGATACCATGTCGTGCTGGTTAAGGTTCAGAAAGCACACTGGCGTTAATTTAATATGTATGAATAGAGTACAACCGGATATATGTATTATACATAAGAGAGAGAGTATCAAACATGTATGACAATGACCTATTGACTTAAATAATACTTATTGCTATTTGTTGATTGTTGTTGATTTGTTGATTTGTTGCTTTCTTGAATAATAATGTATTGGCATATTTGTTGATTTCGTCAACACATGTACACTAGACTGGACCAAAAAAATTTTTTTCTTTGTTTACAAAACTATATTGAAAATATTGATTGGGATTACTAAAAAAATCCAAAAAAGTTAAAGCTCAAAAAAAAAAAATTTAGAGGTCTATCAATTGTGTTTTATATTTCTTAGACCTAACCTTACTGGAGCGTCAAAACTCAGCCAAACAAATTAAACGACAAATGTTTTTGTGGAAAATTCGATTTTCCTTAAAAAAGTCTTTTCAAAAGGCCAAATTTGAAGCTGAAAATTGCATGATCAAACAAGTCACGGAAGATGACGACGTACTAATGATCAATACCGTAGTAAGCTTTTCATCGGAGTTCGAATTTGTGATAGTTGACGGCGAAGATAAAGATATCCTTATTCTTCTCACGTCTCTTTGTACGCACTAAAACATATTGTAATGCTCACCCAACATTTAATACCAATTTCCTAATCGAAAACGTTCAACCGAAAACACAAGCGGCCACACTATAATGTACATCTAAGGAAAGGCTTTGCTTGTAAGTTAGTGTGTGTGAGTGTAGAAATATACCAGGAGGGGAAATGCTTGACAGCAAAATACTGGAATGGTCTTCAATGTAGAACAAACTGGAACGCTCTAGATGTATAGCTATTCTATATAAATAGGCCGCTGACGCAACCAGTCAGTTTTTGTTTACAACTGATAGTGCAAAGATTGAGTTCAGTATTCAGTATTCAGTATTTTATTTTGCATGGTATACAAGTAAGACTTAGTCTTTTATAGTATCTAACATGATCAGTTTATATATTAAATAATAAATTCAACAGTATGAGCTAAGTTATAGCTAGATGAAGAATATATGGAAATAAACATTTTTAAAATAAAAATAGGAACCAGAAAAGAAAGCCTGTTTTATCCTATATAATATTACAAATATTACTATTCCTTTTATAATTCTATTAATTCTTCTCTCGAAATGCTATTATTTTCCTTCTCCTTTCCTCTCCTTTTCTAGTTAAAAGAGAGTGAAGGCATTTTGATAAAATATCATCTTTCAATTACTATTATTATAGCACTAGCTAAAGTGTTGTTTAACAGCCTTCTCAAAATTTGAACTTACAATAATTTTTTTAATTGTGACTGGTAAGCAATTCCAAAGTTTTGTTGCATGTACAAAAAAGAGGCGTGATGAATTCAAGTAGTTGAACGCGGGTATTATAAGATTAGGAGTTCTCAAAGATTGTACAAATTTAAGCTTTTCATAAATGTACCTATGTTGGTTTTCTCAGTTGAATGATTTTGTGCATAAACATACAACATCTTGCATCCAGGAATTGTTGGAAAGAACATCCAAGTACAATTTTATGGTTGTGTGAAATGTGCTCATCTGTTCATGTCTTTGAAGTCCATAAATATATCTTATCATGTCATTGAAAGCTACAAGAAGCTTGTGTTGCGAATGCAACAATGAGTTGAGATCGAATAAAGTGTATATCAAATAATAAAAGTAGTAGAATTAAAGTAAAGAAAGGAAAAGTTTTATTATTGCGAACTAAGCGCACGTTACATTGGTGTCAGAACTCAGAAGTGTAAATATAACTTATTTGATAAAAAAAACGAGTTTGACTAGTGACTAGCTTTCTGTTGTAGAGAATCGTTTCGAAATCGTAGAAAGCCGATGTGATAAACAGTTCTCTGTTCTGACCAAGGAATAAGACCAGATCCGTAAAATTCGAGAATCTGCTGGAGAGTTTGCAAAGAAAAAGGAGATGAAACCACCAGCATTTGATGGACAGTGTTCTTGGCCAGTTTAAAAGAGACAATTTGAGGCAGCCGCAACAACAAATGGCTGGGATGACGAAGACAAGTACATAGCACTGACTCTTGCTCTTAGAGGACCAGCAGCTTCAAACTGTTTCAGCTGGTAAGAATGGTGATTTCAGTTCTCTAGTGGCAGCTATAGATAAACGCTTTGGAGAAAGCCACTTGAAAGAAGTCTTCCGAGTACAACTTAATAATTGAATCCAGAAAGGGGTGAAAGTCTACAGCAGCTCCAAGCAGACGTCGAAAGACTGGTTCACCTGGCATACCCGGATGCTGGAGAAGAAATCATCAACCAGCTTGCTGTTGAGTCCTTCGTTCGTGCCATTTCCGATATACATCTTCAGAGGTCTGTGCGAACTGCTAGAACACGCACTCATTCTGAAACTTTAGGATTCGCATTGACAATTGAAGCAGCAGAACAGGCTTCTCATGGAGTACATCGAGTTAGAGAACCCATAAGTGAAGAATGCTCGTGCCAAATAGCTGAAATACAAAAGAACCAGCGGAGCGGACTAGCAAGATGTTGGAACTGCAACAAGACCGGGCACTTACAGCGTCAATGCCGACGCCACTTGCCAACATTGTGGAAGCAAGAGATCCAACCAAGGTAGCAAAAATAGCAGCGTTGCCTATCATCCCGTTTCCCATCAGCGAGGGAGGCAGAGGCCGGTTTCTTGTATCGATGGCCGCAGAACCACCATCCAGTTCTCTCAGACCAAACGAGACAACAAAAGCCTGACTGTGGAGACTACTATTAACAGGAACAAATGTGGCTACCATCGACATGTGTGCCACAGCATCCATAGTACGTCGAGACCTGGTAAAGACAACGTGGCTTCATAACACCAATAGCTACTGTCCAAGAACCGCAACGGGAGAAGCAGCAAGAGTATATGGAGAAGTGTGTTTTTAAGATCTGACTGGCCGAATTAGTGTTTACTCATCAATTCCTGGTGGCAGATATATGTGACGAGTGCATCATTGGAATTGACTTTATGAAACAGCACGGTGTTATTTTTTACATCGGTAATCAAGTTTTGAAGTACCAAAATAAGGGATTTCCAAAGACCTATTCAAACGAAAGTACGTCGACACTGAGGACTGTCATCACGGAAGATCGGATTCTGCCTCCTTCTTCTGAAGTGTTCGTTTGGACAAAACTGGAAGGTAAGTTTGGAAGCCTTCGATACCTAATTGTGGAACCAGGTCCAGAGAATTCCTCCCAAAGAGTCATCATTGGGAAAAACAAAATGGTCCCCGCATGATTACTAAACACTACACCGTACGATATATGGTTGAAGAAAGGAGAAGTCATATCCGTTGCAGAAGATCACTGATGAAGCCCCGAGATAAACCATCAAAGCGAGAATACTGAATTCATCAAACCTTGATCACCAACAAACAAGGATGGCTGAAAATCTCCTACAAGAGTACACTGACATCTACGCATCGTCAAAGGGGCAATATGGTAGGACACAGTTGGTGCAGCATCGCATCAACACAGGAGATGCAAGACCGATTCGTCAACCCACAAGACGCCTTCCACTGGCCAAACAAGGTGAGGTTGAGGAAATGATAACCACAATGAAGAAGGACAGCGTCACCAGTGGTGCTAGTGAAAAAGAAAGACGGAAGCACTCGTTTTTGTGTGGACTACCGAAGGTTGAATGATGTTACTAAGAAGGACAGCTATCCCCAGCTGAAAATCAGTGATACCCTGGATGCCATGGAGGGAGCCCAGTGGTTCTCGACACTGGACTTGAAGAGTGGATATTGGCAAGTTGAAATCCACCCTGATGATCGGGAAAAGACGGCGTTTTCTACAGGCAATGGGCTATGGCAGTTCAAATCCATGCCGTTTGGGCTATGCAACGCTCTGACAACATTCGAGCGTTTGATGGAGCGCGTTCTTGAAGGACTGACGTGGAAAGCTTGCCTACTCTACTTGGACGATGTCATTGTTTACGGGAAAACATTTCACCAACACTGCAAGAACCCAAAAACCGTGTTTCAGAGACTTCGAGAGGCTAACCTTAAACTGAATCCGGAAAAATGTGCACTTTTCAAAACCGAAGTTAAGTATTTGGGGCACATCATCTCTTCCCAAGGAGTGAAGACTGATCCTGAAATAGTTGAGTCCGTAAAAAATTAAAAAACATAAACTCCGAAGCTTTATTGGTCTTGCCACATATTACCGACGTTTTGTTAAGAACTTTGCTAGAGTTGCAAGGAGTTTGCATCAGCTCACCGAAAAAGGGAAGCAGTTTAAATGGTCAGGTGAGTGTTAGAAATCTTTCCAGGAACTCAAGTACCGCCTCTGTAACGCTCCAATGTTGGCACATCCAACACCTGGCAAAACATTCATCAACGACGCAGATGTAAGCAATGTTGGAATCGGGGCGGAACTATCCCAAGTGCATGATGGCAAAGAGAAAGTAGTGGCATACTATAGCAAGGTCATTTCGAAGCCCGAAAGAAATTACTGCGTGACCAGAAGGGAACTGCTGGCTCTTTTCTTGGCAACAAAGCACTTCCATACGTACATCTATGGACAGAAATTCCTTCTGCGGACAGACCATGGTGCTCTGAACTTCAAAAACCCAGAAGGTCAAGTCGCAAGGTGGATAGAAAGACTGCAGACTAATGATTACCAGATTCAACATAGCAGAGGATTGCTGCACTCAAACGCCGACGCATTATCCCGCAGACCTTGCAAAGTGGATTGCATTTCATTTCAGACATTTCTGACAGGAGTCCAGTTCTCAAAGCCTATTGAACACAGTGGGACTCACGATATGTGCAAGAAGGTGTCCTCAGGCGAAGATGGGAATCCGCTGACGGTAAATCATATGTGATGCAACTGATCGTACCGCAATCGAAAGTCAGTGAAGTTCTTCGGGAGATGCATGACGGACCTTCTGGAGGCCACCTGGGAGTTAACAAAATACTTAAGAAGGTGCGACATCGGTTCTACTGGTTGCATGCTAGAGATGACGTGGAGAAGTGGTGCCGAACATGTGGCAAGTGTGCTGCAACCAAAGGACCTGGTAGAAAGATTCAAGGTAAGATGCTTCAGTACAACGTTGGATCGCCTTTTGAGAGGATTGCGATAGATGTGGCTGGGCCTTTTCCAGAGACCAACGCTGGAAACAAGTTCATTCTGGTTGTAATGGACTATTTTAGTAAGTGGCCTGAGGCGTATGCCATGATTGTTTTCAACTGGCTGAGCAGGTTCGGCGTACCTATGGAACTCCATTCCGACCATGGTAGTAACTTCGAGTCAAGCATCTTCCAAGGAGTGTGCGGACTACTTGGCATTAAGAAGACGAGGACCACACCGCTTCATCCACAATCTGATGGGATGGTTGAAAGATTCAACCGGACCTTGAAAGAACACCTCACCAAGGTCGTGACGACTGCAAAAGAGACTGGAATAGGCACGTACCGCTATTCCTGATGGCCTATAGAAGTGCGGTACATAGCTGGAGAGCGTCTTAAATCCTGTTTGGGAAAACCATACGGCTGCCCAACGAACTTAAATTTGGATGCCCGACGGAGGAGCCACAGGACACAAACGAGTATGTGGACGACCTAAAGGAGAGACTTGCTAACATCCATAAAAGAACAAGGGCACGGATTAAAGCCTATAGCGACCGGATGAAAGCAAGGTGCGACACAAAAGCGACAACGGCAGAATTCCAAGCAGGAAATCGTGTATGGCTTTATAATCCTCATCGTCAAAAGGGACTGTCACCGAAACTTCAGCAAAACTGGAAAGGTCCTTATACTGTTGTCACGAGGATTAAATACGTGGTTTACCGCATCCAAAGAGGACTAAGAGGCAAGTTAAAAGTTGTTTATTGTGACCGGCTGCATCGATATAGTGGCGAGGCTGCAGATGGAATTATTCGGGACGAACAATCTTAAGGAGGGGGCAGTGTAATGCACACCTAACATTTAATACCAATTTCCTAATCGAAAACGTTCAACCGAAAATACAAGTGGCAACACTATATTGTACATCTAATGAAAGGCTTTGCTTGTAAGTAAGTGTGTGGGAGTGTAGAAATATACCAGGAGGGGAAATGCTTGACAGCAAAATACTGGAATGGTCTCCAATGTAGAACAAACTGGAACGCTCTAGATGTAATGTTATTCTATATAAATAGGCCGCTGACGCAACCAGGAGTCAGTTTTTGTTTACAAGTGATGGTGCAAAGATTGAGTTGAGATCAAAGAATGAGAATAAAGTGTATATCAAATAAAAGTAGTAGAATTAAAGTAATGAAAGGAAAAGTTTTGTTATTGCGAACTAAGCGCACGTTACAATATATATTCTCAAACCGGAAGAAGAAAAATATTTTATTCTTACATGCTTTCAGCGGCTGCGATACAACATAATATGCATTATTTCAACAAGGAAAAATTTAATTTATTAATGTGCTCCGAAAAAATTCAGAGTTAAACGACATTATTCAGGAATTTAAAAATCCAAATGCGGAACCTGAAATCATTGCTGAAGCCGGAGAACGGAATTTCCATACGCAACCCAAAATACTTACCTGTTAACGATCAACATTTTTTATTGGCACACCTGAAAACAATGAAATTTGCCTTTTCCTTTTGATATGTCAACCATTTCCTTTTTTGCTCATTACTTATTGCATTAATAAAAAGTCATTCGAGAAACGTGGTCGCATTCTGTCTTTTGGTTTGGACTTTGGAGTTTTTAAACATTTTCTATGAAACATTTTGGTGCCTCCTGTGAGGACAATCGTTTTATCTAAATACATAATTTAGTTCTTGAGTTTTATTAAAATTTTATTGATTTAATCGTAGTCTTCTTTAAGATTTGCTGCACTATGGCAGAACTCAATCTGCGTGCCACAGCCTGCAATGGAATAAAACGCTTCTGGGAGCGTTTAAGGAATATGGACTTATCCACTTGTGATGCCTCTCATCTGAATCAGGACCTAAAGGCTGTTGAGGCGCATTATGATCGCTTCCTCAGTAACCATCTGATTTTAGTAGAGAAAGCTAAAACCGACGAGCTAGATACGCAACTTTGGGATCAGGTTGAAACGATGTTCAACCAGACTTGCATTACACTTGAACTCAGGCTTTTACAGTTGAAGTCTGAAACCAAGTTGGAAAGGGAGTGTTCATCTGCGACGAACTTCGATATGCGACTTGATCGAGTCATAGTTCCTTCCTTTGATGGCTCGTTGCGAAATTGGTAAGCCTTCAAAGACACATTTGAAACTTTGGTACATAATACGGAGTACCTCGAAGCATACAAATTAAATAAACTTCGTCAGGCAGTTGACGCTACAAAGGTACCGTTAGTTGGTGGTATGTACTCCGGTGGGTACGCTGAGGTATGGCAAGCGTTAAAGGAGAGGTTTGATAATCCCAAATTGTAAGCCGAGTAGGCCTGTGTAAATTATGATCGATTCGATCTTTTTGATTCGATCATTCAAAAGTATTGATGATCGAAATCATTCCAGTCCGAATCAATCGATCTCAATCAATCTCGATATTCGATCTCAATCATAATACTTTGATTCAATACTATCTTTTTCATTTTCATTTCGTGTCGATTTCGATCGATTTTGATTCAATCAATCTCGATTTTCGATCACAATCACAATACGTTGATTCAATACTATCTATATCTACTTCATTTTCATTATGTTTCGATTTCGATCGATTTCCAAGCAGTCAATCTCGATTGTCGATATCATTCTTCCATTTATTTTGTGTGTTTCGTTTGGGAAATAAGGGCACCAACCTACCAACACATTTTATAAGAAAGTAACTAGCAACCCAGATCTTATTTCTTATAAAAATTTTATGTCAGGAATAGGCTCAAATTCCGAGTCTATAAAGCTGCAATTTTTAAGCACTTGAATTTATATTTGCTAAACGTAAAAACTAGAGTTTGTTTTAGCCAAGGAAAAGGACTCCACTCCACTCTATACAATTGCTTTGAGTTTTTAACAAACACTTTCTGCGTTTTTTTTGCGAATTTGGCAAAAAAAATTCATTTGTTGACATTTATTGGTTTGACAACTGATCAATAACAGTAACCCACAAAAAAAGGAGCGTTTTTTTTTGATATCATGTTATGTGCATAACATCCTTGTGAAAAAAACACGCCTAGACCGAATTGCTGTGGGAAGCGTTTACAAAATCGACTTAAGCCTTGGCCAAACCAACGCGGTGAGATCGTACGATGCGATTGCGATAAGTCAAATCCCTATGCATTAAGTCAAACGTTTATGGACGTTTGACTTAATGCATAGGGATTTGACTTATCGCAATCGCATCGTACGATCTCACCGCGTTGGTTTGGCCAAGGCTTTACAAGGAATTGTTTTTTTTTTTTTGTAATAGTGTTGGTATTTCTTTCTGTCGGTGAAAGTAGTTTCAATTACTGCTAAAATATCTTGTTTACCCAATAAACTTTCATTTAAGATAAGCTTGATGTTTCAGATATTAATTTAACATTGTATTTATATTCTAATATTCAAAGTCGTTTACTTAATGTTTTCAATTAGTTTTTACCTTTTTCAATCTTTTTGATATAGCTCTGTCAAAATGATTACTATGCCATCCATTTGCAAAATTTTTTTTTATTATTTTTCAACTTTGGATTGATTTGCAGTTTCCATTTTTTGGAGAGGCAGATTGATTCTTTTTCTGAAGCCTCATCATTTTTCCGAAATCATATCTCTTGGTGTAGAGTCACCCTAATTAATATTAGAATAGAATCAAACATGGAACACATCACGTTTCAATTCCTTCTAGTTTCGCTTTTGAAAGAATCTGACAGTTCATCTTTCATGTGATTTTTTTTTCTCAGCAAAGAGCAAACAGAACGAGGAGATTTTTGGCGATAAAGTGGCCAATGTATTTTTAATTTATTTTTGTTTATTGTTTATCTAGTGAAAGTTCAAGTTGTTGACAAAAAAAAAACTACCAAATGCATTTTTAACATTCTCTCCATAAAAGAAAATGAAATGAAAAACAAGTTTAGGTACAATGTTCGCCAAAAAAATTTTGTGTAAATATTTTTGCTGGGGCACAATGGTCGCCTCGTTTACGTGGATAGTTACAATATTTTTGTACTTTCATTTGACAAAAGATAACTTTAGAGCGTTCATAAATAAAAACAAATAGTAGCAGTAGTGCTCAAGCTTTTGGTGCACCATCTGAATTATATCTTCCCACAAAAGCCAGTGATCAAAGCAACTTATATAATAGTACATATAACAACACAACAAAGTTCCACGAAACATTCCATGAACCCACTGGTATCCAAGTCTGCTTTCATGAAAATATTAGGTAAGAACTCTCGCTTTCATTTAATGTTGTAAACTGCAGTGCAGCTCACAAGCCATCATTTCGTTTTATTCGAGAGGTGTACGATAGCGGAAATGCACATGAATCCTTTGAAGCCGAACTGGACAAAGCCTTGGAGGCCAAAGTCGATTACATAATAACCGAACCGACTCGACTGGGGGACGAGACGAGTCGCTGGACTACTGTAGGCAACTGTTTGCACAAGACGGCGGTGGTATCCGGCTTGACATCAATCATCTCAGGAGTGGCAGGACAAGATAATTTTCAGTGCACCAATGTGCGCTTTGTCTGTATTTTGCACGGGCCTATATACAGTTTCATGGAACTATGATCCATGTGTACAATACCAGGTACTAAATACCGACATTTAGCCAAATGACAAATGCTCTATAAATAGATGTTTTTGTTTACCATTTTTTAATAAGAGACAAACATACTAAAAGTTTTCATACATTCTATTTGTTGCACAGGTGGAACGCGATGTTTCGAAACTAAAAAGCATACCTCTGGCTGATGTGTCCTCACCAGTTGTTTAAGGATTAAAAGAAAACACTGAAGCGAAGTACTTCCATCGCGGTGTAACACTACTATCGGCGGCATTTTATGCTTGGCAGATTTACAAAGCGTTAAAGTAGCTCAAACAAAATATTTTATTTAAAACCAAAAACACATATTTGTCTCCACATTTGTTATTTGTAAGATAAGAAAAGGAACACACACATAGATCAATTTAAGGATTTCGGTTATCGTGCACTCAACTCAACAGTCAGGTATCTCCGTTAACTGTTGTTTTTTCCTCGTTTGTCTTGATTTGAATAGCTATGATTTTAAATTTATTCCTATTGCCGAAAACGCGTATTCAGGCGAATCTTTAAGTATCTTTTTACTGTGTTCAATGTTTTTTTCGATTGTGGATCAGATTTATTTTTTCTAATTGAACTTGTTAAATGGATAGATGATCATTGACGCCTCTGTTCCATGTTAATTGTTAATTAAACGAAATTGTAGATGCTCCATAATAAAGTATTTTTAAAATAAAAAAAAACCACCTTTCGCGACAATTTTGATTATTTGGTCTTCAGTTTTACACTCCAAGTGCGTTGAAGTCTTGAAGTTCTCTTCCATTTTATTGCGCCACCTAATTCTAAAAGGATTGATGTCCATTCATTGTATAGTAAGGATAGTTAGAGGAAAACACTCGATTGGAAAAGGTGTTGGCAATCTCTTAAGATTTCCGACATTATGTCGACCAGAGAACCGATAGAGAAATTAAAAAAAAAAAAAAAAAATAGACGTTCTTTCTCCAGGAAATCAATTTGTTTGGGTTTTTCTTTGATTGGACTTTGTTTTCTGAACAAATCCAGTATGTTAAAAACATTCAAAAGTAGACGACATTTGCTTTAGTTAATTTTTCAGGACACATCGTCATAATGTGTCCTGAGCTCAAACACATGGTCAAAATAAAGAAGAAATATAAAGGCAAAAAGTTTGTTTTATTAGCAAATTGCTAAAAGCAATAGCTATTCAAAAGTTGTATGTTTTTTTTTTCATATGTAGCTATTTTAGAGTATGCCAAAAACATTTACAAACTAATACAAAGGTAAGAATAAGAATTTAAATAGTTAGAAATAATTCGCTTATGTGTATGCGCTTATGTAGGTAATAGGTATGCGAGGTATACGCGACAATAGTAAGGAACAAGTAACGAAAAAATTAAGCAAAAATAAATAAAAATAAACAAAGTAAATTAACGAAACATAAAATAAACTTCTACAACAATTATCACAAATTAAAAACAGAAAATTATAAATTAAAATTTAAAAACAAACATTGCTCAGCCTTTGACGGCTTCAAACTACACCGCCTGGTTTGGATCGTTAAGCCGGCTTTTGAGAAGACCCTCTCGCTTGGGACGCTTGTCGCTACAATGCACAGTCTGCGCATTACAAGCCGGAAAAGTCGCGGGTAAACGTGCTTGCGTTCATTCCACCACTTTAAAGGGTCTTCTTCTCGTTTTAACAGTGGTTCGGAGATGTACTTGTCGATTTCGACAATGGTCGCCGTTCTCTGGTTGGGATTCGAAAAAACAGGTTCAACCCGAGTGTCAAACCTGCCCCAGATTAAATTTTTTTTTGCGGTTGTCGTCAAACCTGATGTCGAGGTCGACGGCTGTGGTATTTCGTCGGATGGTATAGCATCAGAAGAAGGTGCTGGCAATGTCCTCGATTTTAAATTGGCAACGCATCTTTCATAATGCGAACTGTTTGGAAACCCGAATTTTTTTAGTCTTGGGTCCAAGAAAGTTGCCTGTGCCAGAAAATCGTCTGAAACGCTCTCGATGTTTCTAAACCTGACACTTATGGCATTCCACAGTCTGTTTATCACCTCGGCTACAGCAGGAATGGTTTGGTTTCTGAAAGTATCCAGATGTTCTCGGATTGCCATTATCATAACCATTACTTTGGAAATAGTTACAAATTTTTCGGCCGACATTTCCTCAGTGATGGCATGGAAAATCTCGAAAATTTTTGTAACTTGCGCCAAAGTATCCCACTCCTCTGTGGATAAAACATAACAGGTTCGGATTTTCTATTGCCAGCACGGCAACTACTGCATTCCTCACAACCAGTATTCTTTCCAGCATTTCGTATGTTGAATTCCATCTTGTTATGCAGGATTGCTTTAGTTTCAGCTCAGGAATGTTGAGCTGCCGCTCCATTTCAAACAGCTTTATTGTTGCCTTGGGGCTTTTTTTGAAAAAACCAACAATATTCTTCACTTTTGCAACTTCTGCCTCTATGGGATTTACACCCTCTCCTAGGACCAAATTCAGAGTATGGGCAAAACAAGGGAAGTGTCTGAAGTGGTTTGCCTTGACCGCTCCAACAATGTTAGAGGCATTATCAGTTACGACACACTCCACTTTCTCTTTGATGCCCCATTTCTCAAGCTCTGAACTTAGTAAGTTGCCTAAGTTTTGGGTGGTATGGCTGTTGTTGTAGGGAATGCACCCAAGAAGGCATGACTTCAGGGAGATGTTGTCCTGTTCATTTGAAATAAAGTGGCCCGTAATACCCACATAGGACTGTTGTGTTTGTGAGGTCCATCCGTCTGCTGTAATGCACATTGCTTCCACGGATGCTAGCGAAACTTTGACCTTTTCCCGCGTCTCAGCATACATCCGAGGAATTATGGAGTTGGAAACAGTTTTTCGGGTTGGCATCTGGTAGTTCGGGTTAAGCATCCTCACAAACTCCTTGAACTCCATGTCTTCAACCATCGAAAACGGATAGTACTGCTTCACTATAGTCCTAGTCAACTGCTCATCAAGCCGTTTCGCGTATGGGATCGAAATGGGTTTTTGAATAAAAGCGGCCATGTTTTGTTGTCTGTATGGTTGTTGATGATGGCTTGGTCTGCTAGATGTTGATGCTGAAGCTGGTCCTGATGTTGATGTGGAGGTTGATGTTGATGTAGGTGTGAGCGTGGGTCTTGATGTTGATGTGGAGGTTGATGTTGATATAGGTGTGAGTGTGGGTCTTGATGTTGATGTGGAGGTTGATGTTGATGTGGGTCTTGATGTTGATGTGGAGGTTGATGTTGATGTGGGTCTTGATGTTGATGTTGATGCTGATGTTGAAGCAGTTGTTAGAGCTGAGCTGGTAGGTTCATTGGCAGTTGATGTCGCTTGGTACCTAGCCCTCTCTACGTCCACACCAACATGCTGGGACTTCAAATGCCGCGATAAGTTGGATATTGCTCCACCGCTGAAGCTGTAAGTTTTTTGGCAGTAGCAACATTTTGCTTTCCCATCTGCCACCTGGGAAAAGTGCATCCAAACTGAACTTCGCTTTCTATTAAATTCCGACATCTTATCTATGGGACTAAACCGAAAAGATATTGAGGCTGAAAAAAGTTGCTACTCATATGGTGAAAGTAATCAAATATAATGGAGAGAATCCACAGCTGGAGACCAGATATAGAGCAAAACGAGTGCTCTTTGAAATTGCTCGACGGTTCTTGTTTTCTTTAGAGGTTTCCATATTTGTGGTATGCTTTTATATAAACAGGCTGCTCGCGCAGGCATTATAACAGCTATTATTGTGAAGCTATAATTTAATTATTGAATTGGTAAAAGACAAAAGGTTTGTTCGTTGAAGCCCTAGGGTCGCCCTGGGGTCGCCACAAAGGGTTTTTTGAGGAACCTAAAATCGCCCAGAATGTCAAAAATTTCAACAAAAAAAAAAATTAACCATTTTACGAGTTATGGCGGTTTATTTTGAACAAATTTTAAACTGTAACTCAAAAACCGCTCGATAGATTTGAATGAAATTTATACAGTTTTTAAAAAACATAAAAAGCTAGTGCTTAATCGAAGCTTTTTTATTTTGTTTCAAAATTAACAAAATTAGTTGTTTATAAAAAATCCAATTTTGAAACAAAATGAAAAAGCTTCGGTTAAGCACTAGCTTTTTATGTTTTTTAAAAAGTGTATAAATTTTATTGAAATATATCGAGCGGTTTTTGAGTTACTGTTGGCACCAGTTCAAAAAACATAGTTTTGAGAAAAACGCATTTAAAGTTTTACAGTCGCTTTATGTACAGTAGTGAAAGCTGAAAATAAAGGTGAATAACTCGAAAGATATTTGTCGGATTCACTTCAAACTTTCCGAGAATATTTTTAAGATACTATACTTTAAGAAAATGCAAAAAAACAAAAATCGATTTTTTGAAAATTCTAACTACCTCTAACCCCTTAAGGCAAAGAAAAATTGCATTCATTCATTCTGTGTTTGACTCATAACTAATAAGAGCATTGAATATTTATAAAAGTGAGCCTAAATAATAACATTTTGTAAAACTACATATAAAGAAAAAAATGTTTGTTTTAAGTTATTACTTTGAGACTTGATTAGTCGAAAACAATTCACTAAAAAGTTCATTAAGAAAGTAGTACTTTGTTCTTTAATAAACTTTTAGATTCAATTTAATTTAATGAATTTTTTTTAAGTAATCGGTCTCAAACTTTTTTCTACAAAATTTTACTTTTAATGGTCACTTTTTCTTTAATAATCAATGTTGTTGATAGTTCTAAGTAAAACACAGAAAACCAAACGAGAAAAACTAAGAAAGATATTTTTTTTGCTACTTTTAGTTGTACAAACTTTGTACCATTATTTCTGGCCTCCACTGTTCGCCTCTTACTTAACAAGACTATACGTATACAATACACACAAATATTTAAAATCTTGAAATTGAATTTGGTTTTTGTAAAACACAACTATAAATTACATATTTCGTTTCATTACCTGTGCTTATCTTTTTATCGAATTAAATAAATTTTTGCAAAAATGGATTCTTTTAGCTGAAAAAAAATGACTGCTAATTCATACAATAAAACGCTTCAGAATTTTTGCTCCTTCTCGCTGTTGCTGCACATTTGGATTTGTTATGTTTCATTATTCATTCAATGGTACATAACATGCTTATACTTATCCATATCAATCAATCTCATTTGATTTACACATATAATCGGAATCGAATCAATTGATATCGAAATGATTGAATTCGGAATGAACAGAAATGGAATGAAGCAAATGAAAATGATTGAATGATCGATCGAATCAAATGATCGAATCATTCAGCAAATCGATACTTGATCGATTCGATCATCAAAAATGATCGATTTACCCAGGCCTAAAGCCGAGGCTCATGGCTCTCGATTTATTAACATCAAACCAGAGTCAGAGGACAGTGCAAGGGAATTTTTATCAATCGTTTATGTGCATGAGTCACTTCGCGCTCTTCGGGTGATGAAACTACCGGTTGACCAGTGGGATGCGCTGGCTAATCCTATTGTCGTACGCAAGCTACCTTTGATCACGCAACGGGAATGGTGTATGCATTGTTCGTCGAATGAAATACCTCGCTTGCCAGATTTTCTTGAATTTTTGGAAAAACGAGCACACAGTTTGTCAACGTCTTTGGTAAACATACCTGGTCGTTCGGACCCGTCGACAGAACGTCCTCAGCGACAGACACAACGTTTAGTTAAGTCACATGTTGCTACGGTAGGTGAGGGGAAATGTATACAATGTCAGGGGCCACACCGAATTAGCCGGTGCCAAACAGTGCTTTCAATGAAACCTGAGCAGCGTTTCGAGCTCTTGAAGCATTCCGGTTTATGCTTCAATTGCCTAAAGCATGGACATTGTTCACGTCTGTGCCCAGCAGGTGGGTGTCAGTATGGTCGGAAGCATCACAAGTTATTCTGACGTGAACCGCAATCAACGCCGACATCAGCTATCCAAACCATCGGGACGTTAGGCCGGAGCTCTCAAGCAGCTGTTTCCTCGTTAATAACCCAACAAACAGCATGACTAACCGACTCGACCGCTAATTGTAGTAACCAATTTAACAAAACTGTTTTACTTGCAACTGCGCTCGCATATGCAAGTGGTGAATGGACTTGTCAGCAGCGCTTAGCTCGTATCCTCTGCGATCCCGGATCACAGGCTAGTTTTATTAAGGAACGCTTTGCCACTTCTTTGAATCTTCGCAGGCAACCACAGAGCTTAAACGTGGAAGGCATGGGAGGTTATTCTCATACTACAACAAATGGTAGCACTGTGCTCACAATTAAATCGTTGTATACCGACTTTCAGTTGAAGATTAACCCGTTTGTTATTTCGTCAATTACATCGATGACTCCAGCAGTGCATGTGGATGGAAGACAGTGGGATGATCTTGTTGGTCTCCGACTTGCAGATGTTAATTTCGGTAGGCCAGGTGGCATCGAAATACTACTTGGAGCAGACGTCTGTGGCCTGGTCGTCGAAAGTGAGGTTATAAAGGGGAAACCTTAGGAACCTTCTGCACAAAGTACCAAATTGGGTTGGGTCGTATTTGGACCAGCTTTGACGATGCAAAGATCGACCCTTTCTCTTCGCACCTTTTACACGCAGCCGTCTGAAGGTGACACCGATTTGTCAGAGTTGTTATCAAGGTTTTGGAAACTGGAAGAAGCAATCGATACCAACATTGTAGATGATGAATGCAGCCGAATCTTTGTAACAACCCATTCTCGAAATATTGATGGGCGTTATGTGGTTCATATCCTGTTTCGCCGGGATACACCCCCGCTTGGGGATTCATATTCATCTGCTTTGCGACAATTTTATTTTTTGGAGCATAGACTGGCTGCCAATGAAGAGTTACGGAACAAGTATGTGCACTTCATGCAGGAGTATGTGGCATTGGGCCATATGGAGCAAGTCGATCAACACATCGACCACTCCAACTACTATTATATACCACATCATGCGGTGACTACAAAATTTCGTGTTGTTTTTAATGCGTCAGCCCGAACAAGTGTTGGTGTTTCGTTGAATGACATTCTGTTGGTTGGTCCGACAATTCAAGATACTTTGGTCAACATAATATTCAGCTTTCGTCGATACCGGTCTGCACTGACAGCCGATATCGAGAAAATGTTCCGGCAGGTGCTGGTGACTCCAGAACATAGAGAATTTCAACGGATTCTCTGGCGAAAATCACCGTTCGAGAAGCTAAAGGTTTTCCGTCTAACCACGGTCACATATGGTATGACTTGCAGCCCATACAATGCGGTACGATCTATTCATCAATGTGCCTTCGACAACTATAGTGTAATAGAAGATACTAATGAGGCAGTTGCGGCGCGAGACGCGATCTCAAATTCGTTCTATGTTGACGATTTCTTGGCTAGTTGCAACAGCGTCGCTGAAGCAGTGTCCTTAGCTGGTAACGTGGACACAATTCTTTCTAAAGGACATTTCAAATTACGAAAGGGGAGCTATTCGTATTGCTCTGAAGTGTTAACGCACATCGCTGGTAATGATTCTCCGAAGGCGGAACTACTTCCCGAAACATCGACAATGTCAGTGCTTGGCTTGCGATGGGATCCTATTCAGGATGAATTGTTCTTCAGTGTTCAACTTAAGGCTTGCGATCACCCTCCAACAAAACGACTAGTGCTTAGCGAGGTTGCTCAACTATTCGATCCAACGCGCTTGCTAGCGCCGATTGTAATTACTGGTAAGATTTTTATACAAACACTTTGGTCGACAGGTATATCTTGGGATGCTGTACTGTCTGAGGAACTTCAAGATTCATGGTTAAAATTACGAAATGGACTTCACGCTCTAAATCACGTTCGTGTGCCACGTTGGATAGGCATGGAAGAGAGAGAAACAACCGAGATTCACGGGTTTTACGATGCCAGCTTACATGCCTATGCTGCTGTGATATACACTAAAACAAGTGGCTCCGATAATATACCGCGAATATCTCTACTGACAGCTTGTACAAAAGTGGCTCCTTTCAAGGGTGCAACCATACCTCGCCTTGAGCTTTGCGCAGCGCATCTCCTCGCTATCATGCTACAAAATGTTCGGTTAGAACTGGGACTTATGAGCACTCCTTTCTATCTTTGGTCTGATTCACGTATTGTGCTATGCTGGTTACGTAAGGAGCCGGTGACACTCAAGCCATTCGTAGTTAATCGAGTGAAGCACGTTCGTTCGTACTAGAACCACGTTCGTTCAGCAGCGAACCCAGCGGATTGTGCCAGTCGCGGTATTATTGCCTCCGATGTTTTGCAACATCAACTTTGGTGGTGTGGACCAACCTGGTTAAAATATTTTCCAAGGCAACCAGAACAAGAATACGCGGAATCACTTTTGCAGGAGGAATTGAATGCTGTTCAAATCGAACAGAAGGTAGCCTCACGGACCACAGCTGTGTCTAAGATTCAGGGGCTCACCACCAGGAGGCGTGA
This sequence comes from Melanostoma scalare, assembly GCA_949752695.1. Classification (NCBI taxonomy): domain Eukaryota; kingdom Metazoa; phylum Arthropoda; class Insecta; order Diptera; family Syrphidae; genus Melanostoma; species Melanostoma scalare. Next base: position 116,887,793 of record OX456984.1, on the reverse strand, counting down.
TGGTCGCGTCATTTTACTAGCGGATCGATTTAGCAGTCTCCAGCGACTCCTTCATACTGTAGCTACAATTTTAAGATGGACAATCAAATGGCGGCATAAGCGGGGATCTCCTGTCGTGGACGCTCTGGAATTGGAAGACGTATTGAAGGCACTTATTCGTCTTGAACAGGAGGCCGCATTTTCTTTGGATACTCTACTCTACTCTACCTATTGTGACAACAAATGCAAACGACCGAATTCTACACTACAAACCAAGTAAACAACAGCAGGTGAATGACCAACAGGTTAATGAACGACACCACCAGTTGGCGAATAAATATGACACCTCCTGCAACTATCAGCGTTCTCGTGCTTGGAGCCGTTGCATTGCATTGCATTGTATTGCTTGCATTGCATTTCTTTCCACTTCAATTATGTATATATTGTTTGTCTGTATCTCGAATTATTTATTGCCTAGTTAGCAGTTAAGTTGTATAAATATCTTGGATAGGAAATAAATAATTCACTTGCTAGTAAACCAGCGAGCCAAAAGACATTTAAGTTTTCTCTTCATTGACTTCCTCCCACCAGCGGCAAGGAGTTAATTAACAACTTATTCTGGCAACTATTCACTACCAACGACTAGTCGATTGACGCCTTTGAACCCTTTTTTGGATGATTTTGGAATTCTACGAGTTGGTGGTCGGACTGGCCGAGTGGCTGTCCAACGATTTTGCCGAAGAACAGTGCTCTTGTTTGGCTATTAATTAACAAAACTCACCGGGACACTCTTCATGGAGGTACTCAATTGATGTTTCAGACACTTCGAAGTCGATTTTGGATTCTGAGTGGAAGGCAAGCGGTCAGGAGTTTCGCGCACAACTGTGTCATTTGCCGTCGCTATAGAGGAACTCTTCTTAAGCAACAAATAGCTTTTTTATCTCATTCAATAATAAATGCTTCTCGTCCGTTTCTATCATCAGGCGTGGATTATTGTGGGCCATTTACCGTGCGCGTTGGATCGAAGAGGTCTCGAACAACAGTAAAAACATATCTGGTTCTTTTCATATGTATGGTAACGAAGGCAGTTCATATTGAAGTGGTGGATGACCTTTCTTCACAATCGTTCTTAGATGCGTTTACACGTTTCAAAAGCCGTCGAGGACCGTGCCGGGATTTGTTTAGTGACAATGGCACAGCATTTGTCGGAGCAAATCGCATGCTTTAGGAAGACTTGGAAGCACTGCAGAACGAGCAAACTCAACAGGCATTAGCGAATCTTGGAACTAGCTGGCACTTTATTACTCCTGGCGCTCCACATCAAGGTGGTTTATGGAAGGCTGCTGTGAAGTCAGCCAAACGTAATTTGGTTCGTTTGGTAGGTGGACAAGTTCTTTGGTACAACCAGTTGCATACTTTAGCTACCAGGATTGAGGCCTGCCTGAACTCTCGTCCTCTCACACCTTTACATGATGAGCCGGATGACAAATTTGCTTTGACCCCTGGGGACTTCCTGATTGGAGCACCACTCATTGCGGTGCCCGAACCGAATATCACCGAGATTCCCCTCAACTGTGTAAAGCATTGGCAGTGGTTACGACACATACATCAAAGCTTCTGGCAAAGGTGGAGTGAAGAGTATTTATCAACCCTACAGACAACGAGCAAGTGGCAACAGCGATCTGAAAACATAAAGGTTGATATTGTCCTCGTACGCCAAGACAACTTGCCCCCTACTAATTGGCGATTAGGACGAGTAGTGGAGGTGTACCCGTGCAGTGATGGCTAGGTACGAAACGCTACGGTGAAGACAGCTGTTGGTGTATTCAAGCGGGCAGTTCAAAAGCTATGTCGACTTGTGGACTCCGATGGTTTCGAACCTGGAGGTTCAACCGGGCAGGATATCTGATATTCCACACGCATTAATATTCCACATACGGAATTTCTATACGCAACCTTTAATATTTACCTGGTAACGATCAACATTGGTAATTGGCACACCTGAAAACTATGAAATTCGCCTTTTCCTTTTGACATGTCAACCATTTCCTTTTTTTGCTCATTACTTATTGCATTAATAAAAAGTCATTATAGAAACATGGTCGCATTCTGTCTTTTGGTTTGGACTTTGGAGTTTTTTAACATTTTCTATGAAACAGACTATTTAAGCTTATTTCATGCAAATGCAAGAATGGTTGTCAGAAAGCTTGAGGATGTTGAAAGGCTGGTCTGAACGGGACTTGTGGTAATTCGCAAGTTCCATCACAAGACAGCGGTGATGAAGAAGAAACCGAGACTATTATTGAGCAGACGTATGATCGAATCGAGAACGTAGAGGATTGCGATGAAACTGACAATAACATCGCAGACGATGTAGACGAAATTCCAGTCTGTGACGTTTTGATTTCCAGTACAGATAATGGGTGCGTTCATAGCAATTCAGATTTTAAGATTAACTGAAAAACTTATTCAGTTTTGCGTTGGACGGTCTTCTAAGTTTTATGTCAGATTTGAATGGTATTGGGACTCACCTTTCAATTCTGCGAGGAAAGATTTGATGAGAAATAAATATTTTCTTGTAGTAGGTTCAAAATAATACTAACTACAGTCCAAAGCATTTTTCTTCAATATTTGTGAATAGAAATATGCCTGTAACTAAAATTTGAATAGACTTCGAGCGAAAATGTAGCAAATAATTTTCTTTAAAATCTATTTCTTTTGTAAGGGTTTTCATTGATAACCTTTAATTATACAACAAATTGCCAAAAAATAAATTAGAGTTCAGTTTAATGAAAAAGTTCACAACAAAAATGTTTCCACAAAAAGCTAACCGAAAAATACAAAGTGAAGTTCAATTATTGTCATGTAGGCTATTTATCGTTCTGACAGCTTAAAAAACTAAATCTAGATTTTCAGCCTTCTGAAAAACTGAATCGGTAAAAACTCAGCTGATGAGTTGTCAACTGAAAAACTTAACGTCTGGCCAATCAGAGACCAAGAAAAGTTAGTCAATCTGAAAATCTAACTTTTGATGAACGCACCCAATGAGCTCGCATGTCCTGGTCGATCAATAACAGCGAAGCGAGGATATACTAGATTTCGGGTTATTGCGAATTGTTTGTGGATTAGGCCTATCGGGGATATCAAAAAAAAAAAAAAAAAACGCGCCGCTTACTCTACTTCAGGGTGGTGTGGAAAGGAGTTTTTTTTACCAAAACGTGTGTGGAGTACACTTTGCGGCGCTCGTATATCAAAACGAAAATTGTAGGAAATTGTCTCTAGTTTCATTTTGTGTGTTACTATTTTTATAGTTAAATGAGTCGAGAGGGAGATATTCCCTGAAAACTGATTTAAGGCGCCTTTTTTCCAATATGGCGGTGCGAGCGGCAAAAATAAGAGGTGAAAAAGTTGAAATTCGGATAGGGCATATCAAAATCTGTAGAACTGCCAATTTTCAAAACTTCTGGAAAACTTTCCGTAGTACGCAACCATTTGGGTTTCAAATATCTTCAAAATTTTATTTATTTGTAACGAGAGCTGTGATGTGAACGCTCAAGTCCGGACGTTCACTGGGCGAAATACGAGTCTTGCGTGGACTGTCTACTCGCTTGCTGAATGGCCAGTTCCCACGATTGTTTGCGTGCCATCGCAGCTCGAATATTACCATTTTTTAATTCATTCTACTGCAGACATTCAAAGCGATCACATACCTCAGTGATTAATAAAGATTGTAAAGATTTCAATTGTACATTTGTTTTGATTTATACATTTCTGTGGCGATTTTAATTGTGCATTTGTTTTTGTTTTATTCATTGGCGACCGTGACAGGACACTCTTCTTAAAGTTTTGAGTGTACCTGTATTAATTCATTAATTAATTAATTTCATTAAAAAAAAAAAAATAATAAGTCAGTAGAATCAGTGTTCTGTTAAAAAAAAAAAAAACAAAAAAAATATGTCGAACGATGAAGTGTTTCCAGAAGGTCTTGAAGAGCTCTCTGATCTTCAAGATGCAACGGGGAAAGAAATTTTGGATCTTGTAGGCAACTACGGTAAGGATGGCGAAACCCGGAAAACAGTGTATACACTGTTACAGAAAAAGGAAAGACTAGAAAATCTATGGGACTATTTCGACACAAACGACACCCAAATCCGTGACAAGTATTCAGATAAACCTCATCACGAGTATTTCACGAAGGAGTTTTACAAAAAGATAAAAGGCGCTTATGAAAATATGAAAGCGGACATCATCAGTCGCTTGAGCAGTCTGCCAGTCACAGCAACAGAAGCAGACAAGATGAAGATGACCAGAGCACTTACGACAAGGGATAGGTATAAAATGTTGTCAAGGCATTTTCAATCCTCATTGGATAATTGCAGTACGGAACTAAAAAATACCTATCCCCATATGTTCGAAATTAAAGTTAAGAACCTAGTGGATAATTTTGAACAGTTAAAATTAGTTTTTCAACGCGTGGATGGCGATTTGGAAGAAGAAGATGTCAACATCTACTTTCATCTTCAAAAATAGCTAGATATTCGACTGTAAGCAAGTTACCAACAAAAGGTACTACATCGGATCATCAAATGGCAATTGCTTCTTTGAAGCTACCAAAAATTGAACTTCCAAAGTTTGACGGATGTTCACTTAAGTGGCGTCAGTTCTATGATTTATTTAAACCAACGATCCTTGAACAACCGATTTCGCCGGCCCAGAAACTGTACTTTTTGAGGACTAATCTGACAGGTGAAGCACTCAGTTTGATTCAAGGATTTCCAGCGGCAGATAGTAATTTTGAAGCAGCCTGGAAGACACTGATGGACAGATATGACAACAAACGGCTACTTTTGTGTGCACAGCTCGAAAACCTATTGTCCCAACAATCAGCATCGGGAACTCCTTCTAGCTTGCGGAAATTGCATGACAACACAAAGGAAGGAATTCAGGCCCTGATCAATCTAGGATTCGCGGCACATGACTGGGATCCAGACGGATAGTCGTCCCCCTTATCCTGAAAAAAGTTGACAAAGAGAGTAGGACCCAGCTTAAAACTATCACGCTTTCCGATGAAAAAAGGAAGACAACCGCCATAGTAATTGAATGCAACGGTTGCGTGATGTGCAGCTTAGGTAACCATAAAATATATAAATGCTAAAAATTCTTGTCTCTTTCAGGTGCTGATCGTGAGAAGTCTGTTCAACGAATCGAAATTTGTAGAATTTGTCTGAGATCGGGTCATACTCAAAATTCGAAATGAAAGCTTCAAAGGCAATATTGAACCAACGATCCTGGCTAAGATAACTGACTATAAGCCGCATGACTGTTGTTCGAGACCTCTTCGATCCAACGCGCACGGTAAATGGCCCACAATAATCCACGCCTGATGATAGAAACGGACGAGAAGCATTTATTCTTGAATGAGATAAAAAAGCTATTTGTTGCTTAAGAAGAGTTCCACTATGGCGACGGCAAATGACACAGTTGTGCGCGAAACTCCTGACCGCTTGCCTTCCACTCAGAATCCAAAATCGACTTCGAAGTGTCTGAAACATCAATTGAGTACCTCCATGAAGAGTGTCCCGGTGAGTTTTGTTAATTAATAGCCAAACAAGAGCACTGTTCTTCGGCAAAATCGTTGGACAGCCACTCGGCCAGTCAAACCACCAACTCGTAGAATTCCAAAATCATCCAAAAAAGGGTTCAAAGGCGTCAATCGACTAGTCGTTGGTAGTGAATAGTTGACAGAATAAGTTGTTAATTAACTCCTTGCCGCTGGTGGGAGGAAGTCAATGAAGAGAAAACTTAAATGTCTTTTGGCTCGCTGGTTTACTAGCAAGTGAATTATTTATTTCCTATCCAAGATATTTATACAAATTAACTGCTAACTAGGCAATAAATAATTCGAGATACAGACAAACAATATATACATAATTGAAGTGGAAAGAAATGCAATGCAAGCAATACAATGCAATGCAATGCAACGGCTCCAAGCACGAGAACGCTGATAGTTGCAGGAGGTGTCATATTTATTCGCCAACTGGTGGTGTCGTTCATTAACCTGTTGGTCATTCACCTGCTGTTGTTTACTTGGTTTGTAGTGTAGAATTCGGTCGTTTGCATTTGTTGTCACAACAGGTAGAGTAGAGTAGAGTATCCAAAGAAAATGCGGCCTCCTGTTCAAGACGAATAAGTGCCTTCAATACGTCTTCCAATTCCAGAGCGTCCACGACAGGAGATCCCCGCTTATGCCGCCATTTGATTGTCCATCTTAAAATTGTAGCTACAGTATGAAGGAGTCGCTGGAGACTGCTAAATCGATCCGCTAGTAAAATGACGCGACCATCACGCCTCCTGGTGGTGAGCCCCTGAATCTTAGACACAGCTGTGGTCCGTGAGGCTACCTTCTGTTCGATTTGAACAGCATTCAATTCCTCCTGCAAAAGTGATTCCGCGTATTCTTGTTCTGGTTGCCTTGGAAAATATTTTAACCAGGTTGGTCCACACCACCAAAGTTGATGTTGCAAAACATCGGAGGCAATAATACCGCGACTGGCACAATCCGCTGGGTTCGCTGCTGAACGAACGTGGTTCTAGTACGAACGAACGTGCTTCACTCGATTAGCTACGAATGGCTTGAGTGTCACCGGCTCCTTACGTAACCAGCATAGCACAATACGTGAATCAGACCAAAGATAGAAAGGAGTGCTCATAAGTCCCAGTTCTAACCGAACATTTTGTAGCATGATAGCGAGGAGATGCGCTGCGCAAAGCTCAAGGCGAGGTATGGTTGCACCCTTGAAAGGAGCCACTTTTGTACAAGCTGTCAGTAGAGATATTCGCGGTATATTATCGGAGCCACTTGTTTTAGTGTATATCACAGCAGCATAGGCATGTAAGCTGGCATCGCAAAACCCGTGAATCTCGGTTGTTTCTCTCTCTTCCATGCCTATCCAACGTGGCACACGAACGTGATTTAGAGCGTGAAGTCCATTTCGAAATTTTAACCATGAATCTTGAAGCTCCTCAGACAGTACAGCATCCCAAGATATACCTGTCGACCAAAGTGTTTGTATAAAAATCTTACCAGTAATTACAATCGGCGCTAGCAAGCGCGTTGGATCGAATAGTTGAGCAACCTCGCTAAGCACTAGTCGTTTTGTTGGAGGGTGATCGCAAGCCTTAAGTTGAACACTGAAGAACAATTCATCCTGAATAGGATCCCATCGCAAGCCAAGCACTGACATTGTCGATGTTTCGGGAAGTAGTTCCGCCTTCGGAGAATCATTACCAGCGATGTGCGTTAACACTTCAGAGCTATTCGTATTCCCCTTTCGTAATTTGAAATGTCCTTTAGAAAGAATTGTGTCCACGTTACCAGCTAACGACTGCTTCAGCGACGCTGTTGCAACTAGCCAAGAAATCGTCAACATAGAACGAATTTGAGATCGCGTCTCGCGCCGCAACTGCCTCATTAGTATCTTCTATTACACTATAGTTGTCGAAGGCACATTGATGAATAGATCGTACCGCATTGTATGGGCTGCAAGTCATACCATATGTGACCGTGATTAGACGGAAAACCTTTAGCTTCTCGGACGGTGATTCTCGCCAGAGAATCCGTTGAAATTCTCTATGTTCTGGAGTCAGCAGCACCTGCCGGAACATTTTCTCGATGTCGGCTGTCAGTGCAAACCGGTGTCGACGAAAGCTGAATATTATGTTGACCAAAGTATCTTGAATTGTCGGACCAACCAACTGAATGTCATTCAACGAAACACCAACACTTGTTCGGGCTGACGCATTAAAAACAACACGAAATTTTGTAGTCACCGCATGATGTGGTATATAATAGTAGTTGGAGTGGTCGATGTGTTGATCGACTTGCTCCATATGGCCCAATGCAACATACTCCTGCATGAAGTGCACATACTTGTTCCGTAACTCTTCATTGGCAGCCAGTCTATGCTCCAAAAAATAAAATTGTCGCAAAGCAGATGAATATGAATCCCCAAGCGGGGGTGTATCCCGGCGAAACAGGGTATGAACCACATAACGCCCATCAATATTTCGAGAATGGGTTGTTACAAAGATTCGGCTGCATTCATCATCTACAATGTTGGTATCGATTGCTTCTTCCAGTTTCCAAAACCTTGATAACAACTCTGACAAATCGGTGTCACCTTCAGACGGCTGCGTGTAAAAGGTGCGAAGAGAAAGGGTCAATCTTTGCATCGTCAAAGCTGGTCCAAATACGACCCAACCCAATTTGGTACTTTGTGCAGAAGGTTCCTAAGGTTTCCCCTTTATAACCTCACTTTCGACGACCAGACCACAGACGTCTGCTCCAAGTAGTATTTCGATGCCACCTGGCCTACCGAAATTAACATCTGCAAGTCGGAGACCAACAAGATCATCCCACTGTCTTCCATCCACATGCACTGCTGGAGTCATCGATGTAATTGACGGAATAACAAACGGGTTAATCTTCAACTGAAAGTCGGTATACAACGATTTAATTGTGAGCACAGTGCTACCATTTGTTGTAGTATGAGAAGAACCTCCCATGCCTTCCACGTTTAAGCTCTGTGGTTGCCTGCGAAGATTCAAAGAAGTGGCAAAGCGTTCCTTAATAAAACTAGCCTGTGATCCGGGATCGCAGAGGATACGAGCTAAGCGCTGCTGACAAGTCCATTCACCACTTGCATATGCGAGCGCAGTTGCAAGTAAAACAGTTTTGTTAAATTGGTTACTACAATTAGCGGTCGAGTCGGTTAGTCATGCTGTTTGTTGGGGGTTATTAACGAGGAAACAGCTGCTTGAGAGCTCCGGCCTAACGTCCCGATGGTTTGGATAGCTGATGTCGGCGTTGATTGCGGTTCACGACAGAATAACTTGTGATGCTTCCGACCACACTGACACCCACCTGCTGGGCACAGACGTGAACAATGTCCATGCTTTAGGCAATTGAAGCATAAACCGGAATGCTTCAAGAGCTCGAAACGCTGCTCAGGTTTCATTGAAAGCACTGTTTGGCACCGGCTAATTCGGTGTGGCCCCTGACATTGTATACATTTCCCCTCACCTACCGTAGCAACATGTGACTTAACTAAACGTTGTGTCTGTCGCTGAGGACGTTCTGTCGACGGGTCCGAACGACCAGGTATGTTTACCAAAGACGTTGACAAACTGTGTGCTCGTTTTTCCAAAAATTCAAGTAAATCTGGCAAGCGAGGTATTTCATTCGACGAACAATGCATACACCATTCCCGTTGCGTGATCAAAGGTAGCTTGCGTACGACAATAGGAGTAGCCAGCGCATCCCACTGGTCAACCGGTAGTTTCATCATCCCTTGCACTGTCCTCTGACTCTGGTTTGAATTAGTTCGCCGGATCCGGTTTCCTTGAGCACTTCTCTTCGGTCGAAAGAGTGCTCTTTGAAACGTTTCCCGAACATTTAGGGCATTTAGGGACGGTCGTATTCTCGAGACCACATTTGTAACAAAATAGAATGCGCTGATCAAGTGGACAATAGATATAAGTATGTCCGGATTCGTTGCAGTTCCAACATTTAATAGAACTTGGATCACGACGAAAGAAATTTACTGCCTCAATTTGAGACAGTTCAAAATCGATGTCAAGACTTCGGTACTGTTCTATGAGTGCAAGTCGCAAGGTAGACCAATTCACTGAATTATTTCTTTTCACATAAATCCAGTACCAAGTTTTAACTGGTCCCGTTACGAAAAAGTGAAAATTTTTCACAACATCATCATAAGAAACAGAAATAAGATATCATCATCATCCATGTTTTTATTATCATAGTGTAAATCCCACTTGTGATAATTTGGATACCTTCCACCAACGTAAGGTGCATGGAATGTTGTTGGAAGATCTGACCCTGATGGGGGTGAAGGGTCACTAATATTCAAATTTCTGAACTGAGATAAGAAATGGTCTACATTGGAGCTGCGAGGCATATTGACGGGATAAATTGGTTCATTCATAGCTGGTGTTCAAACATATTTGAACATGAAACTAATCTTTCGGCACACAACATATTATAATACACTTGAACAGGAAACTCGATCTTGTTCGGTGTAAATATATTTATTGCCTACAGATGCTAGGCCAAATAAAACATTTTATTACAAACATCCCTATTCAGTATCTATGGGCTGTAGAATAAATAGTTTTATGACCTGTATCCTTTGCATGAGTATTTTTAGTTTATGACCCTAAGATAAGAAAAAGAAAGAAAAGAAGGGTCATCCCAATTTTTGTATTAGCATATGTATAGAGATAAGAAAATGTATAGTAATTAGAAAACGTGTATATAAAGAACAATTTGAGAGAAAATAAATTTAGTACCTTACAACTACTCATCGTGTACGTTTTTATTCGTACATTTGGTCCTTCGAGCCGGATTTTATATTTGAAAGTTATCCCCCGCCAGTGGTAAGAAACTTCTTGAAAATAAATCAAAATCAAGCGATCTATGGTTTCAACTGGACATACACCCAGTTGATATTAATACCTAAAGATCAAATAATCAACAAAATTATATAAAAGTTGACTGGCGTAAATCACGGCCTAAACAGTGATTTAAAGCGTAACCGAGGCTATAACAACGGTTAGTAAAAAATAATAATTTTTTTTTTTTGGCGTAAACCACGGCCCAAACAGTGGTTTAAGAGTGAATTAAGTGAAAAAAAAAGACAAGGTTTTGTATTTTAAAAAGAAAACCATGTCGAAAACTAAAGAGGCACTCTTTATCAAGCAAAAAGAAATTGGCAACGAAATCGTCACAATAAAACGAAAACTGCAAGACAAGACCACTAGAAAAGTGGTGTACGAAGAGCAGGTCAAACGTGTGGAAAATCTATGGAAGGAATTTCAACTAAATCATGCTTGCTAAGATACTCGAGTGTGGCGGAAACAATGAAGACGAGTACATCAGAAAAAAGTATTTCGAAGGGGTAAGCGCTTTTGTGAATGAAATTCACGAATTGCGCAGTAAAATAAATGAAGATACGGTTAGTTTCACAGCATCTTCGAGTAATGCAACTGCCCAAAACCCGCTAATACAACGGTTCTCCAGAAAGATGCAAGATGTTATGCAGTTGGCAGCAGAAGCAGAGGTTGAATATGAGCTCAGCCAAAAGTCGCAGCTTAATTGTATCAAGTACCAACTTGAATCAGAATATCAAGCGGCTTCGGAAGCATACAATAAAATTTCTGTAGAAATTATGACGCATAAAATCGAGGAAGCTGAACAAAAGATGAGAAAGGTCTATTTTAACATGCTTACAAAAATATCAAGACGAATAGACCTGCTGGAATCCAATCACAGATCATCGAAAAAATTAGAGGACATTAAAATTCCAACATTTTATGGTGACATAGGAGACTGGTCTTCTTTTTATGATCTGTTCAGGAAGTTGGTGCATGAAGACGGGCATTCATCCGAAGCTGAAAAAATGTTTCGTCTGAAATCGCACGTAAAGGGTGAAGCTGGTAAACTCATTCAATACCTTAAAGTCACGGATGCAAATTATACAGCTGCATGGGATCTTTTAAAGCAAAGGTACCAGAATCGAAGACTCTTGTTTTCAACCCAAGTGGACAAGTTGTTGCACTTTTTTCCCGACGAACCGAATCAAAACGAATCTAAATGAATCCACAACTAGGATTCTATTAAACTAATACTTTAATTAATCGTGCGTAGGATTTATTAATTCAGACGAATGTTAATGAAATGTTAAACAAAATATACACACCGATGTGCCGCGGCGATGTTGATCAAACTTTAATTTTAAGATGAACTGTCAAATGACAGCTGGGTGGATTTCGATGGGAAAAGAATGCAACAGCTAGCAAGATAATATGCTGCCAATGCCAGCTGCTCAGCAAGGGGTGGTCCGTAGGTATTTTTATAGGTAAATACCAAGGAATTAAAGGTGAATAAAAAGAATTTAATGAGATGAATAATATTCAATCAAAACACAAGCAGGGTGTTTCGTACAATAAAGGGCGCCAGGAAATTTTTGCTTGGAATTTCCAAACCAACTTTAATGCTGAAAATGATCTTCAATTGAAATAAGAACAACGCGATTGATTTCCAAAAAGGAATAAAATATGTTTTATTCAGGAAACCATTACGGGTATAGGTAGAAAACCTGAAATTTTTTCATAAACAAGTGGGGGTGTACAATAGATAGAAAATCTGGCAGAAGGCCAGTTAACAATTTAAATGGTATGATATTTAATGAACGAAGATGGGTTTTACCCAGGTTAAAATGCAAACAACAAAGTATGTGCACAATGCACCCGCAAACAAACGACTCTTTGGGAATTTTCCCGAACAGACAAAAAGGTTAAATGGAGGTCGCGCGTCCTGCAATCTCAGGATAAATTACGAAAGCGAAGGGTTACCGAAAACAACAATACGACTCAATAGTCAAAGCCAAAACAAACGTAGTACTAACACTTTTTCCACTTTTATAAAATTAAAACACTAAGATATAGAAATACTTAGCTTTCTTCTGACGAATCCTGCCTGAGTTCTCTTGCCCGTACTGGCACTAACTCTCCTGAATTCCTGCCTATGTGGAGCTTTCCTGCACACAATAAACAATAGTGTTTTTGGCCTTTCTGCCAACACAACCACAATTTCAATTTGCACTTTTTGCGATTAAATGAAATCACTCGGTTTTTAAACTTTCCGACACTTTTTCAATTTTCTTAAACTTTCTGGCACTATGTCCTTTTCAGAGGTCAACCAAGAAGTGCCATCTTCTTGGCGGTCTCTTCGTTCATCGGCGCATTCAGCAAATTCCACTCACTTAGACCAATCAGAGTCGTGGAGATTCGTCACGGGGTATCTGCAGTACTCTCAGCAAATTCGCTGGAGTCTGCGCCGTAGGCGAAATGCATCCATCGCTCTTTTCTAAACAACTTTGTTGCTGAATCTCTCGGTCGTTAGAGATTCGCAACAACTCGCCTGAATGAACGAATCCAGACCTGTTCCATTTCAATCCATTCCAGAATAGAAAATTGAAAAACTATTTCTTTAAACAAATTCCCTCGGCCCAACCGAACCAAGTTACACTGTGCAAGAAAACTATTTAAGCTAGGATTCAGTTAACAAGGATTGGTCATTTTTCGCGAAAACTACTAAACTACTTCGGTGAACCTTCGCGCAGATTTGGGGGAATGGGGATAATTCTATAAAGAGTCATTTCTTGCTAAGGTAAAGCACTTTAGGTTGGGCACTCGTCCTTTACGGTGGGCACTCAGCCATTACGTTGGGCTCTAGGCCGTTTATATGGAAAAGGCTTCAAATGCCAAATTCTGATGGTGGTGAACGTTATAATGAACGTTGACTGATATCTAATCACTGTGTTAGAGATGGGTAGCCATATCTCTACCTTTAGTACAAATATTAGATTCACAGTAACCTGCTGCTGTTGCAATGGACTTTCTCCAGAACCTTCCTGTTTCTTATTATCGCTGCTGCTTGAGTCTACAGCCGTCCACTGGCTCAATGAAGGGGTACCTATTTGGGTTGCTTTTCCAAAATGCTTTGAAGTACACCACTAGCTGATGGACTAGGGTTGCTTTGTACTCTGCCAGTACCTTGAAGCCACAACAAAAGGAGGGGTGAAAATGGGAAGAGGGAGAAAAGTAAAGGTCTAACTTGTTGTGGTAAAATATACCGCAACAAATCCCACCCTTACCTGCTAAGAAATGTTCTTGCAGTTCGATAAAACTGTAAGACATTTCTTAAAGCCAATGGTTCAAGGAAAAACGAAATATAGGTATTTTCCACCAGGGCGTAAAATCGCCAGCCTTTGAAAGAAAACGCGATATGGAGAAATATTAAAAAAAATAAAAAAAATAAAAAAAATAAAGCTAAAAACTACTTTAAGGCTCAATTCTCCAGGGATGCATCGGTGTACGGTTTGAGATCTTTCGCATGCCAAGTTCCGCGTTCTTTACCATTACTATCTTCTAAGACATATGTCCAAGGTGACACACGCTTCTTTATAACAAACGGACCGACAAACTTCGGTGCTAACTTGGCTGCGTAATAGTTCGCGGCATCTGACAACACAAAATTTCGACGCCAAACCTGCTCGCCAACGAGATATTGAACATCTCTTCTGCGGAGGTTGTATGTTTTCGCAGACTTCTTGGTTGCCGCGCGTAGCTTCTTCTCGATGTCTACTCTAAGATCCCTAAACCGTACTTCTAACTCACTAAAATCCTGAACCCTATCTAACCTATCACCTATTACTGGCACTTCTCGACCTGAAGTCGCCATATCCCTACCAAAGTTAGCATAATAAGGGGATACTCCTAAAACTTCGTGAGTGGACGTGCGAATCGCGCACGCAACCTTAGACAGCTGCGCATCCCATATCCGGTGGTTATCAGAGACGTATGCTCTGAGCGTTGTTTTGATGATTTGGTTAATCCTCTCCGCTGGATTAGCCTGTGGGTGGTAATGGGCTGTAAATCGAATTTGGGTAGAATAAGAATCACAAAGAGATTTCAGTTCTTTAGATCGGAACTGAGGGCCATTATCACAGACGACAACCTTAGGAATACCAAAAAGGAGAAAGACATTGTCCTCTAACTCCCGGCAAATTGCCTTCGCAGTAGCAGACCTTAACGCGAAAAGAAGGGGGAATTTGGTGAAATAATCGACGACAGTCAAAATGTAGATAAAACCTCTACTTGACTTTGGAAGGGGACCAACGAGATCTACACAGATCATTTCCCACGGTGCCTTTATTCCTACTCTCTCAGTCATCAAACCAGCTGGCTTTTCATTAACCGGTTTTACCTGTTGGCAAACTTTACAATTCCTAACATACTTAGTAATATCGCCTCTCATTTTAGGCCAATAATACTTTCCCCCTATCCTAGCAAAAGTTTTCCTAACTCCCATGTGTCCTGCTAAAGGACTATCATGGCATTCCTGTAATATAGCTAATCTATCCTGCTTTCCTACCACTTGTTTCCATTCTTGATTATTTTCATGAACAACAACATGATTCGATTTAATCAGTTTGAACAGTTGACCTTGTTCTACCCTCCACGCTGGGTAAGCTAGCGGATTTGACTTTATCGCTGAGATCATTTTCGCAATCCAAGGGTCTTGATCCTCTTCTGAGATCTCGGCTATTACCGGAACTCCTCGAGATAACATGTCTGGAACTACATGTTCTTTGCCCTTGCGATGGATGATCTCAAAGTCAAACTGTTGAAGCCGAACTGCCCAACGTGCTAATCTTCCCTGCGGATCTTTAAGGTTGTTCAACCATATGAGCGAATAATGATCAGTCACAACCGTGAATCGAACACCTTCGATGTAAGGTCGTAACTTCTCGATTGCCCATAGTACAGCCAAACACTCTTTTTCCGTCGTCGAATAGTTGCGTTCACTCCTATTTAAAGACCTACTAAGGTAACAGACAACCTTTTCCCCATCATCGAAGTTCTGTGACAATACGGCACCGATTCCGTAGTCCGACGCGTCTGTTTGTACGACAAAAGGTCGTTGAAAATCAGGGCAAGTAAGTATTGGTGCTGTGACCAGACACTCCTTAGCCTTCCTAAAACTAGTCTCACATTCATCAGTCCAGATGAACTTCCTACTCTTCTTCAATAAATCTGACAGTGGTCGAAGCAAATTGGCAAAATTTGGCACAAATCGACGATACCACGACACTGTCCCTATAAAACTCCTAACCTCTTTCACATTCCTCGGTGCTGGAATCCTAACCATGCTTTCCACTTTTTCCGGGTCTACATGTAACCCATTTCGATCCACTACATAACCTAAAAACTTCAACGATGGCCTACAGAAGTTACACTTCTCCTTACCGACTTTCAACCCTGCTTCACTCAACCTTTTCAAAACTTCCTTCAGGATTTCAAGATGCTTCTCGAAAGTATCCGTCAGGATAATGATGTCGTCTAAATAGACGAAGACGTACGGCTCTAGATCGGCACCCAAAACTGTGTCGATAAACCGTTGCCATGTCGCAGGCGAGTTATGAAGCCCGAAAGGCATCCTTCTAAACTGAAAAAGACCTCTCCCGGGAACCGTGAAAGCGGTGTAGGGCTTAGACTCCTCCTCCATTGGAATCTGCCAATACGCTGATTTTATATCCAAAGAGGACAAAAACTTCGCTCCTCGAAGCCTGTCCAAAATGGCCGCTATGTAAGGTAGTGGATAAGCATCCCTATCTGTATTCTTATTAAGCTTTCTAAAATCTACACAAAACCTAAAAGACCCATCTTTCTTTTTAACTAATAGTATTGGAGATGACCAAGCACTGTTGGATCTCTCAATAACTCCTGCTTCTAACATCTCATTGAGTTCCCTATCAATATGTCCCTGCATTGCCGGAGAAACCGGATAATACCGTTGTTTAATCGGTTCCGCCGACGTCCTAATCTTGTGCTCAATCATAGTTGTGCACCCTAATCCCTCTGGCATCTTCCTAAAAGCTTCCTCAACCATGGCTTCCAACAAACTAGTCTGATCTTTCGTCAACTCTGAACGCTCAGTAATCGAGCAAATCGAGCCCAAACACTCTTGGTCCGAAAAACTCCACATACGTGATCGCAAATCCGGGACGATTCCCGACAGTGCCCAAAAATCTGCACCTAGTATCACGGTATGCGGTATGTATGCCTTGTTTTCAACCACGATTGGTAAGTTCACTGACCCTAAAACTTCTACTCCTGCTCCATCTGCCAAGCATACAGAATGGATATTCCCCTCTTTAACAACTAATCCTAAATCTTGGAGAATTCTCCAGCTATCCCTACCTAAAATTGTTCTAGAAGCTCCTGAATCTAACAATCCCAAAAACCTAGTCCCGTAAATACTAACTCCTAAAAATGGTCTCCTATCATCCCCGTTTGCCTCCAACGTAAACCCTAAATGAATTTTAGCCAACTGGTTACCAGCAGGCAACCTAGCTCCTAATGCCTCCGGAACTGTCGCCCTGCTGGCGCAAGAGTCCGTTGCCCATTTCCCGATGAACAACGACGACAGTTATTGCGGCTGACACCTTCAGCGCCACAACCGAAGCAATGCTTTTTAGCGGAACACCTGCTAGAGAAGTGACCTTCCTTCCCGCAGTTAAAGCATCGAAGGGGCCTATCAACTTGAGTGGATCTATTAGGTGGAGACCTTCTAGCTTCCACTACTTGGACAGGCTGCTCTCTACTAACCGCTGCCACTTTCGGTACTGCTGGTCCAGCTGAGTAACCGAATTCGGGTTCAACGCAATTTTTATTTCGA
Source organism: Melanostoma scalare (assembly GCA_949752695.1). NCBI lineage: Eukaryota > Metazoa > Arthropoda > Insecta > Diptera > Syrphidae > Melanostoma > Melanostoma scalare. Next base: position 116,870,491 of record OX456984.1, on the reverse strand, counting down.
GCGGGAGGCTCAAAATTTTCTACATTCGCCCTAAGCGTCTCTAAGTCCCTGCCTAATTTAGCTAACTCCTTCACAGATTGTGGTTTTTGGAAACCAATCTGTTTCTGATAAAAAGGGTCCAAATTCTTCATTAGGATAGCCACTTTCCTACGTTCGGATAATGGCTCCCCTAATCTCCTAAACATTGTACGCATGGTAGCGAGATATGCTCCATACGTCTCCTCCTTCCCTTGGGTCCTACGGTTGATTTGTTCCATCAACAGATCATCATAATTTGTTGGTAGGAATTCGTACTTCAACGCCTCTACGAATTCCTGCCAATCAGCTATGTCTTCCCTAACTGACCTATACCACAGCAGGGCTTGACCTGTCAGAAGGTCAACCACTGACTGGAACAAACGGGTTTCTGAAACCCCTCGAGCTACACTAAGTTCCTCTACCCTTTCTAAGAATGAGTTCACTGATGTGCCACATCGCTCACCACTGAACTGAACATTCCACCTACTGATCCTTTCCGTAAAACGCTCTTGCGGTTCGGAAATCCCTACTCTAACACTATCTGACCTCTGTTGGAATCCCTCGTTGCACACTGGTCCTCGTGTGTTCATCCGATTTTGTTGGGGAGTGTTCTCCACCAACTGCCTACCACTCGTTCCTGAAGAAGAAGCATTGTCTTCGTTCGACGCATGCTCTTCTTCGTCTGTTAACCTAGCTAATAGGAGAAGCAGCTCACTCTTCAGAGATTTCTGCTCTCCTATTTCCTCATCTCCTTCTGCCTGCGCTTTTCCTATCCTATTTAAGCTCCATTCTATCTTCGTAAGGATCTTCAAGTATTCCCCCGACTTGGGATTTCTTGGCTGATCCTTAAGAAGAACCCTAATCTCCCTAATCTTTTCCTCAACTGCATCCCTATCCTGAACATAACTAAACGGGTACTTCCCGTAGGCCTCAACTGAACCGCGACGTTCCAACATCCGAGAAGATCTTAAGGAACTTCTCATAACGTCCACAGTTCCCTTCTCTAATCCCCTACTCAACATTTCGTACACAAGCTCCTCTTGTGACAAACGGTTGATATCCATGGTGAATAATAATAATATAAAAAAAAAATTAAAAAAGTTAAAAAAAACAGACGCAATTGAAAAACAACAACGAAAATTTAAAATAAGAACAAAATAAAAATGTATTTAAAAAAAGTATTAAAAATAGTAATATAAAAGTATCTGAAAAAAATAGCACCAAACAAATTTAAAAAGGTATTGAAAAAAAAAAAATATCGCCGACGGCAACACTTGGTTCTCAATAAATTAATTTAGCTCACACCAACACACTATGTGAGAGAGCGAGACAGACTTATGCTTAATATGGCTGGAAAATTGCCACACAAACTGTCAAACGCTTTTATATTTTTATTTTAAGAAATAAAAGACCGAACGAAATATCAACCTAATATCAAAATTATTTATATAAAAATGAGCCAAACTATAAGAAAAATAAACACAACAACCTACTTGTTGCACTGGGTATACCAACAACAGTGACACTGAATCAATCCAACAACGAAATTCCTTTAATGATCGAGTATGTATGTATGTAGAATGTAGATAGGTAGGTACGGCGATCACAATAATTTTCCAACTCTTGAATTATCACCTAGGCAAAACAAAACACATCCAAAGTAAAAAATTCACACAATTTTACAAAATATAAAAAGAAACAATTCAAGAAATTTAAGGTACACTTCCCTAAGGTAGAAGTTAAAACACAACAACACCACAGGAGATAAAAATATATGTATGAAAAAAAAACACCACACAAGGCCCCACGTTTGGACGCCAATTGTTGCACTTTTTTCCCGACGAACCGAATCAAAACGAATCTAAATGAATCCACAACTAGGATTCTATTAAACTAATACTTTAATTAATCGTGCGTAGGATTTATTAATTCAGACGAATGTTAATGAAATGTTAAACAAAATATACACACCGATGTGCCGCGGCGATGTTGATCAAACTTTAATTTTAAGATGAACTGTCAAATGACAGCTGGGTGGATTTCGATGGGAAAAGAATGCAACAGGTAGCAAGATAATATGCTGCCAATGCCAGCTGCTCAGCAAGGGGTGGTCCGTAGGTAGTTTTATAGGTAAATACCAAGGAATTAAAGGTGAATAAAAAGAATTTAATGAGATGAATAATATTCAATCAAAACACAAGCAGGGTGTTTCGTACAATAAAGGGCGCCAGGAAATTTTTGCTTGGAATTTCCAAACCAACTTTAATGCTGAAAATGATCTTCAATTGAAATAAGAACAACGCGATTGATTTCCAAAAAGGAATAAAATATGTTTTATTCAGGAAACCTTTACGGGTATAGGTAGAAAACCTGAAATTTTTTCATAAACAAGTGGGGGTGTACAATAGATAGAAAATCTGGCAGAAGGCCAGTTAACAATTTAAATGGTATGATATTTAATGAACGAAGATGGGTTTTACCCAGGTTAAAATGCAAACAACAAAGTATGTGCACAATGCACCCGCAAACAAACGACTCTTTGGGAATTTTCCCGAACAGACAAAAAGGTTAAATGGAGGTCGCGCGTCCTGCAATCTCAGGATAAATTACGAAAGCGAAGGGTTACCGAAAACAACAATACGACTCAATAGTCAAAGCCAAAACAAACGTAGTACTAACACTTTTTCCACTTTTATAAAATTAAAACACTAAGATATAGAAATACTTAGCTTTCTTCTGACGAATCCTGCCTGAGTTCTCTTGCACTAACTCTCCTGAATTCCTGCCTATGTGGAGCTTTCCTGCACACAATAAACAATAGTGTTTTTGGCCTTTCTGCCAACACAACCACAATTTCAATTTGCACTTTTTGCGATTAAATGAAATCACTCGGTTTTTAAACTTTCCGACACTTTTTCAATTTTCTTAAACTTTCTGGCACTATGTCCTTTTCAGAGGTCAACCAAGAAGTGCCATCTTCTTGGCGGTCTCTTCGTTCATCGGCGCATTCAGCAAATTCCACTCACTTAGACCAATCAGAGTCGTGGAGATTCGTCACGGGGTATCTGCAGTACTCTCAGCAAATTCGATGGAGTCTGCGCCGTAGGCGAAATGCATCCATCGCTCTTTTCTAAACAACTTTGTTGCTGAATCTCTCGGTCGTTAGAGATTCGCAACAACTCGCCTGAATGAACGAATCCAGACCTGTTGCATTTCAATCCATTCCAGAATAGAAAATTGAAAAACTATTTCTTTAAACAAATTCCCTCGGCCCAACCGAACCAAGTTACACTGTGCAAGAAAACTATTTAAGCTAGGATTCAGTTAACAAGGATTCGTCATTTTTCGCGAAAACTACTAAACTACTTCGGTGAACCTTCGCGCGGATTTGGGGGAATGGGGATAATTCTATAAAGAGTCATTTCTTGCTAAGGTAAAGCACTTTAGGTTGGGCACTCGGCCTTTACGGTGGGCACTCAGCCATTACGTTGGGCTCTAGGCCGTTTATATGGAAAAGGCTTCAAATGCCAAATTCTGATGGTGGTGAACGTTATAATGAACGTTGACTGATATCTAATCACTGTGTTAGAGATGGGTAGCCATATCTCTACCTTTAGTACAAATATTAGATTCACAGTAACCTGCTGCTGTTGCAATGGACTTTCTCCAGAACCTTCCTGTTTCTTATTATCGCTGCTGCTTGAGTCTCCAGCCGTCCACTGGCTCAATGAAGGGGTACCTATTTGGGTTGCTTTTCCAAAATGCTTTGAGGTACACCACTAGCTGATGGACTAGGGTTGCTTTGTACTCTGCCAGCACCTTGAAGCCACAACAAAAGGAGGGGTGAAAATGGGAAGAGGGAGAAAAGTAAAGGTCTAACTTGTTGTGGTAAAATATACCGCAACAAAGTTACTGGATCAACCTACAGCAAATAGCGATTCAGCAGCAAGCATCAAACAACTTTTGGATACAACAAACGAATGTATTCACGCATTTAGGGCGCTTGACATTAAGTTGGACGATGCCAACCCATAATAGCCCAAATAATAGTGCGAAAATTTGACAAAGATGGGTTGAAGCAATATGAGCAGAATATACAGAAAACGAAGGAAATACAAGATCTTCAAGATGTATTAGACTTTCTCAGCCATCAATACCAAGCGCTGGAAGCAGTTAAAACACGAAAACAAGGCGGGATAACCCATCGGAAGGAATATCCAAGACCTTCAAATTCATTTTATGCAGTGCATCCAAAATGCCTTTACTGTAAAATCCAGGGGCATCTCATTCACAAGTGCCGGAAATTTTTGTATCTCGATAATTTTAATCGAAGTTCTTGGGTACAAAATAATAAACTGTGCAAACTATGCCTGAACCATACGACAGATATTAAATGTTCTAATAGTGAATTAAAATGTAGAGATTGTGGTAAAGGGCACAATACTTTAATTCACAGTAAATTTTCTACGGAAGGAAGATTCCACAAAGAAAATAAACCAGAAAAAACCTCTTCTATGATGACAAAAGACGAAATCTCACCAGCAGTGCTTTTGGCAACTGCGCAGGTAAAGGTGAAATCTGCAAGTGGAGAAATGATATTGTTAAGAGCGCTGATTGATCAAGGCTCACAAAAGACTACGATTTCAGAAGAAGCAGCACAAATACTGTCTTTACCACGAATGAAATCTAAAACCGAACTTCATGGTCTTGGAAGCACTGTAGTGGGTGTTTCAAAATCGAAAATAAACTTGGAAATCAGATCTAGACTCCTAAGCACCGAGAAATTCTATTCCGAAGCCTTAGTCCTGCCAAAGCTATCGGGCGCACATCCAGACAACTCATTCAAATATGACATTAAAAAGTGGACGAATTACACACTGGCTGACCCTCGTTTCAATAAGTCAGACAGAATTGATATAGTGCTGGGATGCGACGTGTATCAGGAGATACTGGAAGATGGAATTCGTAGAATCGGAAAAATCTTAGGGCAATCAACAAAACTGGGGTGGATCCTTTCAGGAGTGTTAAAATCATCATCGAACAACAAAAATGTCGTAGCAGCCATGACAAGAGGCATAGAAAAATTCTGGGAACTAGAAGAAATTTCAGAAAGTCCGCCAATAGATACAAATGACGTTTGCATACAACATTTCGAGGAAGATGCTATCAGAGATCAGAATGGAAAACTCATTGTGAAATTACCCTTTCAAACAAATAAAGTACTAGGAAATTCACGAAAACAAGCCATGGCGCGATTTTTCAATCTAGAAAGGAGGCTTAACCAAAACCCGTGGTTAAAAAATGAGTACACAAAGTTCATGAACGAGTATTTGGAACTAGGACACATGACTCCATCGCACCCGGAAAATAAAGGAAAATATTATTTACCGCATCAACCAGTTATCCGTGAAAATAGCCTCACAACCAAAGTAAGGGTTGTGTTCGATGCGTCAGCAAAAACTACTAACGGACTCAGCTTAAATGACATTCTGTTAGTAGGACCTAGGCTACAAAAGGATTTATTTGATATCATAATCAAATGGCGACTCTGGAAATATGTCCTAACCGCGGATATAGAAAAAATGTATCGACAAATAAAGGTAGCAGAAGAAGATCAAGAATTTCAACACATTTTATGGAGGAACTCTGAAGAAAGCCCTGTTGCAGAATACAAACTCACAACAGTAACATGACAGTAACTTACAACGTACGAAATCCTCACTATCATCAGCACCTCAGTCGTCATTCGCCTACCTACCTAAAATTGGCTGACCTTCAACTACATCTACGACTGGCTGTGATGACCCGATCGCATGTCGATCGACGTTCCGCATAAGACCATCGACTTTCTCACTGCAAACCAAAACAACAAAACCACCACCAGAGTAAGTACTACCCAACAACGCATGCCAAATCTTCGACTAGCTGTGACGATCCGATTGAAATTTGTAAATTTCAATCGATGTTCCACATAAGCCTATGTACTATATTATAACCCGAGTAATCTACACTTGCGTTGGATATACATATAAATTTGGTTGGTTTGGTACATACATACTAGTGGTACCTTGGCTGGTTTCAAACCTCAATTTTGTTGGTTTTGTCGTGGGAAATTTCAAGGGCGCATTTTCCGTTCACGTTTTTGGAAACTGCTACCATCCATTTCGCTGTCGTCGTCGTCGCGTCGTCGCCATCTAATGGATTTAATTAAGTATCTTTAATTTTTTTTTTTTTAAATATTTTTCAATTGCCATGAAATTTTAAAGCGGCCATACTTTATCAAATGTAAACTTATTGCCAATGCATTTCTTCTTTTTAATAACCATTACTAGATAAACGAGCTTCGTCAATTCGAACCCGGAAAGGAATGCGGTGCACCTCATCTCCCCCTTCTTGGAAGCGGATTGGGAAAAAGGGAAGCCAGTACCTGTTAGAAAGTAGTGAGTCCCATTGAAAAGAGTAAGTCGAATATTGACAAAATAAAAGAAGAAACATTGGAATTAAGTTAGGTAAAGAGTTTACAAGGTCGATGTTAAAGTCATTGCTTGTTTCATACTAAATTTTCTATTGCTTGTTTTCCAACTAAATTTTTTTTTGCTGGTTTCGTAAAATTGAAAGAACATAAAATAAGATATGATTGCTTGTTTTCAAACTAAATTTTTTTTTATCTATGTATGTAGGTACTAAGTCGACAATGGTTGTAGTTTAACGAAAATAAATAAAATTTTGAATATTTTGTATATTTCGTGGTTCATAATTCCGGTTTTGAGTTGATGAGAATTATATTGGTTGGTTTTCGTGCTCAGGTAGATTTAGTTGTGGATATGAGTTCTAGTTCTCAATAAGAGGCAATATAGGGATGTGTAGGGTCGAGGTAGGATGGTAGGGATAGGATAGTTTAGCGTATGTGACTGAGTGGTCGCATGTGTTTGTATAAGGGGCCGTTGCTTAATAGGTAGAGAAGGGATAGCTCTGAGAGGTTATTTACAGCTTTTCCTCTCACTGATTGGTTGATATTTTATTGAACTTGAAGAATTTCACGTTGATATTTAGAATAATGCTCGTCCCTATCTAATTTTTCTCTGACCACACACATCCCTTATGCGGATGAAAATATTACAAAAAAAAAAAAAAGGAACATATTTAAGGATATTACGATAAGGAACAGAAAATAGTATTTTGAAGTATTTAGATATTGGTTCATTTAGGAATTTTGATTAAGTTTTCGAAAATTTTGTTTTGAGTGGAGGAAAAAATTATTTACGTGTACATAGATACGAATAGGTATAAACATAGTTGGAAGCAGTAGTTAAGTGTTTCGTAATAATAACATTCTTATAAAAAAAAAAAGTTTTAGATAAATTGATTACATATACATTACATACATTTTTAGAAGGAAAGAAAATATCATTTTCAAATATAATAAATCGGTTCAAAGCGATTGAATCATATTTGAATTTTTGGGTTTCGAAAGTAAAGTTATAAGTTAAAGTTATCAAAGTAAGTTAGTAGTTTTACTTGCAGTTTTGTTTTACATACTTGAATTTTATATACATATAAGTATACATAAAAGGAAAAATAGACTTTAAGGTTCGTTAAGACTTTACATTTTCTTGAAGAAAAGAAAACTATTTTGAATTAAAAAGTCGATTCAAAGATATTGAATAACTTTGAAGATTGTTTTAGTTTCCAAAAATTTAAAGTTCAATTTGAACAATATTTAAGTAAATTTGAAAATAGTTTTATTGCGCAAAATTGAATTTTTTATAAAGTAAGAAATTCGAGTTGATGTTAGTTACTAGGAGATATGTCTCATCCTGAAGATAGGCCTCACAGTACAAGATATCCTAGTCGAACCACAAGACAGACTTATTCAAATTTAAACCAGAATAGACAGTATAATAAGCGTAAATCCAAGAATCTTCCTGAAATGGCAGATTCCCAAGCTAATGAAGGAGTTGCTCCTTCCGTTGACCCAACTGCAAACGTTTCAGACCCTCGTCAATTACCCAGGTTGTTTGGTGCAGTTAGAGGTTTACCGGCGGTACCAACACCATTTAGACCTAATGTTGCTAATGAAGACGACAATAACGGAGAAGTAACGTTTATTACAGTAACGGAGAAGTTGAGAGATTTGAACATTACATTCACGACGTTGTTTAAGGAACTATAGGTCTCAGTCGCACTGAGGACCGTAGGTTTATTCAAGAAGAACTTGATAAGACAAGACAAATTCTTCGTCAAGAGTTGGCGTCTATAGTCACTGAGGCTCTCAATAAATCCTCGAGCAGCCCCATAAATAGAAACCCAACCGCTGAAAGGGACTTGGCCTCTTTTCCAACTCCCAACGTACCAAATATGTGGTACTTTGGGAGGTACTTCAGCTAACCCTCCACGGACTAACCCAGCTGTACGAATAAAAACGTACACGATGAGTAGTTGTAAGGTACTAAATTTATTTTCTCTCAAATTGTTCTTTATATACACGTTTTCTAATTACTATACATTTTCTTATAAATTACATTTGAGTATTGTTATCACACATTATATAAAACAGAGATTTGATAATATCATATTTATCTTGCTTCTGAAACAGTATTTTTGACTAAGAGAAAAACAAAAGACGATGAGAGTAATGATTTGAGTTTAGAAGGAAAACACGAACAAAAACCTTCAAATAAAGAATATTGCACAGAGGGTGTTGACTTGATAACTCAAGGAATGACAATTTTTTTTTTTACAAAAACAAATGAAATGTTTAATAAATAAATAAATATTAAGCAGGAGTGAGCAGTAAAAAACAAAAATGAAGCATGACAATAAATTCACAAAAAGTAACAGAACTTATTACAAGAATTAGTTATCCAGCAAATAAATAAATAAGTAATAAGGAAAAATAGGTAAAGATAAATACGCAAATAAATAAATAAATAAATAAATAAGTAAATAAATAAATAAATAAATAATTAAATAAATAAACAAATTAATAAAGAAATGAATAAATAAGAAATAAATAAATAGTCTAAAAGATAAGTGCAGTAAATAATTATAATGATAAAATAATTAACTAATAAATAATTTAACAAATGAGTAAACAAATGAAATAAATAAGCAAACGAATAAATTTACGAAATGATAAACAGTGTATAAATAAATTAAGAATTGAAAACAACAAATTAGAATGTAAATAATTAAGTTAGTATATAATTGATCAGGAATCTAACCTCACTTCGTTTACCAGAGGATTATCGGCAAACGTACAGCGTTCTATAAAGCGTCTATTCAGCTTTTCAATTCTATCCGAAATCAATTCGACATTCGCTTTTTGATGCGCATCTTAGGTAGAGTGATGCCAAGGTAAACTTAACATCATCTTAAGAACTTTGTTTTGTGACACCTGTAATTTTTTTAGGTGACACATTGCACATTTTCCCCATACTTGGCATCCATAGAGGAGAATAGCCTGGAAAATCACTTTTAGTATTATAATTTTATTATTTTTTGAAAGAGAAGATTTCCGATTTATAAGGGGGTATAATATCCTGATCGCAATAGAGACTTTTTTCAGTGTATTTGAAGTGTGTTCACTAAAGGTTAGTTTTTTGTCTAGGATGATTCCTAAGTATTTTACAGAGGGCTCCCAGTTAATATAACAACCGTTCACTTCTAACTGACTACTTGGGAGGAAGCAAGATTTTCTTTTTCGAGTAAAAAAGATGGCTTGAATTTTTTCATGGTTCAGTTTAATTTTCCATTTAGTGTAATAGGAATTTAATATTTTTATCGCATTTTGTAGATTTCTCTCAATGTCGAGAGCAAATTCATGTGATGAAAATATTGCAGTGTCATCAGCAAATATTGCTAAGTCACAATTTGGTATAATAGGAAGATCTGAAGTAAACAAGTTATATAGGACAGGACCAAGGACCGAGCCTTGGGGAACACCTGCACAAAAATTGACAACATTTGACACACTATCATTAACATGCACTTTGAAAGAGCGACCAGACAAAAAACTGTAGATAATTTTACATAGATGAGCAGGAAAATTAAAGTTTTTCATTTTGTGAATAAGACCTTCGTGCCAAACCGTGTCGAAAGCTTTTTCAATGTCTAGTAGAATCATTCCTGTAGATTTTCCCATCGTACGGTTTGATTTGATGTGGTTACATATTCTCAGAACTTGGTGGGACGTGCTATGATACTGTCTAAAGCCAAACTGTTCATTGGGATATATATTCGATTCTGAGATAATGTTAGAAATTTTTTCCTTTAAAACCTTTTCATATATTTTTCCTAAACTACTCAATAAACTTATGGGTCTGTAGCTATTGACATTTTCGGGAGGTTTGCCGGCTTTAGCGATCGGAATGACTTTGGCATCCTTCCATGCATCGGGGAACAACTCTAATTTAATGCAGGCGTTGATTACAAAAGTTAGAAACAATAAAGCTTTTTTCGGCAATTCTTTAAAAAATTGATTTCGGATTGTGTCAAGCCCTGCTGCTTTTCGTAACTTGAGCTCACTGATTATGAATTCTATGTCCTCTACAGTAACATAATCAGAAGCGGAGAGTTCATTATTGTACTCTATCACACTACTAACTGTGTTGTGTACTAATATATTTGTGTCTCTATCTCCGAGATTTGAAGATAGCTGATGGTTTTTTTCAAAATAAGAAGCAAAAGCATTTGCTTTTTCTAGATCAGTAAAAAAGTAATTACTCTCGTCTTTCAGAAATGGCAGGTGTCTATTTTTATTTTTCAAAACTTTAGAGATGTTCCAGAAGGGTTTTGAATTTTTCTCGAGAGATTCTAGCTTCTTATTCCATTCCATATTTCGATGCAAAAATATACTTTTTGAAATTATTTTGTTTAGGAAGGAAACTTGATCCTTAAAAAATGTTTGGCGGTATTTTTGCCAATGTCTCCTATATGAGTTTCTTACTTTGATGAGGTGCAAAATATTTGACGGAAGTTTGACAGTATGAACATCTTTAGTTATCTTTGGGACACTTTTTTCAACAGCCTCTAGTATACTTTTTGTAAAGGTATCTATAGAAGCATCAACATGTTCCGTGCACAATACATTATTTAGGTTAGTTGAAGAACTCTGCAATTTGGCGTTTAACTCAAACCGAAAAGTATTCCAATTGGCTTTTTTGAAGTCGAGAATATACTCAGTCTTTTCGGTCCCTGACAGAAGTAATTGACATGATACCGGGTTATGATCGGAACTAAGTTTATTTAGCGATAGGGGTTGAGTTACAAGAGAAGGCACGTTAGTAACATAGAAATCTAGTACAGAAGGACGACCACTCAAACTGTAGTAGGTCGGACTAGGTGGATAGAGGTGACTAACTGGAAAAGTAACTAAGAGATCAGACAAAATGTTGCCCCAAGTGTTTGCTCGAAGACAACCCCAAGTTCTATGCTTGCAGTTAAAGTCTCCACCAATAATGAAATTCCCAATCCAAAGCAAAAAGCTTTCGAAGATCACCTTTAAGACCTACTTTTTTTTCAGGTAATATTTTGCCGCCAGGAAAATACACGCAGTATACCTTGATGAACCTACCATCATTCAGTTTAAGTTCAATTCCTACATTTTCTATGTATTGAGTCTTAACTATGTTTAAAAGCGAATGTTGAATTGATCTTCTTATTAAGATGGCAACACCACCGCCTTTTTTATTTAATCTATCGTACCTATAGCACTTGTAGCTGGAAGTAGATAGATTTATCCCTTGCACGAGCCAGGTTTCCGTCACAAGAGCGATATCAATTTTATTGGCGTTTAAAAAATACATGAACTCTGTAATTTTGCTGCGAATTCCTCTCGCATTCCAAGTAACAATATTAAGGTTACTATCTACTATATTATTTAACATCATTGTACAAAAATTTTGTGGCTAAATGTGTGATAACATTAAACTGGTCTATCTTATTTTTACAAACTGCTAACTTCGAAATCATTTCCATTGCTAGATGATTTAACTCTTCAGCGGAGAACAATGTGTTGAGAGGTGTATTTTTATCCGTAGACATGTTGCAGGAAACATCGGTTTGAATATTGTTGCGAACGTTTGTGCTCACGTTTGGTGGGCCGGTTAAATTCTCCCACGCATCTTGATGCTGATGACTTGGGTTTGTGTTTACGTAATCATTTCTTCTTTGCAGCGAAGAGATTTGAGTTTCATGGTGTCGTTGTCGTGGTGCACGCAGAGAAGGAAATTCCGTTAATGAACCAATCGAAACCGGTTTTGAAAAAGCAACGTGGGAAGCAGCACTAGCACGATTGTTAGAATCTCGCGGCTGAACAGTTTGTTTTTGGTTTACGGATTTTTCCTTAAGCTCCAAATACTTCTATCTGTATACACATGTTGGGTCTGTTGACTTGTGTGGACCATTGCAATTTGCACATTTAGGAGAAGATTCATTGGCACACTCATCAGTATGGTGGGGACCAGCGCAGATGGCACAGTATGTTTTTATATGACAATTTTTCTCTCCGTGCCCAAACATTTGGCAATTGTGACACTGAGTGAGCTTACCTTTTAGTTTTCTTTGATAACTCCAACTTATTTGTGTGTGACAAATGGAACGAATGTTTTTTTTTAAGTCACTTAGTTTGGTTGAACCATTTTCAAGTGAAACTAAATAAATTGTGTCAGTATACTGTTCATATTGTTTCGTTATTTTTTTGATTGCCGTACACTTTAACCCGATTGTTATTAATTCATTCTTGTGTAAGTTTGCGTCCATATCGCTCATACCGTACAGAACAACTTTAAAAGCTTTTTCACCTTTAAAATCATGCGAAAAAAATTGAATGTTGTCCGATTTAAGCTTAGCATTCACAGAATTATAGGATTCTATGGATTCACATTGAATTTTGATACCGATAGAAATTTTCTTGATGCAGTAATCAGAAATATTAATAGATTTAGCTAAATTATGCACATAGTCACTGGATTTCTGGAGCACTTTAATAGGTGGGATGTATACCTTTTTTGAAGCACTTGGAGGTGAAATAATTTCGTCGTCCATTTCATTATCTGTATCACTGTCTGGGAGACATTGTAATGGGCTCCAGTAATTTGTTCTAGAGTTTTTAATACTTTTTTTATTTGATTTATTCATTGCGGTTCGAGGTCTCTTTTCTGAGGACTTGCCATCAGATTCAGGAGATCTATCGCGCTTTGAAATATTTATACTTTTTACGTTGTCGGAATTGGATGTCATGCGTAGGCAAAAGCTCCGGATCGACATTTTCTTATCTCTATACATATGCTAATACAAAAATTGGGATGACCCTTCTTTTCTTTCTTTTTCTTATCTTAGGGTCATAAACTAAAAATACTCATGCAAAGGATACAGGTCATAAAACTATTTATTCTACAGCCCATAGATACTGAATAGGGATGTTTGTAACAAAATGTTTTATTTGGCCTAGCATCTGTAGGCAATAAATATATTTACACCGAACAAGATCGAGTTTCCTGTTCAAGTGTATTATAATATGTTGTGTGCCGAAAGATTAGTTTCATGTTCAAATATGTTTGAACATTCTGCCGGGCAAAAAAAAAAAAAAAATACAGATAGTTTTAACTTAAGCAGGTGGCACATTAAAATCTATATTAAGTTTTTTCCCTTTACGTGACCGTAGGTAGAACAATATTAAAACTATTATAAGCAAAACAATTAAAATTAAAGAAGTGTGCCCACTTATATGATGGAAGCTTATCTGTTTTAAATTAATGTTTTCTTTTCTTAAATTATTTATTTGTTCTTTTAACAATGAAATGTCCTTGGTGCTATTTACCGTTACTGCACTAAATGGTTGTATTTTGTGATCGGAAATTTCTTCAACATTTTTTACCAAAGATATTTCTCCTATCTCCATATCCTGTCTTGAATTGAACTGCTGTGCTGCTGTTATGGTGATCCCATTGTATTTCGCTGTACATCCTGGGCTTAGCCGGAGTACTCCTTGTGAAGGTATTTTCATCCAGATGATTCTTTTGTTTGAACACTCTAGATTTATTGCTGCATCTTCGAATATTTTGTACAGCCATTTATTTCCCGAACTGAGTTCTACCCAAAAACTACCTGGTTGAACTTGTTGATACTCGCAATTCTGCCCCTTTGTATGCTTCATTGCCGCCATTTCACAAGATTGGTCTGTGGCAGGTTTCCAAGGCCAGTTCCCAACACATAGAAGATTATCTTCCAATCCTTTTGTGCATTTATTTAGCTCCGATTGTGTCATTGGAAAGTATCCATTAAATGCAAAATTGAAAATTATGTATTCAGTCTTAAATTTGGTTATGATATAACTTTCATTTCGTTTTAATGGTATCGGAATGAGTTTATACACCGTAGATGAATCGCTGTATAGTAGTGGTATTTCCGCTTTAATGACATTAAATGATGTCGTCGATTTATTCATCATAATAATCAGCAAAAAAATAAAGATGCTTTTAAGATTCTTGAACTTGTCTGTAAACGGCCCTCTCCATTTTCTGATACTACAAGTTCGGGTTAACTGAACACTTGCCTTTTCAATAGGTTTTTCCTCCATTGATTCCATGTTTTCCAATGGACAAAGTTTATGTATTGGGCGTTTAACTGTACCATTTTGATCTTTTAAAGTGACCACTCTTACTTTGTTATCAGGACATGGATGAACCTTTATTACTTTTCCTAAAGGCCATTTTGAGGGGTGCGTTGTTTCGTCCTTTATTATAACTACTTGATTTTCAGTTAAGTTCGAAATTGACTTTTTCCATTTGTGTCGTTGCTGAAGTGTTACGAGGTATTCGTCCTTCCATCTTTTCCAGAAATCATTTTTTAATTTCTGTACCAACTTCCATCGATTTAAGCAACTTGCTTCAAGTGGTATAGATTCAGGTATTTCTAACAGCGGGCGTCCAATAAGAAAGTGACCCGGTGTTAACACATCCACATCTTCGATGCTATTTCCAGTTGTATACAGCGGTCTTGAATTTAGCACCGCCTCAATTTGTGAAAGCAGAGTGGTCATTTCTTCGAATGTAAGCTTGTTGTCGCCAACGATTCGCTTCAAGTGATTCTTCATTGATTTGACAGCAGCTTCCCAAATTCCTCCAAAGTGAGGAGCTGCCGGGGGGATAAAGTGCCATTCAATTTTTTCGGATTCCAATATTGAAGCTATTGCACCATTGCCCCTTATTGCATTTTTAAATTCTATATCCATTTTTCTATTTGCTCCAACAAAGTTAGTTCCGTTATCGGAGTATATACGTTTGCTTTTGCCTCTTCTAGCAAAGAATCTTCTTAGAGCAGCCAGAAACGATTCAGTCGTCAAATCACTAACAGCTTCTAGGTGAATGGCCTTTGTTGCCATACACACAAATACTGCAACATATCCTTTGAAAGACTTTTGCCCCCGGCCTTTGGAGCATCTCATTTGAATGGGCCCAGCATAATCTCTTCCTGTAAATGTGAACGGAAATGACTCCGAAACACGATACTCCGGAAGGTCTCCCATTATTTGATTTGCTGTCTTTTGACTAAATCGTGTACATTTTGCACATTGTCGCACACACTTTTTTAACACATGCTTTAAACCAATTATCCAAAATCGTCTTCTTATCATAGATTCCATTATTCGAGTTCCACCATGCAATGCCAAATAATGAGTGTTAATAGCAAGCAAATCTACGAAACGTTACTTGTCTAATATGACTGGATGCTTTTGTTCAAATGGAAGTAAAGAATTTTTCAATCTTCCACCAGCTCGCATAACCCCATCTTTATCCATAAAAGGATTTAAGCTTCCAACTTTACCTCGTCCATCAATTTCCTTATTCTCTTTTAACATCTTGATTTAAGTTAACACTTTGTCGTTGGCGTATAATAATTTTCAAGGAATCGTTGAGTTCTTTTGACGACAAATATTTACTGGTTGGCTGCTTTTTTTTTAATATGTTAATGAATCGCAACATGTAAGCTACAACTCGTTCTAATTTGCCAAAACTGCTGTATTTCTTCGATAGTTCTACTATTACGTTGGGCCTTGAATCTGTCAGGGTTGTTGTAGAAAGAACCTTGACTGTATTAACTTCACATTGGGTCGGCCACAAGGGTTCATTTCCTTTTAACCAAACAGGACCATTCCACCATAACCAGTCACTTGAAAGTTTTGTTCCTGTGGTTCCTCGTGATGCAACATCAGCTGGGTTTTCTTTTGATCCTACATGTCTCCAAACTCCTGTAGGTATAAGCTCTTTGATTTCTGCTACCCTCGATTTTATGAATTTGTTTTTATTTTTGCTTTGATTTATCCAGCTCAGTGTTATAGTTGAGTCACTCCATGCAAAAATATCTACATCACGCTCCATTACTTTTGCAACTTTATGAAGCAGCTTTGCTAGTAGATGTGCCGCACAAAGTTCTAACTTTGGTAAAGTCTTCTTATTTTTGATTGGATTAACTTTACTTCGTCCTGCAATGATTATCACTGTTGAACAAGTTTTTGCATACACGACTGCTGCGTATGCTTTTTCTGAAGCACCTGCAAATCCATGTAATTGCCACTTTATACTGCTTGTCGTTCTTAACCACCTCGGTATTTTTACAGTTTGTATGGCTTGCAAACTTTGCATAAACTCTTTCCATTCTTTCTCAAGCTCTTCACTTAAGACATCATCCCAATCAGCGTTCAAAATCCATAATTTTTGGATGAATAGTTTTGCTACCACTGTTATAGGCGACAGCCAACCCAGGGGGTCAAACATCCTTGCCAAATTAGAGAGCGCCTGTCTCTTTGAGGTTGATCCTTGGTTCTCGAAATTAAATGTAAATGAGAACTCATCATGTCTAGGATTCCACTGTAATCCTAGTGTTTTCACTGCTTCATTTTCCTCAATGGTCAATATTTCATTATTTCCAATGTTTGGAATTGTTTTCAAAATATCACTGTCATTTGAAAGCCATTTTCTTAAGTGGAACCCAAACTTTTCAAGCTGTTTAGTTACTTGAATTTGAATTGCTTGGCACTGTTGTATGGAATCTGCTCCTGTCATTAGGTCATCCACATAGAATTCACTTTTAATTATTTTGTGAATCATTGGATTTTCTTTCTCGCAGTCATCAGCTGCCCTTTTCAATGACATCGCTGCCAAAAATGATGCACATGCTGTTCCGTATGTTACTGTTGTGAGTTTGTATTCTGCAACAGGGCTTTCTTCAGAGTTCCTCCATAAAATGTGTTGAAATTCTTGATCTTCTTCTGCTACCTTTATTTGACGATACATTTTTTCTATATCCGCGGTTAGGACATATTTCCAGAGTCGCCATTTGATTATGATATCAAATAAATCCTTTTGTAGCCTAGGTCCTACTAACAGAATGTCATTTAAGCTGAGTCCGTTAGTAGTTTTTGCTGACGCATCGAACACAACCCTTACTTTGGTTGTGAGGCTATTTTCACGGATAACTGGTTGATGCGGTAAATAATATTTTCCTTTATTTTCCGGGTGCGATGGAGTCATGTGTCCTAGTTCCAAATACTCGTTCATGAACTTTGTGTACTCATTTTTTAACCACGGGTTTTGGTTAAGCCTCCTTTCTAGATTGAAAAATCGCGCCATGGCTTGTTTTCGTGAATTTCCTAGTACTTTATTTGTTTGAAAGGGTAATTTCACAATGAGTTTTCCATTCTGATCTCTGATAGCATCTTCCTCGAAATGTTGTATGCAAACGTCATTTGTATCTATTGGCGGACTTTCTGAAATTTCTTCTAGTTCCCAGAATTTTTCTATGCCTCTTGTCATGGCTGCTACGACATTTTTGTTGTTCGATGATGATTTTAACACTCCAGAAAGGATCCACCCCAGTTTTGTTGATTGCCCTAAGATTTTTCCGATTCTACGAATTCCATCTTCCAGTATCTCCTGATACACGTCGCATCCCAGCACTATATCAATTCTGTCTGACTTATTGAAACGAGGGTCAGCCAGTGTGTAATTCGTCCACTTTTTAATGTCATATTTGAATGAGTTGTCTGGATGTGCGCCCGATAGCTTTGGCAGGACTAAGGCTTCGGAATAGAATTTCTCGGTGCTTAGGAGTCTAGATCTGATTTCCAAGTTTATTTTCGATTTTGAAACACCCACTACAGTGCTTCCAAGACCATGAAGTTCGGTTTTAGATTTCATTCGTGGTAAAGACAGTATTTGTGCTGCTTCTTCTGAAATCGTAGTCTTTTGTGAGCCTTGATCAATCAGCGCTCTTAACAATATCATTTCTCCACTTGCAGATTTCACCTTTACCTGCGCAGTTGCCAAAAGCACTGCTGGTGAGATTTCGTCTTTTGTCATCATAGAAGAGGTTTTTTCTGGTTTATTTTCTTTGTGGAATCTTCCTTCCGTAGAAAATTTACTGTGAATTAAAGTATTGTGCCCTTTACCACAATCTCTACATTTTAATTCACTATTAGAACATTTTATATCTGTCGTATGGTTCAGGCATAGTTTGCACAATTTATTATTTTGTACCCAAGAACTTCGATTAAAATTATCGAGATACAAAAATTTCCGGCACTTGTGAATGAGATGCCCCTGGATTTTACAGTAAAGGCATTTTGGATGCACTGCATAAAATGAATTTGAAGGTCTTGGATATTCCTTCCGATGGGTTATCCCGCCTTGTTTTCTTGTTTTAACTGCTTCCAGCGCTTGGTATTGATGGCTGAGAAAGTCTAATACATCTTGAAGATCTTGTATTTCCTTCGTTTTCTGTATATTCTGCTCATATTGCTTCAACCCATCTTTGTCAAATTTTCGCACTATTATTTGGGCTATTATGGGTTCGGCATCGTCCAACTTAATGTCAAGCGCCCTCAATGCGTGAATACATTCGTTTGTTGTATCCAAAAGTTGTTTGATGCTTGCTGCTGAATCGCTATTTGCTGTAGGTTGATCCAGTAACTTGTCCACTTGGGTTGAAAACAAGAGTCTTCGATTCTGGTACCTTTGCTTTAAAAGATCCCATGCAGCTGTATAATTTGCATCCGTGACTTTAAGGTGTTGAATGAGTTTACCAGCTTCACCCTTTACGTGCGATTTCAGACGAAACATTTTTTCAGCTTCGGATGAATGCCCGTCTTCATGCACCAACTTCCTGAACAGATCATAAAAAGAAGACCAGTCTCCTATGTCACCATAAAATGTTGGAATTTTAATGTCCTCTAATTTTTTCGATGATCTGTGATTGGATTCCAGCAGGTCTATTCGTCTTGATATTTTTGTAAGCATGTTAAAATAGACCTTTCTCATCTTTTGTTCAGCGTCCTCGATTTTATGCGTCATAATTTCTACAGAAATTTTATTGTATGCTTCCGAAGCCGCTTGATATTCTGATTCAAGTTGGTACTAGATACAATTAAGCTGCGACTTTTGGCTGAGCTCATATTCAACCTCTGCTTCTGCTGCCAACTGCATAACATCTTTCATCTTTCTGGAGAACCGTTGTATTAGCGGGTTTTGGGCAGTTGCATTACTCGAAGATGCTGTGAAACTAACCGTATCTTCATTTATTTTACTGCGCAATTCGTGAATTTCATTCACAAAAGCGCTTACCCCTTCGAAATACTTTTTGCTGATGTACTCGTCTTCATTGTTTCCGCCACACTCGAGCATCTTAGCATGATTTAGTTGAAATTCCTTCCATAGATTTTCCACACGTTTGACCTGCTCTTCGTACACCACTTTTCTAGTGGTCTTGTCTTGAAGTTTTCGTTTTATTGTGACGACTTCGTTGCCAATTTCTTTTTGCTTGATAAAGAGTGCCTCTTTAGTTTTCGACATGGTTTTCTTTTTAAAATACAAAACCTTGTCTTTTTTTTCACTTAATTCACTCTTAAACCACTGTTTGGGCCGTGGTTTACGCCAAAAAAAAAAAAAATTATTATTTTTTACTAACCGTTGTTATAGCCTCGGTTACGCTTTAAATCACTGTTTAGGCCGTGATTTACGCCAGTCAACTTTTATATAATTTTGTTGATTATTTGATCTTTAGGTATTAATATCAACTGGGTGTATGTCCAGTTGAAACCATAGATCGCTTGATTTTGATTTATTTTCAAGAAGTTTCTTACCACTGGCGGGGGATAACTTTAAAATATAAAATCCGGCTCGAAGGACCAAATGTACGAATAAAAACGTACACGATGAGTAGTTGTAAGGTACTAAATTTATTTTCTCTCAAATTGTTCTTTATATACACGTTTTCTAATTACTATACATTTTCTTATCTCTATACATATGCTAATACAAAAATTGGGATGACCCTTCTTTTCTTTCTTTTTCTTATCTTAGGGTCATAAACTAAAAATACTCATGCAAAGGATACAGGTCATAAAACTATTTATTCTACAGCCCAAAGATACTGAATAGGGATGTTTGTAATAAAATGTTTTATTTGGCCTAGCATCTGTAGGCAATAAATATATTTACACCGAACAAGATCGAGTTTCCTGTTCAAGTGTATTATAATATGTTGTGTGCCGAAAGATTAGTTTCATGTTCAAATATGTTTGAACACCAGCTATGAATGAACCAATTTATCCCGTCAATATGCCTCGCAGCTCCAATGTAGACCATTTCTTATCTCAGTTCAGAAATTTGAATATTAGTGACCCTTCACCCCCATCAGGGTCAGATCTTCCAACAACATTCCATGCACCTTACGTTGGTGGAAGGTATCCAAATTATCACAAGTGGGATTTACACTATGATAATAAAAACATGGATGATGATGATATCTTATTTCTGTTTCTTATGATGATGTTGTGAAAAATTTTCACTTTTTCGTAACGGGACCAGTTAAAACTTGGTACTGGATTTATGTGAAAAGAAATCCTTCAGTGAATTGGTCTACCTTGCGACTTGCACTCATAGAACAGTACCGAAGTCTTGACATCGATTTTGAACTGTCTCAAATTGAGGCAGTAAATCTCTTTCGTCGTGATCCAAGTTCTATTAAATGTTGGAACTGCAACGAGTCCGGACATACTTATATCTATTGTCCACTTGATCAGCGCATTCTATTTTGTTACAAATGTGGTCTCGAGAATACGACCGTCCCTAAATGCCCTAAATGTTCGGGAAACGTTTCAAAGAGCACTCTTTCGACCGAAGAGAAGTGCTCAAGGAAACCGGATCCGGCGAACTAATTCAAACCAGAGTCAGAGGACAGTGCAAGGGATGATGAAACTACCGGTTGACCAGTGGGATGCGCTGGCTACTCCTATTGTCGTACGCAAGCTACCCTTGATCACGCAATGGGAATGGTGTATGCATTGTTCGTCGAATGAAATACCTCGCTTGCCAGATTTACTTGAATTTTTGGAAAAACGAGCACACAGTTTGTCCACGTCTTTGGTAAACATACCTGGTCGTTCGGACCCGTCGACAGAACGTCCTCAGTGACAGACACAACGTTTAGCTAAGTCACATGTTGCTACGGTAGATGAGGGGAAATGTATACAATGTCAGGGGCCACACCGAATTAGCCGGTGCCAAACAGTGCTTTCAATGAAACCTGAGCAGCGTTTCGAGCTCTTGAAGCATTCCGGTTTATGCTTCAATTGCCTAAAGCATGGACATTGTTCACGTCTGTGCCCAGCAGGTGGGTGTCAGTGTGGTCGGAAGCATCACAAGTTATTCTGTCGTGAACCGCAATCAACGCCGACATCAGCTATCCAAACCATCGGGACGTTAGGCCGGAGCTCTCAAGCAGCTGTTTCCTCGTTAATAACCCCCAACAAACAGCATGACTAACCGACTCGACCGCTAATTGTAGTAACCAATTTAACAAAACTGTTTTACTTGCAACTGCGCTCGCATATGCAAGTGGTGAATGGACTTGTCAGCAGCGCTTAGCTCGTATCCTCTGCGATCCCGGATCACAGGCTAGTTTTATTAAGGAACGCTTTGCCACTTCTTTGAATCTTCGCAGGCAACCACAGAGCTTAAACGTGGAAGGCATGGGAGGTTCTTCTCATACTACAACAAATGGTAGCACTGTGCTCACAATTAAATCGTTGTATACCGACTTTCAGTTGAAGATTAACCCGTTTGTTATTCCGTCAATTACATCGATGACTCCAGCAGTGCATGTGGATGGAAGACAGTGGGATGATCTTGTTGGTCTCCGACTTGCAGATGTTAATTTCGGTAGGCCAGGTGGCATCGAAATACTACTTGGAGCAGACGTCTGTGGTCTGGTCGTCGAAAGTGAGGTTATAGAAACCTTAGGAACCTTCTGCACAAAGTACCAAATTGGGTTGGGTCGTATTTGGACCAGCTTTGACGATGCAAAGATCGACCCTTTCTCTTCGCACCTTTTACACGCAGCCGTCTGAAGGTGACACCGATTTGTCAGAGTTGTTATCAAGGTTTTGGAAACTGGAAAAAGCAATCGATACCAACATTGTAGATGATGAATGCAGCCGAATCTTTGTAACAACCTATTCTCGAAATGTTGATGGGCGTTATGTGGCTCATACCCTGTTTCGCCGGGATACACCCCCGCTTGGGGATTCATATTCATCTGCTTTGCGACAATTTTATTTTTTGGAGCATAGACTGGCTGCCAATGAAGAGTTACGGAACATGTATGTGCACTTCATGCAGGAGTATGTTGCATTGGGCCATATGGAGCAAGTCGATCAACACATCGACCACTCCAACTACTATTATATACCACATCATGCGGTGACTACAAAATTTCGTGTTGTTTTTAATGCGTCAGCCCGAACAAGTGTTGGTGTTTCGTTGAAAGACATTCAGTTGGTTGGTCCGACAATTCAAGATACTTTGGTCAACATACTTTGGTCCGGCAGGTGCTGGTGACTCCAGAACATAGAGAATTTCAACGGATTCTCTGGCGAGAATCACCGTCCGAGAAGCTAAAGGTTTTCCGTCTAACCACGGTCACATATGGTATGACTTGCAGCCCATACAATGCGGTACGATCTATTCATCAATGTGCCTTCGACAACTATAGTAATACTATACTAACTATAGTAATACTAATGAGGCAGTTGCGGCGCGAGACGCGATCTCAAATTCGTTCTATGTTGACGATTTCTTGGCTAGTTGCAACAGCGTCGCTGAAGCAGTGTCCTTAGCTGGTAACGTGGACACAATTCTTTCTAAAGGACATTTCAAATTACGAATAGCTCTGAAGTGTTAACGCACATCGCTGGTAATGATTCTCCGAAGGCGGAACTACTTCCCGAAACATCGACAATGTCAGTGCTTGGCTTGCGATGGGATCCTATTCAGGATGAATTGTTCTTCAGTGTTCAACTTAAGGCTTGCGATCACCCTCCAACAAAACGACTAGTGCTTAGCGAGGTTGCTCAACTATTCGATCCAACGCGCTTGCTAGCGCCGATTGTAATTACTGATAAGATTTTTATACAAACACTTTGGTCGACAGGTATATCTTGGGATGCTGTACTGTCTGAGGAACTTCAAGATTCATGGTTAAAATTTCGAAATGGACTTCACGCTCTAAATCACGTTCGTGTGCCACGTTGGATAGGCATGGAAGAGAGAGAAACAACCGAGATTCACGGGTTTTGCGATGCCAGCTTACATGCCTATGCTGCTGTGATATACACTAAAACAAGTGGCTCCGATAATATACCGCGAATATCTCTACTGACAGCTTGTACAAAAGTGGCTCCTTTCAAGGGTGCAACCATACCTCGGCTTGAGCTTTGCGCAGCGCATCTCCTCGCTATCATGCTACAAAATGTTCGGTTAGAACTGGGACTTATGAGCACTCCTTTCTATCTTTGGTCTGATTCACGTATTGTGCTATGCTGGTTACCTAAGGAGCCGGTGACACTCAAGCCATTCGTAGCTAATCGA
Organism: Melanostoma scalare; assembly: GCA_949752695.1. Taxonomy (NCBI): domain Eukaryota; kingdom Metazoa; phylum Arthropoda; class Insecta; order Diptera; family Syrphidae; genus Melanostoma; species Melanostoma scalare. Next base: position 116,846,546 of record OX456984.1, on the reverse strand, counting down.
GTGAAGCACGTTCGTTCGTACTAGAACCACGTTCGTTCAGCAGCGAACCCAGCGGATTGTGCCAGTCGCGGTATTATTGCCTCCGATGTTTTGCAACATCAACTTTGGTGGTGTGGACCAACCTGGTTAAAATATTTTTCAAGGCAACCAGAACAAGAATACGCGGAATCACTTTTGTAGGAGGAATTGAATGCTGTTCAAATCGAACAGAAGGTAGCCTCACGGACCACAGCTGTGTCTAAGATTCAGGGGCTCACCACCAGGAGGCGTGATGGTCGCGCCATTTTACTAGCGGATCGATTTAGCAGTCTCCAGCGACTCCTTCATACTGTAGCTACAATTTTAAGATGGACAATCAAATGGCGGCATAAGCGGGGATCTCCTGTTGTGGACGCTCTGGAATTGGAAGACGTATTGAAGGCACTTATTCGTCTTGAACAGGAGGCCGCATTTTCTTTGGATACTCTACTCTACTCTACCTGTTGTGACAACAAATGCAAACGACCGAATTCTACACTACAAACCAAGTAAACAACAGCAGGTGAATGACCAACAGGTTAATGAACGACACCACCAGTTGGCGAATAAATATGACACCTCCTGCAACTATCAGCGTTCTCGTGCTTGGAGCCGTTGCATTGCATTGCATTGCATTTCTTTCCACTTCAATTATGTATATATTGTTTGTCTGTATCTCGAATTATTTATTGCCTAGTTAGCAGTTAAGTTGTATAAATATCTTGGATAGGAAATAAATAATTCACTTGCTAGTAAACCAGCGAGCCAAAAGACATTTAAGTTTTCTCTTCATTGACTTCCTCCCACCAGCGGCAAGGAGTTAATTAACAACTTATTCTGTCAACTATTCACTACCAACGACTAGTCGATTGACGCCTTTGAACCCTTTTTTGGATGATTTTGGAATTGTACGAGTTGGTGGTTTGACTGGCCGAGTGGCTGTCCAACGATTTTGCCGAAGAACAGTGCTCTTGTTTGGCTATTAATTAACAAAACTCACCGGGACACTCTTCATGGAGGTACTCAATTGATGTTTCAGACACTTCGAAGTCGATTTTGGATTCTGAGTGGAAGGCAAGCGGTCAGGAGTTTCGCGCACAACTGTGTCATTTGCCGTCGCCATAGAGGAACTCTTCTTAAGCAACAACTAGCTTTTTTATCTCATTCAAGAATAAATGCTTCTCGTCCGTTTCTATCATCAGGCGTGGATTATTGTGGGCCATTTACCGTGCGCGTTGGATCGAAGAGGTCTCGAACAACAGTAAAAACATATCTGGTTCTTTTCATATGTATGGTAACGAAGGCAGTTCATATTGAAGTGGTGGATGACCTTTCTTCACAATCGTTCTTAGATGCGTTTACACGTTTCAAAAGCCGTCGAGGACCGTGCCGGGATTTGTTTAGTGACAATGGCACAGCATTTGTCGGAGCAAATCGCATGCTTTAGGAAGACTTGGAAGCACTGCAGAACGAGCAAACTCAACAGGCATTAGCGAATCTTGGAACTAGCTGGCACTTTATTACTCCTGGCGCTCCACATCAAGGTGGTTTATGGAAGGCTGCTGTGAAGTCAGCCAAACGTAATTTGGTTCGTTTGGTAGGTGGACAAGTTTTTTGGTACAACCAGTTGCATACTTTAGCTACCAGGATTGAGGCCTGCCTGAACTCTCGTCCTCTCACACCTTTACATGATGAGCCGGATGACAAATTTGTTTTGACCCCTGGGGACTTCCTGATTGGAGCACCACTCATTGCGGTGCCCGAACCGAATATCACCGAGATTCCCCTCAACTGTGTAAAGCATTGGCAGTGGTTACGACACATACATCAAAGCTTCTGGCAAAGGTGGAGTGAAGAGTATTTATCAACCCTACAGACAACGAGCAAGTGGCAACAGCGATCTGAAAACATAAAGGTTGATATTGTCCTCGTACGCCAAGACAACTTGCCCCCTACTAATTGGCGATTAGGACGAGTAGTGGAGGTGTACCCGTGCAGTGATGGCTAGGTACGAAACGCTACGGTGAAGACAGCTGTTGGTGTATTCAAGCGGGCAGTTCAAAAGCTATGTCGACTTGTGGACTCCGATGGTTTCGAACCTGGAGGTTCAACCGGGCAGGATATCTGATATTCCACACGCATTAATATTCCACATACGGAATTTCTATACGCAACCTTTAATATTTACCTGGTAACGATCAACATTGGTAATTGGCACACCTGAAAACTATGAAATTCGCCTTTTCCTTTTGACATGTCAACCATTTCCTTTTTTTGCTCATTACTTATTGCATTAATAAAAAGTCATTATAGAAACATGGTCGCATTCTGTCTTTTGGTTTGGACTTTGGAGTTTTTTAACATTTTCTATGAAACAGACTATTTAAGCTTATTTCATGCAAATGCAAGAATGGTTGTCAGAAAGCTTGAGGATGTTGAAAGGCTGGTCTGAACGGGACTTGTGGTAATTCGCAAGTTCCATCACAAGACAGCGGTGATGAAGAAGAAACCGAGACTATTATTGAGCAGACGTATGATCGAATCGAGAACGTAGAGGATTGCGATGAAACTGACAATAACATCGCAGACGATGTAGACGAAATTCCAGTCTGTGACGTTTTGATTTCCAGTACAGATAATGGGTGCGTTCATAGCAATTCAGATTTTAAGATTAACTGAAAAACTTATTCAGTTTTGCGTTGGACGGTCTTCTAAGTTTTATGTCAGATTTGAATGGTATTGGGACTCACCTTTCAATTCTGCGAGGAAAGATTTGATGAGAAATAAATATTTTCTTGTAGTAGGTTCAAAATAATACTAACTACAGTCCAAAGCATTTTTCTTCAATATTTGTGAATAGAAATATGCCTGTAACTAAAATTTGAATAGACTTCGAGCGAAAATGTAGCAAATAATTTTCTTTAAAATCTATTTCTTTTGTAAGGGTTTTCATTGATAACCTTTAATTATACAACAAATTGCCAAAAAATAAATTAGAGTTCAGTTTAATGAAAAAGTTCACAACAAAAATGTTTCCACAAAAAGCTAACCGAAAAATACAAAGTGAAGTTCAATTATTGTCATGTAGGCTATTTATCGTTCTGACAGCTTAAAAAACTAAATCTAGACTTTCAGCCTTCTTTTCCTGACTGAAAAACTGAATCGGTAAAAACTCAGCTGATGAGTTGTCAACTGAAAAACTTAACGTCTGGCCAATCAGAGACCAAGAAAAGTTAGTCAATCTGAAAATCTAACTTTTGATGAACGCACCCAATGAGCTCGCATGTCCTGGTCGATCAATAACAGCGAAGCGAGGATATACTAGATTTCGGGTTATTGCGAATTGTTTGTGGATTAGGCCTATCGGGGATATCAAAAAAAAAAAAAAAAAACGCGCCGCTTACTCTACTTCAGGGTGGTGTGGAAAGGAGTTTTTTTTACCAAAACGTGTGTGGAGTACACTTTGCGGCGCTCGTATATCAAAACGAAAATTGTAGGAAATTGTCTCTAGTTTCATTTTGTGTGTTACTATTTTTATAGTTAAATGAGTCGAGAGGGAAATATTCCCTGAAAACTGATTTAAGGCGCCTTTTTTCCAATATGGCGGTGCGAGCGGCAAAAATAAGAGGTGAAAAAGTTGAAATTCGGATAGAGCATATCAAAATCTGTAGAACTGCCAATTTTCAAAACTTCTGGAAAACTTTCCGTAGTACACAACCATTTGGGTTTCAAATATCTTCATAAATTTTATTTATTTGTAACGAGAGCTGTGATGTGAACGCTCAAGTCCGGACGTTCACTGGGCGAAATACGAGTCTTGCGTGGACTGTCTACTCGCTTGCTGAATGGCCAGTTCCCACGATTGTTTGCGTGCCATCGCAGCTCATCGAATATTACCATTTTTTAATTCATTCTACTGTAGACATTCAAAGCGATCACATACCTCAGTGATTAATAAAGATTGTAAAGATTTCAATTGTACATTTGTTTTGATTTATACATTTCTGTGGCGATTTTAATTGTGCATTTGTTTTTGATTTATTCATTGGCGACCGTGACAGGACACTCTTCTTAAAGTTTTGAGTGTACCTGTATTAATTCATTAATTAATTAATTTCATTAAAAAAAAAAAAAATAATAAGTCTGTAGAATCAGTGTTCTGTTTAAAAAAAAAAAAAAAACAAAAAAAATATGTCGAACGATGAAGTGTTTCCAGAAGGTCTTGAAGAGCTCTCTGATCTTCAAGATGCAACGGGGAAAGAAATTTTGGATCTTGTAGGCAACTATGGTAAGGATGGCCAAACACGGAAAACGGTGGATAAACTGTTACAGAAAAAGGAAAGACTAGAAAATCTATGGGACTATTTCGACACAAACGACACCCAAATCCGTGACAAGTATTCAGATAAACCTCATCACGAGTATTTCACGAAGGAGTTTTACAAAAAGATAAAAGGCGCTTATGAAAATATGAAAGCGGACATCATCAGTCGCTTGAGCAGTCTGCCAGTCACGGACGCAAACCAGACCATGGAGAAGCCACCAGCAGCAACTCCATCACGATCATCGGTAAAACCAGCAGCAGCAACAGAAGCAGACAAGATGAAGATGACCAGAGCACTTACGACAAGGGATAGGTATAAAATGTTGTCAAGGCATTTTCAATCCTCATTGGATAATTGCAGTACGGAACTAAAAAATACCTATCCCCATATGTTCGAAATTAAAGTTAAGAACCTAGTGGATAATTTTGAACAATTAAAATTAGTTTTTCAACGCGTGGATGGCGATTTGGAAGAAGAAGATGTCAACATCTACTTTCATCTTCAAAAATAGCTAGATATTCGACTGTAAGCAAGTTACCAACAAAAGGTACTACATCGGATCATCAAATGGCAATTGCTTCTTTGAAGCTACCAAAAATTGAACTTCCAAAGTTTGACGGATGTTCACTTAAGTGGCGTCAGTTCTATGATTTATTTAAACCAACGATCCTTGAACAACCGATTTCGCCGGCCCAGAAACTGTACTTTTTGAGGACTAATCTGACAGGTGAAGCACTCAGTTTGATTCAAGGATTTCCAGCGGCAGATAGTAATTTTGAAGAAGCCTGGAAGACACTGATGGACAGATATGACAACAAACGGCTACTTTTGTGTGCACAGCTCGAAAACCTATTGTCCCAACAATCAGCATCGGGAACTCCTTCTAGCTTGCGGAAATTGCATGACAACACAAAGGAAGGAATTCAGGCCCTGATCAATCTAGGATTCGCGGCACATGACTGGGATCCAGACGGATAGTCGTCCCCCTTATCCTGAAAAAAGTTGACAAAGAGAGTAGGACCCTCTTCGAACAGTCCCTAGATAACCCAAAGACCAGTCCATCGCTATCAGAGTTGCTGAAATTCATCGAATCTAGGTTTCAAACGCTTAAAACTATCACGCTTTCCGATGAAAAAAGGAAGACAACCGCCATAGCAATTGAATGCAACGGCTGCGTGATGTGCAGCTTAGGTAACCATAAAATATATAAATGCTAAAAATTCTTGTCTCTTTCAGGTGCTGATCGTGAGAAGTCTGTTCAACGAATCGAAATTTGTAGAATTTGTCTGAGATCGGGTCATACTCAAAATTCGAAATGGAAGCTTCAAAGGCAATATTGAACCAACGATCCTGGCTAAGATAACTGACTATAAGCCGCATGACAGTCACACCGAATTACGTGACCTACCTGCTCACATACAGTTGGCAGACCCAGGATTTATGACAAACCAAAAAATAGATTTGCTGATTGGTGCTGAATTGTTCTTTGATCTTTTACTTCCAGGAGAAATCTTTATTGGTCCTCAACTTCCACTACTTCGAAACACGAAACTGGGTCGGATTGTAGCAGGTGGTGTGCAAGGTACCAAACATAATGCTGTATGCAGCATTGCCACAGCACAATCTCTTTCAAAAATCGAAAAACTTGTAAGCAGATTCTGGGAGTGTGAAAGTCATGATTCTCCAATTAAACGGATGAGCAATGAAGAACGTAATTGTGAAGACTTCTTCAACTCGACTACACAAATTCTACCCAGTGGAAGATTTATGGTAAGTCTTCCGTTCAAAAAAGATCTATCGTCCGTAGGAGCATCTTTTGAGAAGGCACGCAAAAGGTTTATTTCACTGGAACGCCGACTGGAACTCAACAACGAATTACGTCTGCAGTACACACAATTTTTATTGGAATATGAACAATTGAGCCATATGAGTCAAATAGAGAATTCGGATATTCCACAGACGCACTATTTCATCCCGCATCATTGCGTTTTGAAACCAGAAAGCTGGTCAACAGCATTGCGTGTAGTATTTGACTGTTCAGCGAAAACATCCTCTGGAAATTCTCTAAACGATGTTCTGGGAATCGGACCAACAGTTCAACCTGATTTGTTTTCAACAATCCTTCGATTTAGATTAAAAAGATATGCATTCACAGCAGACATCAGCAAGATGTATCGACAGGTTTTACTTCGACCAGAAGACAGAGCTTTTCAACTTATTCTTTGGAGAACAAAAAATGATCAACCTCTGAGGACTTATAGGCTCAACACCTTGACTTATGGTTCGGCTTCCGCTCCATTCTTAGCAACTTAATGTCTCGTTCAACTTGCAAAACAATACGAAAATGTTCACGTAAACGCATCCCAAACAGCAAGTCAAAAACATTTACGTTGATGATTTACTTGCTGGAGCAGACTCAGTGTCAAAGGCTAGAGAACTCCTTGAGGAGATTATACTACTTCTAGAAAAAGGTAAATTTGAATTAAGAAAATTTTGTTCTAATGATGAAAACATTTTAAAGAACATCCCTGATGCACACAAAGAAAAATTGGTAAGGTTTCATCAGTCTGACGTTATTGAAACCTTGGATCAGGATACCAAATTTGTTATGTGTCAAAAACCAAAAAGAACTTTTCTGATAGCAGCATGTCTGCACTTGGAGCATGTGTATATGTCAGATGCATTGACGAGTCAGGTAATATTTTTAGCAAATTACTTTGTCCAAAATCTCGAATAGCTCCGATAAAAACCACAACGATAGCTCGATTTGAACTTCAAGCAGCGGAGATTCTGGTAGAACTTGTCAGGAGAATACTTCAAACTTTCAACATATATGTTCATAAGATTGCATATTATACTGACTCAACAACTGTGCTAGCTTGGATAAATTCTCCTTCTTATGTATGGAACACCTTCGTAGCAAATAGGGTAGCCAAAATCCAAAATGAAACGCAGATTTCACAGTGGAAACATATTAAGGGAGAAATAAACCTAGCTGATTTAATAACAAGAGGCTGTACGCTTGACAACCTTTCCATTTCTCTGCGATGGTTAGAAGGTCCAGCATTTCTCAAATTGGATGAATACTTGTGGGAAGAAAGTAAGTACACCATTCCACAGGTAATACCGGAATTAAGGAAAATCAAGACGGCCTTGCTAACTGCAAATAATGAAGAAGATATCTTGAATACTATAAAGCAGAGAAACTCTTTTTGTAGATTACAGAGAATTTTTTCATACAGCATTCGATTTTTAAGAAACGTTAGACAACCGTATCTACTTAGAAGAACTGATTTGCTGTCCGCTGATGAACTGCGTGAAGGAACTCGCCTCCTACTAGTGTACACTCAAAGTACAACGTTTCCAGATGAATATAAGGCCTTGAAACATCATGTTGGTGTGAGTACAAAATCAAATTTAGCAACATTGACACCGTATTTCGATAATAAACTTAATTTGAATCGAGTTGGAGGCAGATTAGTCAATTCAATTCTTCTACTGGATGCAAAACATCAAATTCTGCTTCCCAAAAATTACGTGGTTACAAGGCTCGTCTTAGAACATTTACATAAAACAAATCTTCATGTATCTCATAGGGCACTAATTGCAATTTCACGACAACAATACTGGATACTGAGCGTCGGTAGAGAAGCAAAATCAGTGATCAGAAGTTGCATTTTTTGTGCAAAATCTAAGCCCAACTCTATTAACCAGTAACACCATCCCGTCCATTTTATTACACTGGAGTAGAATTCGCTGGACCCATTAAATCTCATTACAAAATCAGAGGTAAGATCCCCACAAAATCTTATCTGGCAATTTTTGTGTGTTTTTCTACCAAAGCGATTCATATTGAGGTGGTAGGAAACCTCTCCAAGAATCGTTTATAAATTCTCTTAAAAGGTTTATTGGAAGACGAGGATTATGTCACTCTTTTTTCTGCGATAACGCGACTAATTTCGTCGGTGCAAGTAACCAACTTAAAGAACTCAAAGACGTCATGCACTCAAAAAAAATGGAAGCTGCCATTCAATCTCGTGTAGCCAGAGTGGAATACATTTTAATTTTATTCCTCCCCGCTCCCCACACTTTAATGGACTCTGGGAGTCAGCTGTGAAATCAGCCAAGAACCTGTTAGTTCGCCATCTCGGAGAAGCAACGTTAACATAATATTGTTCACAACAATATGAGCCTACTCGTCGATGTAACATCTCCATACCTTGCGGTTACATTAGCGAGAGATAGATATTTTGGACTCTCCTATATTATTATCCTTATATTATTATATTATATGGTTATACTCTGTGGTTAAGAGGAAGGCAGACACAAAAAAAGATTTGGGCAATACAATTAGTTGACAAACAAATTTCATCCTGGTTGGTCGCCGGAGAAAAAAGTGAAAAGAAAAGAAAAGGAGAAAAGTAATATCAAACTGCGCGCAAGGTGAAAAAAAAGGAAGAAAAAACTCAGTTGAACGTGCTTAGTTAAGGGATATCAGTTATTTCGTGTGTCGTCCATAAAGCAAGGAAGAATAATTGTAAAATATTTTGCTGGCTGTGACGATCCGATTGAAAATCAAATTTCAATCGATGTTCCACATAAGCCGTAGTTAATCTTCAGCAACCCCTGCGCAGGAAGCCAAGTAAGTAGCCAAAACTTTGGGATACCTACGTAACCACGTGCAGCACCATCGTCGTCGACTGCCTACAAAAATTGGCCTAACTGCAATTGCGCATTCGAAGTGCCTTGACGATCCTATTGAAATCTCAATCGACGTTCCACACAAGCCACCTCCGTTGTCTGGAGGAAGTAAAAGTCACCACCAGCATCTTCTGCAGCTGATTGTGAAGAGCCGATTGTCTAATAATCGAACTGCCACAGTACTCATCGACCGCCGCTACTTACAACGTACGAAATCCTCACTATCATCAGCACCTCAGTCGTCATTCGCCTACCTACCTAAAATTGGCTGACCTTCAACTACATCTACGACTGGCTGTGATGACCCGATCGCATGTCGATCGCAGGGTTGGAAAATTCGATACAATTGTACCGAATTCGATACAACTGAGTTTGTTCGAGTACAAAAGTACAATTGGACAGAATTCAGTACAATTTGCGAATTGGCATCTTATATGTATTTCACGAAAAAAAAAAAATCAAAACAAGAAACTGAACTGATTCAAAACGATATTTATAATTGCTTCGGGATTACCACACTTTAAACGCATCCCATTTTATACCAATCAGTAAATCTCCGATGTGCACTCATCTAGCTCTTCATTATAAGCATTTTTGAATTTGTGTGCAAATGAAAAAAAAAGAAGTTGTTCCAAATGTAATAGTTGACGGTTGCATCTGTCATAACTTGAACTTGTCTTCAAAAGCTGCGTCTGCTGAATTACCAAGCAATATCGACACTTTAATAAGGGCAATTTGACATCATTTTTGTAGGTACAGCGCCTTAAGAAGACAAGATTTCAAAAATTTCCAAGAACATTTCGGAACAGAACTTCATGTTATCATAAGCTTTAATGCAACGCGATGGCTTTCCCGACAGATAATCAATATTCTTAACTTATTTTGAATGTAATTTATTTTTTCCTACCAATCCTTTATTGGCATTTTTAACAGGCTGCGATTGATCGAATGATTGAACACTGGAGTGCTTTAAAGTATTATTACTGTTTGGCAGATTTTGAAACCCACAGTTCAAAAGAAAAACTAAATTTCATTTCAACTTATCTCAACAACGCAACAAAATTTTACTTTTACTTCTTATCTTATGCTTTAGGTATGATTAATAAACTTAATTTAGAGATGCAAGCTGAAGATGTTAGAATTCATGTCATAGTCCCTCGAGTCAAGCATTTGTTCAAGCAATTTTGTAGAAATTTTATGTCAAGAAATGTAATAGATCGCAAAGATATTTATAGAGCTAATTTAAATGAAAATCATTTACCTCTTGAAAACGTATTCTGCGGTGATCTGGTAGAATCTTTTTACTTTGAAAATAGCATAAACAATGAAGACTTAATAGAGTTTAAGGAAAATGCCAAAAAATTTTATATAAACTTTTTGGAACACATCAAAAATGGAATCGACATCGATAACGGTTTTTTAAGTTCTTTGGAATATTTTATTCCAGAAGCCGCAGTTTCTGGATCATTTAATTTCATTTTGAAATTTGTTTTTATTTCCAAATGAAATCGAAATCGACTTCATGTTTAACAAGCAATTTATAAACTAAAAATATATCAAACGAGACTGCAAGTGTAGATGAATTATAGGGCCCCTACACTACCCAAACACGTTTGTGCAAACATACATAGTTTCGCCACACACTACACAAACATGGATGAGAGATATTAGTTGCTTGATGTTTTTCATATCAATCAGACCTAAGGAGCAATGAGCAATTTTGGATGTGCTGCTTTAATTATTGCCTTGGCAATAAAAAAAATTTTCTAGTTAGTTTTCGATACAATTGACCCCATTTCAGTACAATTTTTAATCAGCTTTAAGTACAATTGAAAATGTTCATTTTCCATCCCTGGTCGATCGACGTTCCGCATAAGACCATCGACTTTCTCACTGCAAACCAAAACAACAAAACCACCACCAGAGTAAGTACTACCCAACAACGCATGCCAAATCTTCGACTAGCTGTGACGATCCGATTGTAATTTGTAAATTTCAATCGATGTTCTACATAAGCCTATGTACTATATTATAACCCGAGTAATCTACACTTGCGTTGGATATACATATAAATTTGGTTGGTTTGGTACATACATACGAGTGGTACCTTGGCTGGTTTCACACCTCAATTTTGTTGGTTTTGTCGTGGGAAATTTCAAGGGCGCATTTTCCGTTCACGTTTTTGGAAACTTCTTGGAAGCGGATTGGGAAAAAGGGAAGCCAGTACCTGTTAGAAAGTAGTGAGTCCCATTGAAAAGAGTAAGTCGAATATTGACAAAATAAAAGAAGAAACATTGGAATTAAGTTAGGTAAAGAGTTTACAAGGTCGATGTTAAAGTCATTGCTTGTTTCATACTAAATTTTCTATTGCTTGTTTTCCAACTAAATTTTTTTTTGCTGGTTTCGTAAAATTGAAAGAACATAATATAAGATATGATTGCTTGTTTTTTTTATCTATGTATGTAGGTACTAAGTCGACATTGGTTGTAGTTTAACGAAAATAAATAAAATTTTGAATATTTTGTATATTTCGTGGTTCATAATTCCGGTTTTGAGTTGATGAGAATTATATTGGTTGGTTTTCGTGTTCAGGTAGATTTAGTTGTGGATATGAGTTCTAGTTCTCAATAAGAGGCAATATAGGGATGTGTAGGGTCGAGGTAGGATGGTAGGGATAGGATAGTTTAGCGTATGTGACTGAGTGGTCGCATGTGTTTGTATAAGGGGCCGTTGCTTAATAGGTAGAGAAGGGATAGCTCTGAGAGGTTATTTACAGCTTTTCCTCTCACTGATTGCTTGATATTTTATTGAACTTGAAGAATTTCACGTTGATATTTAGAATAATGCTCGTCCCTATCTAATTTTTCTCTGACCACACACATCCCTTATGCGGATGAAAATATTACAAACAAAAAAAAAAAAAAAAGGAACATATTTAAGGATATTACGATAAGGAACAGAAAATAGTATTTTGAAGTATTTAGATATTGGTTCATTTAGGAATTTTGATTAAGTTTTCGAAAATTTTGTTTTGAGTGGAGGAAAAAATTATTTACGTGTACATAGATACGAATAGGTATAAACATAGTTGGAAGCAGTAGTTAAGTGTTTCGTAATAATAACATTCTTATAAAAAAAAAAAAAAAGTTTTAGATAAATTGAAGATATTACATTTTTAGAAGGAAAGAAAATATCATTTTCAAATATAATAAATCGGTTCAAAGCGATTGAATCATATTTGAATTTTTGGGTTTCGAAAGTAAAGTTATAAGTTAAAGTTATCAAAGTAAGTTAGTAGTTTTACTTGCAGTTTTGTTTTACATACTTGAATTTTATATACATATAAGTATACATAAAAGGAAAAATAGACTTTAAGGTTCGTTAAGACTTTACATTTTCTTGAAGAAAAGAAAACTATTTTGAATTAATAAGTCGATTCAAAGATATTGTTCATACAACTCCAGTGTGAACAGTGCCTAACTCAAAATCTAGGCAACTGATAGTTCGCCCTCTAAAATAACTTCATCTAAAGTAAAATTCTACTACATTTTGCCTGAAAAGTGTTTCGTCGCATAGCGACGGGACGGCATTATCATTTCAACCACCATCCAGCACAGATCAAAATTAAATTCTCTTGGGCCATCTGCCATTTTTTTGTTGGTTTTCTTTTAAGATTTTTTTTATCTTCAAAATTATAAATTTCACCTTTTCGGCCTTAATTGTTTCTAAGAAAATCCTTATTTTGTGTACATCAAATAATAAAAGAACGACAATCCTACGTGTAATAAAGTAATATAACAAAAGAAAGAAAAAATAAAAAAATTTGTTTCACTGCGGAGAGAAGAATTCTTGGTGGGGCAATTTTGGTTAGCGTCATTTGCATTTGTGGTCGCTGAATCATCTTTAACCTGGTTCGTGGTTGTGGAGCAGCTATTAACTTGTGAGCCACACGAGCATTTGGTCCTTCGAGCCGGATTGCTAATCACACACCGGCACGCTGCCCACGCTGCCAAAAAGGCACCACGTGCTGCAACACGCTGACCACGCTGCAACGCGCTAAACACGCTAACCACGCTGCAACACGCTAATCACGCTGCAACGCGCTAACCACGCTGCAACACGCTGCAACACGCTAACCACGCTGCAACACACCGGCACGCTGCCCACGCTGCCCACGCTGCAACACGCTGCAACACGCTAACCACGCTGCAACACACCGGAACGCTGCCTACGCTGCCAAAAAGGCACCACGTTTTGCAACACGCTGACCACGCGGCACGCAGCCCACGCTACTAAAAAAGGGCCACAACCCGCTGCCAAAAGCACCACGTTCGGTCAACATCCATTGCTACGTCGAAGAAATTGCCTGGCTACGCGGCTAGAACGCTGCTCGGCCATTTTTTTAATTTGCTGGCGTCTACTGTGACGCACGTGACCTGACCAAGAAGAAGGAAGTGCGCCCATGATCATCGTGGGAACGACCATAAGCGAAGCGAAGTAGTTTCCATCATCCTAACATCCTAAAAGTTTTCATTTCCATGTAAAGGGTAAGTGAAATTTTGATTAATTGGCAATTTTTTTTAAAAAATATACATTTCAATCTCTGCGTTGCACTTTGACCGTCAAACGCGTCATTCCGTTTTCTTTTTATATATACCTATATCGGTATATACATATTTCGTGTTGGTTGAAGCGGTTCTTGAGATATTCATCTTTCCAACTCAGTAGTTTGACTTTCATTCATTTTTTGAAATTTTCAAGCAACTTCAATAAACGCGATTTGGTTGTGTTCCCCAGTTCTTTTTTTGGTGTTATAGGAAATTTTAATAGACTGTCTTCCTCTTTGAAGGAGTCTGCGTTTTTATCGCGTGTTAATTTTTCTTTCGTTCGTGCAGCACACATCGTTCATAACGGTGTATACAAGCCGGGGTGGTTGGCCCCCAGTAGAATCTATCAAGCCGTCTGAAGATTCTAGAGCTTCTAAATTTTGACCTTTTTAATATTTAAATTTAAATTTTGACCTTTTTTGAAATTTTTTCTCTCGTTCTCACGGTGCATTCAAGCCGGGGTGGTTGGCCCCCAGTAGAATCTTTCAAGCCTTTGGAAGATTCTTGTGCTTCAAAAATTTGATTTTTTTGAAAATTTAAAATCTAAAATTTTTTACCTTTGAAATTTTTTCTCACGTCCGTGCCGCACATACCGTTCGTAACGGTGTATTCAAGCCGGGGTGGTTGGCCCCCAGTAGAATCCTTCAAACCAGTTGAAGATTCTTGTGCTTCAAATTTTGATTTTTTTTTTAAATTTTAAATTTAAAATTTTTACTTTGAAAATTGTTTCTCTCGTTCGTGCCACATACACCGTTCGTATCGGTGTATCCAAGCCGGGGTGGTTGGCCCCCAGTAGAATCTATCAAGCCTGTTGAAGATTCTTGCGCTTTGAAATTTTAACTTTTTTTTTGAAATTTTTAGAATACTTCAAGCCTTTTGAAGATTCTTGTGCTTCAAAATTTTGATTTCGTTGAAATTTTTAAATTTAAAATCTTTTACTTTTGAAATTTTTTCTCTCGTTCGTGCCACATACACCGTTCGTATCGGTGTATCCAAGCCGGGGTGGTTGGCCCCCAGTAGAATCTATCAAGCCTGTTGAAGATTCTTGCGCTTTGAAATTTTAACTTTTTTTGAAATTTTTAGAATACTCCAAGCCTTTTGAAGATTCTGGTGCTTCAAAATTTTGATTTCGTTGAAATTTTTAAATTTAAAATTTTTACTTTTGAAATTTTTTCTCTCATTCGTGCCACATACACCGTTCGTATCGGTGTATCCAAGCCGGGGTGGTTGGCCCCCAGTAGAATCTATCAAGCCTGTTGAAGATTCTTGCGCTTCAAAATTTTAATTTTTTTTGAAATTTTTTGAATCCATCAAGCCTTTTGAAGATTCTAGAGCTTCAAAATTTTAATTTTTTTTGAAACTTTTTGAATCCATCAAGCCTGTTGAAGATTCTTCCGCTTTAAAATTTTAACTTTTTTTGAAATTTTTAGAATCCTTCAAGCCTTTTGAAGATTCTTACCTTTTTCTCGTTCGTGCCGCACACACCGTTCGTAACGGTGTATCCAAGCCGGGGTGGTTGGCCCCCAGTTGAATCTGTCAAGCCTGTTGAAGATTCTTGTGCTTCAAAATTTTGATTTTTTTTGAAATTTTTAAATTTAAAATCTTTTACTTTTGAAATTGTTTCTCTCTTTCGTGCCGCACACACCGTTCGTTACGGTGTATCCAAGCCGGGGTGGTTGGCCCCCAGTAGAATCCTTCAAGCCTTTTGAAGATTCTTGCACTTTAAATTTTTAACTTTTTTGAAATTTTTAGAATCTTTCAAGCCTTTTGGAGATTCTTGCGCTTTAAATTTCGATTTTTACTTTTGAAATTTTTTCTCTCGTTCGTGCCGCACGCACCGTTCGTTACGGTGTATCCAAGCCGGGGTGGTTGGCCCCCAGTAGAATCTATCAAGCCTGTTGAAGATTCTTGCGCTTTAAAATTTTATCTTTTTTGGAAAATTTTAGAATCATTCAAGCCTTTTGAAGATTCGTGCGCTTTAAATTTCGATTTTTTTTTACTTTGAAATTCTTTTTTTCTCTCGTTCGTGCCGCACACACCGTTCGTTACGGTGTATCCAAGCCGGGGTGGTTGGCCCCCAGTAGAATCTATCAAGCCCTTTGAAGATTCTAGAGCTTCAAAATTTTGACTTTTTTTGAAATTTTAAATTTAAATTTTTGACTTTTTGAGAGTCTCGTTTTGTTTTGTGAGTGCTTTAAGCCACGAGTTTTAAAATTCTTGGTTTCGTGTCGCTTCCTTGTCATTTATACAATTTTAAACGCACTTTGTGATGGCTTTGATGGAAGACTTCATTTTCGCGACTGATCAATTGGTCAAGTTTCACCAAGCGGCGAAAGAGGTGCCGGATCACGGGCACACACTGTCCGCTCTCGAAGTCAGAAAGTCAGAGTTAAGAGAACTGTGGCTCGGAGTCAAAGAAACCTATGCCCTATACATAAAAGGCGGCCCAAAGACAAGAGAAGCAGCAGTAGACCTTGAAGCCATAGAAACCAAGTATAAACTGTGCAACGAAAGTTATGTGGCATGCTCAGCACTTTTCCTAGATCACGAAGCACGACTGAAACCCGAGGGTACTGGCAAAAATTCGATAGCTGAACCAACATTCGCTCCTCGTCACCTCAAATTACCTCCATGTGAGACGGAGGTCTTCAAGGGGGATTATATCTCCTGGCCGGTTTTCCGAGATATGTTTGAGGCAGTCTACATTAAACACCCCCAGTTGGGTGAAGTAGAAAAACTCTTCCACCTTAGAGCCAAAACCAAAGACGAGGCTTATCGGATTGTCAGCCAATTTCCGCTAACCAATGCCAGCTTTTCTCTAGCCTGGGAGGCGTTGCGGGCTACGTATGAAAATACTCGAATCTTAGTCAACAATCAGGTAAAAAATATCTTTAACTTGCCAACAGTACATGAAGAGTCGGCCAAATTGATCCGAGCCCTTCAGAGTACTGTAAATGATTCGGTATCAACGTTGCAAGCGCATAAGGTTATAACACAAAACTGGGATCCGATTCTCGTCTTTGCGTGTTCAAGTAGACTGCCCAAAACTACCTTGACCCTTTGGGAACAATCCCTGGAGGACCCGACGAAGGTTCCAACCTGGCAGCAATTAGACTCGTTCTTAACGTCTCGCTTTCAGGTGCTGGAGTCCATTTCGGACACCACGTCGACAAAAGGCACAGGGCTTAATAGACTTCCCAAAAAGGAGACGAATGTTCGAAACAATAATAGAGTCAACACTTACCTTGCCAAAACAGGGGGGGGGGGGGGAATGCAAAATCTGTGCGGCTGCGCACTCCATTTATGAGTGTGCCAAATTTTCGGCAATGTCGATCCCAACGAGAATCCAAACGGTACGGCAGCACAAACTGTGCAACAACTGTTTAAGCGCGAGTCATACAAAGGTCGCTTGTACGAGCAAATATTCTTGTAGCCACTGCAAAAAACGGCATCACTCACTGTTGCACCTCAACGCTAACGAAAACGGAAATAAAATACAGTCCACTAATCTCCCTAGTGCAACAACAGCTCCTCAAATATCGGCGTCGTCACTTCCATTCGTGCCTCAAGCGTCGTTTCAAAACTTTCATGTCGGCGCTCCCAAGAAAATATTGCTTGCAACGGCACTAGTTTGCATTGTTGGCAAAGAATCCAAACACATAGTTCGCGCTCTTATCGACCCTGGTTCCGAAATATCCTTTATCTCAGAGGCAGTACAAAAGCGTTTGAACTTGCCCGTAACGGATAAGAATACAACCATTTCCGGAATCAGTGGGAATCTCGCCATAACGTCGAAAAAACTCTGTGCGTTTGCAATCACGTGCTTAGATGAAGCCCAGATCACCATTTCTGCCCAGGCAATTGTGCTTCGATCATTGACGAACAATCTGCCAGGTTCATCGTTTAGTATCATCGACCCTAACCTTTGTGGCGGCCTCAAACTGGCTGATCCCACGTTTAATAAATCGTCCCAGGTCGATCTGCTGATCGGTGCGGATTTATACCCATCGATCATAAGGAACGGTCTCCAACTTATCGCAGATTCCCTCGTGGCTCAGAACACAATGTTCGGCTGGGTACTGTCCGGACCAGTTCCGGAGTCGTTCCAATCGTTCAATACATTCGTAGTATCGAACAGTTCGAGTACTTCCAATCTGGATACTCAGCTACGAAAATTTTGGGAGCTCGAGGAACTGCCGTCCACAGTCATTCGGTCAACAGAAGACTGCTACTGTGACGAACTTTATAAAAACACAACTTCGAGACGTTCGGATGGGAGGTATGTTGTTCGTTTGCCGTTCAAGGCACAATCGTCAAAGGGCAAGTTAGGGTTCTCTAGACACATCGCACTAAGGCAGTTCTCTAGAGTCGAAAGATCGTTAGCCATGAAGGCGGAGCTCAAGTCTCAATATTCAAGCGTTATTTCTGAATACCTCACCCTTGGCCATATGCGGAAAGTACCTCCGATGGAAAAGATTGCAAAAGGTCAAGTAAACTCGTTCTACCTGCCACATCATGCGGTCATAAAGCCTGAAAGCACGACCACCAAAGTGAGGGTTATTTTTAATGCGTCTCAATCGTCGTCGAATGGGGTAAGTTTAAACGATTTGTTGTATCCAGGGCCCATATTGCAGCAAGATTTACCATCTCTCATCCTCCGCTGGAGATTTTATAAATTTGTCTTTAATGCGGACATTGAGAAAATGTACCGCCAAATCTTGGTCGACCCTAGAGATACTCCATTTCAACGAATCCTCTTTCGCAGTTCGCCAGAGTCCGAAATCGAAGACTTTGAACTTCAAACCGTCACTTTTGGTGTCAATTGTGCTCCATATCTGGCCATCCGCACCCTCTTGCAACTGGCAAAAGAAGGCAGAACCGTGTATCCCCTAGCGTCTAGAATCATTCAATCGGAGTTCTATGTCGACGATGTTCTATCTGGTGGTCACTCTCTCAGTTCGGCTAAACAGGCACAAATCGAACTTATAGCGTTGCTTAACTCAGCTGGGTTTCCACTACGTAAGTGGACCTCAAATTCGTCTAGCTTACTTAACCATTTGCCACCAGAACATGTGCTGAACGAAAGTTTCTTGAAGCTCGATGCTGACAGCACCACAAAAACACTAGGGGTACGATGGAATGCCAAAGGAGACAATTTTTACTTCACCACGCAACGCATTCCACTGTCGACAAATCCGACCAAAAGAGAGGTCTTCTCTCAAATTGCTCGTCTTTTCGATCCTGCGGGGTGGTTGGCCCCCGTAGTGATAATCGCCAAAACATTGATGCAACGCGTTTGGGCTGAGCACACTGAGTGGGACGAGCGTATCAGCCCTGAATCATTTGCCACTTGGAAAGAGTTTGCGGAGTCATTACCTGAAATACAGGTTATAGAAATCCCCCGTTGGGTTGAATACTCGCCCACTGTGGAGATTCAGTTTCATGGCTTCTGTGACTCTTCCGAGAAAGCATATGCGGCAGCGCTTTATATACATGCAAGTCACCCTAATGGAGAAGCATCCTCCTACTTGATGTGTGCGAAGTCCAAAGTTGCCCCTCTAAAGACGGTCTCTTTACCGCGTCTGGAGCTGTGTGGAGCACTTTTGCTTTCAAAAATGATAAAATTTTACTAACCCAATTTTCCAGTTCAGACATATCAAATCTTTTTGTGGACAGCCTCATCCATAGTTTTGGCCTGGCTCAAAAAACCTCCGTGCGTTTGGAAAACCTTTGTTGCAAACCGTACCAGTGAAATACAGGACAATGTCGGCAACGCAGTTTGGAAGCACGTCAGATCTGCCGAAAATCCCGCGGACTTGGCCACTCGAGGTGTAATGCCATCCGATCTGAAGCAGAATCGTATGTGGTGGCAGGGCCCATCATGGCTCTGTGAACCAGCCTCTCAATGGCCGGTGGCATTACCAGACGCTCCACGTACTGAAGATCTAGAGCAGAAAGAGGTTTCCTCGTTAGTGGTCCAGCCAAATTTTCAGAGTCCTCTAGTGGGACTAACAGGCATTTCTCTCGATGATTCTGAGCAAAACACCCACTCATTGGTAGCCCAACAAGAACCAGAAGATGTTCTTGACCGTTTTTCGACGTTATCCCGCGCTATGCGTGTATTGTGCTATGTTTTTCGCTTCTTCGGGTCTGTCTCAAAGCAACAGCCCAGCAAATACAAGTCTCGTGACATCTCGCAACCAGAAATGGAGTTTGTGAAAATTCGTCTAATCCGACTGGCTCAAGAAGCTCACTTTTCGACAGAATATTCTCTGCTTGCAGCTGGCAAGCCAGTGTCAACGAAAAGTTCTATTTTGTCCTTTAATCCATTTTTGGATTCAAACAAGCTTCTTAGAGTCAATGGGCGACTTTCGAACTCAGACATTTCGTACAATGAACGTCACCCTATAATACTACCCTTTGAATCCCGTTTTGCTTGCCTCCTGGTTCAATTCATTCATGAGATTTCTATGCACGGTGGCAACTCTTTAATGGTGCGACTAACACGACAAAGTTTCTGGGTACCAAGACTCCAAATTCTGGTTAAGTCTTGCATCCGTCGTTGCACCATATGCGCGACCAACAAAAGAGACTTAAGCAAGCAGATGATGGCTGCCCTACCGCCCGAAAGAGTTACCTTTTCTCCACCGTTCACATTTACTGGAATCGACTTCGCGGGTCCCTTCACCATCAAGAGTTTCAATGCACGGAATTGTCGTATGACCAAAGGGTATGCATGTGTGTTTGTCTGCTTTTCCACCAAGGCAATTCACCTTGAAGCGGCAAGTGATTTGTCATCGGAAGTGTTCCTCGCGGCCTTTGCCAGATTCACCTCTAGACGAGGTTTACCTAAAGAAGTGTTTTCCGACAATGGAACAAACTTTACAGGTGCCGATGCAATTTTGCGCAAGGAGTTTAAGAAGTTTGTAGGCACCATTCCCAAAGAAACGAGCCTTAAGTATGGCGTTCAGGGTTTGAAATGGAATTTTATTCCACCCGGGGCACTTCACATGGGAGGTCTATGGGAAGCCGGCGTTAAAAGTTTCAAAAGCCATTTAAGAGGGCTGGGGACCAAGGCCAAATTTACGTTCGAAGAATTTGCAACGGTTTTAGCACGTATCGAAGCATGTTTGAACTCGCGTCCAATATCGTCCATGTCCACAGATCCCTCTGATCTGTTGGCATTGACGCCGGGGCATTTTTTACGCGGCGGTCCGCTTTTATCTTTTCCGGAACCGAATCTGGCCGATGCAAATTTATCGCTAATTAATCGGTGGGAAAAAGTAAAATGCCTCCAACAACAGTTCTGCCACAGATGGAAGGATGAACACCTCAAGGAACTACATCAACGACACAAATGGAAAACACCTCAAACCAACATTAAAGTTGATGATTTGGTCGTCATTAAAAACGAAAATCTGCCATCCACCGAATGGCGTCTAGGTCGTGTTATAAATATACACCCGGGTTCCGATGGTCGAGTCAGAGTTGCAACATTAAAGACCCTAAACGGAGAAATAGTCCGCCCCATAGTAAAACTGTGCCTATTGCCTATTAACTAAATTGCCAATTAAACAAAATTTCACTTACTTTATTTTCAGTAATATTTTTTTGGCGTATTTCGCCAAGGGGGGCGGTAATGTTCATACAACTCCAGTGTGAACAGTGCCTAACTCAAAATCTAGGCAACTGATAGTTCGCCCTCTAAAATAACTTCATCTAAAGTAAAATTCTACTACATTTTGCCTGAAAAGTGTTTCGTCGCATAGCGACGGGACGGCATTATCATTTCAACCACCATCCAGCACAGATCAAAATTAAATTCTCTTGGGCCATCTGCCATTTTTTTGTTGGTTTTCTTTTAAGATTTTTTTTATCTTCAAAATTATAAATTTCACCTTTTCGGCCTTAATTGTTTCTAAGAAAATCCTTATTTTGTGTACATCAAATAATAAAAGAACGACAATCCTACGTGTAATAAAGTAATATAACAAAAGAAAGAAAAAATAACAAAATTTGTTTCACTGCGGAGAGAAGAATTCTTGGTGGGGCAATTTTGGTTAGCGTCATTTGCATTTGTGGTCGCTGAATCATCTTTAACCTGGTTCGTGGTTGTGGAGCAGCTATTAACTTGTGAGCCACACGAGCAGATATTGAATAACTTTGAAGATTGTTTTAGTTTCCAAAAATTTAAAGTTCAATTTGAACAATATTTAAGTAAATTTGAAAATAGTTTTATTGCGCAAAATTGAATTTTTTATAAAGTAAGAAATTCGAGTTGATGTTAGTTACTAGGAGATATGTCTCATCCTGAAGATAGGCCTCACAGTACAAGATATCCTAGTCGAACCACAAGACAGACTTATTCAAATTTAAACCAGAATAAACAGTATAATAAGCGTAAATCCAAGAATCTTCCTGAAATGGCAGATTCCCAAGCTAATGAAGGAGTTGCTCCTTCCGTTGACCCAACTGCAAACGTTTCAGACCCTCGTCAATTACCCAGGTTGTTTGGTGCAGTTAGAGGTTTACCGGCGGTACCAACACCATTTAGACCTAATGTTGCTAATGAAGACGACAATAACGGAGAAGTAACGTTTATTACAGTAACGGAGAAGTTGAGAGATTTGAACATTACGTTCACGACGTTGTTTCAGGAACTATAGGTCTCAGTCGCACTGAGGACCGTAGGTTTATTCAAGAAGAACTTGATAAGACAAGACAAATTCTTCGTCAAGAGTTGGCGTCTATAGTCACTGAGGCTCTCAATAAATCCTCGAGCAGCCCCATAAATAGAAACCCAACCGCTGAAAGGGACTTGGCCTCTTTTCCAACTCCCAACGTACCAAAAATGTGGTACGTTGGGAGGTACTTCAGCTAACCCTCCACGGACTAACCCAGCTATGAATGAACCAATTATTCCCGTCAATATGCCTCGCAGCTCCAATGTAGACCATTTCTTATCTCAGTTCAGAAATTTGAATATTAGTGACCCTTCACCCCCATCAGGGTCAGATCTTCCAACAACATTCCATGCACCTTACGTTGGTGGAAGGTATCCAAATTATCACAAGTGGGATTTACACTATGATAATAAAAACATGGATGATGGTTGATGATATCTTATTTCTGTTTCTTATGATGATGTTGTGAAAAATTTTCACTTTTTCGTAACGGGACCAGTTAAAACTTGGTACTGGATTTATGTGAAAAGAAATCCTTCAGTGAATTGGTCTACCTTGCGACTTGCACTCATAGAACAGTACCGAAGTCTTGACATCGATTTTGAACTGTCTCAAGTTGAATTAAATGTTGGAACTGCAACGAATCCGGACATACTTATATCTATTGTCCACTTGATCAGCGCATTCTATTTTGTTACAAATGTGGTCTCGAAAATACGACCGTCCCTAAATGCCCTAAATGTTCGGGAAACGTTTCAAAGAGCACTCTTTCGACCGAAGAGAAGTGCTCAAGGAAACCGGATCCGGCGAACTAATTCAAAGCGAAGATCAGTCTCCTTCTTTCAGAGTATTGCAACGCTCTGAAAATCTTCTTCCTCTTAAGGATATAGAGCAACGAAAGCCAAAGATAGCCCAACAGCCACCGAAAAGCCTTCATCAACGCCTAGAAGAATATTATAAAGCTAGAAATCGAATTTTCGGTACTACTAGTGCCCCGATCTCGTCGAAAGTAAATCGGTTAAGGGAACGTTTTTGCAGTAAACGACAACTACACCGGTCTGTTGCTACAACTACATTATTATGTTCAAATAATGACCCGCGCCCGTACGTCACGGTACAAATGTTTGACAGAGATTGGCTTGGCCTATTAGATAGTGGTGCCAGTGTAAGTTGCATAGGTTCAAAAGGTGTCCAGTTCTTAAAAGAGAACAGTATAGCTCTAAAGAAATTGTCTGCAGCAGTAACAATAGCTGATGGTAAGAAACAGGATATTGTGGGATTGGTAGTAGTCAAAATAAAATTCAAAAAGTTAACTAGAGACCTTACGCTTTTGGTAGTTCCATCTTTAACCCAAGAATTGTATCTTGGCATTGACTTTTGGGAAAAATTCAATATTGCTCCGAACTTGATCCCAAAAACTCAAAGTCATTCTTTAGAGTTAGAAACCATTTCAGTAAGCAACGATGTTTTGGGAAATGAGTGTCAGAGAGGAAGTGCGCTCTCGGTTGCACATGAGCTGACAGATGAAGAGTCGTTGGAGATAGAAAATGTCATAAACATGTTTCCTTCATTTTCAAAGAAAGGTTTGGGAAAAACGTGTTTGGAAGAGCACCTAATAGATACCGTGGACCATGCGCCAATAAAACAGCACCACTACCCAGTGTCTCCAGCGGTAGAAGCCCTGCTAGACGTGCAATTGAAGCGCATGCTTGATATGGACGTTTTCGAAAAAAGGAATAGCTCCTGGAGCTCCCCCGTCGTTCTAGTCAAACGTGGAGAGAAAATGCGGATGTGTATCGACTTTCGCAAAGTCAACGAAAAAACGAAAAACGATGCATATCCGATGCCGCACATTTCTGCCATTCTGGGTCGACTTGCCGATACCTTTTATATTTCGAGCGTTGACTTAAAAGATGTGTTCTGGCAAATACCGCTGGAGCAAAGCTCGCGGGAGAAAACAGCGTTCACGGTCCCCGGTAGGCCGTTATATCATTTCAAAGTTATGCCCTTCGGTCTTTGCAACGCTCCTCAACGTCTCTGTCGGCTCATGGACAAAGTCATTCCGCATGAGTTACGAACCAAAATCTTTGTGTATCTAGATGACTTATTGATTTTCTCAACTACCTTTGAAGAGCATGTGAAACTTTTGAAATTGGTTGCAGAAAAACTTCAAGATGCAGGACTCACTATAAATGTTTAAAAGTCCAAATTTTGCTATAAAGAGGTAAAATATTTAGGGTTCATAGTAGGACATGGTTTGTTGAAAGTAGACCCGGAGAAAGTATCAGCGATTAACGACTTTCCTATACCGCAAACAGTCCGGCAAGTCAGACGCTTTCTAGGAATGGCGGGCTGGTATCGAAGAGTTGTTCGAAACTTTTCTACACTAACCGCAGATATATCGGACACTATAAAGAAAGGAGTAAAGTTTAACTTTGGGGAGAAGGCTATCCAGTCATTTAATGCGATTAAAGAAATGCTAACATCGAAGCCAGTTTTAGTCAATCCCGATTATACGAAACAGTTTATTCTTCCTTGCGATGCTTCGTCAACGGGAATAGGGGCAGTCTTGTGCCAAAAAGACGATAATGGGGATGAAAGACCTATCTTTTACTTTTCGCACAAACTTAACGATGCCCAGAAGAATTTTTCCGTTACGGAGCGAGAGTGCTTAGCAGCCGTATTGGGTATAAAGAAATTCAGACCTTACATCGAGGGGTACAAATTCAAGGTGATTACAGACCATGCCAGCCTGAAGTGGCTAATGGGCTTGAAGGACCTAAGAAGAAGATTGGCCCGGTGGAGCCTAGAACTGCAAGGATATGTTTTCGACATAGAGCACCGGAGAGGCAGTCTAAATGTAGTACCTGATGCACTCTCCCGTGCATATGAAATTGAAGCGATAGGCTCAGCCTCGAAAGAATCTTGCGAAGTGCTGCATTTAGACTTGTCTGCCCCGAGCTTTCAGTCGAAAGAGTATCGGCAAATTTTAGAGACAGTCGAAAAGAATAAAGATCAGTTGCCTGACCTTCGTCTTTCCGGCGGTTATGTTTACAAAAAAGTAAGGCATAGCACTGGCAACCCGCTTCAAGATGATCTAACTTGGAAGCTGTGGGTTCCTCCGGGACTCGTCAATGACTTGGTCCGTCTTGCGCATTGTCCACCGAGGGCTGCGCATGGTGGTTTGGCCAAGACTCTTTATAGATTGAAACAGCAGTTTTACTGGCCAAATATGGCTGCACAAGTCAAGGAATTTGTCTCTAACTGCGATATCTGTAAAACTACTAAAGCACCTAATATGATTCTTAGAGCTCCAATGGGAAAAACCTTTACAGTAGATCGTCCTTTCCAACACTTATATATAGACTTTTTGTGACCTTACCCGCGCTCTAAATCTGGAAACACCCATATATTTGTTGTATTGGACCAACTTACAAAATTTGTATTTATTAAAGCTCTTAAAAAAACAACGTCCGACACCGCTCTTAATTTTCTTCTCCAGGGAATTTTCCTAACCTTTGGTGTTCCCGAAACCCTTTTATCAGATAATGGAAAACAATTTATTAGTAAGGAGTTTGGTAAATGTATGAACCGTTTTGGAATAACTCATTTGAAAACCGCTTCCTATTCGCCCCAGGCCAACGCCAGTGAGCGGGTCAACCGTTCCATTTTGGCGGCTATCCGTTCATATATCGACACTGACCAATCGAATTGGGACGTTAATCTTCCTTATATCGGTTCGGCATTAAGAACTGCGTTGCACTCGGCGATAGGTATGTCACCTTACGAGGCACTCTTTGGGCAGCGAATGATGGAGCACAGTAGCGATTACTCAATTTTAAGGGATTTAGACGGGCTTAACAACTCAGAGTTAGAAATTTTACCAAAAGCATCCAAAATGAACATTCTGCATTCTTACATTAAAGATTCTCTCGAAAAAGCTCATCAAACCTATGAAAAGGTTTATAACACCCGGAGTACCGCTATCAAATTCAAAGTGGGAGAAACGGTTTATAAGAGAAATTTCGTATTAAGTGATGCAAATAAGGGAATCAATGCAAAGCTTTCTCCAAAGTTCTGCAAGGCAATAATTCACAAGGCAGTAGGTAATAATTTGTTCGAATTGGTTGATGAAGCTAGTAAAAGCTTATACAAAAGATATCCGAAGATAGACGAGCAGATAATTTGTATAAATAAAGACGATATAGTATTTAAAAGAAGTAGGTATAGTAGTAGAAAACATATTTAGTAAAAGAAGAGCCTGAACACGAGACTCTTGAGATGTAAGGGGGTATCAGTATTTGTTCGACTACCAATCATTTCCATTCTTGAAATTTTATTCACCTGGGTTCTAAAATTTCAAGTTCTGTAGAAAGCTCTTGCTACACCAAAAACAAATTTCCATCGATATGGCTATTTTCATTGCAACAGCAATGTGTTTCCGCCTTTAACTACAGGCACCCCGAATTTGGGATTCTGGTCTGGGAGAACCTTTCGCCCAGGTTATGGCAAAATTTTAACCGTTCATAGATGGGTGAGTTTTGACCAGAAAATTATCAAACAGAGTTATTCATAAAGAATAAATCATCCTTTTCCAAGAAAGTCAAAAATTTAATTTTTTTGATCAGAAATGGTACTTGTTATCGCATTTGAAGTTTCGCTATAATTCTGGGCGGGAGAAATATCTTGATAGACCAGATCATTTTCCAACTCAATTTGGATGCTAATGAAGCTACATGGAAGTTGAGTTGAAACTGAGTCGTTTTCACCAACTTGGTGTATCTAAATATTCGAAGAGGAAAAATACTCAACAGGCATTAAAACAATAACATTTCTCTACGAGTGCTTCTGAATTGCCTTTTAAATTATAAAATCTATTAGAAAACGACTTAATGTACATAGATATCGAAAAGTTTTTCATTCTCAATAATTTTCAACCCATCTTAAATTCAATCTCCGTGTAAACACCGATTCAACTTGTCGCGAAAAATTATAGCGACAGCGAGGTGCGATGATATATGGAAAAGTAACGCCAAGTTAAGAGGAAGGCAGACACAAAAAAAGATTTAGGCAATACCATTATTCGACAAACTAATTTCATCGTGGTTGCTGGTTGGTCGCCGGAGAAAAAAGTGAAAAGAAAAGAAAAGGAGAAAAGTAAAATCAAAGTGCGCGCAAGGTGAAAAAAGGAAGAAAAAACTCAGTTGAACGCGCTTAGTTAAGGAGTATAAGTTATTTCGTGTGCCGTCCATAAAGCAAGGAAGAATAATTGTAAAATATTTTGCTGGCTGTGACGATCCGATTGAAAATCAAATTTCAATCGAAGTTCCACATAAGCCGTAGTTAATCTTCAGCAACCCCTGCGCAGGAAGCCAAGTAAGTAGCCAAAACTTTGGGATACCTACGTAACCACGTGCAGCACCATCGTCGTCGACTGCCTACAAAAATTGGCCTAACTGCAATTGCGCATTCGAAGAGCCTTGACGATCCTATTGAAATCTCAATCGACGTTCCACACAAGCCACCTCCGTTGTCTGGAGGAAGTAATAGTCACCACCAGCATCTTCTGCAGCTGATTGTGAAGAGCCGATTGTCTAATAATCGAACTGCCACAGTACTCATCGACCGCCGCTACTTACAACGTACGAAATCCTCACTATCATCAGCACCTCAGTCGTCATTCGCCTACCTACCTAAAATTGGCTGACCTTCAACTACATCTACGACTGGCTGTGATGACCCGATCGCATGTCGATCGACGTTCCGCATAAGACCATCGACTTTCTCACTGCAAACCAAAACAACAAAACCACCACCAGAGTAAGTTCTACCCAACAACGCATGCCAAATCTTCGACTAGCTGTGACGATCCGATTGAAATTTGTAAATTTCAATCGATGTTCCACATAAGCCTATGTACTATATTATAACCCGAGTAATCTACACTTGCGTTGGATATACATATAAATTTGGTTGGTTTGGTACATACATACGAGTGGTGCCTTGGCTGGTTTCACACCTCAATTTTGTTGGTTTTGTCGTGGGAAATTTCAAGGGCGCATTTTCCGTTCACGTTTTTGGAAACTGCTACCATCCATTTCGCTGTCGTCGTCGTCGCGTCGTCGCCATCTAATGGATTTAATTAAGTATCTTTAATTTTTTTTTTTTAATATTTTTCAATTGCCATGAAATTTTAAAGCGGCCATACTTTATCAAATGTAAACTCATTGCCAATGCATTTCTTCTTTTTAATAACCATTACTAGATAAACGAGCTTCGTCAATTCGAACCCGGAAAGGAATGCGGTGCACCTCATCTCCCCCTTCTTGGAAGCGGATTGGGAAAAAGGGAAGCCAGCACCTGTTAGAAAGTAGTGAGTCCCATTGAAAAGGGTAAGTCGTTTGATGTTATATTGACAAAATAAAAGAAGAAACATTGGAATTAAGTTAGGTAAAGAGTTTACAAGGTCGATGTTAAAGTCATTGCTTGTTTCATACTAAATTTTCTATTGCTTGTTTTCCAACTAAATTTTTTCTTGCTGGCTTCGTAAAATTGAAAGAACATATTATTAGAAGATATGATTGCTTGTTTTCCAACTAAATTTTTTTTTGCTGGTTTCGTAAAATTGAAAGAACATATTATAAGAAGATATGATTGCTTGTTTTCAAACTAAATTTTTTTTTTATCTATGTATGTAGGTACTACCTAAGTCGACAATGGTTGTAGTTTAACGAAAATAAATAGAATTGTGAATATTTTGTATATTTCGTGGTTCATAATTCCGGTTTTGAGTTGATGAGAATTATATTGGTTGGTTTTCGTGTTCAGGTAGATTTAGTTGTGGATATGAGTTCTATACTCTGTCCAACAAAGATTGTCAGTACAGGGAAGATAGGACGTTGGCATCCCACTTTGGCTGCAACATATTGCATAAGTCTATCACACGTGAAAGCTCTTTCAGCGTTCCCATAGCATGTATAAAAAATCATACTAAATCGCTTCAAAATGAGAGAGAAAAGTACCAGCGCTACCACTTTTGCTTTTTAATTTCACAATTACGATTTAAACCAAAATATGATCATCTTTTTCCACACCACCATGAGGTAAGATAATAGGTGCGTTTTTTTTTTAAAGGTATCCCCAGTAGGCCTAATCCTTTTTTAACAAAAACAACATAAATAACAAAAAATAAATATAACTTCATTTATTTAAAAATAATCTATTTAACAATATAAAAATATACATTTCATAACAAAAACATCATAAAATAATTTTAATTTAAATAATTGGATACTTACATCTATTCAATATAGAAAAAGATCTTAATTACAATCTGACGAGTAGTTGCTAGTGCTACTATCTTCGTTCAGATTTATAACTAGCCTTTCTGTGGCTTCTTCGGTGAAAACATCCATCGCCCACATTTTCGGCTCAACAATATTTATAACGTGTTGCACACAGTTATCCCACTTGACGTTGTCAACATTATCAAGTGCTATTGTTAATAACTCCTTGATTTCGGACATTTTAAATGTTTTGTTTCAGCTTGCTACACATCCTTTCACCTGAGCCCAAACCAATTCTATTGGGTTGAGTTCACAGTGATAAGGCGGTAAACGAAGCACTTCATGTCACGCGGCTTGAGCCAATTCGTCAACAACATACCTTTCATAATTGGATTTTCTTCGTTTGACGATTTCCAACAACTCTGCTTTCACCATATCGTCTTCGAAACTTATGGCATTGCTTCTCAACCAATTTCTTATGTCTTCTTTTTTCGTTGAGGTTGAAGGCGCCTTATTTTGTTTTCTGGAATGGTATGAAGCATTGTCCAATACGATGACGGAGTTGGGTTCCAATCCTGGCAAAATACTCTTAAACCATTTTTCGTAGACTTCTGAGTTCATATCCTCGTGGTAGTCACCGCTCTTATTTGAAACAAAACTTAAAAGCCCATCTCTGAGGAAGCCAGTAGAACTTCCAATGTGGCTTATGATCAATCTTTTTCCTTTTCCCGATGGTGCTTTTAATCCCGTTGATAGGCCTTCAACAAATGCCTGGCGTGGTGTTTTTATATTTGGGTCAATCCAAACATGTTGACGAGTATGCCCTTCATTAATCCAAGTTTCGTCAGTGAAATATATTTTCTTTTCTTCTTCTCTATATTTTTTTACTTGTCGCAGGTATTTCCGTCTCCACGAAACAATGTCACTTCTCTCCAACAGAATACTTTTCCGCTGACGTTTGACAAATTTGAATCCAAGATCCTTCTTTAAAATCGTGTGGAGGGTTGACCTGCTTATTGTGGATATGTTTGGACTCAATCGCACCTCCGCCAATATTTTGTCAAGTGTAGGGATTTCATTATTCATAAAGAAGTGATGTACTAAATGTCTAATGGCGCATTTATCGAAGTCATCGGTAATTTTTTTCAGACCGCACTTATTTTTCTTCTTAGGCGGTGAATTGTGGCCATTGTTTTCTTTTTCATTTAAGGCCCTGTAAACAGTTCGATCTGCTACACAAAAAACTCTTGCAGTGTGCTTTACAGCAGCCGATTTATTTTTAAAATTTTCTTGAAAAGTTTCCACCGATTTGACTATTTTTTCCTTTTCCTGTGCACTTAGATCTCTTTTTGTTGTTAAAGCCATTTTCTTGTGCCTCTTAACCACAATATTTCACCAAACAAACACTTTGTAATAATAATACACTTTTTTATCAATTTTGCACTTCACTTCTTTGAACACAATTTCCCACAACACAAATACTTTGTAATAATAAAACACTTTTTTATAATTAAACACTTTCTGTGATCAAACACTTTTTATAAATCACTTGCACTTCACTTATTAACAAAACAACCCGAATAACGAATCCTTCCTGAAAGACAGTTGTAATCAGTGGCGACACACGTGCATGAAAATAATATTGTCGTTCAATATATTTTTCATTTCCAACGTCCCACATCATTTTTCATAACGGATTTAAATGGCTTTTCTGTACAACCAAAGTGAGAAATATCATTATATAGTTGCATTATAACGTATTTGCACACAAAAGAAAAAAGTAAAACAACATACACTGATGGCAGTACTTACATATTAAATTTATCTCAAAAGCTTCAGAAAAGCATTATTTTTCAAAGTTCTTTTACAAACTCTGAAGGAAGAGTTGTATTATTTCGGTCATATTTGGTCATGGCAACGCCGTCTGAATGTACGCATTCTCATTGCACTCAGCAAATAAACGAGGGTTGAATAGCAAACACAAGTCATTCTGCGATCGACTGTGTGGCAGACAAGTTGTATGGGGGACTTTCGCAAAATTTTTATTAAAACTACATGAAAAACTCATAGGTAGGTCAGTGGGTTGTTTTTATTTCAGTGGGCGCTACGTACATTATTACTTGTGTGGTGTCCTGAGAGCGTTGACAGGCACCACAGTTTCGAAAAAAGCTCTCCCATAAGGCCTGTACTGACAATCTTTGTTGGACAGAGTATAGTTCTCAATAAGAGGCAATATAGGGATGTGTAGAGTCGAGGTAGGATGGTAGGGATAGGATAGTTTAGCGTATGTGACTGAGTGGTCGCATGTGTTTGTATAAGGGGCCGTTGCTTAATAGGTAGAACATAGCATAGGCGTAGGACGAAGGGAAGGGATAGTTCTGAGAGGTTATTTACAGCTTTTCCTCTCACTGAATATCAATGTCAGCTTTGTTGGTGAATGCGAAGCGAAATTCGGACCGTAGGAAAGTAAAGTTCTGGTTAGTTGGCAACCTTGTGTGTATCAACAAGTGTATTTCTTTCGCTCCATCAATCTTGCTATTTAATCTCTCCTATACGGTCTTAAATAATACAAAACATATTTTAAAAACTCTAATCAAGTCAATTGTGTATTAAAATAGTGAAATTTCGCTGTGTTAACTTACTTTTTAGTGCATTTTTGAACTTTTGTGTAAAACAAATTCGGTAAGAAGTAAACAATCCTGTTACCCCCATATAAGCAGTGTATAAAGTTTATCTTCTGAATCCCTTTTGCATTCTGTCTTAAGACATAATATTCGCATCGTTAGTGGCGTGTGCTTTCAGAAAAGTGGTAAAAAACCTTTGTGAAGTCAATAGTAGTGGAGTTATTCGCTGTTTTATGAAATAACCAATTATCTTTATTTGACACTTAATTTTATGGTTGCCAGATACCCTTAAAATTTTTAAGTACAAAAATATTATATCTTTGTGTAGCTCACGTAAAACGCCCTCATTTAATTAATTGTGAAAATAAAAAAAATAAAACATGGATTGTTGCATGATTTGTAAAAATGAATCCAATGAAGTAACTGTTTCCTGTGCAGTGTGCTTGCAGTCATTCCATGCTAAATGCATTGGAATTAAAGGCAAAGACGCTGACAAGTTTTTATCAGTTTCTGGTTTACGTTTTTACTGTACTAAACACGAAAAACTCTCAGTTGATTATTTATACTGGAAAATTATTAAACTGCAAAAGCTTTTCAAAAATATTTCAATGATCTTTTCAGAATTGCAAGCTACTTTTGATTTTGAAATACCAACTCAAATGACTTGTGCTTTTGATAGTATTGAGAGTACAATTCTGCCATTAAATGTTCCACAACAAAAACAACAGCAACAGCCTTTAATAATGCTGACTCCTACACCCAAACCAACTGAGCGAGAATCTCTGAATCGAACTCAGCCGCAGCAACACTTAAAACCAAACCAAAACCAGGTAACAAATAAACAACAGATACAAGAAAAACCCCAACAACAACAAAAGAGGCAAGAAAGTTCTGAAAATCTACAAAAACAAGTGTCTATTACTTCTGCAATGCAACAGCAGTCTAATAGAAAGCTACGCTCAGGTTCCGCTAAAAATCCCCAAACGGTAATAGCAACTACTTCTTCTCAAGATTCTAGTCGATCTCCCAATCGATCCAACGGAGTTTCCATTACCGGGCCTCCAGGTTCCCCAATAGCTTCCGTTATGGATGAGGGGATTTCTGACCAGGGAGTGGACTTCACTGTTGGGATTGATACCGGATCGAATGCTGTTGAAGAGCTTGTAGCCATACCTCCTGTCAAGAGCCTTTTTCTATCTCGTCTTTCGCCTAATACTACTGAAAGTATGATCCAGAATTATATATTCAAAAAATTTCCGTCCCACGACCTTAATTGTCTAAATATTAGAAAGTTTGCAATGGCTCATCAAAAGGACTACTCATCTTTTGAAATTAAAGTTGGTAGAGATTTGGAGCTTTTTAAACTTCTAAATAACAGTAAATTGTGGCCTTTGCACACAGTCGTTCATGAGTTTTTTCGTGCCAGAAAGCGTGAAATCGCGGAACACTAATAAAAATCATCTCTATTGCTACTATCAAAATGTTGAAGGATTGAAAACTAAATTAATTTCTCTCCATACATTAAGTTTTTCTTTGGATTATGATATAATATTTTTCACTGAAACTAATCTGGATTCAACGGTTCTTAGCTCTGAAGTGATGAATGATGAGTACAAAATTTTCAGAGTAGATCGTTCGTTAGAAAGTAGCAATAAGAAATCAGGTGGTGGGGTTTTAATAGCACTCAGATCTAATCTAGAAGCTAAATACATGAAGCTGCGTGACTTAAATGTTGAGATGGTTTGTGTGGAAGTTGATCTCAAATCCATCAATGCATATTTATTCAAAGTTTATATTCCACCGAGATCCGATCCCTTATTGTACGAATCCTGTTTCAACAATATTGCAAATGTGATGGATCATGCGAAGCCATGTGATAAATTTATCATTTGTGGTGATTTCAACATGCCAGAGATTTCCTGGACGAAAAATGGAGACGAAAATATAAATTACTTTTTACCAACTTCGTTGATCTCAATTTATGTCGACTTTATGGACAAAGTAGCAACCCTCCCTTTGTTTCAGTTTAGTGGAATTCGGAACGAACTTCAAAGAAATCTGGATCTTATTTTATGTGATGATCCAAATGGACTTCTTGTCCACCGAGCTGATCCAATTCTAAATGAAGTTAAATACCATCCAGCCCTCGAGTTTCAGTTCGAAATATCAGCTCCTAAGCATGACTTCACAACCAACAACTTTAAACTTAAATTTGATTTTAAATCAGCTGACTTCACTGGGTTAGACAATACACTTTCTGACATAAACTGGAACGTTAAGTTCCAAAATATGGACTTGAAATCCATGGTGGATACCTTTTATTCAACCTTGTTTGAGTGTTTTGCTTTACACATTCCACAAAAGCGGATTAGACCGAAAAGATACTCTTTTAGTCCGTGGTTCGGAGCTGAATTGCGGAAACTTAAAAACTATAAAACCTCTCTACACAAAAAATTGAAAAGGAGATTCTGTATAAATACTTACAATAGCTTCACTGTAGCCAGGAAAGAGTTGGCAAGAAAAACATCGATTGCCTATGAAAGGTATATCTTCACGGTTAAATCTAATTTAAAAACGAATCCCTCATTGTTCTGGAACTTTATTAAAAGGAAACGGAAACAGACATCAGATCCTTCTTCCCTCTCTCAGGAAAACAAGTTATCCACGAGTGACTCCGAGATTTGCAACACGTTTGCAGAATACTTTAAAACAGTTTACAAATCCAGTGAGGATAGTGAAGATGATATTTTCCTGACAACAATCAACACAAATATTTTACAAGCTCCGTCTTTTATTGAAAGTGATGTAGAAGCTGCTTGTCGGAAAGTCAAAGACTCTTTTTTACCTGGCTATGATGAAATTCCAGGATGCATACTACGAAGATGCTCCAAATCTTTGTGTAGAGTCTTATGCTCTCTTTTCAACAAGTCCATGCATGATTCAATTTATCCCGATATTTGGAAGAAATCATACATTTTACCCCTTTACAAATCTGGATCTCGAACTATTGCTTCCAACTACAGGGGGATTGCAAAACTGAGCTGTATTCCAAAACTCTTTGAATCACTCATGGTAAACTTTATGTTTTTTAATTTGAAACCATATATTTCACCACATCAACATGGGTTTTTCGGTGGAAGATCCATTGTTTCAAATTTAATGGAGCTAACGTCAAACATCTCTACAGGATTCGCGAATGGCCAACAAACTGATGTTGGTTACTTTGATTTCTCAAAAGCATTTGATCAACTGAATCATCGTATACTGATAAAAAAGTTGGATCAACATGGCTGTGTTGGTTCTCTTCAGAAATGGTTTCTTTCATACTTGAATGGTCGAACCCAATACGTAAAATTTAAAACTTGTTTTTCAACAGCGATAGATGTTACATCTGGTGTACCACAAGGAAGTCATTTAGGACCTCTCCTTTTTTTATTATACATAAATGACTTGCCTGATGTGCTCCATCACTCAAAGATTCTCCTATACGCCGACGATGCCAAGATATTTTTATCGTATTCAAATCCTACGGATTCTTCGTACTTACAAAACGACTTTGATGCTCTTCTGAGATGGACTGCGATTAACAAATTATCACTGAATAATTCAAAGTGTAAGATTATGACTTTCTCTCGTAGGTCTTTGGTTCACCAAGTGGATTTTGTGTTGAACGGGCAGTTACTAGAACGATGCGAAAAGTTCAATGATCTCGGAGTGCTTTTTGATGGAAAGCTTACTTTCAATGACCATATTGACTACGTAGTCAACAAAGCAAAATCAAGACTGGGAATGATTAAGCGTTGGTCGAAAGAACTTAACGACCCATATGTTACAAAGTCTCTTTATGTTGGACTCGTACGAAGCTGCTTAGAGTTCGCTTGTCAAATTTGGTCTCCTACATATGCTACCCATATTCAAAGGATAGAATCAGTCCAGAAACAGTTTCTACTATTTGCACTTCGCGATTTAAACTGGAATCATCGCTTTTTGCTTCCACCATATCGTCATAGGTTGTTGTTATTGCAAATGAACACACTAGAAGACAGGAGGAAGGTTTTCAATTACTTAACAACGTTAAAAATCATCAATGGAGAAATATCGTCACCATATTTACTTTCCCTAATCAAATTTAACGTACCTGCCCGTCGGACTCGAAACTATACACCTTTACACGTCAGCTTCCAAAGATATAATTATTTAGCTAACGAGCCTCTGACAAGATGCTGCAGAATTTTTAACGATTACTACTCTGTTTGTGATGTTTCAACTAGTGATCTAACAAAATTACATTTGCTAAATTATTTCAAATTAAATTTCATATAGTTAGTTTAAGTTTAACCATGACTGTTAGTTTTTAAACTGTAGTTAATACAAAATAAATAAATAAATAAATAAATAAATAGACTTAGGCAGGCAGTAAAAAAAAACTAGCCCATGTCTGGGGCTAGCAGCAAGATCCCTCCCCCATCGATGAGCTACCGGGAGTTGATTTTGCCTGTGCTGCAAGAGCCTAGACACCCTTTCATCACTTTTGGCCTAAGGTTCCTGTTGCTTAGGTCAGGAAGGCAAGTAGAAGTGATAAGAGGTTGGCGGAATTGGCTTTGGGATTGAATTCCGATTTAAGTCTATGACTTTCGTTACAAGCTCCCTCTTTATATAGAAGTGTGAAATATCGAGAGCTTTCTAGTAGTTTTGCTATGAACCATGATGTCTAGACAAGTTCCCCTCCCGGTATATTTCTGCACACACACACACACACACTCACAACCAACGTCTTCCTTTATACCATTCCATTATAGTGTTGCCAGTTGTGTTTTCGGTTAAACGTTTTCGATTAGGAAATTGGTATAAATGTTGGGTGTACATTACACTGCCCCCCCCTTAAGATTGTTCGTCCCGAATAATTTCATCTGCAGCCTCGCCACTATATCGATGCAGCCGGTCACAATGAAATACTTTTATCTTGCCTCTTAGTCCTCTTTGGATGCGGTAAACCACGTCGTTAATCCTCGTGACAACAGTATAAGGACCTTTCCAGTTTTGCTGAAGTTTCGGTGACAATCCCTTTTGACGATGAGGATTATAAAGCCACACACGATCTCCTGCTTGGAATCCTGCCGTTGTCGCTTTTGTGTCGTACCGTGTCTTCATCCGGTCGCTGTAGGTTTTCATCCGTTCCCTTGTTCTTTTATGGATGTCAGCGAGTCTCTCCTTGAGGTCGTCCACATACTCGTTTGCGTCCTGTGGCTCCTCTGTGGGGCATCCAAATTGAAGTTCGCTGGGCAGGCGCATGGTTTTCCCGAACAGGATGTCAGATGGTGTTTGTCCTGTCGAGCTATGTACTGCACTTCTATAGGCCATCAGGAATAGCGGTACATGCCTATCCCAGTCTCTTTGGTAGTCGCCTACGAACTTGGTGAAGTGTTCTCTCAAGGTCCGGTTGAATGTTTCAACCATCCCGACAGATTGTGGATGAAGCGGTGTGGTTCTCGTCTTCTTAATGCCAAGTAGTCCGCACACTCCTTGGAAGATGTTTGACTCAAAGTTCCTCCCTTGATCGGAATGGAGTTCCATAGGCACGCCAAACCTACTCACCCAGTTAAACACAATCTGGTCGACCACCGTTTTGGCTTCTTGATTTGGGATGGCATACGCCTCAGGCCACTTGCTAAAATAGTCCATTACAACCAGAATGTACTTGTATCCAGCGTTGGTCTCTGGAAAAGGCCCAGCCACATCTACTGCAATCCTCTCAAAAGGTGATCCAACTTTGTACTGATGCATCTTACCTTGAATCTTTCTACCAGGTCCTTTGGTTGCAGCACACTTGCCACATGTTCGGCACCACTTCTCCACGTCATCTCTAGCATGCAACCAGTAGAACCGATGTCGCACCTTCTTAAGTATTTTGTTAACTCCCAGGTGGCCTCCAGAAGGTCCGTCATGCATCTCCCGAAGAACTTCACTGACTTTCGATTGCGATACGATCAGTTGCATCACATATGATTTACCGTCAGCGGATTCCCATCTTCGCCTGAGGACACCTTCTTGCACATATCGTGAAGCCCACTGTGTTCAATAGGCTTTGAGAACTGGACTCCTGTCAGAAATGTCTGAAATGAAATGCAATCCACTTTGCAAGGTCTGCGGGATAATGCGTCGGCGTTTGAGTGCAGCGTTCCTCTGCTATGTTGAATCTGGTAATCATTAGTCTGCAGTTTTTTTTTTCTGGGTTTTTGAAGTTCAGAGCACCATGGTCTAACCGCAGAAGGAATTTCTGTCCATAGATGTACGTATGGAAGTGCTTTGTTGCCAAGAAAAGAGCCAGCAGTTCCCTTCTGGTCACGCAGTAATTTCTTTCGGGCTTCGAAAGGACCTTGCTATAGTATGCCACTACTTTCTCTTCGCCATCATGCACTTGGGATAGTTCCGCCCCGATTCCAACATTGCTTACATCTGCGTCGTTGATGAATGTTTTCCCAGGTGTTGGATGTGCCAACATTGGAGCGTTACAGAGGCGGTATTTGAGTTCCTGGAAAGATTTCTTACACTCACCTGACCATTTAAACGGCTTCCCTTTTTCGGTGAGCTGATGCAAACTCTTTGAAACTCCAGCAAAGCTCTTAACAAAACG
Source organism: Melanostoma scalare (assembly GCA_949752695.1). Lineage (NCBI taxonomy): Eukaryota > Metazoa > Arthropoda > Insecta > Diptera > Syrphidae > Melanostoma > Melanostoma scalare. The sequence goes on along the minus strand of OX456984.1, from coordinate 116,807,667 downwards.
TCAGTAATATGTGGCAAGACCAAGAAAGCTTCGGAGTTGATGTTTGTCCTGTGGTGTTGGCCAATTTTTTTTTCAGGATCAGTCTTCACTCCTTGGGAAGAGATGATGTGTCCCAAATACTTAACTTCGGTTTTGAAAAGTGCACATTTTTCCGCATTCAGTTTGAGGTTAGCCTCTCGAAGTCTCTGAAACACGGCTTTTGGGTTCTTGCAATGTTGGTGAAATGTTTTCCCGTAAACAATGACATCGTCCAAGTAGAGTAGGCAAGCTTTCCACGTCAGTCCTTCAAGAACGCGCTCCATCAAACGCTCGAATGTTGTCGGAGCGTTGCATAGCCCAAACGGCGTAACTTTGAACTGCCATAGCCCATTGCCTGTAGAAAACGCCGTCTTTTCCCGATCATCAGGGTGGATTTCAACTTGCCCATATCCACTCTTCAAGTCCAGTGTCGAGAACCACTGGGCTCCCTCCATGGCATCCAGGGTATCATTGATTTTCGGCTGGGGATAGCTGTCCTTCTTAGTAACATCATTCAACCTTCGGTAGTCCACACAAAAACGAGTTGTGGTTATCATTTCCTCAACCTCACCTTGTTTTGCCAGTGGAAGGCGTCTTGCGGGTTGGCGAATCGGTCTTGCATCTCCTGTGTTGATGCGATGCTGCACCGACTGTGTCCTACCATATTTTCCCTTTGGCGATGCGAAGATGTCAGTGTACTCTTGTAGGAGATTTTCAGCTATCCTTGTTTGTTGGTGATCAAGGTTGGATGAATTCAGTATTTTAGCTCTGATGGTTTTAAGCTCCTCCGGAGTTATAGTTTGTCTCGGGGCTTCGTCTGTGATCTTCGTAATTGCTGCAACCGATTTACAACGTCCAACGACTTCTCCTTTCTTCAACCTTACATCGAACGGTCTGGTGTTTAGTAATCTTACGGGGACCATTTTGTTTTTCGGTGCTACCAGTGTTTTCCCAATGATGACGCTTTGGGAAGAACACTCTGGGTCTGGTTCCACCATGAGGTATCGAAGGCTTCCAAACTCACCTTCAAGTTTTGTCCAAACGGACACATGACAGTCCTCAGTGTTGACGTATTTTCATTCGAATAGGTCATTGGAATTTCTTTATTTCGGTATATCAAAACTTGATTACTGATATCCAAAATAACTCCGTGCTGTTTCATAAAGTCGATTCCAATGACGCACTCGTCACATATACATATCTGCCACCAGGAATTGATGAGTAAACACTAGATCAGCCAGTCGGATTTTAAGACACACTTCTCCATATACTCTTGCTGCTTCTCCTGTTGCGGTTCTTAGACGGTAGCTGTTGGTGTTATGAAGCCACGTCATCTTTACCAGGTCTCGACGTACTATGGATGCTGTGGCACCGGTGTCGATGGTGGCCACGTGTTTATTCCCGTTAATAGTAGTCTCCACAGTCAGACTTTTGTTGTCTCGTTTGGTCTGAGAGACCTGGATGGTGGTTCTGGGGCCATCGATACAAGAAACCGGCCTCTGCCCCTCGAAGTTGGTTCTTACTCGTTTCTCTGATGAGAAACGGGCTGATAGACAACGCTGGTGTTGTTGTTACCTTGCTCTAGGTCGGATCTTTTGCTTCCACAATGTTGACAAGTGGCTTTATTTGGTGGTAGTCGGCATTGACGCTGTAAGTGCCCGGTCTTGTTGCTGTTCCAACATCTTACTGGTCCGCTCCGCTGGTTCTTTTGTATTTCAGCTCTTCGGCATGAGCATTCTTCGACTATCGCTTCTCTTAGTCGATGTACTCCATGAGAAGCCTGTTCTGCTGCTTCAATTGTCAATGCAAATGCTAAAGTTTCAGAAAGAGTACGTGTTCTAGCAGTTCGCACAGACTTCTGAAGATTTATATCGGAAATGGCACGAACGAAGGACTCAACAGCAAGCTGGTTGATGATTTCTTCTCCAGCATCCGGGTATGCCAGGTGAACCAGTCTTTCGACGTCTGCTTGGAGCTGCTGTAGACTTTCACCCCTTTTCTGGACTCTGTTATTGAGTTGGACTCGGAAGACTTCTTTCAAGTGGCTATCTCCAAAGCGTTTATCTATGGCTTCCACAAGAGAACTGAAATCACCGCTCTTACCAGCTGGAACAGTTTGAAGTAATTCAGCTGCTGGATCTCTAAGAGCAAGAGTCAGTGCTATGTACTTGTCTTCGTCATCCCAGCCATTTTTTGTCGCGGCTGCCTCAAATTGTCTCTTTTAAACTGGCCAAGAAGACTGTCCATCAAATGTTGGGGGTTTCATCTCCTTTTTCCTTGAAAACTCTCCAGCAGATTCTCGAATTTTGATTTTCCGGATCTGGTCTAATTCCTTGGACAGAACAGAGAACTGTTTATCGCATCGGCTTTCCAAACGATTCTCTACAACAGAAAGCTGTTTTTCCACACCTAGGGCACATACATTTTTCTCAATGTTACCCAATTTACCTTCTAGAATGTTTTACTGACCTTCTTAAACATTCTGTTACGCCTCAAGTCTTTCGAGAATATTCTGTTGTTCTTTCTTTTGTTCGTTTCATTGTGCTTCCAGTTGTTCCAGAACCTTCTGTTGTTCCGTCTTTTGTTCTAATAAAAGCTTCATTATACTAGAAAAATCTACACTTTCACTTTCTTCCTCTTCCTCCACTTCTGTTTCAAAAACAAAAGTGCTTACGTCTTCCCCTTGCTGTTCCAAATAGTTGCGCAAGCGCAGGACGAGCTCATTTTTCGATCCCGCTCTAGAAAGATTTCGCTTACCTAACTCACTTTTAAGCTCAATGTAGTTGACCTCTTCCAACAACTTACCCATTTTCACTGTATTTAATTTTTTTTTTTTTTACACTTACTTGTCTTCTTTTTTTTTATCAAATAAGTTTTATTTACACTTCTGACACCATTGTAACGTGCGCTTAATTCGCAAAAATAAAACTCTATCTTTCAATTTAATTCTACCACTTTTATTCACAATCTACCTTCGATATACGCTTTATTCGAACTCAACTCAATTACGTTTATTCAATATTCACACTATCACTTTCTAAATCAAACTGACCTCTGGTTGCGTCAGCTCCCTCTTTATATAGAAGTGTGAAATATCGAGAGCTTTCTAGTAGTTTTGCTATGAACCATGATGTCTAGACAAGTTCCCCTCCCGGTATATTTCTGCACACACACACACACTCACAACCAACGTCTTCCTTTATACCATGATACCGAATTTAATACGCGAACCGAGTCTATGAACGAGAAAATCTATTAATTACAACGCGGGGAATAAATTCCACACACCGCGAACAAAATAAAGAATTTATACTGAGTAAAATAATATTAATCGCGAAAACTAAATTTGGGATGTCAACAATCCCGATTCCCGACGTGCGCACAACTTGTCTAAAAACGAAATGTCAAAGTGACACAGGTTCGTGTTCGGCAACCAACAACACTTCAGTGCTGTCTCCCGTAGCTCAGCCTGATGGGTGGGTTCGATTTGATATTCCTTTTTAATCCGATTCGATTAATGGGGAATATCAAATAATTATAAAATAATATCTCGAATTAAACTCCGATGAGTGAGAGCACAAGGGCGTACTAACTCACTTTTAATATGGGCGCCAGGAAACCTTTTAAGATGGTGGTTTGCCTTAACCAAAGCTGAAATAATAGCTAAAGAAGAAAGAAAAAACTAGGATAGAATGAAATAAAACACTACTAAATTTCAGAAGGAAAATTATAGATTTTTATTCTGTTTTTAGGGGGTCTAGGAAACCGTGGCTGATAACCTGGATAGAAACCCAGAATCTTTTCGGTATAAAAGAAAATGTACAGAGCTGTTTTCGAGGTTGGCAGGAGGCCAATTCTCGAAATAAAGGAAATGTAGGAAAGTTAGGCAAGATTATAAACAGATTGGTGTGTCGTTTGAACACAAGATAGGATCACTAAGGAAAGTTTCCGAGGAAAAAAAAAATAGAATTAAAGAAAAAAAAAACGGTCGCGAGTCCCGCAATCTCAGGATAGTAGAACGTTAGGTCAACGAAGGCCTAGCGGATCTAAGTTTTGCCGCAAATAAAGCGACTCTAAATTTGTTCGAAAAACCCTTGAAAAAGAAGGATTTTTCGTTACGCAAGATACAAAAAAAATAAAACCAAAAATACTTAGCTCTTCTGTCTGTCTGTTTTTCACTCCTCCTGTACTCCTTGAAAATACCTTCTCCTGACCTGTCTCAATTTTTCTCCTCAAAATTCCCAACTGGAATTTTGCCGCTAAATCGATTAAGTCGACTCTGTATCTCAAAAGGAAAATTCAATAGCTCCAAAAATCTCAATAGAACGCAAACTATATCGCAATAATTTTTTGTACGCTTTCTCTATATCTTCACACTTTCGTCGCCAAAAGTCCAGAGACCATCAAGATGGCGGGTTTTTCTCCTCCATCCGGAATCGGCCATGCAGCCATCCTCGTCAGACCTTTAAGCGTGGTGTTGTTCGGTCTCACTTTTACTGCAGCATTCTGCCATTAGGCTGGGATGTGCAAGTGAGATGTCACGAATCAACTACCCGCGGTCCATTGCGTTCAGGTGATGTGATCACCAGTAGCCGAGTGGACGAGTTCAACCTCTTTCAGAAAGACTTACTCCGAAAAATTATTTTACTCGCGCAAAGTCCCCAGCCCAAACAGCCCAAACTAAAATATAGAGAAGATATTTTCCAAGAGAACGAAGAACAAAAGATGCTAAGTCTAAAAGCTCGACGAATACTTTCCGTAGACCTTCGTTCAGATAGTTAGAAAAAAAGAAAGGGGAATAAAAACGGAAACACGTCTTTCAGTGATTCTTTCTTGATGTTGACGATACTCAATTTACTTTTAATTGAAATTTACTAGAAAATTTAGGTTGGTGTGAATATAGTTCACACATTGTTGGACATGGATCTCGATCTTCATGCCTTTCTCCTTTTATCAATGTTTGCGTAGGCCACCTGCCGTACGCCTATTGTGGACCGACCGTCACACAAGAAAAGTGTCTTCTACTGTGCAATCTTTTGCATCGAGGAACAATGTGACCTGAAAATGGCATTTCGAAAGTTTTAGAAGAACAAGTCTCTGGCTGATGGACCAGGTTTCAACTGAACTCTTCTACTACTTCCGAGCAGCTATAGATAAAGTTTATTAGCGGGAGAAGAACGGCGGATAGAACTTGTTGTGGTAAATTTTACCGCAACAACCATTCCATTATAGTGTTGCCAGTTGTGTTTTCGGTTAAACGTTTTTGATTAGGAAATTGGTATAAATGTTGGGTGTACATTAAAATACAATCATAATTAATGTTCATTTAAATTCAAAGACTATTATAACAAAGTCATTTGTTCCAAGTGCAAGGCTAAGCAATTGGATCAGAAATCGCAACTTGACAGACCACCATTTTTCCCCCTTGACGATAAGAAATGATAATGAAACAAATGTTAAAAATCTTTCACAGGAAATAGAAGACCTTAAGAGAGCAATGATTTCTGATGAACTACCACCCGCCAACATACATGATTTTCATCACTATGGCTTGAGCTACTTGTTGCTGGCGATCACCATTGGAATGATAGTATTTTTTTGCCGATATCGAAAACATCAGGCCGCACTACAAATTCCAATTCGGAGTAGGGGTTCTCGCTTTCAAGCAACTGTTTAAATTGAAGGTTAGGAACCTTCAAGGAGGGGTGTATGTTGGAACTCAAATGACTGCGTAGTACGCAACCATTTGGGTTTCAAATATCTTCATAAATTTAATTTATTTGTAACGAGAGATGTGATGTGAACGCTCAAGTCCGGAAGTTCACTGGGCGAAATACGAGTCTTGCGTGGACTGTCTACTCGCTTGCTGAATGGCCAGTTCCCACGATTGTTTGCGTCCCATCGCAGCTCATCGAATATTACCATTTCTTAATTCATTCTACTGTAGACATTCAAAGCGATCACATACCTAAGTGATTAATAAAGATTGTAAAGATTTCAATTGTACATTTGTTTTGATTTATACATTTCTGTGGCGATTTTAATTGTGCATTTAATTTTGATTTATTCAATGTTCTTTAAAAGAAATCTTAATCTTATGTTGTTAAAAAATTTTTCTTACACTTTTTCAGAAATTATTCCCGATTAAAGTTTTTTTTTTTGACAGGAGTAAATCTTCAAAAGACACTTGGTATTCGACGGGATTCTCACCTCACTAAAAACTCCTCTTAATCAGAAACAATTTATGAACGATCGACAACAGATTTTTCTTTCTCAATAATATAATCTATTTAGGGGAAGCTTAAACTTTTAATGCTTCCCATGACTTTTATACCATTTAGCTGGTGTGGCTTGGTTCTTCTAAATCTCCGAACATTGCCTCTCGTATTTAATACGGACTCCATTTCAGAGTTGATGTGACTATGCAAGTTAAGCACAATAACGTCCAAACGGTATAATCCAAAAAGCGATGATACAGCAGCCAATCAAAGAAATCAACCTAACAGACTACGAACTATAAACAAAAACATCCGTTCATCCCAACATCATAGCACAACAGGAATGAACATGTCACCGAGGATGATTCACCGACGGCGGTATTATTAATAAGATAATCTTAAGTCAGTCAGTCTTGAAGTAGCAATCAATGTGTGTAGATTGGAAGTGCTAAATAAAGAAGTTTTTAAAAACCCAATTTGTAGTGGAACAAATGTAACTGGCGACCGTGACAGGACGACTTTTTTTCAAATTATCCTGAAAAAATAAAGTAAGGAGAAAAATTAGATCGTCACGCGAGTGAAAATATTTCTTAAAGAAAAAAATATAAAACAAAAAAGTATCCTTCAGAAAAGGAGAAGAAAAATTGTAAAATATTTTCAGTGCAAAAAAAAAAAATAAATATAAGTATCCTTCCTAGAAAGGAGAAAAAAATATAAAACAAAAAAAAGTATTCTTAAATTTAAAGGAGAAAAACAAAAAATAAATAGTGATCAACAATGCAATAATCCGTGCAAATTATTGAAAGATATTGTCGATAAAAAAGGAAACAACAAAGTGTTTCTCTCAGTGATAAAAACAACAAAAACAAAAATAATTTGAGAACAAAAAAAATTCAGTTAATTCAGTGTCAAAGCGAAAAAAAACAAACAAAAACGAACAACAATACCATCCTGGCATCGTCATCAAAGAGGAATCCACATCAACAAACAACGTTCATGACCAAAAATATTTGTAAGAATTTATTTTTTTTTTTTAATATTATTTCCCTCAAAATAAAAAAAAATATAAAAATATGAATAATAAATATTTTTAGAACAAGTATAACCTGTTGAAAATAGAATTTAAAAAAAAAGAAACAAAAATATTTTTATTAAAATTTTTCTGGAATAAGATTATTCTGTTCGGTTGAATTGAAAATTTTTTTTTGTTGATCTGATGTTAGAGATCTGTTTATAACAAGCCAAACTGGACGAACTCTCTAATCAACTTGAAAAACTCAAATTCACAGATATGTTGACTGAGGAGACTGTGACTAGGCTCATTGCCGCAAAATACTGTATCTTTACAGTCGGAGATTTGACATCTAAAAGAGTCCCTCCAAAATTTAACAAGTAAATCTCTAGTAACAGAGTATGAAAGACAAACCAACAATCAAACGTCATAATTATGTACAGAGACACTAGACGTAATTAAATCTTTACCGGAATTTTCCGGTAACACAAATTCTTACGTTAGCTGGTGCGAAGCTGCTGACAATTCCATATGTAATGTTCCCTGGTTCCCAAACTACCAACTCGCCAAGCATTCACTGCTGTAGGCTCAAACCTCTTCGCACTAACTGCAAAGTTGAGGTATGGTAGTGGAAACACTTAGAACTATCCAGGAATTGTTGTCGGCTCAATGCCTTATATTAACTAAAACCCGGGAGTATGTTCAGATCGAGTCCACGATCACTATTGACTTTATTTCCAAATTCATACCCTATTTATACAAAGCTACTATGCTCGAGTTCTGGTTATCGAACAATCGACTACACTTCGATATCCGATTAAAACGCTTCATCATCACATTCTTTTGGGTGAGCGCCAATGACCTATATCATAAACAAATGCTCATACCCAAAGACTATTGCTGTGACATATACAGAGCGCATGCAGTCAAAGCAATATGATCCCTTATTACTTCTGCCGGCTGGCAGTGGCCTGCCGTTGGGAGTCATATTGTTCCGAGTACAATGCACTCTATGGATACACATGCAAGTCAAGTGTAATGCATTTGACTGAATGTGAGAGGATCGGATATCGAGGTACAGCCGAGGGTTGACAACCTGTTAATGGTAATAATAGAGCATTTCATTACGAGGTCGTTGGCTGTGACTCCTTCACACCACCCTTCCTGGGGAAAAAGAAGAAATCAAGACAAGAGTGTTGATTTCTACTTTTCCACGACTCTTTTATAAATACGGCAGTATGAAACCAAAAAAAAAATTTTTCTTTTATCATATTGGATTGAACATTGTGGCTATTTCTGGATGTTTACTTTTAGTTAATATTTGTGATATTTACATTAGTTATTATATTTTGCTTAGTCTCTTTCTCATTACATATTAGTCAGCGTCTGATATCATTTGGGATATTTACATTTTCATTGCTTGTTATTCAGTATTTGGTACATATATTCGTTTGTTTCTATTTTATTTAATATGTCTTACAATATATATTTTTTTTTTTTTTTTTTTTTTTTTAAATTTTATGTATTTCTTAACTTTTTTTTTTTTTAGATTACTATACTTAGATCAATGCATTGAGTATAGTTTCTTATAATAACTAGTTCAAGGTGATATTAATTCTATTCTTAGAATTACTTTTCAATTATTTTTATATTATTAAGCAATATGTATATGTCTCTTTCTCTTTCCTTTTTTTTTTTTCATTTACAATTCTAGTATATATATGTCTAAAATGGTTTTAACCTATTTATCAATTACATTTATTTCACAATTTTACAAATTATACAATAACGTACATTTAATAAATTTCTTATTATTAATTTTTTTTTTTTTTTCATAATTTTACAAATTACGCAATAACATCCATAAAAGTAATTTTTTATTTCTACATTTTCTTTCACAATTTCACAAATTACACAATATTCATACATAAAATGGTTTTTATTTGTTTTTATTTTCAAATCTTCTTTCTGAACTTCGCAAATTGCATAAGTTTACAAATTATAATAATAATAACATATATATATAAAATGGTTTCAATCTGTTTTTGTGAACAATCATTTTTTTATTTTCATATTTAATTTCGCAATTTACTCCTTCCTGTGATAAGACTTCATATGGTCCTATATATATTGGATCTAACTTCTTTCTGCTTTCGTTTTTTAACGAGACTAAACTACCTACGTTGTAATCATGAGTTTTTGCTTTTCTATCAGAATCGTACCTATCTTTCCTAGAAATTTTCTTTTGTATTAAAGTATCCCTAGCATCCTTATGAGCAATTTGTAGTCTGCGTTTTAAGTCTATCACATAGTCTTCGTAGTTGTACACTGTTTCAACTTTCTTTGTAAGATTTGAAGGCAAATTACATTGTCTTCCGAATACTAATTCAAATGGGGTGAATCCTGTTTCGGAATGTACTGAAGTGTTGTAACAGAAAACATAGTATGGCAACCAGTTGTTCCAATCTGTATGTTTTTCTTCTACATAACTCCTAAGGTATGCTCCTAAAACTTTATGAGAATTTTCTAGTGCTCCAATGCTTTCATGGTGATAAGCGGTGGATTGCAATTGTTCTATCTTTAATAACTTACATAGATCTTTGAAAACTCTATTTATAAATTCTGTACCTTGGTCAGATGCTATGGTAGCAGGGACTCCATACTTTAGGATAAAGCCTTCTACAAGTCCTTTAGCTACCGTATTGGCTTCTTTATTTGGTAAAGCAATGGCTTCTGTAAACTTCGTAAGTTCGTCTTGTAGTGTTAATATATATTTTGACCCATCTTCCGTCTCGTCAAGAGGTCCGACTAAATCAAGGTATATTTTGTCAAAGCATGTTTCTGCTGTTGTAGTAATAGTCATCGGTTGATTTTTTGGTTGTATGTGTTTGTTTCGCTGACACATTGGGCAGTGCTTAACGTATGTCGTCACATCGTTTTGCATTCCTGTCCAAAAATATTTTTTCTTAATATTCCGCAACATGCGATTTATTCCGGCATGTCCACTTGTCGGTAACATGTGGTAATCATTGAGTATAAGCTTTTGTTTTCCAGGGTCCGTTACTTTTATTTTATCTTCAATTATGTGCACTTTTATTTTATTTCCTTTGAATAATTCTTCTATCTTTTTCTTTAATATATATAATTTCTCTTTACGACGGCCGTCTGAGAGTTTACCTAACTCTTATTTAGTTATATAAATATCTTTAATTGATAGAGGTCCGCAAATTGAACGCACGTCCCTCAGCAACATTTTGTCAAATGATGCCGATCGAGCAATAGTGCTATTCTTGGATTCCTCTTCATTATTTAATAATGGTTCACCGTTATTTTGCACGTCCCTCAACAACATTTTGTCAAATGATGCCGATCGGGCAGTAGTGCTTTTTCTGGGTTCCCTTTTATTATTTAAAAATGGTTCTTTGATATTCTGCACGTCCCTCAACAACATTTTGTCAAATGATGCTGATCGGGTAATAGTGCTTATCTTTGACCTATTTAATATCAAACAATTATTCCCTGGAATGTATCCTACAATGAGGTTTGGACTTATAACTCTGGTACCTTTTAATAAACTGTAATCTTTGTCTTCATCTTTGAAGCTATTTAATATTTTTAACTCGACTATTTTTAGCCCCTTTTCTGGCGGTTTAAGAAGTTCACTTATTATTTTCTCTCTCTAATTTACTTGTTGTTGGGTTTTCTTCTTTTAAATTTGAATTTCTAGCTTGTGCTCTTGTTGTGACACACACAAATAAATTCTGTAGGTCCTCTGACTTTAGTTGTATTCTACTTAATGCATCCGCAGTGCAGTTGTCTTTGCCTGGTGAATACTCCACAGTAAAGATATATTCCTCTAATATTAGCCTAAATTTTGTTAATCTACTTGAAGGTTCTTTTAGTGAGAACAGATATACTAGTGGTCTATGGTCCGTTAGTATTTTGAAACGTCTTCCGAAAAGATAAGGTCTGAAATGTTTTACTGCCCATACTATTGCGAGTAATTCTTTTTCTATAGTACTGTAATTCTTTTCGGCTTTATTTAATGATTTACTTGCGTATGCGATGGTTTTATCATCAAAATTCGATATAACAGCACCTAAGGCAAATCCAGAGGCGTCTGTTCGAAGTATGAATTCTTTTTCAAAATTTGGAAACTGTAAAATATTTGGGCTTATTAGGAATTCTTTTAGCAAATTAAATGATGTATTGCAATCTTCGGAAAATTTAAATTCTACGTTTTTTCTTAATAAACGGTTTAAGGGTATTGCTAGTGTTGCAAAATTTGGTATGAACTTTCTATAGTAGTTAGCAAATGCTACTATGGATATTGATGGATCTGGTATAATACCTTTGTCTGATATTATATGACCTAGATATAAAACTTCTTTTCTAAGGAAAGCACATTTACTTGGATGTAGTTTGAGATTTACTTCTCTCAATCTTTTGAATACTTCAATTAAATTTTTATTGTGGTGTTCTAAATTTTTACTTTTTTTTTTTTGAATACTATAAGATCGTCAAGATGCGCAAAGCATTTTGAATATGTTAGACCCGATATTGATAGAAACCTTGAAAACGTACTGTGTGACAATATATATATATATGTAATAGGTAATGGAAGTTTTTCATCTTTGATAATTTGCAATGTTTCTTGTGTTTTTCTTTTCGTTAACATAAAAAAAATATACTATTTTCTAAAATAACTAATTTTAAATGTAGTAGTAGTAGTACTGTAGTACATAATTTAATCAATTTGGAGACAAATCCGCTTTTTCCTGTGGAACTCTTTGCGATGGAAGCAATGTAGTGTTCGGTAAAAATTTAGAACGTTGATTGTGCTGCTTGTTTTGATTGCCCTCATGATGTTGTTTAGTTTTTGTAATTTGTGTTTAACTATAGTCATCTTTGTTGAAGTGTTTTTGTTTTTATGTACGTGCCTTCTGTACTCTTGTATGTACAGAGGACACGGGCCAATAGTTTTGTCGTTTGCAGGACTCGCTGTTCTCGCCTTTAGTAGAAGTTGCGCCTCTGCGAGGTGCTCTACGGCTGCTATTAGGTCGCTCCGTGTGGTCATTAATAGGTTTGTTTTGATTTTACAGTACCGACAGCGCGGCGAGAGAGAGAAAAAAAAAACTTCTTTGAACAGGAAACTAGGAAAAAAAGACTTTAACTTTGTCTTGTCCTACTACTTTTTTACTGGTATGAACGAAAAAGACTTTAACTTTGTCTTGTCCGAAACACTCTTTCTGAACACTCTCCTGGCACTCTATCGAACAACTTCTGGCAGGATCTGCGTTAACAAAACAAAAACATCCGTTCATCCCAACATCATAGCACAACAGGAATGAACATGTCACCGAGGATGATTCACCGACGGCGGTATTATTAATAAGATAATTTTAAGTCAATCAGTCTTGAAGTAGCAATCAATGTGTGTAGATTGGAAGTGCTAAATAAAGAAGTTTTTAAAAACCCAATTTGTAGTGGAACATGGACGACTTTTTTTCAAATTATCCTGAAAAATTAAAGTAAGGAGAAAAATTAGATCGTCACGCGAGTAAAAATATTTCTAAAAGAAAAAAATATAAAACAAAAAAGTATCCTTCAGAAAAGGAGAAGAAAAATTGTAAAATATTTTCAGTGCAAAAAAAAAAAAAAAATAAATATAAGTATCCTTCCTAGAAAGGAGAAAAAAATATAAAACAAAAAAAAGTATTCTTAAATTTAAAGGAGAAAAACAAAAAATAAATAGTGATCAACAATGCAATAATCCGTGCAAATTATTGAAAGATATTGTCGATAAAAAAGAAACAATAAAGTATTTCTCTCAGTGATAAAAACAACAAAAACAAAAATAATTTGAGAACAAAAAAAATTCACTTAATTCAGTGTCAAAGCGAAAAAAAAACAAACAAAAACGAACAACAATACCATCCTGGCATCGTCATCAAAGAGGAATCCACATCAACAAACAACGTTCATGACCAAAAATATTTGTAAGAATTTTTTTTTTTTTTTAATATTATTTCCCTCAAAATAAAAAAAAATATAAAAATATGAATAATAAATATTTTTAGAACAAGTATAACCTGTTGAAAATAGAATTTAAAAAAAAAAAAGAAACAAAAATATTTTTATTAAAATTTTTCTGGAATAAGATTATTCTGATCGGTTGAATTGAAAATTTTTTTTTGTTGATCTGATGTTAGAGATCTGTTTATAACAAGCCAAACTGGACGAACTCTCTAATCAACTTGAAAAAATCAAATTCACAGATATGTTTACTGAGGAGACTGTGACTAGGCTCATTGCTGCAAAATACTGTATCTTTACAGTCGGAGATTAGACATCTAAAAGAGTCCCTCCAAAATTTAACAAGTAAATCTCTAGTAACAGAGTATGAAAGACAAACCAACAATCAAACGTCATAATTATGTACAGAGACACTAGACGTAATTAAATCTTTACCGGAATTTTCCGGTAACACAAATTCTTACGTTAGCTGGCGCGAAGCTGCTGACAATTCCATATATGTATCTCTACAATAAAGGGAGTAGGAAATATTTCGCTGCGTTAACTATACTAAGAAATAAAATAGTACAAAGCGCAAATGGCATACTAACAAACCATGGTACCGTTCTTTATTATGACGCCATAATAGCAAGATTAGACTTTGCTTATGCTGACAAGAGACCAGCTCACATAATTGAGCAAGAATTGAGCATCCTTCGACAAGGAAGTATGACCATAATACACGTCTACAATGAAGTAAACCAAAAATTGACTCTTCTTATAAATAAAACGATTATGACACACGGAACAAACAATTCCTTAACAAACGAAATTCATATTATGAATCGTCGGAATGCCTTAAGAATTTTCATGACTGGGCTAAACGCTCCTTTACCTAATATTCTATTCTCATTATCTCCAGAAGATTTACCGAGTGCACTCGCGAAGGCACAAGAGCTAGAATCCAATAATATAAGCGCAAATTTTGCTCTTCAATTCATTAGTCTGCAGTTTTTTTTTTTCTGGGTTTTTGAAGTTCAGAGCACCATGGTCTTACCGCAGAAGGAATTTCTGTCCATAGATGTACGTATGGAAGTGCTTTGTTGCCAAGAAAAGAGCCAGCAGTTCCCTTCTGGTCACGCAGTAATTTCTTTCGGGCTTCGAAAGGACCTTGCTATAGTATGCCACTACTTTCTCTTCGCCATCATGCACTTGGGATAGTTCCGCCCCGATTCCAACATTGCTTACATCTGCGTCGTTGATGAATGTTTTCCCAGGTGTTGGATGTGCCAACATTGGAGCGTTACAGAGGCGGTATTTGAGTTCCTGGAAAGATTTCTTACACTCACCTGACCATTTAAACGGCTTCCCTTTTTCGGTGAGCTGATGCAAACTCTTTGAAACTCCAACAAAGCTCTTAACAAAACGTCAGTAATATGTGGCAAAACCAAGAAAGCTTCGGAGTTGATGTTTGTCCTGTGGTGTTGGCCAATTTTTTTTTCAGGATCAGTCTTCACTCCTTGGGAAGAGATGATGTGTCCCAAATACTTAACTTCGGTTTTGAAAAGTGCACATTTTTCCGCATTCAGTTTGAGGTTAGCCTCTCGAAGTCTCTGAAACACGGCTTTTGGGTTCTTGCAATGTTGGTGAAATGTTTTCCCGTAAACAATGACATCGTCCAAGTAGAGTAGGCAAGCTTTCCACGTCAGTCCTTCAAGAACGCGCTCCATCAAACGCTCGAATGTTGTCGGAGCGTTGCATAGCCCAAACGGCGTAACTTTGAAGAACTGCCATAGCCCATTGCTTGTAGAAAACGCCGTCTTTTCCCGATCATCAGGGTGGATTTCAACTTGCCAATATCCACTCTTCAAGTCCAGTGTCGAGAACCACTGGGCTCCCTCCATGGCATCCAGGGTATCATTGATTTTCGGCTGGGGATAGCTGTCCTTCTTAGTAACATCATTCAACCTTCGGTAGTCCACACAAAAACGAGTTGTAGTTATCATTTCCTCAACCTCACCTTGTTTTGCCAGTGGAAGGCGTCTTGCGGGTTGGCGAATCGGTCTTGCATCTCCTGTGTTGATGCGATGCTGCACCAACTGTGTCCTACCATATTTTCCCTTTGGCGATGCGAAGATGTCAGTGTACTCTTGTAGGAGATTTTCAGCTATCCTTGTTTGTTGGTGATCAAGGTTGGATGAATTCAGTATTTTAGCTCTGATGGTTTTAAGCTCCTCCGGAGTTATAGTTTGTCTCGGGGCTTCGTCTGTGATCTTCGTAATTGCTGCAACCGATTTACAACGTCCAACGACTTCTCCTTTCTTCAACCTTACATCGAACGGTCTGGTGTCTAGTAATCTTACGGGGACCATTTTGTTTTTCGGTGCTACCAGTGTTTTCCCAATGATGACGCTTTGGGAAGAACACTCTGGGTCTGGTTCCACCATGAGGTATCGAAGGCTTCCAAACTCACCTTCAAGTTTTGTCCAAACGAACACATGACAGTCCTCAGTGTTGACGTATTTTCATTCGAATAGGTCATTGGAATTTCTTTATTTCGGTATATCAAAACTTGATTACTGATATCCAAAATAACTCCGTGCTGTTTCATAAAGTCGATTCCAATGATGCACTCGTCACATATACATATCTGCCCCCAGGAATTGATGAGTAAACACTAGATCAGCCAGTCGGATTTTAAGACACACTTCTCCATATACTCTTGCTGCTTCTCCTGTTGCGGTTCTTAGACGGTAGCTGTTGGTGTTATGAAGCCACGTCATCTTTACCAGGTCTCGACGTACTATGGATGCTTTTGCTTCCCCAATGTTGACAAGTGGCTTTATTTGGTGGTAGTCGGCATTGACGCTGTAAGTGCCCGGTCTTGTTGCTGTTCCAACATCTTACTGGTCCGCTCCGCTGGTTCTTTCGTATTTCAGCTCTTCGGCATGAGCATTCTTCGACTATCGCTTCTCTTAGTCGATGTACTCCATGAGAAGCCTGTTCTGCTGCTTCAATTGTCAATGCAAATGCTAAAGTTTCAGAAAGAGTACGTGTTCTAGCAGTTCGCACAGACTTCTGAAGATTTATATCGGAAATGGCACGAACGAAGGACTCAACAGCAAGCTGGTTGATGATTTCTTCTCCAGCATCCGGGTATGCCAGGTGAACCAGTCTTTCGACGTCTGCTTGGAGCTGCTGTAGACTTTCACCCCTTTTCTGGACTCTGTTATTGAGTTGGACTCGGAAGACTTCTTTCAAGTGGCTATCTCCAAAGCGTTTATCTATGGCTTCCACAAGAGAACTGAAATCACCGCTCTTACCAGCTGGAACAGTTTGAAGTAATTCAGCTGCTGGATCTCTAAGAGCAAGAGTCAGTGCTATGTACTTGTCTTCGTCATCCCAGCCATTTTTTGTCGCGGCTGCCTCAAATTGTCTCTTGTAAACTGGCCAAGAAGACTGTCCATCAAATGTTGGGGGTTTCATCTCCTTTTTCCTTGAAAACTCTCCAGCAGATTCTCGAATTTTGATTTTCCGGATCTGGTCTAATTCCTTGGACAGAACAGAGAACTGTTTATCGCATCGGCTTTCCAAACGATTCTCTACAACAGAAAGCTGTTTTTCCACACCTAGGGCACATACATTTTTCTCAATGTTACCCAATTTACCTTCTAGAATGTTTTACTGACCTTCTTAAACATTCTGTTACGCCTCAAGTCTTTCGAGAATATTCTGTTGTTCTTTCTTTTGTTCGTTTCATTGTGCTTCCAGTTGTTCCAGAACCTTCTGTTGTTCCGTCTTTTGTTCTAATAAAAGCTTCATTATACTAGAAAAATCTACACTTTCACTTTCTTCCTCTTCCTCCACTTCTGTTTCAAAAACAAAAGTGCTTACGTCTTCCCCTTGCTATTCCAAATAGTTGCGCAAGCGCAGGACGAGCTCATTTTTCGATCCCGCTCTAGAAAGATTTCGCTTACCTAACTCACTTTTAAGCTCAATGTAGTTGACCTCTTCCAACAACTTACCCATTTTCACTGTATTTAATTTTTTTTTTTTTTACACTTACTTGTCTTCTTTTTTTTTATCAAATAAGTTTTATTTACACTTCTGACACCATTGTAACGTGCGCTTAATTCGCAAAAATAAAACTCTATCTTTCAATTTAATTCTACCACTTTTATTCACAATCTACCTTCGATATACGCTTTATTCGAACTCAACTCAATTACGTTTATTCAATATTCACACTATCACTTTCTAAATCAAACTGACCTCTGGTTGCGTCAGCTCCCTCTTTATATAGAAGTGTGAAATATCGAGAGCTTTCTAGTAGTTTTGCTATGAACCATGATGTCTAGACAAGTTCCCCTCCCGGTATATTTCTGCACACACACACACACTCACAACCAACGTCTTCCTTTATACCATGATACCGAATTTAATACGCGAACCGAGTCTATGAACGAGAAAATCTATTAATTACAACGCGGGGAATAAATTCCACACACCGCGAACAAAATAAAGAATTTATACTGAGTAAAATAATATTAATCGCGAAAACTAAATTTGGGATGTCAACAATCCCGATTCCCGACGTGCGCACAACTTGTCTAAAAACGAAATGTCAAAGTGACACAGGTTCGTGTTCGGCAACCAACAACACTTCAGTGCTGTCTCCCGTAGCTCAGCCTGATGGGTGGGTTCGATTTGATATTCCTTTTTAATCCGATTCGATTAAAAGGGAATATCAAATAATTATAAAATAATATCTCGAATTAAACTCCGATGAGTGAGAGTACAAGGGCGTACTAACTCACTTTTAATATGGGCGCCAGGAAACCTTTTAAGATGGTGGCTTGCCTTAACCAAAGCTGAAATAATAGCTAAAGAAGAAAGAAAAAACTAGGATAGAATGAAATAAAACACTACTAAATTTCAGAAGGAAAATTATAGATTTTTATTCTGCTTTTAGGGGGTCTGGGAAACCGTGGCTGATAACCTGGATAGAAACCCAGAATCTTTTCGGTATAAAAGAAAATGTACAGAGCTGTTTTCGAGGTTGGCAGGAGGCCAATTCTCGAAATAAAGGAAATGTAGGAAAGTTAGGCAAGATTATAAACAGATTGGTGTGTCGTTTGAACACAAGATAGGATCACTAAGGAAAGTTTCCGAGGAAAAAAAAAATAGAATTAAAGAAAAAAAAAACGGTCGCGAGTCCCGCAATCTCAGGATAGTAGAACGTTAGGTCAACGAAGGCCTAGCGGATCTAAGTTTTGCCGCAAATAAAGCGACTCTAAATTTGTTCGAAAAACCCTTGAAAAAGAAGGATTTTTCGTTACGCAAGATACAAAAAAAATAAAACCAAAAATACTTAGCTCTTCTGTCTGTCTGTTTTTCACTCCTCCTGTACTCCTTGAAAATACCTTCTCCTGACCTGTCTCAATTTTTCTCCTCAAAATTCCCAACTGGAATTTTGCCGCTAAATCGATTAAGTCGACTCTGTATCTCAAAAGGAAAATTCAATAGCTCCAAAAATCTCAATAGAACGCAAACTATATCGCAATAATTTTTTGTACGCTTTCTCTATATCTTCACACTTTCGTCGCCAAAAGTCCAGAGACCATCAAGATGGCGGGTTTTTCTCCTCCATCCGGAATCGGCCATGCAGCCATCCTCGTCAGACCTTTAAGCGTGGTGTTGTTCGGTCTCACTTTTACTGCAGCATTCTGCCATTAGGCTGGGATGTGCAAGTGAGATGTCACGAATCAACTACCCGCGGTCCATTGCGTTCAGGTGATGTGATCACCAGTAGCCGAGTTGACGAGTTCAACCTCTTTCAGAAAGACTTACTCCGAAAAATTATTTTACTCGCGCAAAGTCCCCAGCCCAAACAGCCCAAACTAAAATATAGAGAAGATATTTTCCAAGAGAACGAAGAACAAAAGATGCTAAGTCTAAAAGCTCGACGAATACTTTCCGTAGACCTTCGTTCAGATAGTTAGAAAAAAAGAAAGGGGAATAAAAACGGAAACACGTCTTTCAGTGATTCTTTCTTGATGTTGACGATACTCAATTTACTTTTAATTGAAATTTACTAGAAAATTTAGGTTGGTGTGAATATAGTTCACACATTGTTGGACATGGATCTCGATCTGCATGCCTTTCTCCTTTTATCAATGTTTGCGTAGGCCACCTGCCGTACGCCTATTGTGGACCGACCGTCACACAAGAAAAGTGTCTTCTACTGTGCAATCTTTTGCATCGAGGAACAATGTGACCTGAAAATGGCATTTCGAAAGTTTTAGAAGAACAAGTCTCTGGCTGATGGACCAGGTTTCAACTGAACTCTTCTACTACTTCCGAGCAGCTATAGATAAAGTTTATTAGCGGGAGAAGAACGGCGGATAGAACTTGTTGTGGTAAATTTTACCGCAACAACCATTCCATTATAGTGTTGCCAGTTGTGTTTTCGGTTAAACGTTTTTGATTAGGAAATTGGTATAAATGTTGGGTGTACATTACAATACAATCATAATTAATGTTCATTTAAATTCAAAGACTATTATAACAAAGTCATTTGTTCCAAGTGCAAGGCTAAGCAATTGGATCAGAAATCGCAACTTGACAGACCACCATTTTTCCCCCTTGACGATAAGAAATGATAATGAAACAAATGTTAAAAATCTTTCACAGGAAATAGAAGACCTTAAGAGAGCAATGATTTCTGATGAACTACCACCCGCCAACATACATGATTTTCATCACTATGGCTTGAGCTACTTGTTGCTGGCGATCACCATTGGAATGATAGTATTTTTTTGCCGATATCGAAAACATCAGGCCGCACTACAAATTCCAATTCGGAGTAGGGGTTCTCGCTTTCAAGCAACTGTTTAAATTGAAGGTTAGGAACCTTCAAGGAGGGGTGTATGTTGGAACTCAAATGACTGCGTAGTACGCAACCATTTGGGTTTCAAATATCTTCATAAATTTTATTTATTTGTAACGAGAGATGTGATGTGAACGCTCAAGTCCGGAAGTTCACTGGGCGAAATACGAGTCTTGCGTGGACTGTCTACTCGCTTGCTGAATGGCCAGTTCCCACGATTGTTTGCGTCCCATCGCAGCTCATCGAATATTACCATTTCTTAATTCATTCTACTGTAGACATTCAAAGCGATCACATACCTAAGTGATTAATAAAGATTGTAAAGATTTCAATTGTACATTTGTTTTGATTTATACATTTCTGTGGCGATTTTAATTGTGCATTTAATTTTGATTTATTCAATGTTCTTTAAAAGAAATCTTAATCTTATGTTGTTAAAAAATTTTTCTTACACTTTTTCAGAAATTATTCCCGATTAGAGTTTTTTTTTTTGACAGGAGTAAATCTTCAAAAGACACTTGGTATTCGACGGGATTCTCACCTCACTAAAAACTCCTCTTAATCAGAAACAATTTATGAACGATCGACAACAGATTTTTCTTTCTCAATAATATAATCTATTTAGGGGAAGCTTAAACTTTTAATGCTTCCCATGACTTTTATACCATTTAGCTGGTGTGGCTTGGTTCTTCTAAATCTCCGAACATTGCCTCTCGTATTTAATACGGACTCCATTTCAGAGTTGATATGACTATGCAAGTTAAGCACAATAACGTCCAAACGGTATAATCCAAAAAGCGATGATACAGCAGCCAATCAAAGAAATCAACCTAACAGACTACGAACTATAAACAAAAACATCCGTTCATCCCAACATCATAGCACAACAGGAATGAACATGTCACCGAGGATGATTCACCGACGGCGGTATTATTAATAAGATAATCTTAAGTCAGTCAGTCTTGAAGTAGCAATCAATGTGTGTAGATTGGAAGTGCTAAATAAAGAAGTTTTTAAAAACCCAATTTGTAGTGGAACAAATGTAACTGGCGACCGTGACAGGACGACTTTTTTTCAAATTATCCTGAAAAAATAAAGTAAGGAGAAAAATTAGATCGTCACGCGAGTGAAAATATTTCTTAAAGAAAAAAATATAAAACAAAAAAGTATCCTTCAGAAAAGGAGAAGAAAAATTGTAAAATATTTTCAGTGCAAAAAAAAAAAAATAAATATAAGTATCCTTCCTAGAAAGGAGAAAAAAATATAAAACAAAAAAAAGTATTCTTAAATTTAAAGGAGAAAAACAAAAAATAAATAGTGATCAACAATGCAATAATCCGTGCAAATTATTGAAAGATATTGTCGATAAAAAAGGAAACAACAAAGTGTTTCTCTCAGTGATAAAAACAACAAAAACAAAAATAATTTGAGAACAAAAAAAATTCAGTTAATTCAGTGTCAAAGCGAAAAAAAACAAACAAAAACGAACAACAATACCATCCTGGCATCGTCATCAAAGAGGAATCCACATCAACAAACAACGTTCATGACCAAAAATATTTGTAAGAATTTTTTTTTTTTTTTAATATTATTTCCCTCAAAATAAAAAAAAATATAAAAATATGAATAATAAATATTTTTAGAACAAGTATAACCTGTTGAAAATAGAATTTAAAAAAAAAGAAACAAAAATATTTTTATTAAAATTTTTCTGGAATAAGATTATTCTGTTCGGTTGAATTGAAAATTTTTTTTTGTTGATCTGATGTTAGAGATCTGTTTATAACAAGCCAAACTGGACGAACTCTCTAATCAACTTGAAAAACTCAAATTCACAGATATGTTGACTGAGGAGACTGTGACTAGGCTCATTGCCGCAAAATACTGTATCTTTACAGTCGGAGATTTGACATCTAAAAGAGTCCCTCCAAAATTTAACAAGTAAATCTCTAGTAACAGAGTATGAAAGACAAACCAACAATCAAACGTCATAATTATGTACAGAGACACTAGACGTAATTAAATCTTTACCGGAATTTTCCGGTAACACAAATTCTTACGTTAGCTGGTGCGAAGCTGCTGACAATTCCATATGTAATGTTCCCTGGTTCCCAAACTACCAACTCGCCAAGCATTCACTGCTGTAGGCTCAAACCTCTTCGCACTAACTGCAAAGTTGAGGTATGGTAGTGGAAACACTTAGAACTATCCAGGAATTGTTGTCGGCTCAATGCCTTATATTAACTAAAACCCGGGAGTATGTTCAGATCGAGTCCACGATCACTATTGACTTTATTTCCAAATTCATACCCTATTTATACAAAGCTACTATGCTCGAGTTCTGGTTATCGAACAATCGACTACACTTCGATATCCGATTAAAACGCTTCATCATCACATTCTTTTGGGTGAGCGCCAATGACCTATATCATAAACAAATGCTCATACCCAAAGACTATTGCTGTGACATATACAGAGCGCATGCAGTCAAAGCAATATGATCCCTTATTACTTCTGCCGGCTGGCAGTGGCCTGCCGTTGGGAGTCATATTGTTCCGAGTACAATGCACTCTATGGATACACATGCAAGTCAAGTGTAATGCATTTGACTGAATGTGAGAGGATCGGATATCGAGGTACAGCCGAGGGTTGACAACCTGTTAATGGTAATAATAGAGCATTTCATTACGAGGTCGTTGGCTGTGACTCCTTCACACCACCCTTCCTGGGGAAAAAGAAGAAATCAAGACAAGAGTGTTGATTTCTACTTTTCCACGACTCTTTTATAAATACGGCAGTATGAAACCAAAAAAAAAATTTTTCTTTTATCATATTGGATTGAACATTGTGGCTATTTCTGGATGTTTACTTTTAGTTAATATTTGTGATATTTACATTAGTTATTATATTTTGCTTAGTCTCTTTCTCATTACATATTAGTCAGCGTCTGATATCATTTGGGATATTTACATTTTCATTGCTTGTTATTCAGTATTTGGTACATATATTCGTTTGTTTCTATTTTATTTAATATGTCTTACAATATATATATTTTTTTTTTTTTTTTTTTTTTTTTTTTTTTTTTTTTTTTTTTTTTAAATTTTATGTATTTCTTAACTTTTTTTTTTTTTAGATTACTATACTTAGATCAATGCATTGAGTATAGTTTCTTATAATAACTAGTTCAAGGTGATATTAATTCTATTCTTAGAATTACTTTTCAATTATTTTTATATTATTAAGCAATATGTATATGTCTCTTTCTCTTTCCTTTTTTTTTTTTCATTTACAATTCTAGTATATATATGTCTAAAATGGTTTTAACCTATTTATCAATTACATTTATTTCACAATTTTACAAATTATACAATAACGTACATTTAATAAATTTCTTATTATTAATTTTTTTTTTTTTTTCATAATTTTACAAATTACGCAATAACATCCATAAAAGTAATTTTTTATTTCTACATTTTCTTTCACAATTTCACAAATTACACAATATTCATACATAAAATGGTTTTTATTTGTTTTTATTTTCAAGTCTTCTTTCTGAACTTCGCAAATTGCATAAGTTTACAAATTATAATAATAATAACATATATATATAAAATGGTTTCAATCTGTTTTTGTGAACAATCATTTTTTTATTTTCATATTTAATTTCGCAATTTACTCCTTCCTGTGATAAGACTTCATATGGTCCTATATATATTGGATCTAACTTCTTTCTGCTTTCGTTTTTTAACAAGACTAAACTACCTACGTTGTAATCATGAGTTTTTGCTTTTCTATCAGAATCGTACCTATCTTTCCTAGAAATTTTCTTTTGTATTAAAGTATCCCTAGCATCCTTATGAGCAATTTGTAGTCTGCGTTTTAAGTCTATCACATAGTCTTCGTAGTTGTACACTGTTTCAACTTTCTTTGTAAGATTTGAAGGCAAATTACATTGTCTTCCGAATACTAATTCAAATGGGGTGAATCCTGTTTCGGAATGTACTGAAGTGTTGTAACAGAAAACATAGTATGGCAACCAGTTGTTCCAATCTGTATGTTTTTCTTCTACATAACTCCTAAGGTATGCTCCTAAAACTTTATGAGAATTTTCTAGTGCTCCAATGCTTTCATGGTGATAAGCGGTGGATTGCAATTGTTCTATCTTTAATAACTTACATAGATCTTTGAAAACTCTATTTATAAATTCTGTACCTTGGTCAGATGCTATGGTAGCAGGGACTCCATACTTTAGGATAAAGCCTTCTACAAGTCCTTTAGCTACCGTATTAGCTTCTTTATTTGGTAAAGCAATGGCTTCTGTAAACTTCGTAAGTTCGTCTTGTAGTGTTAATATATATTTTGACCCATCTTCCGTCTCGTCAAGAGGTCCAACTAAATCAAGGTATATTTTGTCAAAGCATGTTTCTGCTGTTGTAGTAATAGTCATCGGTTGATTTTTTGGTTGTATGTGTTTGTTTCGCTGACACATTGGGCAGTGCTTAACGTATGTCGTCACATCGTTTTGCATTCCTGTCCAAAAATATTTTTTCTTAATATTCCGCAACATGCGATTTATTCCGGCATGTCCACTTGTCGGTAACATGTGGTAATCATTGAGTATAAGCTTTTGTTTTCCAGGGTCCGTTACTTTTATTTTATCTTCAATTATGTGCACTTTTATTTTATTTCCTTTGAATAATTCTTCTATCTTTTTCTTTAATATATATAATTTCTCTTTACGACGGCCGTCTGAGAGTTTACCTAACTCTTCTTTAGTTATATAAATATCTTTAATTGATAGAGGTCCGCAAATTGAACGCACGTCCCTCAGCAACATTTTGTCAAATGATGCCGATCGAGCAATAGTGCTATTCTTGGATTCCTCTTCATTATTTAATAATGGTTCACCGTTATTTTGCACGTCCCTCAACAACATTTTGTCAAATGATGCCGATCGGGCAGTAGTGCTTTTTCTGGGTTCCCTTTTATTATTTAAAAATGGTTCTTTGATATTCTGCACGTCCCTCAACAACATTTTGTCAAATGATGCTGATCGGGTAATAGTGCTTATCTTTGACCTATTTAATATCAAACAATTATTCCCTGGAATGTATCCTACAATGAGGTTTGGACTTATAACTCTGGTACCTTTTAATAAACTGTAATCTTTGTCTTCATCTTTGAAGCTATTTAATATTTTTAACTCGACTATTTTTAGCCCCTTTTCTGGCGGTTTAAGAAGTTCACTTATTATTTTCTCTCTCTAATTTACTTGTTGTTGGGTTTTCTTCTTTTAAATTTGAATTTCTAGCTTGTGCTCTTGTTGTGACACACACAAATAAATTCTGTAGGTCCTCTGACTTTAGTTGTATTCTACTTAATGCATCCGCAGTGCAGTTGTCTTTGCCTGGTGAATACTCCACAGTAAAGATATATTCCTCTAATATTAGCCTAAATTTTGTTAATCTACTTGAAGGTTCTTTTAGTGAGAACAGATATACTAGTGGTCTATGGTCCGTTAGTATTTTGAAACGTCTTCCGAAAAGATAAGGTCTGAAATGTTTTACTGCCCATACTATTGCGAGTAATTCTTTTTCTATAGTACTGTAATTCTTTTCGGCTTTATTTAATGATTTACTTGCGTATGCGATGGTTTTATCATCAAAATTCGATATAACAGCACCTAAGGCAAATCCAGAGGCGTCTGTTCGAAGTATGAATTCTTTTTCAAAATTTGGAAACTGTAAAATATTTGGGCTTATTAGGAATTCTTTTAGCAAATTAAATGATGTATTGCAATCTTCGGAAAATTTAAATTCTACGTTTTTTCTTAATAAACGGTTTAAGGGTATTGCTAGTGTTGCAAAATTTGGTATGAACTTTCTATAGTAGTTAGCAAATGCTACAAATCTCCTTACTTCGTCTGCATTTTGTGGGATTGGATAATTTTTCATTACTATGGATATTGATGGATCTGGTATAATACCTTTGTCTGATATTATATGACCTAGATATAAAACTTCTTTTCTAAGGAAAGCACATTTACTTGGATGTAGTTTGAGATTTACTTCTCTCAATCTTTTGAATACTTCAATTAATTTTTTATTGTGGTGTTCTAAATTTTTACTTTTTTTTTTTTGAATACTATAAGATCGTCAAGATGCGCAAAGCATTTTGAATATGTTAGACCCGATATTGATAGAAACCTTGAAAACGTACTGTGTGACAATATATATATATATGTAATAGGTAATGGAAGTTTTTCATCTTTGATAATTTGCAATGTTTCTTGTGTTTTTCTTTTCGTTAACATAAAAAAAAATATACTATTTTCTAAAATAACTAATTTTAAATGTAGTAGTAGTAGTACTGTAGTACATAATTTAATCAATTTGGAGACAAATCCGCTTTTTCCTGTGGAACTCTTTGCGATGGAAGCAATGTAGTGTTCGGTAAAAATTTAGAACGTTGATTGTGCTGCTTGTTTTGATTGCCCTCATGATGTTGTTTAGTTTTTGTAATTTGTGTTTAACTATAGTCATCTTTGTTGAAGTGTTTTTGTTTTTATGTTTGTGCCTTCTGTACTCTTGTATGTACAGAGGACACGGGCCAATAGTTTTGTCGTTTGCAGGACTCGCTGTTCTCGCCTTTAGTAGAAGTTGCGCCTCTGCGAGGTGCTCTACGGCTGCTATTAGGTCGCTCCGTGTGGTCATTAATAGGTTTGTTTTGATTTTACAGTACCGACAGCGCGGCGAGAGAGAGAAAAAAAAAACTTCTTTGAACAGGAAACTAGGAAAAAAAGACTTTAACTTTGTCTTGTCCTACTACTTTTTTACTGGTATGAACGAAAAAGACTTTAACTTTGTCTTGTCCGAAACACTCTTTCTGAACACTCTCCTGGCACTCTATCGAACAACTCCTGGCAGGATCTGCGTTAACAAAACAAAAACATCCGTTCATCCCAACATCATAGCACAACAGGAATGAACATGTCACCGAGGATGATTCACCGACGGCGGTATTATTAATAAGATAATTTTAAGTCAATCAGTCTTGAAGTAGCAATCAATGTGTGTAGATTGGAAGTGCTAAATAAAGAAGTTTTTAAAAACCCAATTTGTAGTGGAACAAGGACGACTTTTTTTCAAATTATCCTGAAAAAATAAAGTAAGGAAAAAAATTAGATCGTCACGCGAGTAAAAATATTTCTAAAAGAAAAAAATATAAAACAAAAAAGTATCCTTCAGAAAAGGAGAAGAAAAATTGTAAAATATTTTCAGTGCAAAAAAAAAAAAAAAATAAATATAAGTATCCTTCCTAGAAAGGAGAAAAAAATATAAAACAAAAAAAAGTATTCTTAAATTTAAAGGAGAAAAACAAAAAATAAATAGTGATCAACAATGCAATAATCCGTTCAAATTATTGAAAGATATTGTCGATAAAAAAGAAACAATAAAGTATTTCTCTCAGTGATAAAAACAACAAAAACAAAAATAATTTGAGAACAAAAAAAATTCACTTAATTCAGTGTCAAAGCGAAAAAAAAACAAACAAAAACGAACAACAATACCATCCTGGCATCGTCATCAAAGAGGAATCCACATCAACAAACAACGTTCATGACCAAAAATATTTGTAAGAATTTTTTTTTTTTTTTTAATATTATTTCCCTCAAAATAAAAAAAAATATAAAAATATGAATAATAAATATTTTTAGAACAAGTATAACCTGTTGAAAATAGAATTTAAAAAAAAAAGAAACAAAAATATTTTTATTAAAATTTTTCTGGAATAAGATTATTCTGATCGGTTGAATTGAAAATTTTTTTTTGTTGATCTGATGTTAGAGATCTGTTTATAACAAGCCAAACTGGACGAACTCTCTAATCAACTTGAAAAACTCAAATTCACAGATATGTTTACTGAGGAGACTGTGACTAGGCTCATTGCTGCAAAATACTGTATCTTTACAGTCGGAGATTAGACATCTAAAAGAGTCCCTCCAAAATTTAACAAGTAAATCTCTAGTAACAGAGTATGAAAGACAAACCAACAATCAAACGTCATAATTATGTACAGAGACACTAGACGTAATTAAATCTTTACCGGAATTTTCCGGTAACACAAATTCTTACGTTAGCTGGCGCGAAGCTGCTGACAATTCCATATATGTATCTCTACAATAAAGGGAGTAGGAAATATTTCGCTGCGTTAACTATACTAAGAAATAAAATAGTACAAAGCGCAAATGGCATACTAACAAACCATGGTACCGTTTTTTATTATGACGCCATAATAGCAAGATTAGACTTTGCTTATGCTGACAAGAGACCAGCTCACATAATTGAGCAAGAATTGAGCATCCTTCGACAAGGAAGTATGACCATAATACACGTCTACAATGAAGTAAACCAAAAATTGACTCTTCTTATAAATAAAACGATTATGACACACGGAACAAACAATTCCTTAACAAACGAAATTCATATTATGAATCGTCGGAATGCCTTAAGAATTTTCATGACTGGGCTAAACGCTCCTTTACCTAATATTCTATTCTCATTATCTCCAGAAGATTTACCGAGTGCACTCGCGAAGGCACAAGAGCTAGAATCCAATAATATAAGCGCAAATTTTGCTCTTCAATTCAATAAAGCACAAAATAATACAAATCATTCTCGTCGAGATCATAACCGAGATCATAACAACCTAAGATTTCCTCAACGCAACCAAAATCAAAACTACCATCAAAATCATTCTAAGGAAACAAAACCAGAGCCAATGGAACTTGGGAGTTCAGCTCATCGGCCAATTACTCATCAAGAACAGAGAAATTTTGATAATCAAAAACGTATACATAATCCGTTTACTAATAACAATAGAAACTACGCCAAGCCGGTATATAAAAATAGTTACCACAATCAGTTTCAGGGAGGAAAAAGACAGCAAGACAGTGCACAACACAGTCTACAACCTCCAATAAAATTAGAAAGGATCAATAATCTTAACGAAGATGATTCTTTTTTAGAAGAAAATTCGAACTACCCTACATTTTCAGGAATGGTCCCAGGAAAAAATTAAAAATCCTTATTGACACAGGAGCTACAAGTTGTTACTGTAGTCCTAATACATTAGATGATAGGAAAGAATTAGTAATAAGAAAAAGAGTTAAGACAATAAACGGTACAACAATAATTAAATACTATTACGAAGTATTTATTTTTGATGGATATGTAAGGTTTTACGAAATAAAAAATTTAAACGCGGATTTATTAATAGGATTCAATTTAATGAAAACCGCTGAAATAAAATTAGACTTTGAAAAACGTCTACTTTTATATAAAAATAAACGTGAAAAAATTTACACTCCTGAAGAACCGGAAATGGGAGTAAATGTCATTGAAACAGGACTCTAAGAGAATCCACTTTGAAGAAAATAAAAAGTATTCATAAAAAGGTAGACATATCTTTACCATTTAGAACAGATATTAGAGCCGAAATTAGAACCTCTAATGAAAAACCAATATCTAAACAATACCCTTAGCCGTTCTCTGCAAATGATTTCGTTAATAAAGCAGTAAATAAAATGCTTCACGAAGGAATCATTCGACCGTCAAAAAGCCCTTATAACTCTACAATATGGGTAGTTCAAAAAAAAGGTCTTAACGACGACGACGGCGACGGTTCAAATAAACACAGATTGGTTATTGATTACAAAAAACTAAATGAAAACACGATATCTGACAAGTATCCCATTCCGGATACAAATGTCATATTAAGCAATTTGGGTAAAGCAAAGTACTTTACTACTCTTGACTTGGAATCAGGATTTCGTCAGATTTTAATGACAGAAAAAGACATAGAAAAAAACTTGAGAGGTGTCAAAGGACACCCGGATGGAACGAAGTTCCTTTCGATTAATTAGTGATGGAATTGTAATAAAATTTTATTTTTTTTATTATTTATTATTTACAAAAAACCTGTATACACTCAACAAAAATAATCGTCGCGACACCACACTGTTCAATGCGAAAGAACTGAAAATATCTGGCTTGCTTTCTATAAGAGAGAGAGAGAGAGAGAGACAGACAGACAGACAAAGAAACATGCGACGCCGCACAGCTTACAGCTAACTATAGCAAAAAGTGTAGTGACAACTTTTTGTAAGAAATTTTTCCGTCTAGCCCACTTTCACAACGCGCGATAAGGAACTTTGTTCCAAAAACAGCTTTTTCTATAAATAATGGAAAATACGAATACGTACGTATGCCATTTGGTCTAAAAAATGCACCAAGCATTTTTCAGCGTGCAATGGACAACATCTTACGTCAACGTCCGTATGTAGGAAAAATATGTCACATATACATTGATGATATAATAATGTTCTCTGAAACTCTAGAACAACACGCTCAAGACATCGACACAATTATAAGAGAATTACAAAATGCTCACATGAAGATTTCAGTATTTGAACAAGAAGTAGAATTTTTAAGCTAGGTCATAGCCCATAATGTGATTAAAAATAGCCCCGAAAAAGTTCAAACAATAAAAGAATATCCACTACCAACCACTTTAAGACAACTACGCAGTTTTCTGGGATTGATTGGATATTATAGAAAGTTTATTAAGAATTACGCTCAGATTTCAAAACCATTAACAAAGCATTTGTCAAGTGAAAACGGTCACGTTTCCACGCACGTTGCAAAGAAAACGGTAATAAATCTAAATGAGAGTGCAATTGAAGCTTTCAACATACTAAAAGAACATCTCACATTCGAGGTAGAACTTAACCAACCAGACTATACAAAAAAATTTGTTTTAACGACTGACGCTTCTGACGATGCAGTAGGAGCGGTTTTGTCACAAGATAATAAACCTATAACATTTATCAGTAAAACATTAGGTAAGACAGAGCGATCCTACGCGTCAAATGAAAAGGAACTATATGCAATAGTTTATGCCTTAAAAAATTTAAGAAATTACCCACACGGTGTCACAAATTTGGAGATCCATACAGATCACCAACCCCTAACGTTTGCGGTTTCGAAAAGAAATCCTAATATTAAGATGAAGCGATGGCACGCATTAATCGAAGAATACGCGCCAAAAATAATTTATAAACCAGGAGCAACAAATGTGGTAGCAGACACTCTCTCAAGACAAAATTTAAATCAAATAACTGATAGTTCTTCGTCAGACGCAACCCAACATTCAACGGAAAGTAGTGACAACAACGTAATAAAAGAAACTACAAGACCCCTAAACCAATTTCGACAGCAAATTTTGTTAGGTAAAAATACTTTTACGATACATGAAAAAATAAAAACTTTTAATAGAGTAAGACACATAATAGAATACGATACACTAGATAACTTTTTTTTTTTTTTTGTCAGGAGGAAATCTTCAAAAGACACTTGGCAGTATTCGACACCAAGTAGTGTGGGACTCTTACCTCACTAAAAACTCCTCGTAATCAGAACCAATGAACGATCGACAACAGATTTTTCTTTCTCAATAATATAATCGCTTTAAGGGAAGCTTAAACTTTTAATGCTTCCCATGACTTTTAGACCATTAGCTCGTGTGGCTTGGTTCTTCTTAATCTCCGTACATTGCAACTTGTTTAATGCTATGTCCGCACCTGAGAGTTAAACTTGTTTAACTCAAAACAATCCCAAACCAACATGATAACCAAGTGGTTTGCCATACAAAATGAAACCTTTTTAGTCACTGGGTTTCGAGATAACCTACTCGAAACCAAAGGCGCTGAATGCACTATTTCCAATATTCCATTGAATTTGACATTTAAGAGAGTGGAAGTGAGTAGAGAGAGAATGAATTCTCTCATACGTCGTTGACGTTCTGCTCACACTTGTATGTCTGTCTCTTTTTAACTTAAGACACAAAGATAAACTCAAAACTTTTCTGCATATGCGGACACTACTTGGTTAACTCAAACCATCCTGGAACGAAACCCAGGTTATCTTCAGGTGCGGACATAGCATAACTCAAAACAATCCCAAACCAACATGATAACCAAGTGGTTTGCCATACAAAATGAAGCCTTTATAGTCACTGGGTTTCGAGATAACCTACTCGAAACCAAAGGCGCTGAATGCACTATTTCCAATATTCCATTGAATTTGACATTTAAGAGAGTGGAAGTGAGTAGAGAGAGAATGAAATCTCTCATACGTTGTTGACGTTCTGCTCACACTTGTATGTCTGTCTCTTTTTAACATAAGACAAAAAGATAAACTCAAAACTTTTCTGCATATGCGGACACTACTTGGTTAACTCAAACCATACTGGAACGAAGCCCAGGTTAACTTCAGGTGCGGACATAGCATAATACGGACTCCATTTCAGAGTTGATATGACTATGCAGTCGCTGATTGTGTGATACAGCATGTTTTCTTACAACTTCTGTAACCGTTACTATTTGTAGGTCACGATGTAAATCGCTATTTCTTATATACCATGGTGCATTTACTATTCCACTAAGGACTTTGTTTTGGAATTTTTGGATGATTTCAGTATTTGTTTTCTTTGTACAGCCCCATATAATTGGATTCCAAGGTCCAAACAGATCTGAGTACTTGTTTATAAAGCATTATTTTATTTTCGACAGATAGGTCAGAATTTCTACCGAGCAACCAGTACATTTTTCTATACTTCAAGTTGAGCTCTTTCCTTTTCTTTTTGATATACTCTTTCCATTTTAGCTTTGCATCCAAATTCATCCCAAGGTATTTGGCCGTGTTGGCGTAAGGTACAGCTTGATTGTTGATGAATATTTGTACGTAGCTTAACTTTTTATTTGTAAAGTTTATATGTGCAGATTTATCTTCATTGAGCTTGATACGCCATTTTTTAGTCCAATCAACTTGATAACTTAAAGACAATTTTGAATGAATTTCTACAACCAGGAAAAGTAGCAATTCATTGTACACCTCAAGTTTTATATGAAATAAAGAAGATGTTAAGAGAAACTTTTAACAACTGATTTCTATATACAAAATTATTTCCTATAGATATAACTAATACAGATGATCAAGCAATGATAATAGAACAAACCCACAATAGAGCCCATAGAAATCATAGGGAGAATCTTAAACAAATTTATAGTTCATACTATTGGCCACAGATGAAAAAACAATTCAAACAATTTGTGAGAAATTGTGACATATGCAATCAGAACAAGTATGACAGACACCCACAGAAGATACCCATTGGCGAGGCTCCAATTTCGAAAAAGGAGGGGGAACATCTACCAGTGGCGTGGCGTCCATATAACACGATTCCTATCGTCTTACCTTTTAAAATTTGTCTTCATAGAAAAAACCAGCAACAAAAGTCTGCAACTAAGCAGTCAACAGCCTATCTTTGCCCATACACACAATGTTCTTCAAGCACTTTTAAATTTGCGAGATACACACACAATACACAAAGCAAAAAGCATACACAAAGCATTGAAAACCGCCGCGCAGAACATATTTTGTGTTTGCCCCTGTCTTTCCTACGATATATTTCCACCCCGGTGCACCGCGGTGCTTCCTTTTTCAATACACGTTCTCTTATTGAAAAAAGTAAGACGATAATTTTCGTCTTACTGCTGCAATGTCTGCTTGGAAAAAATAATACAGATTTCGCCTTCGAGTAATGTACGGCGAATTCGGTTTTGTTTTGCTGTTTTGTTTTGTTCTATTATCTACTGATCATGTGATCATTGTTTTGGATTATTTGCAAGTGTAAAGTGAATTTTAAGTATCGTGCGTTTCTAAAAACTATGAAAAAAAAACTAAAAATTGTGAAAAGTAACATCAAAGAGAACTGTTTTGTTTTAATTATTTAAATGGCTTTGCTAAGTGTTGAGTGTTGTTTAACAGATTACCTTTTAGAAGAGGAAAATCAGTTTAGAAAGTTAGATTTTATAGTAAAAAAAAAGTTATTGAAATCGGACGCTCTTTTCCGTCTATGAAAATAGAGTATAAGCGTAAAGATGGTTTCGTTTCGCGTTTCCATGATTCCTTTTACCAAAAATATACATGGTTGACAGGTAGTTGCAAGGTCAACAAAATGTTTTGTTTTCCCTGCCTTTTGTTTTCAAATTCTTCCAGCGTTTGGAGTCGCACGGGCTACGCCGATTTAAATAATTTGACAAATTCTGCTAATAAGCACATTAAAACAGAAAAACACATTCGAAGCTGTTTATCGTTACATGAATTTGGAACCAATCGAATCGAAACCTCCTTAGGTAATTCTTATGTAGCTCATAACAAAAAAGTTGAAAGAAATCGTAAATTGATGGAGCGGTTTATAGATACGGTGGTACTTTTAGGTAAGCAGGAACAAGCATTTCGAGGTCACGATGAAAAGCTTGATTCCAATAATCGTGGCAACTATGTAGAGACCTTATTATATTTATCTAAGTATGATTCGTTAATAGAATCCCATTTAGAACAATGCTCAAGTGGAAACAATCCAGTTTTTTCCGGTTTATCAAATGACATTCAAAATGATTTAATACACAGCATCGCTGCTGTAATTAAATCAGAAATTAGATTAGAAATTGGAAAATCTCAGTTTGTATCCATTATGATAGATGAAACGCCCGATGTGAGCCATAGAGAGCAATTAAGCACCGTTTTGCGTTACATATCTGACGATGGTATTGAGGAAAGGTTTCTTGGTTTTATCGACGTAAGCGAGAGCCGCAATGCGGATACGCTCTCTAAACATATTCTAAACGTACTGAATTTGTATGCCTGCAAGGAAAAGTTGGTCGGACAATCTTACGATGGTGCGGCAGTAATGTCTGGAAATGTTGGTGGTGTAAAAAAGAAAGTCCTCGACGAATGTCCAATGGCCACTTTTATCCCATGCCATGCTCATGTTCTAAATTTGGTATTATCTCGATCACTGGAGAACATTCCTGAGCTAAAATCATTTTTTGGGAATATTAATACCATAGTTCGGTTTTTCAATAAATCTACAAAACGTTCAAACCTTTTAAAAGAAATAGCTAACCGGCGCATGCCTGGAGTATCGGAGACCCGCTGGCATTACCATTCACGTATAATTCACGTAATTTTAAACTGTAGATTAGATATTATACAAACTTTTAATAACATTTTAAACAACCCGAATGAATGGGATAGTGAAGCGCTGGCTATGTCTGAAAGTCTGTTGTTTAAGTTAGAGGACAAAAGTTTTTGTTTTTTGCTTAACACTTTATCTGAAATTTTCGGAAGGACTGATATTTTATTTAATTTAATTCAAAGTAAACAAACAGATCTTGAAATTGCTAAACGAGAAATTAAGAATTTTGAGTCTTGGCTCTCCTCTGAATTTCTAAATAAATTCGAAATAATTTTTGAAAGAGTAAGTGATTTTGCTGAGCCACCAAGAAAACGACGATTACTCGAAATCGATTTAAAAACTCAATATAAGCATCTTTTTGTAGAAATTAAGGACAATATAATAAGTCAAATTAAAGAAAGATATAATTGTTTTAATGATTTAATTTTTTTGGATTTATTAAATAAAACTAAGTATAATAAATTTGCTCTATCAGTTCCAGAAGAAAAGATATCGTTTTTAATTAATTATTTCCCAGGAATTTTTGATTTTACCTCTTTAAAAAATGAACTTAAAGTTTTATATACGACTCCATCACTTCAAAAGTTTGACGTATTAGAATTGTTCAAACATTTAGGAAATGACATATTGCGTGACACATTTCCGCAAATTTTAAATCTAAGCCGCCTTTTTTTAACACTTCCGTTGACAGTAGCTTCTGTGGAAAGATCATTTTCAACGCTCAGAAGAATACACACCTTTTTAAGAAACTCTCAAGGAGAAAACAGGCTCTCCGATTTAGGGTTAATATCAATAGAAAAGCGACTCCTTTTAAATTTAAAAAGCAGACCTAATTTCTACGATAGGGTTCTTGGTGAATATACCAAAACAAACCGAAGGATAGATCTTAATTATAAATAATTAAAACAAAAACAGTTTTCTTGTGTTTTTAAACTTTTTTTTTCAAACACATTTTTTCTAGTATCTAATCTAAACATCTTATGTGATTTATTGAATTTTAAAAATATTTTATTTATTTTATTATTTATTTTACTATTTATTTTATTAATTATTTAATCAATGAAAATAAACCTTTATTCTTTTGAACAAAAAACTATCACTTGCAACGAAATGAAGTTCCTATTTTTTTTTAATACTAGTTACGTTACTTAAAATTTTATTTTATTTTCTTGCATGTCCACATAGGCTTCTTTTGAAGCCGCTTTTTTTATGCTTTAAGCTCATTGTGCATTTTAACCTAAATGACTTAAAGTATAGAAAAATTGGCTTCGATTAATCCACGTTTGGAATTTAAGGTACCTTCTATTTATTCCTTATTAATTTGTATAGGTGATTCATTTTTCTCGACCTACCATTTGAAAATATCCACGCCACGCCACTGACATCTACACATTGATATATTCTTTGCACAAAAAGCGATGATACAGCAGCCACTCCAAGAAATCAGACTGAACTATAAACAAAAACATCCGTTCATCCCAACATCACAGCACAACAGGAATTAACATGTCACCGAGGATGATTCACCGACAGCGGTATTATTAATTAATTTTAACTGGCTGAACACAATGCATACGCATACGCATACGGAGCCGGAGCCGCAAGAGTTAAAATCAAGTTAACTTGTCCGGCTCCGTCTTGCGTTGTTTTTGTATTGCTTGTATTTAATGTTTTGACATCTCCTGCGGCTCCGTTTCTGCAGCCATTGTGTTCACGCAGTAAGTCAGTCAGTCTTGAAGTAGCAATCAATGCGTGTAGATTGGAAGTGCTTAAGTTTTTAAAAACCCAGTTTGTAGTGGAACAAATGTAACTTGCAGTCGCTGATAGGGCTTTTCGCGAAGCTATCTCTTTCTAATGATACCTCGTATTTCTTAAACGTCAAATTGTCACTTGTATGAAAATATTGCTGGCGGCAGTACGTAGAAATATGAAATATGTAGTTTAAATTAGTTTTTCAAAGACGTAGGTTCATGAAAAAAGGAAAAAAATTGTGTTTATCAAAACTGTGACGTTTTAAAAACAAAACAATATAAAAGTGTTGTGAAGATGCCCGCGAATCGCTGTCTAAAACAATGTTCAAACCATACAATGAAGACAGAAATCCGTAGATCCTATACTTTTCCTCGAGTATAAAACAGAATTTCTAAGTTCTCTCAAAGGAAAGGCACAGAATGTGGTAAGAGGAAACATCTGAAACATCTGAACACTAAATTGGCTCGTGTCTGTTCCAGACATTTCATTTCAGGAAGGTAAATATCTGGTTGAAGGTTGTATACAAGTAGATCATTAATAAAAACTCCAGGGAAGAATGCAAAACTTTTGGATAATCTAATTCCAGATTGGGTACCAAGCTTATACACGCAAAAATTCAGAAATCTAGATAAACAATACCCAATCTGTATTTAGATTGTTCTTACTAGGAGTTCTTACTATAATCAAGCATCTAATATACCTTATAACCATGTTTACATAGGTACCTGAAATGAAATGTGTGGAACAGAAACAAGCCAATTTAATGTTCAGATGTTTGAAAGGAGCCAACAACGGCCTGCGCCTTTCCTCTTAGCGATTTTTCAATCTAGGAGTTCTATTCCACAGTCGTGGAAAACTGAAGTCTACAGTTTTCTGTGTTCACTGTATGGTTTGAACCAATTTGAACACTGTTTCACACAACAACTCAAGGGTATTTTCACAACACTTTTATATTATTTTGTTCTTAAGAGTTCGCAATTTCGATATACACACTGTTTCAATTTTTTTATTTCAAATTCACTTCACTAAATAACAATTCTGAAACAATTTTATGTTTTTGCCTAGTACCGCCAAGAATGTTTTTATACAAGTGACTTTAGCTGTCAATTTTTTTTTCTCTCTCTCTTGACAGTGACACTATCGCGAAAAGCCCTATTGTGTGATACAGCATGTTCTCTTACAATTCTGTAAAAGAAATTATATTGCACTTCTCCACATTTAACATCATTCCGCTAGCTTTACACCACTTAACTAGGCTGATTAAACATTGTTGCAATAATTGCGTGTCGGCAATATTTTTAACTGTATGAAACAATTTTAGGTCGTCGGCATACATCGAAAATCTACAACCTTCAAACAGTAAGGGCAAGTCACTTATAAAAAGGAGAAATAAAAGTGGGCCAAGATGGCTTGGTGACCTTGGGGCACACCAGAAATTACATCAATTTGACGTGAAAAGACATCACTAAACTTGACACGTTGCATCCTTTGCGACAAATACGATTGGATCCACAGTAATAAGGTGTCATGAATCCCATATTTTTTTAGTTTAAAAATAAGCAGATTGTGATCATTTTTGTCGAAAGTTTTGCTGAAGTCAGTATAGATAGCATCAACCTGGTTCCCTTTTTCTATTTCTAAAAGAATGAATGAGGTATAATCTGCTAAATTGGAAGTTTTAGATCTACCTTTAAGAAAGCCATGTTGATGCTCGCTTAAAACTGAAATCAGCTCCACGTTCAGCTTGTCAGTTACCAGTTTCTCAAATTATTTGGGAATAGCTCACAGGATTGCAATACCTTGATAATTTTTTATGTTGGATCTGTCTCCGTTTTTAAATATTGGCGTTAGAAACGAGTTACGCCATGTATTAGGAAATATCCCATTAGACAGGGATTGGTTGAAAAGTTGAAGCAAAGGCTTGGAAATAGTTTCAGCTGTGTTTTTTAAAAACAAAGGAGGAATGCCATCGGGACCACTACCTTTGTTAACATCGATGGTTCTAAGGTTACGGATAAGGTCGTCCATAGTCATTGAAACAGGGCTTCGGCTAACATTGTGATCCGTAATGTAATTAAAATCATTGCTGTCAAAAGTGATTGGATTTGAATACACAGATTCAAAAAAAGAAGCAAAAAGTTCACATATATATCAGATGTTTCCGAGCAAACACAACTTCCAGAGTATATCG
Organism: Melanostoma scalare; assembly: GCA_949752695.1. Taxonomy (NCBI): domain Eukaryota; kingdom Metazoa; phylum Arthropoda; class Insecta; order Diptera; family Syrphidae; genus Melanostoma; species Melanostoma scalare. Next base: position 116,768,470 of record OX456984.1, on the reverse strand, counting down.
TAGAAGGAAAGTTAGTTCCGTTGCGTTTATAGTTAATGAATTTATAAAAGTGACGAGGATTCTTTTTAATAAGAGATCTTGATTTAACCACGTATCGGTCATAACATATTTTGTCATGCGTTTTTGAAATCAAAGAATAATTTCTTCTCATCAATATTCGGACGAGTCTTATATTAATTAGCTATAGAAAATGCTAATTTTGAATGACTTAGGGAAAACATTGGTTTTATTTAAAACGTTAGATGAAGTCTCTTCTAAAACAAAGTTATCGCAAACATTAGTAAACACAGGATCAAGAACGTTTGAAAAACTATTTTTTAAACTACAAATTTGATTATATCCGTTTCTGGTATAAAAGTCAATTAAAAACGATTGCTGCTCAGTCGTTATATTGATTGGATCGAAGATTCAGTTATTATCTTCGCAAGGTATCCAGTTCAGTCCAGGAAGATTAAAATCGCCAAAAAGAAAAAGTCATCATTATCATCGAGAGTAGACAAAACAGATAATGCAGTTGTAGTTGTTGTCTCGTAAATAGTAGCAGTTTTACAGGGATGAATATAGCAACAGCCATTGTAAATATTTTTGTCCTCGACAGAGACCTTGGCCCATACTTGTTGGTTCAAATTATTTTTAGTAGACGACGCCGACGGCTGGATAACAACAGGAAAACAGGAAAGGGAAGTATGAACTCCCAATAATACACCGCCTCCTTTGTTGTGATTTGGGGCTAGAGTCCGGTCGCATTTAAAAACCTGCCACGACGAATCAAAAATTTCCGCATTAAGGTGATCATTTCTCAGCCATGTTTAGACAAGCACAAACATGAAGAAGTGGCACGACGAAGATCAATCAAATCACCTCTCATACCCGACATGTTTTGACAAAAAATTCTTAACTCCTTCCGAAGTGGTGTCTGATTCTTTGAAAATTCTGATTTGTTTGATTTGTCTTGGTACTAGGCTTGGAAGGTAATATATAAAATTATATAAGTATAAATTCGCGTACCAAGCATTCATGGGGCCATTTGTTGGAGTTCAGTAGCACATTAATGAATTCTTCGGGAACACTGACCTTAAAGATAAGATGTTGTAACTCGGATCTTTTTAAGTTCCAAGGAACTATTTGGTTGCAGACAAGATCGGAACATCCAAGATTATTGTCAATAAACCCTACGATATCAGCTTCCGTGGTTCCATGTTCATCATTTTGAATGTATAGCTGCTTTCTCTTAGTACTTCCTGTGAATATTTTGTTGTTGTCGACTGACGGAGGTGTAGCGAACCTTGCAGGAAGACATGGGGGTGGTAAATGTGTTGGCAGTACGAGTTGTGTTTGAGTTGAGAGGTGTGAGGTAGGTACCATTAGAGGCAGCGGCGGCGGCGGTGGTGGTAGAGTGAAGAGTCAAATCAGCCTTCGTTGTTTGGCAACTAGTGCTAATGCATGTTTTAGTATCTGTGTTCGAACAAGAATTATTTAGAACGCTCAACCTTTCGGTTTCTAAAAGGTTTTGCGAATCAGTGTTCATATTGCTTAATGAGTCTAGTGGAGGACAAGTATCCACGTTGTCAAGTTGTAATAACTCTTCAAGCATTGTAACAGAATTGGTTTTGTCAGTTACTGACGACATGTTGTTGACATTGTCGATTTTAGTGTTAGCAAGCCTTATCTCATCAATAGTTTCATTAACTAGCGATTTGGTTGCACAGACTTCGTCAGTTACAGTTATACACATTAAGCTATTCTGAAATACTTCGTTGACAGAATTACTTGTAGTTGCGCTAGAGACGATATCGATTGTCTTATTAGTATTAGCTTTTAAGTAGTCCGGTTTCGTAGCATTGTCATTTAAACTTTTTTCAATTGCTAAAAGATCTGAGTTTATTTCAGCTTGTTTATTGTAAGTGGTACCCGTGGTGTGATGGATAGCATGTCCGCCTATTAATCCAGAGGTTCGAGTTCGAATCCCAACAGAGGCAAAAATGTTTTTTCCATGGGTATCGCCTTTCGCGAGGAATTGGCAAGTCCTCCGTTAGTATTCATTGCCATGAAAAGCGCTTTCTCGATTAGCCGCTCGGAACCGGCAGAAAATTGTAGGTCCCCTCCATTTCCTCACAAGGCATGGTTGTGAGAAATGCGCTAGGCCCAAGGGCTCCTCGCTCTGTTGCGCCACCCTATTTATTTTTTTATTTTATTTATTGTAATTATTTGCTTTCTGCGTCAAAGTTGTTATGTGCTCGATAACATTTCTTAATTCTTCGGAGCGAGTATTAAGATTTTCCTTGAAAGCAGAGTCGAGATTATTGACGGATTTAAATATCTTATCGAATTTGGTATTGTTTTCGTTTTCCAATCGAATAAACATGCTCGAGAGCTCATCAATGTATTGGACAAGCAGTTCATGGTTCAATCTATCGTCGCTCACTTTTTTCTTATTTTGAGCATCTTGTTAAATTTTCCAGGGGGTCGATTCTGTAACTGTGAAGCTGTGAAGTGATAAAAAATATCACAACTTCACAGCGAATGCGATTCTCGTTCAGTGAAAAAATGAAAACTAACGTCAAAATTTCTTCACATGATAAATTATTTATCACAAAAGAGTTTGTCTGTGAAATCTAAATTTGCAAATGGAAATTCAAAAAAAAGAGGGCAAAGGGCTTCAATAGCCCAAAAACAGTCTTTAATTGATTTTTTGGAGCAATGGCAAGAACTGGCAAATGACAAGTAAGTATATATGTAACTTAAGATAATTTAAAATAATCCTTATCTACGATGCAAAACAATTCCATTTGCAGACCTATAACTGTTGACGGTTCACATTTTCGTTCAAACGAGTGGACAGAACTAAGTGTTCAGTTGAACACCTTAGGGGGAACCTTAAAAGAGGAACCGAAATGGAGGAAGTATTGGAATGATCTTGTGTAAGTTTTATAAGTAAAAACATTATGGCAGACATGAAATCATTAAATGTTTTCCTTTACGCACAGAATAAGTGTTCGAAGCCGCGACACCACTGCGAAGGAAAAAACCAAAGACCTCACAGAAACAGACGCGCGAATAATAAATAGTACCTACTACACCAAAAACGATAGAGTTGAATGAAGTGCTCCTCCGTTTGTTATTTCAAATGGACTTTGCCCATGTCGAAGTGACCGCCGCAATATCCTCATTTTCTTCCTGGGCAAATAATTACATATACATATAAAAAAATAGCTACTTCATATCAAAAGACCTTTACGTAATGAAATAACCTTTGTTCACTACGGGCTCTATTGTTAAATACCAACTATACTATGCCTGACATGTTTTGAAATATTTTTTTACAAATAAAAATTAAAATTGAAGCAAAAATGACATCATTTATCATTTAGTACATTTAAGTACTTACTGTCAGAGTGATTTATCATTTTGAGTTCGGGAATCGCATCAGATTTTTTTGTGAAGGGATAAAATGAAAAAGCTCTGTGAAGACTGAAATGAAATAATTTTTATCACTTCACAGCTTCACAGTTACAGAATCGACCTCCAGGATGTGAAATAGTCTATCAATAGACTGAAATCAGTGCAAAAGTATTTACTTTGACATATTTCACATAAAAAGTTGAATTTGTTTGTATAGTCAGTTAAATATTTTGAAGCTGATCTGTTCAACCCAATGCAAGAAGGGTGAAAGGTTTTAGTGCACGACATACCCCTGCACCTAATAAATTCGAACGACGTTTTAAGGGAGCCAGACGCCTCCATGCAGTCTTTATGGTAACACTTAGTCATTTTCTTTTCTTTTCTGATAATATCCAAGCTTAATTTTGAAAATATATTAAATTATAGCTGTTTTTAATTTCGTACTCTAAAATTTAGGATCGTACTGTCTTTCTGAAAGGTTGTGAGGTTGGATAAAGCTGGTTGTGATATTAGGTAATGTAGTACGGGTAACGTAGTTTGTAATGATGACAGCTGACTTGAAGTGACGTTTATGTTGTGTTTATTTGTTGTTAACAAGAAAAAAAAAAGATTTTTCACTTACGTTGTATATATATATATATATACTAAGTTTGAACTCACCGGGTAGAATGAGACAAAATCACAAATTGTCACTAAAGATGTGTGTACATGTACATAAAGGCGAATCGGTGGACAGCCAGGAAGATTGAGCAGTAAATTTTTTTGCTACAGGTTGTGGTGGTTAAGGGCTTCCTGCCGTGAGATGAAAACTTGCAGATACAGTACAGGACGAAAGCATGCATAAAAAGAAATGCAATTTTAAGTAGTTTTTTGCTTCGAATTGGCAGAACATATACCAAAACAAATATTTTCACTCACCGGGGAAGGTGTCAGAGACTACCTTCAGCAAATTGTGAGTTGTGAGTGAGATGGATAGTGACACAAATTCACAGATAGTACTCAATGATATCAAAATAGGATATAATTTATCAGCAAAAACTTGAAGTTAGTATAAAAATATTAAAATTTATCGTTGGGTTTTTATTTCGAAACAGCAATAAGCTCAAAGTTGCACACTATAGTTATCATATATATAAAATTCTCGTGTCACGGTGTTCGAACTTGAACTCCTCCGAAACGGCTTAACCGATTTTTACCAAATTTTATACGCATATTCAGTAGGTCTGAGAATAGGCTACTATCTATTTTTCATACCCCTTAGTGATAAGGGCCATCTACCATTAAAATTGTTTAAACTTTCCGGCTATTTTCAGCTTAGTCCAGCGGGTGTTCCTGACAATTTTTTTAAATAACTTAGATCCGAGCAACGCCGGGCGGGTCAGCTAGTTTTTATATAAAAACTGTCGTATTACACTTAAAAACGTATTCGGTGAAATATAAACGCCAACTATTATAACTTGCTGCTCATTTTCACAGTTGCAACGACAAACAGATAGATCGCCGATATCAAAATAGTACTAGACAATTAGACATACTAGTGTACCTCGTAATTTATATTACGGATATCACTTCAAATTTATCAATTTAACAAAGAATAAATAAGGAGGCAAAGAAAAGCACGGGCAAGTTGATTCAGAGATAAAGATTTTAATATTTCATAGTACTGCCTGGTAAGTCCCATTGCAGTTTGTACTCTAGCCCCTCATGCCATGCCTTGTCAAATGAACGAACGAAACATACTTGTTTTCTTCTAATGCTTTTTCAATTGCATCCGTTATTCTATGAACTTGGTCTATTGTGGAATGTTTATTTCTGAATTCAAACTGATGATTTGGGATTAGATTTCTTTCTTCTATGACTTTGCTTAGTCTTTTCAGTAGCAATTTTTCAATGACTTGCCATAATTGGTATAAGCGATATCGGTCTGTACGACGTCACTTCTGTTGGTGGCTTACCTTGCTTTGGTTTAACAATTACTTCAGCGATTTTCCTATGATGTGGGTCATATTGGATCCTTAAGCATGCATTTATTATTAATTGTAGTCTTATGAAAGCCTTTGATGGCATTTCTTTCATAACCTGAGCGGTTATTAGATCGTACCCAGGTGATTTTTTGTTCGATAGTTGATTTCGACACATACTTTCAGTCGGGAACGCCTTGGCGGGCAGTATATTGATGTTAACTTGAAGTTATTCTTTTTCATACTAATTATTATTGCTACTTGCATATTCTCGTTTGTAAGCATAGCTTCTTCATGGTGTTTTAAACTCTTTTTTGTCAGGATTGCCGACCCATCTCTAGCCTTATCAGCAGTATGAGAAGCGTCGTAGCATATATAGTTTGATATTCCATTATCAAGAACCAGCCCACTTGAGAAATGAGTTTCGGTCATCAGACAAATATCTATGTGTTCGATATCTAAAAAGATTTTTAATTCGGATAAATGGTGTAAAAGACCGTTTGCATTCCATGTTCCAATTTTTAGTGTTCTGTCCATCATTGCCTTTTAAGAGCGACTTCGTCACTTAGCCGTTTGATGTTCAAATCCTGATTATCAATTCTTTGAACAGCTTCCTTAGGAAGTTCTTTCTTTGTTTTATCTTCAGCTTCAGGAGTTCTTTTTGTGTTTTTGCTGAGTTGCTAGGTCTCATATCAGCGGATGTGATTTTGCTTTTGGATTTTTGAAACTTTTTTAGCAACTGGACAGCCTCTATAGCTTGCAGGGTGATTACCTTGACAGTTTACACATTTTGCTTTCTGTTCTTTGCTTAATGGACAGTTTTTAGTTGCGTTTTTTCCTTCACACTAATGCTGTGTCAATCGTTCATTTCCAGTGAACGAACCAGTCATCAATCGTTCAATGGAAAGATTCGGTCATTTCAATCAATCATTCAATCACTTGAACTGGTCGAGGCGATCGACCGAAACTGAAACCAATAGACCCTCGAGAACGAGGAACGACCGAAATTGAAACCAATCATTTGCAGTGCAGCCTGCAGCGTTGTATTTTTTAATTTTTATTACTCTCTGTTTACGTTTCGTGTCAACCTAGTACCTACATACATACATAGGTGCAGTCGAGTCAACATCGAAACAGAAACGTAGGCAAGAACCAATAGTATGGTACTGAGTTGTTGATGGGGAATGGTTTTCTTTTTTAAAAGTGCATATACATACACACATTACATTCATTACACATTTTCAGTGAGAATGGCTTTAAAAAATTCAAAGTAGAAATTTTTCCATATCGCTTTGAAACAAGCACTAGAAAAGTTCTGAATCAAATTCTAAAAGCTGAAAATATGAAATAAACATAAGTATGTATATGTGCTTTATCTGAAATGAAAAAAAAACATCGTGGTGATTGGTTTCAGTCTCGGTCGTTCATTTCGTTCAAACGATTGGTTTCATTTTCGGTCGTTCGTATATCGTTCAAGTGATTGGTTTCATTTTCTGACGTTCGGCTCATACAAATGATTGGTTTCGGTCTCGTCGTTCGTTTCTATCAAATCATTGGTTTCAGTTTCGGTCATCTTCACATATCTCATACAAATACAGCATATAATAGTAAAATACTGAGTTTCTTTCAGTGGCGTTCTATGGAAATGATTGAAATGGTGATTGATTGTTTTAGTTTTGTATGATTGCAATCATCAATCATTTCCAGTGAACGGGTCGAAAAGACCGAATCAATCGCGATTGACACAGCTCTACTTCACACTTAACACAAACGAACTAGCTATTGCAATATTTTTTGGTGTGGCCAAATGCTTGGCATCGTTCATATTGCGGAACAATTTTTGATCTTCGCAGTGGTTAAATTCTGACTTTTATGCCCAAGATTGATCGAATACTATAGACATTTTCTAGACTTTGTTTGCTGTTAAAAAATAGCATGAATAAAGACAGTGTTGCGTAGCAAAATCTGAAAAAAAGAAGCCCCAATGAACTATCACTTAATCAAATAACTTCATTCTACTTACCATAGTTCATACAAAAATTTCCTTCCTTTTTTTTGTTGTTTATTGATTTAATTTTGTTTTCGTCAATCAACCATATAAAGTAATGCAAAAGTAAATAAAATTGACCAAGGAACAAGAATGAGAGTTTTTTTACAAAATTCAAATACGAAATGTAGGTATGTATGAAGATATGGAAACAAACTCCCACCTGAGATTTCACAAAAACATAAATAACTTGAAAAGAATACTAACCTGTGAAAGTTAAAAAGAAAATGAAAACACCTAAATAGTAACAAAAAAAGAAATCGGAAAACAAAACAAAAACGAATTAACTCGCGAAATTAAACGAACTAAGAAACAAAACAAAAAAAGAAAATACGAAAAATAAGTTCGTGAAACACCGACATTATCATTATAGTTGACACTTATGTATGTCGATTTCCATTGGGTTTTTTTCACTTGGGGAAGCACTCATTTTAAGAACCAATGGAATACCCATAATTTTTTCTATTCAGTTTAACGTAATGGCATTTGTGTGAATAAAACACCTATGGCTCTTAAAAATTATTCCTTGAAAAAAATTGTTACGAAATAGACCAATGCCCCTCTCTCTCCTAGTAGACCACCGTTATAACCTCATGGCTACAGGCGCATGAGGCTGATCCGAACAGCAGGAAAGAGAAGGGTGTCCAGGGGGTCGATTCTGTAACTGTGAAGCTGTGAAGTGATAAAAATTATTTCATTTCAGTCTTCACAGAGCTTTTTCATTTTATCACTTCACAAAAAAATCTGATGCGATTCCCGAACTCAAAATGATAAATTACTCTGACAGTATGTACTAAAAAGTACTAAATGATAAATGTTGTCATTTTTGCGTCAATTTTAATTTTTATTTGTAAAAAAATATTTCAAAACATGTCAGGCATAATTATTCAGTTAGTATTTAACAATAGAGGCCGTAGTGAACAAAGGTTATTGAATTACGAAAATGTCTTTCCATATGAAGGAGCTATTTTTTATATGTAGGTATATGTAATTATTTGCCCAGGAAGAAAATGAGGATATTGCGGCAGTCACTTCGAGATGGGCAAAGTCCATTTGAAATAACAAACGGAGGAGCACTTCATTTGACTCTATCGTTTTTGGTGTAGTACTATTTATTATTCGCCCGTCTGTTTCTGTGAGGTCTTTGATTTTTTCCTTCGCGGTGGTGTCGCGGCTTCGAACACTTATTCTGTGCGTAAAGGAAAACATTTAGTGATTTCTTGTCTGCCATAATGTTTTTACTTATAAAACTTACACAAGATCATTCCAATACTTCCTCCATTTCGGTTCCTCTTTTAAGGTTCCCCCTAAGGTGTTCAACTGAACACTTAGTTCCGTCCACTCGTTTGAACGAAAATGTGAACCGTCAACAGTTATAGGTCTACAAATGGAATTGTTTTTGATGAGTTGCGATAAGAAATAAAACCCGATTCCTCAGGATTACAAAGAGTAATTTATTTTATGACTTGTCTCAACAGAAGTAGAATAAAGAAGGAGGATGAAGTTTGACAATTGTAGTAATAAAGGAAGAAGGTAATTATAATGTAATAGATCTGTGGAAATGAAACGTCAAATATATGGTTAAGGGGTTGTGAGCATTGCATACCCAACACCCCTCCTCAATTCCACAGTATGATTCAGTTTGAAAAACTCATGCCTAAATCCTTAAAACATCTTATGTGACCTGGTGCTGCTATTTGTTTTGTTAGCGCGTCCGCTGGCATCTTTTCTGACCTGATGAACTTTAGTTTTATCTTTCCATCTGCAACCGCCTGTTTGATGAAGTGATACCTGATGTTGAGATGCTTCGTTCGTCCCTGGATACCACTCTCATTCGCAATCGCCAGTGCGTTCTGGTTGTCGCTCCAAAGTGTCATTGGTCCCTGATGAAGCCCAAGTTCCTCCAGTAAATCTTGCAAAAACGCAGCTTCCTTTACAACAGAACTGAGGTTTACGTACTCAGCTTCTGTGCTCGATGTGGTCACAATCCTTTGTTTCTTCGAGCCCCATAGCACTGTTCCTCCTCCATAAATAAAAGCATATCCGCTTTGCGACTTTCGATCGTTGAAATCGCTAGCCCAACTAGCATCAGCAAATGCATGAAGATCAGCTTCCGTTTTTCTATACACAATTTCGGCCTTTCTCGAACCCTGAAGGTACCGGAGAACATGCATTGCTGCATTCCAATGCTGCTGTCGAGGATCGCTGTTGAACTGTGATAGCGTGTTCACTGCATAGGCTATATCCGGTCTGCTAAAGGTGGAGATGTGCAACAAGCTTCCGATTAAACGACGATACTTTGTTTTGTCAACCTCCTGTCGCTCTCCTGGAACTTTTGGGTCCTGTTCCAGCTTCAGGTTTGTGGGAAAGGGTAACCGGTCCGGTTTACAGTCCTTAAGTCCACATTTCTTTAACAGGTTGTTTATGAATCCGGTTTGACAAATACTCAGGAAGCTGAGCGAACGTTTGACTTCTAGTCCCACACATAATTCAGGACACCCTAGGACCCTTATCTCGAAGTTATCAGTCAAGCGTTGTTTCAGAGCTTCAAATGCCTCCGAGTCATTTGTTGCCACCAGTAAGTCGTCCACATAGACAGTTATAAGTGTCATTTTCTCGCCTTCGATGTTGTAGTATATGCACCGGTCGTATTTCGAAGGAGTAAAACCAAGTTCCCTAAGTGTCGCATCCAGCTTCAAATTCCACTGTCGCCCACTCTGTTTCAGTCCATATATTGCTTTATTTAGCTTGCATACACGATCTCCGTCCACAAAACCTTCCGGCTGCTCCATGAAAACCAACTTGTCAATGTCTCCATTTAAATAAGCAGAAGACACGTCCAGATGATGCAAGTCCAAGATATTTTCAATCGCGATTGCCATTGTTAATCATATTGAGCTGATGTTTGCCACTGGTGAGTATGTATCCTGATAATCGATACCATAAATTTGATCGAATCCTCTGGCAACGAGACGCGCCTTCCTCTTATCTATTGTACCGTCAGGTATGTACTTGGTCTTAAAGACCCATTTTGATTTTATCACCTTACGATCACGTGGTCTGTCAACCAAGGTTCACGTGTTGTTTTTGAGTAGCGAGTTGTACTCTATTCGCATCGCCTCCCGCCATTCGTCCGCGTCTTCCAGACATTCGATTTCCTTAACGGTTTCAGGATCAGTGCCTACCTGTTTCAAGATCTCTGGAGAATTAATTGTTGGTTCTAAACCATCCAACGGGTCACTTGAACTGAAGCCCTCAGTAGACGAATTTAAGTCAGAACTGTTCTGATCATTGCAGTTTTCAAGAATTGCCTCAGAGTTTTCGGCACTATCCTGAAACGAAAAGGAATAATAATTATCATCTTTGAACTCATTACCTTTCATTTGGATCTCGTTGTCCATATAAACAAATCTAATGTCTCTGCTTTTTATCACGGTTCGCTTGCTTGGTACCCAAATTCTGTAGGCCTTTGTTTCTTCCGCATAACCAACAAGAAAACCCTCTACTGATTTACACTCGAATTTTCCCAGATATAAACCTTTCTTTAAGGCGTAGACTTTCACTCCAATCTCTCTTAGAAAAGCGACTCTTGGTTTGCTTCCACTCCATTGTTCCTCCGGTGTAACATCTCCGTTACATTTAGTTGGACATCGGTTCCTGAGAAAAGCAGCGGTGTTGACCAGTTCTCCCCACATAAACTCAGGTAGTTTCCCTTCATTCATTTAGAATCTAGCCATTTCCGTCAAAGTCCGATTTGCTCTTTCAGCGCAACCGTTCTGCTCCGGCGTATGTGGTACGGTTTTCTGATGGATGATACCACTTTCCTTTACGATGTTTTGAAAATCTCGGCCACAGTACTCAAGTCCATTATCAGTCCTTAATGTCTTAATTTTCTTACCGGTTTGCGTCTCTGCTAAGGCTTTAAATGTTTTAAACGCCTGAAATGCTTCATTTTTTCGTTTCAGAAAATAGACAAATATCTTTCGAGAGAAATCATCTATAAAGGTGATGAAGTATCTTGCCTTTCCTAGAGACTCCGTTCGCATAGGGCCGCAGATGTCAGAGTGAACAAGTTGCAATAACTCAGATGTCTTCTTTTCGTTGCTCTTCGGGAAAGGTAACTGGGTTTGCTTCGCTCGAATACACGTTGTACAGGTTGTGACGTCATCGTTGAATTTGTCCGGCAGTCCGTTTACCATTTGCTTTGACAACAGTTGCTTCAAGGAATTAAAGTTGACGTGTCCCAGCCTTTTATCCCAAGACAAAAGTGATCCATAGCGAAAACTAGGCGTTCCAGTTGTATCACTGCCATATCTTTTTTGTGTCGCTCACCTAAAACGCCCTTACCTAGATATATAGAGTGATAATGAGTGAATTAAATTGTTTAATCTGCAAAAAATTCTCTAATGAAATCATGGTATCTTGTGCTGTATGTCTGCAGCAAGTTCATGCAAAATGCATTGGGATTAAAGGAAAGGATGCAGATAAATTTATTTCTGTTCGTGGACTACAATATTATTGCACGATTCATAAAAATATTTCTAAAGACAGGATTCATTGGAAAATAGTGAAATTGAAAAAGCTCTTTGAACGTGCTAATTCTATATTTGCGGAACTAAAAGATGTCTTCGACTTTGATATCTCTAACAATGAACTCTTGTTAAATTCTTTTAACATCGTAGAACCTGATGGCTTAAGCCCGTATCTGTCGTTACAACCACCTTTAATTCAGCTGACCCCTTCACCTAAGCCCTCATCTAATCACCTAAATCAGCAACTACAGCAGCTAAAAGAACAGCAACAACTAAAACTACAACAACAACAACAACAACAACAACAACAACAACAACAACAACAACAACAACAACAACAACAACAACAACAACAACAACAACAACAACAACAACAACAACAGCCGCGTTTTATTGAAAATTTTCTATGTGCACTTATGTACACTTTCAATAAAACGATTTTTTGGTTTATATTCACTTCGGACGTCACTTTCAATTTTCACTTTCAGTGTTGGCACCCTTTGCAATTGTTCTAAGGATAAGAAACATTAAAAATTTGCATTCTAAGGATATAAATGCATACCTTTTACTTTCCATTTGTATTTTTCTCTATTTAATTCTCGATTCTCAATTTATTTGCCGCATTTCAACTTTTTACTTTCGAGGTAAACAAACAAATGTCACTTTAATTTTTTTTCGCAATGGCTGTGTTCAATTAGATTCATTTTGTGACTCATGTTTTTGGTTGCCTTGGTTCTGATGTTCTTATGTGTTCTGTCTGATGTTCTTTTTTTCTGACCGATTGCGAAACTTCCCTTGTGTGTGTGTGTGTGTGTGTGTGTTAGTAACTGCGTGTCTATTTATGTCCCCACTAAGTCACCACCTGACTCTTCTATTAGCCATTAGGTGTGTTTCTTTACTGAAAATTCGCACGAAATGCACCGAAATTCGGCGAAAGTCAGTCTAATCCCGTTCCGATTTTTCGTAGCAGTGCACAAAAAAGAGAGTGCTCTCGAGAGAATAAAAAAATTTCCCCGTCCTGCGAATTTCCGGCACCAAAATTTCTGTGGACAGAAATCGTGCACAGCCAAAACAAATACAAAAACTGTCAAACAGACGTTTTTCCAAGTGTTGCGTTGCTGCGAATGGTTTGTTCAAGGCGTTTCTTTACTTTTAAGACAATTACGCTCTTTAATAGATTTTCTGAAAGAATTTTACAACCACTCCTTAAAAAAAAAATTTCTGTGCACAAAAAGTAAAGAAACAGACTTATTCAATCTGTTGTCGAAAATCAGAAATATGAACGAACACAACCCAAAGACTACCAACCTCTGGGTGCCAAAAAAAAAAATTTACCAACCATCCCTGTGTGCAGTTAGCTTACTGCGATATTTATGTGCACTTAGGCTATTGACATAAGGAGTTGTTGTTTTCCCATGAGCGATGTTTTACTGAAGTGTACATAAGTGCACATAGAATTTCGATAAAACGCGCCTAACAACAACAACAACAACAACAACAACAACAACAACAACAACAACAACAACAACAACAACAACAACAACAACAACAACAACAACAACAACAACAACAACAACAACAACAACAACAACAACAACAACAACAACAACAACAACAACAACAACAACAACAACAACAACAACAACAACAACAACAACAACAACAACAACAACAACAACAACAACAACAACAACAACAACAACAACAACAACAACAACAACAACAACAACAACAACAACAACAACAACAACAACAACAACAACAACAACAACAACAACAACAACAACAACAACAACAACAACAACAACAACAACAACAACAACAACAACAACAACAACAACAACAACAACAACAACAACAACAACAACAACAACAACAACAACAACAACAACAACAACAACAACAACAACAACAACAACAACAACAACAACAACAACAACAACAACAACAACAACAACAACAACAACAACAACAACAACAACAACAACAACAACAACAACAACAACAACAACAACAACAACAACAACAACAACAACAACAACAACAACAACAACAACAACAACAACAACAACAACAACAACAACAACAACAACAACAACAACAACAACAACAACAACAACAACAACAACAACAACAACAACAACAACAACAACAACAACAACAACAACAACAACAGCAGCAGGATCATTCGCAGCAACAACAACAACAACAACAACAACAACAACAACAACAACAACAACAACAGACCCAACCAAAAAAGAGGGACCTGATGGTATTCCACCAATTTTGCTTTCAAAATGTGCTAGTTCTTTAGCTAAACCTTTGACGGATCTGTTTAACCTGTCTTTATCTAGTGGTGTCTTCCTGGATTCTTGGAAATTGTCTTTTATAATTCCCGTGCATAAATCTGGTTCAAAACAAGAAGTTACAAACTATAGACCTATATGTAAAATCTCCGCGTTACCTAAGCTGTTCGAAAAAATTGTGTGTGATAAACTATCCTTTAAATTAAAGGAAGAGATTTCAGAACATCAACATGGTTTTATGTCTGGTAGATCTACTACGACTAATCTCTCCTTGGTGACGAATTACATAGTAAAAAATTTTGAAAGCAATTCCCAGACTGATATTATATTTACGGATTTTGCTAAAGCCTTGGACCGTGTTAATCATCAGGTTCTAGTTAATAAACTGAAGCAATTTGGGTTTCATTCAAGATTTCTTGATTGGCTGCAATCGTATTTAAGCTCCAGAGTTCAGAGAGTTAAAATCAATAACCGTTTTTCACACCTAGTCCTAGTTCACTCTGGCGTCCCTCAAGGAAGCCACTTGGGTCCATTACTTTTTCTAATCTTCATTAATGATATTCCCAAAATATTCAGCAATTCTCTTTGTCTTCTTTTTGCTGACGACCTTAAGCTATACCGCACTATTAGGAGTGTTGAAGATTGTGTTTTGCTCAACGATGACTTAGGAAAACTGGCTGAATGGTGTCGTATAAATGATCTTCATTTGAATGTTTCAAAATGCCAAGTTATGTCCTGTTTCCGTAAAACTATACCTGTTCAGTTTAAATACCAGATTAATAATTCTGACCTGGAATGTGTTACTCAAAAAAAAGATTTGGGGGTAATATTAGATACTAAGCTTTTATTTTTACCTCATTTTAATTATATAATAAATAAATCTAACCAAATGCTAGGGTTTATTATCAGAAATACTAAGGAATTCACCGATTCATACTCACTCAAATCTCTCTTTAACTCTCTGGTTCGATCTGGACTGGAGTATTGCTGTACGGTTTGGAACCCTTGCTACAAAAACTCGATTGTGAGAATCGAAAAAATTCAAAGAAAATTCACTAGATATACGTTCTACAAACTAAATTGGAGAATCGATACTCCCTCATACAAAACCAGGTGTTTGTTATTTGGCATGCAAAGTCTAGAAAATCGACGTACTTATTTTGGGATAATGCTTGTTAGAGATTTACTAGCATACCACATAAAATGCTTTCCTTTACTTTTGTTAATTAACCTACGCGTCCCGAGTAGAACTTCTCGTAATAACTGTGTGTTTCATGAGCAAATTCATCGAACGAATTATGCTCGAAATGAATCAATTACTCGTTGCATCAGAGTAGCCAACTCAGTTTGCAGTAGTTTAGATTTCTTCGACAACTGTAGTAGAGATTCTTTTAGACAGTATGTATTTAATGTATTAAACATGCCACCATTTAATTAATTTGAAGTTTAATTAATATTCATATTCTTATTTTATTAATACTATTGTTAGTCTAATTCTTAAGTAGTCTTCAAGTGAATATGTTCTCTGATTGACGAAATAAATAAATAAATAAATAAATAAATAAATAAATATTTGCCTTCTCATTGTCCACTAAAAAATACAACCCGTTTCTTTTTACAGCATTCATCATCAGACGGTTCGATTTATCCATTATCTTGGCTCCAGCACCCTCGAAAATTACTTTATAGCCTTGGTTTGTTACCTTGCTAATCGGAATTAAGTTATCTGTCAATTTCGGAACAAATAAGGTGTCGTAAAGGTAAAACGGTTCCATTCCGTTACGAACACGGATCCCAGATTCGACAGTTCCAGTTCCCGTTACGTTGACTAGGTGGTTATCCGCTAGTTTCACATGCTTTTGTTCTCCAGTCTTACTTAGTGTGACAAATTTCGACTTCTCAGCACACATATGCGAAGTCGCCCCGCTGTCGAGACACCATAGCTTGTTTCGATTTGGTTCACGTGTTACATGTGCAGACTCCGATGTACACTCCTGTATCATCAAACCACATTCGCCATTAAATTCGCTCTGGGTTTGTCTGACTCTGTCACTTTTGCTCCAGCAATCCTTTGCCATGTGACCACGCTTACCGCATTTTCTGCAATTGTAAGGAAAACAGTTAGTGTAAGATTTTACCTTAAAATTACTTAGCTTCTTCTGTGGTTTTTGCGATTTAAAATGTTTGACGCTGAGCACATTGTTGTTTAAGAGTTCCTTTTTCCTGTCACCTACTTCAAGGAGTCTAGTGCACACGGTTGAAACTTGAGGATATTCGCTTTGCGCGTCAAATGCAGAGCGAATGTCTTTGTAGTCTTCTGACAGTCCATCAAGAAGCACTATCACAAGTAAATCCTCATCCAAAGTAGCTCCTAACTCTTTCAGTCTGTTAGTTATTGTTTTAAACTCGCGAACGTATTCTGTGATTGATTGGCCTGCGTTCATCTCCAGGCTGGTCAGCTTACGGTACTCTTCTGTCTTCTGGCGTGGACCCTTTTTGTCGTAGCAGTCCGCGAGGAAATCCCAGACTTCTTTTGATGTTTTTAGGTTCGCAGCCAAGGCCACTATATTTGCCTCCATTGCTATAAGCAATTCTGCACGTGCGTCCAAGTCCTTATCTTCCCACTGCGCTTGCTCCGATCCAGCGGTCTCCGGGCGAAGGGTTTCGCCTTTTACATATTGAAGGAATCTACCACGATGCAGCACGGCTTCCATTTGTGCTTTCCACGTTATATAGTTGTCCCCATTTAAGAGAGGAATCCGGCCATGTGAGTTCGAGGAGTTCATGATGAATATTATTCTTTATCCAATGTAATATTGCTTCTAAAATATTCTTCTCGATTTGGTGGTGCTCTGGGCCCATAACCTGATGAGTTGCGATAAGAAATAAAACCCGATTCCTCAGGATTACAAAGAGTAATTTATTTTATGACTTGTCTCAACAGAAGTAGAATAAAGAAGAAGGATGAAGTTTGACAATTGTAGTAATAAAGGAAGAAGGTAATTATAATGTAATAGATCTGTGGAAATGAAACGTCAAATATATGGTTAAGGGGTTGTGAGCATTGCATACCCAACAGTTTTGTATCGTAGATAAGGATTATTTTAAATTATCTTAAGTTATGTACCTACTTACTTGACATTTGCCAGTTCTTGCCTTTGCTCCAAAAAATCAATTAAAAACTGTTTTTGGGCTACTGAAGCCCTTTGCCCTCTTTTTTTGAATTTCCATTTTCAAATTTAAATTTCACAGACAAACTCCTTTGTGATAAATAATTTATCATGTGAAGAAATTTTGAGGTTAGTTTTCATTTTTTAACAGAACGAGAATCGCATTCGCTGTGAAGTTGTGATATTTTTTATCACTTCACAGCTTCACAGTTACAGAGTCGACCCCCAGGCTACGACCCCCTTTGGCATGCTTGTTTACGTGGGCTTAGCTCTCTTTTATTAAAATTAAAGCAAAAATGACAACATTTATCATTTGGTACATTTAAGTACTTACTGTCAGAGTGATTTATCATTTTGAGTTCGGGAATCGCATCAGATTTTTTTGTGAAGGGATAAAATGAAAAAGCTCTGTGAAGACTGAAATGAAATAATTTTTATCACTTCACAGCTTCACAGTTACAGAATCGACCTCCAGGATGTGAAATAGTCTATCAATATACTGAAATCAGTGCAAAAGTATTTACTTTGACATATTTCACATAAAAAGTTGAATTTGTTTGTATAGTCAGTTAAATATTTTGAAGCTGATCTGTTCAACCCAATGCAAGAAGGGTGAAAGGTTTTAGTGCACGACATACCCCTGCACCTAATCAGTTCGAACGACGTTTTAAAGGAGCCAGATGCCTCCATGCAGTCTTTATGGTAACACTTAGTCATTTTCTTTCCTTTTCTGATAATATCCAAGCTTAATTTTGAAAATATATTAAATTATAGTTGTTTTTAATTTAGTACTCTAAAATTTAGGATCGTACTGTCTTTCTGAAAGGTTGTGAGATTGGATAAAGCTGGTAATGTAGTACGGGTAACGTGTAACGTAGTTTGTAATGATGACAGCTGACTTGAAGTGACGTTTATGTTGTGTTTATTTGTTGTTGACAAGAAAAAAAAAAGATTTTTCACTTACGTTGTATATGTATATATATACTATACTAAGTTTGAACTCACCGGGTAGAATGAAACAAAATCACAAATTGTCACTAAAGATGTGTGTACATAAAGGCGAATCGGTGGACAGCCAGGAAGAATGAGCAGTCAATTTTTTTGCTACGGGTTGTGGTGGTTAAGGGCTTCCTGCCGTGAGATGAAAACTTGCAGATACAGTACAGGACGAAAGCATGCATAAAAAGAAATGCAATTTTAATTAGTTTCTTGCTTCGAATTGGCAGAACATATACCAAAACAAATATTTTCACTCACCGGGGAAGGTGTGAGAGAGTACCTTCAGCAAATTCAAAAGAGTAAAATGGATAGTGACACAAATTCACAGATAGTACTCAATGATATCAAAATAGGATATAATTTATCAGCAAAATCTTGAAGTTAGTATAAAAATATCAAAAGTTATCGTTGGGTTTTTATTTCGAAACAACAATAAGCTCAAAGTTGCACACTATAGTTATAATTTATATTACGGATATCACTTCAAATTTAACAATTTAACAAAGAATAAATACGGAGGCAAAGAAAAGCACGGGCAAGTTGATTCGGAGATATAAGATTTTAATATTTCATAGTACTGCCTGGTAAGTCCCTTTGCAGTTTGTACTCTAGCCCCTCATGCCATGCCTTGTCAAATGAACGAACGAAACATACTTGTTTTTCTTCTAATGCTTTCTCAATTGCATCCGTTATTCTATGAACTTGGTCTATCGTGGAATGTTTATTTCTGAATTCAAACTGATGATTTGGGATTTGATTTCTTTCTTCTATGACTTTGCTTATGCTACGTTTTCACTATGGCAAATGAGATGATTATGACCAAATTTTCAAAATTAGGTCATAATTGACTTCGTTACCCATACAAAATCTTTCATCAAAATTACCTCAACTTGAGGTGATTGGGCGGAAATTATGTGCTAACAACGTTGGAAAATTGGAGAAAATTAACCAAACAGTACTAAAACACCACCTATTGTGAACTAACCGGGAAAAAAGTGACAACTTGACAGAACCACAGAACACGCTGTCACAACAAAAGTCTTTTTTTATTTGTGCTATGGGCTGGTTTGGATTTTGGTAAGCTTTTTTATTGCTATTCTTTTAGTTTGTTATTAAAATAACCAATAATTTCAATTTTTATAGGAGTTATCCTTTGCCAAAAGACTAGAAGCAGAAAAGTGTTTTCGGCATTGTCTTCGGATGGAGTTTTGAGTGTTAGGATTCCTAAGCCATAAACTGAAGACAAGTGCAATGAAAGAGTCGTGCTTAGTAGACGTCCACTAGCGGATTAAGCCGTCCGAAAGGAGGGTTTAATAATCAAAGATTACCTACAGCTGCATCCAATCAGAGATTGAATATGCAAGTCTCTAAAAGAGGCAATGACACACGCGGACGTATTCGAGGACGTGGTCGTTCAAGAAGTCGCACCGACAGCAGAATTGTACAGAGGAACAATGCACCAGCAAAGATCTGGTGGCGCTGCAGCTACAAACAAACATAGGGGAGCTCTACGTGGTCGTGCAACTTTGCGTGGAAAGGGACGCAAATATGTAAAATTGAAGTGAAAAATCAAACTTACATTCTATCCAAAGCTCGTCTCAAAATGTACGAAAATCCAACTGAATACACAATCGTTGAAGAATTTTCAGGTGGTGAATCGATGCCTACCGTAAATGGAGTTGGAATTGTATCTGCAGAGGACTTTCTAATAGAAACACTCAAAGAACGGGGGCAAATCCTACAAACTGACGGAGTCAAACATAAAAATCTTTTTGCTGGCAATAAGATACTCCGCTTGTGAACAGAGCTGTGCAATCTTAGTTCATAAGAGTCGAGATGTACCAAAGTGGACGAAAGCTCACTTGGAGATTATATTATGAAAGATTTTGAAGGAAAGGCAAATGGCAAAACTATAGGGAATACTTACCTTTTTTTAACTTCTGGTAAAATTAAAAAAAAAATTGTATGTCTCACTTCACTTACATATATATTTTTAACCTGAAGAAAAATCATCATAGTGCAAATAAAAAAAAAATTTGTACTACTATTATTGGCCAATCCTTGTTTTCTTATTTTTCTATCCTTGATTCTTTTCACGCAAGTCGAGTTTTCATCTTCCGGACAGTCATCGGCGAGGAAAAATTATCATAAATTTGAGCCTGCGTTGCGTCATCAGCCCTTTGGATTTAACAGCAGCGGCTTCTTAAGAGTCGGCTGAATTTTTCTGGCCCTTTAATCGAGTATTAGAATCAACAGCCCCAGTTCCAAATGAAAAAAGTTTGAGCATTAATGGTTGTCTAACACCACTTTTTTTTTTGTTTAATGGTAAACCTTTTGAGCTGTAAGAGAACGCTGCAACATATCGAGTTTCCTGTCCGTTCGTCATCCGATAACTTAGCTATCGCATCTTTATTTTCCTTGTCCATCATCGGTAAGATCTAAATATATAATATGAAGCTTAATGTTTCTCTACCAGAGATTTCAAACTGTTTGCTTTTGCTTTAGTCTTTCCTCTTCTCTCATCTTCGGAGATGTGTGTCTTTTTTTTCTTGAATTTTGCTTTTTCCTGCACAAGCCTCAAGAAAAGAAATCTATTAAATAATGGTCATTATAATATCAATAACTTTTTTACTAAATTCTCTTCGCCTGAAAATTTTGATGTCGGCTGCAGAGAACTATGCTAGACTTTCCAATGGTTAAATAAATCGTTGTTTTCGGATCAGTGCTCTAAAGGATTTCTCTTGCTAATCGTCCTATATAGTTATTTGAACTTGTATCTCCCATGGTAGCTCTATTCCATCAAGCCAAAAGGGTGATTGAGACCTGAAATAGTAAAAGAAATAACAGTAATAATTCATTTACTTTTTGTTTTATTATTTAACGTGATCTTACCGTGATCTTTTGATGGCATTTCTTTCATAACCTGAGCGGTTATTAGATCGTACCCAGGTGATTTTTTGTTCGATAGTTGATTTCGAGACATACTTTCAGTCGGGAACGCCTTGGCGGGCAGTATATTGATGTTAACTTGAAGTTATTCTTTTTCATACTAATTATTATTGTTACTTGCATATTCTCGTTTGTAAACATAGCTTCTTCATGGTGTTTTAAACTCATTTTTGTCAGGATTGCCGACCCATCTCTAGCCTTATCAGCAGTATGAGAAGCGTCGTAGCATATATAGTTTGATATTCCATTATCAAGAACCAGCCCACTTGAGAAATGAGTTTCGGTCATCAGACAAATATCTATGTGTTCGATATCTAAAAAGATTTTTAATTCGGATAAATGGTGTAAAAGACCGTTTGCATTCCATGTTCCAATTTTTAGTGTTCTGTCCATGATTGCCTTTTAAGAGCGACTTCGTCACTTAGCCGTTTGATGTTCAAATCCTGATTATCAATTCTTTGAACAGCTTCCTTAGGAAGTTCTTTCTTTGTTTTATCTTCAGCTTCAGGAGTTCTTTTTGTATTTTTGCTGAGTTGCTAGGTCTCATATCAGCGGATGTGATTTTGCTTTTGGAAACTAGCTGTTGCAATATTTTTTGGTGTGGCCAAATGCTTGGTATCGTTCATATTGCGGAACAATTTTTGATCTTCGCAGTGGTTAAATTCTGACTTTTATGCCCAAGATTGATCGAATACTATAGGCATTTTCTAGACTTTGTTTGCTGTTTAAAAATAGCATGAATAAAGACAGTGTTGCGTAGCAAAACCTGAAAAAAAGAAGCCCCAATGAACTATCATTTAATCAAATAACTTCATTCTACTTACCATAGTTCATACAAAAATTTCCTTCCTTTTTTTTGTTGTTTGCTGATTTAATTTTGTTGTCGTCAATCAACCCTATAAGGTAATGCAAAAGTAAAAAAAATTGACCTAGGAACAAGAATGAGAGTTTTTTTACAAAATTCAAATACGAAATGTAGGTATGTATGAAGATATGGAAACAAACTCCCACCTGAGATTTCACAAAAACAAAAATAACACGAAAAGAATACTTACCTGTGAAAGTTAAAAAGAAAATGAAAACACCTAAATAGTAACAAAAAAAGAAATCGGAAAACAAAACAAAAACGAGTTAACTCCAGGGATGGAAAATGAACATTTTCAATTGTACTTAAAACTGATTAAAAATTGTACTGAAATGGGGTCAATTGTATCGAAAACTAACTAGAAAATTTTTTTTCATTGCCAAGGCAATAATTAAAGCAGCACATCCAAAATTGCTCATTGCTCCGTAGGTCTGATTGATATGAAAAACGTCAAGCAACTAATATCTCTCAAACATGTTTGTGTAGTGTGTGGCGAAACTATGTTTGCACAAACGTGTTTGGGTAGTGTAGGGGCCCTATAATTCATCTACACTTGCAGTCTCGTTTGATATATTTTTAGTTAATAAATTGCTTGTTAAACATGAAGTCGATTTCGATTTCATTTGGAAATAAAAACAAATTTCAAAATGAAATTAAATGATCCAGAGACTGCGGCTTCTGGAATAAAATATTCCAAAGAAAAAACCGTTATCGATGTCGATTCCATTTTTGATGTGTTCCAAAAAGTTTATATAAATTTTTTTGGCATTTTCCTTAAGCTCTATTAAGTCTTCATTGTTTATGCTATTTTCAATGTAAAAAGATTCTACCAGATCACCGCAGAATACGTTTTCAAGAGGTAAATGATTTTCATTTAAATTAGCTCTATAAATATCTTTGCGATCTATTACATTTCTTGACATAAAATTTCTACAAAATTGCTTGAACAAATGCTTGACTCGAGGGACTATGACATGAATTCTAACATCTTCAGCTTGCATCTCTAAATTAAGTTTATTAA
This sequence comes from Melanostoma scalare, assembly GCA_949752695.1. Lineage (NCBI taxonomy): Eukaryota > Metazoa > Arthropoda > Insecta > Diptera > Syrphidae > Melanostoma > Melanostoma scalare. The sequence goes on along the minus strand of OX456984.1, from coordinate 116,745,218 downwards.
TCATACCTAAAGCATAAGATAAGAAGTAAAAGTAAAATTTTGTTGCGTTGTTGAGATAAGTTGAAATGAAATTTAGTTTTTCTTTTGACCTGTGGGTTTCAAAATCTGCCAAACAGTAATAATACTTTAAAGCACTCCAGTGTTCAATCATTCTATCAATCGCAGCCTGTTAAAAATGCCAATAAAGGATTGGTAGCAAAAAATAAATTACATTCAAAATAAGTTAAGAATATTGATTATCTGACGGGATAGCCATCGCGTTGCATTATAGCTTATGATAACATGAAGTTCTGTTCCGAAATGTTCTTGGAAGTTTTTGAAATCTTGTCTTCTTAAGGCGCTGTACAAAAATGATGTCAAATTGCCCTTATTAAAGTGTCGATATTGCTTGGTAATTCAGCAGACGCAGCTTTTGAAGACAAGTTCAAGTTATGACAGATGCAACCGTCAACTATTACATTTGGAACAACTTCTTTTTTTTTTCATTTGCACACAAATTCAAAAATGCTTATAATGAAAAGCTAGATGAGTGCACATCGGAGATTTACTGATTGGTATAAAATGGGATGCGTTTAAAGTGTGGTAATCCCGAAGCAATTATAAATATCGTTTTGAATCAGTTCAGTTTCTTGTTTTGATATTTTTTTTCGTGAAATACATATAAGATGCCAATTCGCAAATTGTACTGAATTTTGTCCAATTGTACTTTTGTACTCGAACAAACTCAATTGTATCGAATTCGGTACAATTGTATCGAATTTTCCAACCCTGGTTAACTCGCGAAATTAAACGAACTAAGAAACAAAACAAAAAAAGAAAATACGAAAAATAAGTTCGTGAAACACCGACATTATCATTATAGCTGACACTTATGTATGTCGATTTCCATTGGGTTGGTTTCTCTTGGGGAAGCACTCATTTTAAGAACCAATGGAACACCCATAATTTTTTCTATTCAGTTTAACGTAATGGCATTTGTGTGAATAAAACACCTATGGCTCTTAAAAATTATTCCTTGAAAAAAATTGTTACGAAATAGACCAATGCCCCTCTCTCTCCTAGTAGACCACCGCACCGTTACAACCTCATGTCTACAGGCGCATGAGGCTGATCCGGGCAGCAGGAGAGGAAGGGTGTCCAGGCTACGACCCCCTTTGTCATTTTTTAATTTTTAATCCATTTTTTATTCATTTTCACTTATAACTACTTACATGCTAACAAAAATGTATAAAACTAGCTTATATAAAATCTTTACTAACTTACTGACACTAATCAGGTACTCTAAATTAAACAATATCTTAATTCTAATGCCTTTCGGCCTAAGGATAACTTATTAATTTACAACTTATAGATATGGTTAAGACTAAGAAAAATTGAAAAACTTAGTTTTTTAGATCATTTTTTTTTGTGTACTTAAAATTACTTAAATCTAATTAAAACTACTTAAATCTTTTTAAAACTAGAGCAGCCACAGCAGCTTTTTTTTTTTTGTAACAATTTTTTTTTTTTTTGGTTTTAGTGTTTTGTAATTTTTTTTTTTTTTTGATTTTTTGTAATTTTTTTTTTTGGGTTTTAACTTTTTTATATATTTTTTTTTTTTTTTTGTTTGTATTTTGTTTCTGATTTTTTATTTTTTTTTTGTTTGCCACTGTGTTCACCCCCTACCCTAAGACTTACACGCTAAGCCTGTGTAAGCCAGCCATTGGCGACTGACTATCATCATCCATAGCAATTTGTTGCTCGGACAACCACCAGAACATATCTGACATTTTAACAACGTCACGACGATCGCGATCTGAGACCGCCCTACTGAACCGGAGGAGCTCTTCAACTTCTCCGCCTACTGCGGCGACGTCACGGTTGTAAAGGAGCCGTCGTTCCACGGACTTACGGCAGACGTGGTAGATTAACGGAACCGCCAATCTGTCCTGAATCAGACCTATCATTTCAAAATAGAGGAAAGCCTCCTCCGGTGGGACAAATCCGCTAAAACGTGTTCTCTCAATATACTCTATGTTGGGGTAGTAAGCCCCAAATATCAGGCCATTGTTCGAAGACATCGCCCTTGCAGTGTGACCCCGAGTCAGTTTTATCATGAAGTTGTCGATACGACCCCCTTTGGCATGCTTGTTTATGTGGGCTTAGCTCGTCGGATGGGGTGAGTTCTTGGACCGACAGCACTGGACGGTTGTTACGAAATTCATGCCTATATCATTCGTCAAAAGGGACTCGATTACCTATTTGTGGAGGGGTGATTCCAATACGGGGGAGGGTCCAGATGTTATTGGCCCTCGGAAAATTTTACCACCCTTGTATCCGGTTGGATACCACCAATGGCTACCGCTACCTCCCGAAATATGCGGTAGCCACTAATCCAAAAAAAACTACTTTCCTGTTCTCTATCCCATTAACGACCGCTTACCTCTGCTCGTTTCCCTCAATAAGTCATCCTGATGTCGAAATCAAACAAAAAAATTTCTGATAGCAATTCGAGTCATTTTGTGTTTATCTCATAGATGACAACCCTTTTCATTCCAGTTATTATACTATAATAAATACTCGCGAATTTTCTTACGTGCATTCAGTATGCAAACAATCATATATAAGTAAGGGATGCATCAGTTTTTATTTAAAAGAAAGAACACTACATCAGCATGCTCTCCACCAAAAAAAAAAACTTCGAGCCGTTAAATTAACTGATTTAGATCCCTTTGATTGGCTAAAAATTGTAAATTTGGCAAAAAACCATATTTAATCGGATTCATCCAATCGTTTGACCGGAAACAGCACTTGGGGCATAAATCAGTACTTATGCTGTCCTTTGAGACCAAAGTTCAAGTTTGTAATAGGTCTTCCTTTTAAAATTTAACTTAAAACTAATATAATTAAAAGATAACTCTAAAATTTTAATAATTATTTATAATTTATATTAAAATTAAGATCACATGAAATTTTTCTTTTTGCTTTTTTTATATGCTATTTAAAACACATTTCATATTTCACTTCCGGGAATAAAGATCAATTAGCGGGAAATTAACGACATTTTGTTTTCTGGAAAAAAGTACCTTTCGTTTTTTTTTAATTTCTTCTAAACCAAGAAAAATTTTTTTGTTAGGTTTTTTGCTTTTGAGAAAAAATTAATGAAAACATTGAATATGGACAGAAAAAATGGCCCTTAATTGGGCAAAATTACGTAAAAAAAATTAATTAAGAAAAAAATATTTTCTTTTTTCAAAATTTTGACTTTGAGGCTTGATATATGTATCAATAACTTTTCATTAAAGGCGGTATTTATTAAAAAATGAAACACGTTGGTCTTTCTGCACTGACAGTTTTATTAAGAGTGAAGTTAGTTTAAAGAGTGGTATAATACATCTGACATTATTTGTTTAATGGTTGGTGACACTGACTGCGATAATTACATTAGGGTATTGTGGGGTAATGTTGATATAAAATAACACCCCCACTATATCAATATTAATACAATTCAACAATACCTAATTTTGTAATAAATTCATAATGCTTTTGAGTGCATAAACTTTTTGTTAATAAATCAGCGGGCATATCAGTTGTGGGCAAATAGTTAATCTCAATGACTTTGTTAGCTACAGTTTCTCTGATAAAATGATGTCTTACATCTATATGCTTAGATCTGTTATGAAAGACAGGATTTGCCGACAACTTCTGTGCACTCTGATTATCATTGTATAATTTTACAATACATACTTTTTTAGTGACTTCAGTTAACAAATTTCTTAAATATATAGCTTCTTTAGAAGCTTCAGATGCTCGATAAGGCAACTGTTGTTTGCTTTCTACTTTCCCACGAAATTGCAGAATTATTTAATTTAAAACAATAACCAGTATATGACTTCCTGTCAACTGTATTACTTGCCCAATCGGCATCTACAAAACCTTCTAAATCTGCGTATCCGTTTACATATTTTAATCCAAAATTTTTAGTTTTTTGTAAATATCTTAATATTCTTTTAGCGTAATTCCAATGTATTTCTGTATAGCAATTATTAAATTGACTTAAAAAACTTACTGGAAAAGCAATATCAGGTCTTGTTAAAACTGCTAAATACATCAGGCTCCCAATGAGCTGTTGATACGGAAATTTTGGATCACATTTATCTCCCTTCAATATATTTAATTTAGTTTCCATTGTAGTTGAAACTATCTTAGAATCCGACATATTGAACTTACGCAACAACTCATTGACATACTGTTCTTGATCTAATGTAATAATACCTTGTTTTTTATCAATATTAACTCTCATTCCTAGACATTGCTTTACTTGACCTAAGTCTTTAATATTAAACTTTGTACTTAAGTAATATTTTAAATTATTTGTTTCATTTAAATCATTTGAAAAAATAAAGAAATCATCTACATATAATGCCACAATAGTTTGTAATTCATTTTCGTTTTTTGTGAATAAACATGGCTCTAATTTTGACCTTTTATAACCTAGTGCTTCAAGATTCTCATCTACCTTTTTATACCATGCTCTTGAAGATTGTTTCAGACCGTAGATGGCCCTTTTTAATTTTAAAACTTTGTTGTTGTTTGGAACTTCAAGACCTTCCGGTTTATACATAAATACATCTTCCTCAAGAACACCATTTAAGAAGGCAGTTTTTACATCTAAATGTATTATTTCAAAGTCTAATTTAGTGGATAAGGCAAATAATAATCTTAACGTTGAATGTCGAACTACTGGGGAAAACGTTTCATCAAAATCGATACCTGGTTTTTGGGTATATCCCTTTGCCACCAATCGTGCTCTATAGCGAACCTCATTTTTACAGCCCAACTTCTTCTTGAAGACCCATTTGCTTTGCACAATTGTAGCATCTGAAGGTGCATCAACCAGCTCCCACGCATTATTGTCATCGAAAGATTTCAGTTCATCCTTCATTGCACGCATCCAATTTTCTTTATCCGGTCCATTCATAGCTTCACTTAAAGTTATACAGGAACCTATGCCTTGTGGATTTGCAACACACATATTTGTATAACCAAGTCGTTCAGGTTCACGCCTCTGTCGTGTTGGTCGCTTTTCCTCTTGCAAAGGATTTTCATCTTCTTCGTCTCGCTCCTCAAGTTGAAGTGGTGAATTATCTTCTACCTTAACATCGGATTCCTTGCCTTGGAATTCTAAGTCCCCCACTGAAGCTGCATTCTCTTTCTTTGAGGACTCCTCTTTGTCGATGTAAACAATTGCAGTTTCTTCACTAGAAGCCTCCATTATAACTACGTCTCGGCTAGTAGTCACATTGTTGTTTCTAGTGTTGTATACTCTGTAACCTTTGATGTTTTCTGAGTATCCAATAAGGATATGCTCTTTGGATTTTTTGTCAAACTTAAGTCTTTTTTCTTTTGGAACATGTACCATTACACGACTTCCAAAAATCCGCAGATGGCTCACATCTGGTTTACAGCCTGTCCAAAGCTCAAAAGGTGTCTTATCTTCTAGACCAGATGAAATCGATCTGTTTTTCAAGTAAACAGATGTGTTTACAGCTTCCGCCCAAAATCTCTTCTCAAGCTTGGCATCGAAAAGCAAACATCTTGCCTTCTCTACGATGGTGCGGTTGAGTCTTTAACAAAGACCATTTTGCTCTGGCGTGTACGGGTTTGTTCTCTGATGAATAATTCCTGTTCTTCTTAAGAAAGTATCAAATTCTTTGTTACAAAAATCACCACCATTATCTGACCTTAGCACCTTAATTTGTCTGTTCTTCTGATTCTCGACCATAACTTTGAATTCCTTGAAACAATCAAATACTTCGCTTTTTGATTTCAAAAAATACACGAATGTCATACGACTATAATCATCTACAAACAGAAGAAAATAGATGGACCCACTGATTGATTTTGTCTCCATCGGGCCGCATACATCTGCATGTATCACATCCAATACTTTTGTACTTCTGCTACCAACGTGAGAAAATGGCAACCTGAATTGTTTTCCTTCGCAGCACACCGCACATGTCATCTTGCCAATGTTGGCTTTGCTCGAGTATGACATACCTTCCACAGCGCCGTTCTTCATCTTGTTCATGTCTACTGTGTTTATGTGTCCCAATCTTCTATGCCAGACCTCGGCTGTGTTCAAAGATGAAGTAAGCAAGCAATCATACGAAGTTATATTTACTTTGTACACACCATTTACTAAATTGGCTGAAGCAACTAGCTCACTTTTCTGGTTGTGAATATACCAGGCATTGCTTTTGAAACTAACTTTATTCCCATTTATTATTAGTTGGCTTACTGATAACAAGTTGGTCGTCATGGAACACATAAAACGTTTAGTACAGTGATATCATAAGAACATTCTTTGACTCTAGTTGTTTCAATTCAATTCAAATTATTTTTATTCTTAATCAATTGATTCATAAAGATAGCTTATACACAGTACCATGAAATAACATAAGTATAAATTAATCAATAAATTAAGAGCTGCAATCTATAGAACACAAGGAACTAGAGTCGAAAGCAGCTAAAAAGGAAACGAAATTAACAATACGATATAATGTGATGTGGGGTCACGACAAGATACTCATATAACATAGAAATTAATAGTTTCTTAAACAAATTTAATAAGTTTTTTTTTTTTTTTTTTTTTTTTTTTTTTTTTTTTTTTTTTTTTAACATGAATATAATACAATATATATAGGCTTACAACAATAATTTAATGGTTATTTTAAAATAGAAACAGTATAGTTAAATAATTACAGATACGAGATCATTAACATCTTGATAATTTAGGTCAATAAGCCAAAGTTTCACCTTTTTAAGAAAGATGGATTCAATTCTTATTTCTCTAATGTAATAGGGTAGACTATTGTAGAGTCTTGGAGCAATTGATGTGAAGAAGTTAAAGAAAATTTGGAGATTGTGATGAGGTAATAAAGCAAGATTTTGATTGTTTACTCTCAGATTATAATTGTAAGAACATCTGTTCAATAAGTAACCAGATCTGGCAAAAAATAACTTCAAAACTTTGTAATAATAAAGGTGTTTCAGAGGCAATATTTTAAGCATTTTGAAAAGAACCAAGCTGCTACTTCTACGACGCTTGTTACAAATAAGACGAATGACGTGCTTTTGAGAAACTAGAAGGGGGTTAATTTTGTTATTATGGGTGCCACCCCAAGAAACTATGCCATAAGCAAGTTTAGAATGAACTAAGCCATAATAAATGCTCTTAAGAAGAATCTGTGAGCAGTATGGTTTTAAAAAATATATTTGCCTTGTAGCAGCTATTAAATATTTTTTAAGTGCTGCAGTATGAACAGACCAGCTCATCTTCCAGTCAACCAAAACCCCCAGATATTTAAAAGACTGAACGCTCTCAATATCAAAGCAATTTATAGAACACGTTCTAGACTCAAAGTATGTCTGCGAGTCAAATACAGAATTACAAATATATTTATTGTACTTATATTTATTGCAATTTGCACAATGGAAACAGAAAGGACCAAAGTTAGCATCCTTACCAACCACATTGAAAAACATAATTTTAGTTTTATCACTTATAACCATTTTATGCATTTGGAACCAATGGCTTAAGATTTGCAAGTCATGATTGATATCAGCAGAAAGATTAAGAGGGGAATCGCTTTGAAAAGAACATGCCATATCATCAGCGAAGGCGTTCACCTTGCTACGATATTTCTGTAAAAAAAGCGAGTTGATAAAAATTAAGAATAAGATCGGGCCGAGTACTGAACCCTGAGGAACACCTAAATTAATGACACTATTAGAACTAAATTTATTATTAATTTTTACCATTTTTCCTCTATCAGTTAAATACGATATAAACCAATCATGCATAGAACCCCTAAATCCACATTTATAAAGTTTGTCCAAAAGTATTTTATGATTCACGGTGTCAAAAGCTTTAGTTATATCGATAAAAAGTGCTGCAGAAAAACTCTTGTTGTTAATACTAGCATAAATGTTTGCACAAAAATTTAATAGGGCTTCTTCAGTAGAAAAACCACTACGAAAGCCAAACTGAGAATTACTAAAAAAATTACTCCTCTCCAGAAAACCGACCATTCTGTTTTTTACAGCCTTTTCAAATATCTTTGAAAAAACCGAAAGCAGGGAGATTGGTCTGTAATTGTTCAATAATGTTTTATCCCCTTTCTTAAACAACGGTATTACCACAGCTTGCTTCAAATCATTAGGAAAGACACCTTTGAGAATACTTTTGTTAAATATATGGCATAGAACATCACAAATATTCAATGCTATTTTTTTTACAAAATTGTTTGAAAAACAATAAGATGTTACAGAGTGAGAATTTTTAAGGGAGATAATAATTTTATATAACTCATAAGACATTATAGGGTCGAAAAAGAAGCTTTGAGAGGATGTCGTTTCATATGACAGAATTCACAATTTGTTAAGGCAGAACAGCTTTCAGTAACTACTTTTGAACCAATAGAAGCAAAATATTCATTGAAAGTATTAGCTAAATTCTCGGGATTTGAAATAATTGATCCATTAATGTTTAAGTTTTTTATGTTTTCGGTTTGAGTTGATTTATTAAGTATATCGTTTACCAATTTCCATTCTCTTTTTGAGTCACCTTTAAACTCACAGAATTTGCTTAAATAAAAATTATTTTTACATGATTCGACATTTTTCGAAATTTCCTTACAGATTTCCTTATAAGAGGTGCAAATATGAGCATTAGAGGGACATTTAACTTTCTTTTTATAGAGTTTATTCTTCTCTTTGATTTTATTTATTAACTCAATACTAATCCAAGGTTTCAGTTTCTTATATTTATTGTTATTTTTTATTACTGTACTTGAACATTGCTCAACATAACCATTAAGTATTTCTATAAATGAGGAATAAGACTTCGAAGGATCACTTTCACTGAAAACATTATCCCAACTTTCAAAACGGAGTAAGTTATTTAGCGTCACAAAATCAGTTTTAACAAAAGGAGAACAAGAGGAAATATTATTCGGAATCGCTTCTAAAACAGATTCCAAGCTCAAACATGTCATGCAATGGTCGGTTATTTGTAAATCTAAAACAGAGCTGTTAAAAATAAATCTATGGTAGTTAGAAAAACGCACCATTATATGATCTAGACAAGTTTTAGATGTATTTGAAATGCGAGTTGGCTTATTCACACATGATTCTAGCCCATAAGATGACAATAAAAAAAAATAATTATCTACTTGAATAGAGTTTTGCAAAATATCAATATTAATATCACCTAGTAAGATAATATCATTTGACATTTCATTTGATAAAATGCTTTCTAGATCCTCATAAAACACGTCATAAGATGATGAATTAAACCGATAAACACAGAGAAAAGTTAACTTTTTATCAATTACTTTCAATTTTAAGACATCACAACTTCGTAAATTAAAACAGTACTTCTCCACATTAAAGCCATTTTTTACAAAAGCGGCAACACCACCCGAAGCATACCCAGAATTGCAACAAGATATAAACTCATACCCTTCAATACTAAAAAGATTAGTTTCTTCCTCATAAATCCATATCTCAGACAGAAAAATGAACTCCGGCTTATTTACAAAAGAATTTAAATTCGCAACGAAGCAATCGAAATTAGTGCGCATGTAACGTACGTAATCGAAATGTAATGAAATGTAATGTAAATTAAAAAGACACACAACCTCTCGTTTCGGTGGTTAACAATAGACTCTCTCTTGTCGTGTCATTTCGGTGACCGCAAGCCCAAACATTCGCAGTGGATAATCGTCGGCACGTTAAAAGAGTCAGCACAATTCAACTATTGTATGATTGCACTTTGATTGACCCAAAACAACATCCGTAACATGATATCGAATTGGCAATCAAAGAGTACAACACAATTGAAGTGTGCTGAGTTCAACGCACGACGACTTCCCCTGGAAGGTATAGGAGGAGATACAACATCCCTCCCCACCCGGAGGACGAACTCACGATCAACCGGATGACAATCGACGAGATTAAATTATTTTTATTGAACAATTTCTTACAAATACTTAACAAATATAGTTTTATATTCTAGGAATTACTTTGTTTTTTTATTACATTACAATTTTTTCATTTTCTTTTTTATTTTTTATTTAGGAATGTTATTATCTTCTTTTATATTTAAGAACATTATTATTAACAGCATTATATTTAAAAATAGGTTTAATTTTGTTTTTGTTTTAATTCATTCTAATATATTGTATTATAATTTTTCTTTTATATACAAAAATAACCCCCCTTTTTTTTATGTAAGCAATACATTTTTCTGAGGTAATGGGCAGTTTGTTTTTTATTTATATTATATATTATATATTATATTATATTATGTCTAATAATAATTACAAAATAAATAATTACTTAAATCTAAATTTAAACTTTTAAAATTTAATTATTCTATATTCATAATTTAGAATACACTAATTGCTTAAATAATTTTTAATAATTTTTTTTTTTTTAATAATTTGGAATATCTCCCAACGAACTTCTATATATTTATATATATTACGTATATATTTTTAATTTCAAGACTTACAAAACATTTCGTCAAAATATTACCTAAATCTAATTCCAAATTTCTATATTACCTTAAACCAATTCTAAATTTATAAATTTTTTTATTTTTATATTGCTTTAGTTACTATTTAATCTAATTCGAAGTTACATAATGAAATTTTTACACTATTTAAATCTTTTTCCGAAATTTATAAAACAACAATTTTTTTTTTTTTTATTCAATTTAGTTCTAAAAAATTAAAAGTTTTTGTATTACTTAAGTATTTTATGTTTATACTCGGGCAAACGTTACTCCTTTCAATGATTTTCTTGTTGAAGACTGTCGAACGGGTAGGGCCTCCATCTCCATCTCGACGGCATCTATATTGAGAGCATCAGGTCTTTCAGGGACAACGTTCGTAATATTCGTCGTAACGTGATTTGGGCTGGTAGGTGTGCTTCTCGAGCGGTAGTGTTTAAATAAAATGTTTAGTATGATGATACCAACAATTATAGCTCCAATTGTCATTAATGAGTAGCGATGAAACTCGACTTCTCGAATTCGGCTGATTACACTATGCCGGTCCTTATTCTGCTCTGCTTCTAGCTTCAAATCTTCTAGCGACTTCTTTCCTTCAGCGAGGCTAGATATCAAGTCGTTATGGCTACCTAGAGATAGTAGCGGCCTCTTTTTAATTGTTCCTACAGTCAAATTGCCGTATTTTGTCCTCAATACTCGTGTTAGTTCCGAGTGGTCAACTTTTGGCTGATGAATTCTGAAGTTAGCCGTCCAAACCTGCTCACACGGTAGCCGCATTTCTTTGGAACTTATTTCACAGGGACTAAAGATGTGAACTATTCCAAAACCTTTCAGCTCGGGCGCATACAATTTTCCTTCACAATAAAAATTTAGAGTAAGTGGTTCCCTGACATTAAACAACCACTTGTTTCTCGTAAACATCTTCGTGATCACCCTTTTGGAAGCTGGTGAAGCGACGTAATTGTAGTTGATCTGCGATGTAGCGGAGTGTTGTAGAAGCTCTACTAGGCACTCGGAACTTCCACTGGTATGTATCGGTTTGTGGTGCCTACATACCTTTATCGATACTGATGAATTGTATACGACATCGGAACATTGCATTAACTCTGTATGGGACATGGTAACAAACGAGGTATGATCATCTGATTCCGCGATATACTCAGTTTTAATGCCTAGAACCAAATCCCAACGATGGTCGAGCTCTGTACTCACTGGGTATATTTTATGTATAGAGAAAATGGTGGCTTCCGGAAACGGCACGGTGATTTTCAAAACAATTGACTCTCCTTGGTGAAATGTCAACAGCTTGACTGCTTGGTGGTAGACAGGTTTGATAATGTTTAGTGTTGATTTCGGCCATTGTCCATATATGCATAATCCGTAGTCTATTTTACTTAAAACTAACATTTTTTTGTAATATTTGAAAAAGTATTAATGTGTACATTACTCCGTTTACAAGCCAAATATCTGATAATATTAGTTCTTAGTTATAAGTCCGTTGGGAGTTTATGTGTAGATAAAAAAAACTACCAAATGGAAAATTTTATTTTTAATTTTTTGTGTTAAGCCTCTTGGATATCTGAAAATATAAACGTGTTTGATTATTTATTCAATCAAGATATATATATATATCTTCCAAAAGGTCTTAGTATCTGTGAAGCCTGAAAACAATTAAGTTAAGGTTAATTAGTGCTTATGAGTGGAATAATTTCAGTTGGTTGTTATGAACTCTTTTTATATGTTTTCCTACTCTTATGTTGGTATTCACCTCTCCGCCGACAGACAACACTTCATATGGTCCCAACCAGATTGAAGAAAACTTGTTTTTTCGAGTCGGGTTTTTCAGTAATACCTTTTGGCCTGGAGCAAATGATGCAGAGTTAACATGTCGATCGTAAAACTTTTTAGACATAAGCTTAGCATTGTCCAAATTTTTTCTAGCTATTTCATGCGATTTCTGAATTTGAAATCGCAGCTGTTGCGGATAGTCTTCGGTGTTATATAGAGGCGCGGGCTTTTTCTTCAAGTTTGTAGGCATTTCAAAATCGAGGCCAAACAAACTGTGAAGTGGTGTCAGTTTGGTGGATGTATGCTGAGTATTATTATGGACATGCATAGCCTGCCTAAGCCATTGGTCCCAATTTTGGCTGTCATTATCAACAAAACTCCTTAGATATTCCGCTAAGGGTCTGTGACTTCGCTCTAGTGAACCATTGGCCTGTGGATGGTAGGCTGTTATATGGATTTTCTTGACTCTCAAAAGTTTACATGTTTCAGAAAACAGTTTTGAAGTAAAGTTAGATCCATTATCCGTTATGAGCTTTTTCGGTATGAGAAAACGTGTTATGATTTCCTCATAAAAGGCTCTAGCAACAGTGGCTGCTTCAGCATCCGGAATTGCTACACAAGCCATGTACTTAGTCAAGTCGTCTTGGAACGTTAAAATATACCTGTTTCCGGAATGCGTTAGTGGAAGGGGCCCTACCATGTCCATATATAGTTTTTCGAAAGGGGAACATGGAGTATCCGTTAATTCCATTGGCATTTTCGTTAGATTTCCAGATTTATTCTTTTGGCATTTTTCACAGTTCCTTATATAGCTTGTGATGTCTTTGTGCATGTTCTTCCATCGAAACTGACAGCGAATGCGTGCAAACGTCTTCGATGTTCCCTGATGTCCTCCAAGTGGGGAATCATGGAAATCGCGGAGAACTGTTAAAATCTCAGCAGGATCCGTTAAAGTGACAAACCGTTTGTTTGGAGCAGTGACTATTTTGTCGTTGAGTTGGTTATTACCTTCTTGAGGTTTTTTGTTCTCAATTATTTTTGCCTTGCTCCTAGTTTGTACAGCTTGTATTGGATGTGTATCTATTGGGATCCTACTTAGTGCATCCGCATTACAGTTCGTTTTGCCTGCCTTATACATTATTTTATAATCATATTCCGACAGCTTATGATGGAACCTAACTAGTCTTGTTGTTGGGTCCTTAACGTTAAAAACACCAATCAGAGGGCGATGATCCGTATAGATAGTAAAATTACGACCAAGGAGGTATGTTCGGAAATGCTTACAGGCCCAAACTATGGCAAGCAATTCTTTTTCTATGGTTGAGTAATTTTTTTCGGCCTGATTTAAAGATCGACTAGCAAAAGCTATAGGTTTATCTTCACTAACTTTGCCCTGAGACAAAACGGCTCCCAAAGCTTCGTTACTCGCATCGGTTGTCAAGATAAACGGCTTCGAAAAATCTGGATATATCAGAATAGGTGGTGAAGAAATAGCTTTTTTAAGAAACCTAAACGATTTTTCGCAATCTGGGGACCATTCGAACATCTCCCCTTTTCTCAATAGCTTCGTGATTGGAGCGGATATTTGAGAGAAATGAGGTATGAACTTTCTATAGTAGTTCGCAAGCCCTAAAAATGATTGTACCTGCTTTACCGTCTTTGGGGTGGGAAAATTGGAGACACATTGAATTTTTGATGGGTCTGGAGTAGATCCGTTTTCAGAGCACACGTGCCCTAAGTACGTTACTTCACGGCGAAGAAAATTACATTTTTCAATATTTAACTTCAGGTTGTGTTGCCTTAACTTAGCCAAAACGTTTGCAAGCTTTTCGTTGTGTTGTTCAAGATTTTTGCCATACACGACAATATCATCCAAATAAACAAAACAATCGATGCCATGCAAACCAGTCAGGATGTGATTCATGATCCTTTGGAATGTTGCTGGGGCACCGGTTAGCCCAAACGGCATTCTATTAAATTCGTAATGCCCTTTGCTAGTGCTAAACGCGGTTTTTGCCTTGTCAGCCGGATCGATCATTACCTGGTGGTAGCCACTTGCCAAATCCAATGTGGTAAAAAATTGGCAGTGTCCCAATTGATCAAGAATTTCTTCGATTCTTGGTAAGGGAAAAGCATCTTTTATCGTTATTTCGTTTAGTTTTCTGAAATCCACAACGACCCTCCACCTTTTCTGACCTTCAATGGATTTCTTAGGTACAATAAGCAATGGTGAATTCCATGGAGATTTACTTTCCGAAATTATGTTTTGATCAAGCATCTCTTGTACTTGTCTTTCAATTTCTTTCTTATGAATCTCCGGAGTTCGATATTGCTTAGTGTTAATCGGTCCTTGGTCAGATTTAGTGGGTATACTGTGTGCTAAGACAGGTGTGAAGCTTAAGTTATCACCCTTCAGTAAGAAAACGTCATTAAATTTGGAGCATAATTTTTCTACTGACTCCTTCTCTTCCCTATTCAGGTTTTCATCTAACTTTAAGGAACTAATCAGAGTACTGACCCGTTCACTAAGCTGTTGTCTTGGAAAATTAGCCAATATTCTGTTTTCCGCACTCTGGTTAATAATTTTAAAGTTTTTGAAATTCGAATGCTTTGGAACAAAATTTCCGTCCAAACAGTAGTCTTGTGTGGTACAATTCATGATAGGAACATGGACGTAGCTATTGTTTGCTTTTACTATTGCATTTCCCAAGTAGATTCCGCAATCAATCTCTTGTGAATGTATTAGCAATTCATTTGATTTTGAGTTGGGAATATAAAGCTTAACAGCTGTTTGTGTCCGAGCTCCTATTTTGAACTTCTCTTGTGTTTCCTGTATTGCAGATATTTTAGAAGGTAAACACTTTAGAGGTAATTCGATTATAACTTCTCTTTTCCTATTAAATAATGTTATTCTTTTTGAAACAGCGTCGATGATTGTTTGATTCCATAGGATATCACGTCCTAGGATACCGTCAGCAGGTATTTCATCTAAACCATCGACAACGTTCCACTTAGTACAGAACTTATTGTTGGGGAATGATAAGGAAGTTTTGATTGTGCCTTTTGTCATACCTACTCCACCGAAAACACCACCCAGTTGCTTTGTTTCATTTATATTTATATTGGTAGCATTTTTTAATGAGCTTCTTTTTAGTAAGCTCGAGTCTGCTCCTGTGTCGACCAGAAGAAGTACCTTTTCGGACTTGGCCATTGACATAGGCAGCTCGACGAACACGTCATGCTTACGAAGATTCCTAAATGCATATAATATTTTTTTCTTACTTTTCGGCAAAGCATACTGGTTGAAACACTTCAAAACAAAACACTTAAAATAATCATTCAAAAAGTTATAGACGAATTTCACCTTTGAATAGCACTTACTCCAAACGAAACGAAGATTGAAAATCAGAAATAAGAAACCAAACTGACCTACAGTACCTCACACTCAAAGTGGGACACCTAAGAAATAAAATCTTCAATAAACTTCTTTACGAAAAAAAATGCAGAGTTGCTCACTTTTTTAAATAATTTTTATTTTTATTGCTTAATATTGACCTCAAATTATTATAAAATAAAAAAAAAATATCAAAAAACAACCCCGACTTGTTTAAAAAAAAAGATGAAAATGATCTGTCTAGTATTTTTTTTTTAATGCAGGTCACATTCAAAGTGGGACACCTGATGTTTTCTAAGAAAACTTACTGTAATTGCCACGTTATCTATATTATTTAGTTGCAGTTTTTGTAGAGCTTTCATTGTGATAGCATTAAAAAAAAAAATCGAAATGTCAAGGCCAACAACCTTTGAAGAAAGGCAAATTGTGATTTTCAATTACCAAAAAGGAAAATCCGTTCGCAAAATAAGTAAAGTTGTTAAAAAAGTAGATCTATGGTGTTTAATGTAATAAAACGGTTTCGGAAGGTCGAATAGGAAATAAACCAAAAAATGTTGAAAGTACAAAAAAAAATTTAGCGATAGAGGTGGGTGGTTTCTTTTAAGAAAAATAAGAAGTTATCGCTTTCTGTCCGCCATTGACCTTTAAAAAATGTTAAAGGACACTGAAAATGTTGATTTAAGTGCAGAAACAGTTTGCCCTTTCTAAGGAGAAACGAATTGAGCGGCTGAGTTGCGTCCAAAAAACCGTTAGTATAAGAAAAGAATCGTCGTTTAAGAATGCAATTGGCCAAAAAAATATCAGAAAAGAATAGTCGTTTAAGAATGCAATTCGCCAAAGAAAATGTGACAAAGGATATGAGTTTCTGGTCAAAGGTAAGTCGCATTTTGTTCTCCAACTTCAATCATAGTTCGGTCAATTCATTAAAAGTCCTTTTTACGGACGAAACCAAAACTAATCTTTTTGATTCTGATGTCACATG
The DNA here is from genome assembly GCA_949752695.1 of Melanostoma scalare. NCBI lineage: Eukaryota > Metazoa > Arthropoda > Insecta > Diptera > Syrphidae > Melanostoma > Melanostoma scalare. The sequence goes on along the minus strand of OX456984.1, from coordinate 116,728,496 downwards.
CTCTTTGGCGAATTGCATTCTTAAACGACTATTCTTTTCTGATATTAACGGCTTTTTGTGCGCAACTCAGTCACTCAATTCGTTTCTCCTAACAAACCGAACTCTTTCTGCCCTTAAGCCAACATTTTATGTGTGCTTTAACATTTTTTAAAGGCCAATTGCGGACAGCAAAGAACAACTTCTTATTTTTCTTAAAAGAAACTGCATATTTCTATCGCAAGTTTTTTTTTCGCTTTCAACACTTTCTGGTTTATTTTCTATTCGACCTTCCCGAAACCGTTTTATTACACTAAACACCATAGATTTACTTTTTTAACAACTTTACTTATTTTGCGAACGGATTTTCCTTTTTGGTAATTGAAAATCACAATTTGCCTTTCTTCAAAGGTTGTTTGCCTTGACATTTCGATTTTTTTTTTAAATGCTATCACAATGAAAGCTCTACAAAAACTGCAACTAAATAATATAGATAAAGTGGCAATTACAGTAAGTTTTCTTAGAAAACATCAGGTGTCCCACTTTGAGTGTGACCTGCATTAAAAAAAAAATACTAGACAGATCATTTTCATCTTTTTTTTTTAAACAAATCGGGGTTGTTTTTTGATATTTTTTTTTTATTTTATAATAATTTGAGGTCAATATTAAGCAATAAAAATAAAAATTATTTAAAAAAGTGAGCAACTCTGCATTTTTTTTCGTAAAGAAGTTTATTGAAGATTTTATTTCTTAGGTGTCCCACTTTGAGTGTGAGGTACTGTAGGTTTATTTTTGTCCCAGAAACTAGTGGCCTTGATTTCTGCTTCGTTTTACGAATCGACTCAAAAGTAAAGAAATTTAACTCCTCCGAGTCAATGTTTTGTGTTCTTTTTTCTTTTTGTCGATCGTTTAATACAGGCGCTAATGGCTTTACTTCGTCTACATTGCTTTTTTTTGCTTTGTTTTTTTTATTTTTCGTTGTTGATTTTGTGGAGAGCGAATTTTCTGGGGCACAATTTAGTGATTCAAATTGGCCCCCAGGGCGTTTCCCGACTGGTCTTTGAGGTAATTTCTCTTAGAGAAACAATCGTCCTCCACATGACCCACCCTAGAACACCACTTGCATTTGACTCTAGGCCTTTGACTTATTGTCTGAGTAGCTCGTATTTGTGAGCGGGGACAACTGTTTTGAGCATGCCCATAGTCCTCGCAAGTGTCGCAGTATGGCGTTCTTTTACGAATATTACAATCAATATAGCTGTGATTTTTCTTGCCACAGAATCCACAGGTTTTAATGGGATTTGCAGACCTTGTTGACTGTCTATTGCTGGAGTGGGGAGGGTCTTGAAAATTCTGGATGTATTGAGGTGTTTCATTATGTGTGATGTGTGAAGGATGTTGTGCGGGTTTAGATGTGTAGTCTTGTGTCACTTGAGGTAAATTGTGAGGTAGTGTAGTATAATTGTTAAAAAGATGAGGCATGGAAGGCATAGATGGATATGCTTGAGTCAGGCTATTGTAATTTTGTTGGAAAGTACCGGGAATTTGGTACATTGAGCTAATACGATCAAAAGGTAAGTTTGGTGTCGTTCCAACTCCCATATAGCCCATCGAGTTTGGCTGTAGTAGCAAGGAAGTTTTCAAGGCTTCCTCAGAGATTTCGTTGAGATCTTTGCTTTTGCTCCCCAGCATAAACTGTCGAAGAGCTTGATCGACTAGCCCTTTTTTAAAAATTGTCAACACCGTGTTTTCAACTTCTTTTTTGAGGCCTACTGACTCAGTTGCGGAATATCTTGAGTCAATAATTTCAACAGATGTAGCTTTCAGTTTCGCTAGACGTCTAGCGAACGCTTTTACATCTTCGCCTAACAATTGATGGCATTGTTTTAATTCGTTCATCACATTGTCCAGAGTTTTTGGCACTAAATAACTGTCTTTAAACAGTTTTGCCAAACCCTCTATTGTGTTCACATTGTTTGAACGAATTAACTCAAACGCATCGCCTTGCAATCGGGTTGAGATTAGAGACACTAAGATCCCCTCTTCTTCTGGCTTTACCATTTTCAAAGCCAGATCGCATGCGTTTAAGAATTCATGAACTCTTTGTGAAAGTTCATGATTTCTCTCCCCGTTGAATATGGGGACTAACCTTGAAACTACCTTGCTTATACTCTCAAGTGGCATTTCGCAATTTTCTTCTATTTCTACCTGAGTGATTTTATTTGATTTAAATACTTCTACAACTGTGGTTTGAACTCCTGTGTTGACCAGGTTTCTTTCCAGAGACGATTTTGGTGTAGAAGTATGTTGAGGAGTGAGCAACGGAATAAGGTGTTTTGAACTGTCAGGATAAGGTGATGATTTACCTTTTTCCCTTAGCTCCCTTTGAGTTGTTAAACTTTTGTTTAACTCAATAGTGAGCTGGTCTATTTCCTGGTCAGCTTCTTCTGTTGTTTTCAGAAGTTGTTTTTCAGCTTCCTTACGCCTAAACTCGCTCTTTTTAAGCTGTTTTCTAAGGTCTTCTGCCTCTTTAGCGTGGTTTTCTACTAGAGCGTGAACGGCTTTGACGTATTCGTTAACGATTTCGTCAGTCGATTCTACTCTAGTTAATTTACCCCACTGAGACGTTAGCTGAAAACTTACCAGTTTGTAAACCTCAGGATTCAAAATATCCCTTAATTCTGTGAAAAGAAATTCATTCACCGACTTTAATTGTCGTTGATTTTCTTTCTTTTCTTTTTTAAAATACTCTAACTCCTCTATTATATCGTTAAGTTGGGCTTCAACTTGGGTGCGGGCCATTAACTAACGCCAACCAACAGATCTAATTTTTTTTTCTTTTTTAAATCAAATAAAATCAAACGACCACCTCAACTAAAGTTACTACGAAAAACAAATGAAAGAAACGAAACTTGACTAAGAACTTGACTTGAAAAACTAAACCGAGAAAAAAAAATAAATAAAATTTATAGGTACACAACTTTGTCACTTATGATCTAAAAAATAAAACATAGGTACATACGTTAAAGTATACTCACCTGTATTTCTCCCTTTGTATCTACTTTTAATTGTTCAGATATACAGTATCAGTAGTATGTTTCAAGTTTCTTTCCAATTCTTCTTTTGGCAAGTTGATTTTGGTGTAACTTATTTTATCCAAGTTTAAGAAAAAACCAAAGGTAGACGACAATTAAATGAATCCACAGAGCACTGCACACAAAAATACGAGTATTTTCCTTCACTTTTCCAATCACTTTTTCAATCACGACAACGTACGATAAGGTGTTTTATTCGATTTAAAAACACAAATTACTTTTTTTTTTTTTAAAGGTTCGCGAACCGGCTGCGCCAAATGTAACGTACGTAATCGAAATGTAATGAAATGTAATGTAAATTAAAAAGACACACAACCTCTCGTTTCGGTGGTTAACAATAGACTCTCTCTTGTCGTGTCATTTCGGTGACCGCAAGCCCAAACATTCGCAGTGGATAATCGTCGGCACGTTAAAAGAGTCAGCACAATTCAACTATTGTATGATTGCACTTTGATTGACCCAAAACAACATCCGTAACATGATATCGAATTGGCAATCAAAGAGTACAACACAATTGAAGTGTGCTGAGTTCAACGCACGACGACTTCCCCTGGAAGGTATAGGAGGAGATACAACACGCATGCTTCTGATATTTTGGTGGATAATAAGAAAATTATGTAAATATTTTTGGTTAAAAACGAGATGATTAGAGTCAACGTCAGCACAGTTGACAGAAGGAATGCATGAAAAATTAAACTGTGGATCTTGCATATTAAATTAGAGTTAGGAGGTCTTCCTCCGAATTGATAATAATATATTTATCGTTTTCCTTCTTGCGCATCAGTACTCTCCCGTTTTTAATCCAAGCAAACTTATATTTTTTTTCTTTTTTAGCTTTCTGTGCAGCTTTTAATAGATATCTTGTCGCACCGCTAAGAGATTCATTAATAAAAATTTTACTATTACTTTCGGAACCAAAAATCTTAGAAGTTAAATTATTTTTATAGCTAGACTTATTCTTTAAAATAACGTTCTTTTTTAATTTAGATACAAGTTTGACCACTAAAATATTTGAATCGCTGTCAACTGAATGCTTAACCTTTTTAACAAAACAATTGTAAATATCAGCTTCAGATATATCTACAGAGACACCTTTTGAAAAAACCTTAAGAGCACAGTCGAGAGCATTACTATTGTTAACATTTGGCACACCCACTATTTCAACAACTTTTTCTCTTCTTTCTTGGTGTAAAACATTTAATTCACTTTCTAGATCTCTGACTTTTTGCGAGAGTTTATTTTTTTCTTCTTGTAAGGAACTTATTAAAGAGAGTGTATAAGCGTTTTCAGATCTAAGAGCAACAATTTCATTGAAAACAGTTTCTAAAGTAATTACTTTGTTAATATGGGTAGCACTTTGTTGATGTTCATGTTGGTTATGTTCTTGAGCTTGCTGTTGATGCTGCTGTTGTAATTGCGGTAATGAAGAGTCTCTATTTGATAGATCTGCTGAAGAGAGAGACACATGTTGATCTTGGAGCTGTAGTTGATGGTGTTGTTGTTGTTGTTGGATATTTTGTGGGCGATGAAGCGGTTTGTGCTTTGATTGATTATACAGTTGATGCTGCTGTTCATCTTGATTGTGAAGGTGTGTAGGAAGAGTCTGTTCCAAATCGGTTTGCATTGTGAAGGGCGAATTTGGCTTTGGAGCTGACGTAGATTTGTTTGGCAACACGGCTGACAAAAGAGATACTTGGTTTTCTTGGAACTCTGACATTTGGTGGGGATTTTGCTGTGTATTTGGCCGAAGCTGTAACTGCTGGTGTTGTTGTTTTTTATTCTGTCGATGGTGGTGATTGTAATGGTTTGGTGAGAGAGTCCGTTCTTCATTGACATGTATTTCGAGCGGCTGAGTTGGAATAAAAACCTCTTCATCACACATGTTTTGAGGAGGTCGATCTCTTTGATGTTTCATGGAGCTCGACGGGGGAGGAGTACGAAGAGAGTCTCTACGTACAGCAGAACAACCATTGCAACGAAATTTTTTCTCGGATTTTTGTAAGAACTCGACGTCTTCTGGCCGAATATTCACGCAACTGCAGTGAAAATACTGAGTGCAACCAACACATTGAATTTTTGGCTGATTACGAACAGCTTTCTTACAAACGCAAGGCATTATGTAGGTAGATATATTATATATTGTAAATTTTGACTTTTAATTTAAGGAAGCAAAGTTAAGACTTAACACTGAATGCAAAGTACGTGTTGACCCCACGACACCACGAACTCAACTCCAACTGTAATTTGAACATCTCCAGTACACAAGACTGGTACCTTTGAATCATTTGCAACAATTATCTCTCGCAAGTGGTTCTGATAAGAAGGGTTTTTAATCCAGTTTTTGTTTGCGGTCATGTGCTCACTAGCACCCGAGTCTATGTACCAATCGCCCTTACTAAATTCTCCATTAAGAAACACAGCACTAAAAGCGTTGGAATGTTTTCGTTTGCTGTCTAAGAAAGACGCATTTGGACATTGACTCTTGAAATGCCCTAACTCCTTGCATTTGTAACATTTTATTGTTTTGACGTTCGAATTGCTGAAGGATTCGTTCTTTCCAGTTTTCTTGCCCCGCTGCCATCCTTTACTCGCAAACGCTCCACCCTGAGCCCCACCGCTTTCTGGTTCCATGTCCAACAATTTTGTTTTTATAGAATCCGTGGTGTACGCTTTTCCTGAGTGCTCTAGTGCCATTATTGTTATATCGTAAATTCGATATTAAAGAAAGACGAATCCACTTTGCACAGTAATTAAATGCTTTATTAAATACTATTCTTCTTGTACATAAGATGATAAGATGCGTGTGACTCTCTCCATGTAAGGTGCGGATAGAACAGAAAGAAAAGTGACAGAAGGAAGTGGTGTGCAAACTTGACTGAGAGCAATCAAAGTTTTGTCGTTCACTGTAATGCATTATGCAGATACCACAGCTCTTCCCTCGTGAGAATTGTTTTATCGCTCCTAATATTCAAACTTAATTCATTTGTAAAAAATTTTTATTTTTTTTTTACATGAGAGAGTAAAATTAGAAAAACATTATGCCATTCATATATACCTACATGTACCCTTAAAAAAATCAATGAAACCTCAATTGAAAAAAAAACTTTATGAAGCTAAATTCTTCCCAAAACCATAACGATCTGGAGCCTGGCGTGTTCTTGCTGATCGTCTTACTGATGACGGAACTTGAATACTTTCCAATGAGTTACCTAAATCATCCGAAAGCGCAGCTGGCTGGACTGGCTCGGCACAAGACTCCGACTTTTCTTGCTTATCGATTTGGTCTGATGTCTTCGCTAAGTTATTTTCTCTGGTTTCTTTAGGATCTGTTGTTTCTTCTTCATTGTCTTCATCCGGTTGTTCTGGTAGAATTGTTGAAGCTTTTTCAACGTCTTCTCCTATTTTTCTCATTTGATCAACGTGACGTTTCCATATTCGACCATCGTCTAATTTAATGTTAAAATGTAACTTGCCGAGAATCTCAGTTACTCGACCAAATTGCCATTTCTCTCCCGATAAATAATCACGCACTGCCACTCGCTGATTAATAGAAAATTTTGGTGCGTCTAATTTTCTTGGTTCAGTTTTAGTGGGTGAGGTTGGCAACATCAAATCCAGTTTTGATCTTATTTGGCGTCCAAATATGATCATGGCTGGAGATTTACCTGTTTCTGTGTGTATAGCTCGGCGGTACGACATCAAAATATTGCTCAAAGCTTTTCCGACTTCATTACGATTGCACTTAATGGCCTTTAATTTACTTTTTACTGTCTGAACATACCTCTCCGCTTGGCCATTCGTCGCTGGGTGGTACGGTGCTCCACGCTTGTGATGAATTCCATTTTGTTTCAGAAAATCTTGGAATTCCGATGACATGAATTGAGGCCCCCAATCAGAAACAAATGTGATTGGTAATCCAAAAGTGGAAAATATTTCTCGGCATTTGCGTATTGTAGTTTCCGAAGTTATATTCTGTAAAATGTGCACTTCTGGCCACTTGGAGAAAGCGTCTACTAAAATAAAAAAATATTGTCCCATAAACGGGCCAGCAAAATCTGCATGTACTCGATCAAAAGGTTTAGATGGCATTTCCCAGCTGTGGGTTGGTCTTACTCCTTTCGCCTCGGGTCGTGTTGACTGACAACTTGAGCAATTCATCACCATCGTCTCTATGTCTTTATCCATGTTACTCCACCAACAATATCCACGAGCCAGAGATTTCATTCTGGTCATGCCGAAATGCGCGGAGTGTAATTCGTTAAGTACTCGATTTCTTAATGTCGCTGGAATGTAAACTCTTATGTTTCTCATCAAACAGCCCCTCTGTAATACAAATTCCGTTTGTTCTATTCCAAAACGATCTTTTGTTTCGCATTCTCTGCCAAATTTCAATGCTTGAATCAATCTTCGAACTGTTTCGTCCTTTTGGGTAGCATCCGCCAATTCTACTACCGACACTGGTAAGTTATCAATTGCATTCACTTCCAAGTGGTCGACTTCCTCAATTGTATTTGTTGTTGTTTTAATCGGTAATCTGGACATTGCGTCTGCGTTTGCATTTTCTTTCGATCGCTTGCAGCGTATTTCATAGTCAAAGGATTCTAAAAAAATTGCATAATGCTGCATACGCGTTGCTGACAATGTTGGTAATCCTTTTGTAGTTGAAAAGATTTGTGAAATTGGTTTGTTGTCAGTAACCAAAATGAACTTACGTCCACAGACGTACTGATAAAATCTTCTGATTCCAAAAACAATGGCGTACGCTTCTCGATCAATTTGACTGTATCGCTGTTGCACTTTGGACAACGTTTGTGACACGTATTGTATAGGACGTTCTGATCCATCCTTGAAAATATGGCTCAAGACCGCCCCCACTCCATACGGACTTGCGTCCGTAGCAAGTATTAATGGCAGTTTTGGGTCATAATGTGCCAATACCAAATCGGACTGCATTTGTCGCTTAACTTCTAAAAATGCACGTTCACATTTGCTGCACCAGATGAACTTTGTTTCGTTTTTAAGTAAATTATTTATTTGATACAAAATTGAGCTCAAATTTTGTAGAAAACGGCCATAATAATTTACGAGCCCAATAAATGATCGCACCTCATCCTTGTTTTCAGGTTGTTTCATGTCTTCTATTGCTTCTATTTTTTTCTTCATCTTCTTTATCCCATGCCGATTGATGACATAACCACAATACTCAATCTGATCCACCATGAACTCAGATTTGTCTAAATTTACTCTCATATTGTAACGGTGTAGCCTTCGCAAAACTTCCTCCAAACGCTTCAAATGTATGACATCATTAGGTGCTGTAATCTTGATGTCGTCCAAAAATACCTTAACTCCATCTATGTCACTCAAAATCTGTTCCATTAGGCGTTGCCATTTTGCGGGCGCGGCTGCGATACCAAACATCATTCGTTTCGGCATATACAATCCCTTATGGGTGTTCAATGTAAGCAAACTTCGGTCGTCTGGATGAATTTCCAATTGGAGATACGCTTTTGACAGATCGATTTTGGTAAATTTCTCACCTCCAGCCATTGACGCGAACAATTCATCGATTGATGGCAGTGGATACTCATCAATAAACAGACCAGGATTCACCGTAATCTTGTAATCGCCGCAGATTCGGATTTTATTGTTGCTTTTTCTTACAGCAACAATCGGCGTTGCCCATTCGCTTGTTTCGACTCTGACCAAAACGTCTTCTTGAACCAACTTTTCCAATTCATCTTCCACAGCTTCCATTAGTGAAAAAGGTACACGACGAGCTTTAAAGAATACAGGTTTCACATTTTCTTTTACATGTAATCGAGCTTGTAATTCGGAAATCTTTCCCGTAGATTTAGAGAACACCCTTTCATATTTCTGAAGCAATTTCTTTATTTCTTCCTTAGCGTTCAGCCTCATTGTCGTTTCTATCCGCATTACCTCATTCAGTTGACCATCCAGAATTTTTTCCCAGTCTAACCTAATTTGGCGTAACCATTCCCGTCCAAGTAGTGGACTCCGATTAGATCGTGTAATGTACATCTTAAGTTGTTTTGAGTCGCCATGTCCATTTGACTTAACGTTGACTTGTACAAAACCAAGACAATCCAGTTTGTTACCACAGTAACTGACCAGTTCAATGTCACTTTTCTCCACTCGGAGATTGCCAAAATGTCTTTGTGCGTCCGCCAAGCCAACCACGGTCACGGGTGATCCGGTATCTATTTCAAAATTAAAGGGAAAATCATTAATCAACAGTTTGCAAAGAACTTTGGAACGACAAGTTACCGGGGATGCTCCTCCAATTTGATGGATCTCTTCCAGATGTGCTAGTTCATCAAATTGTACAATTTCTTCATCCTCTTCCAAATGATTTGTGGCTCCAACACCCGACCTCTTCGCTTTAAAACAAACCTTCTGCAGATGTCCTTTTAGGCCACAACCATGGCATACTGAGTCCCCAAATCGACATTTGTTTGCCAAGTGACTTGTATCTCCACATCGAAAACACTTTCTTGTAGTTTTGGCATTGTATGAAGGTTTTTTTTTGTTTTTTTCATTTACGAAGTTAACATCAGCTTCCTTCACCTTCTGAATCTCAGCACCACCTTGTTCGGATAATTCAATGGATTTGGCTAGCTCCAGTGCTGAATCTAACGACAAGGTTTTCTTTTCCAAACACCTGTTCTGACTACGTTGGTTACGTAACCCAAAAACAAATTGGTTACGCAGTGCCGTCTCCAAATACGCTCCAAATTTGCACGTCGCCGATAATCTTCTCAGCGCAATTACAAATTCATCCACCGTCTCTCTATCTCTATAGTTCTTCATAATTTCATTCGGTTCCGGATCGTAAAATCCTGTCAAAGTTGACACAATCTCTGCGTACGTCTTCTCTGATGGTTTTGCAGGTGACAGTTTATCGCACAATGTGTTGTAAGCATCGCTCCCCATATAGTGTAGAATGAGATGAACTTTCTTATCTGTAGCGTTGTCAAACAAAGCGATAGCCGTCTCAAATCTATCAACCCATCGTGTCCATTTAATATTTTGAGGCTCGAATGGTTCAATAGAAAATGCTGTTTGTAAACTCTGCACCACATACGATCGCAATATTGGTGGCGGATTAGCCGGCGGGTCATTTTCATTATTCATGATTTTACTATGTACTTAACCACAATTAATTTTTCTTTTAAGACCTCGTGCTCGTTTATATGTGTACCCAGTTCCAAATTTATTCTCAGATTTTTGGTTCACCGTCCTCGTCGCCAATTGTTATATCGTAAATTCGATATTAAAGAAAGACGAATCCACTTTGCACAGTAATTAAATGCTTTATTAAATACTATTCTTCTTGTACATAAGATGATAAGATGCGTGTGACTCTCTCCATGTAAGGTGCGGATAGAACAGAAAGAAAAGTGACAGAAGGAAGTGGTGTGCAAACTTGACTGAGAGCAATCAAAGTTTTGTCGTTCACTGTAATGCATTATGCAGATACCACAATTATCATTGGAGCAAATCGTTCTGGCAAGCCTGCTAACATAAGTGCTGCTATCCATTCATCATTAATGTTAAAACCAGTGCCCCTTAACTTCGGTCCAGTCTCGATTATTTGAGTGACGTAGCTGGTCATTGAATCAGAGTTCTCAAACCGAATTGAAATGAGGTTTCGCAGCAAGCTGATCCTCCGAGAGAAACCAGAGTCATCGAACATTGTTTTAAATTTTGTCCAGAGATCTATGGATTTAACAGCATCTTTAATGTGAACATATAATGAAGGATCAATTGTTAAAATCAATTTGGCCTTAGCTTTTACATCGACGGCAGCATCTACAGTTTTCCCAACTGTAATTGAATCTAGCATTCCTTCTAATATGAGATAATTCTGGGCAGCAAAAGCCCACTCATCATAGTTTTCTCGTCCCTTTAGCTTGGGAACATTTAACGCGTAGTTAGTAGTCATTCTTGTGCGACACAACTTTCAATAATTAATTTTACCAAAAACTAATTGGGACTGGGCCCATAACCTATTAAAAAATGAAACACGTCGGTCTTTCTGCACTGACAATTTTATTAAGAGTGAAGTTAGTTTAAAGAGTAGTATAATACATCTGACATTATTTGTTTAACGGTTGGTGACACTGACTGCGATAATTACATTAGGGTATTGTGGGGTAATGTTGATATAAAATAACAGTATTACACTATCATATATATATGAACAAAGTTGTCATATAATGTATGGCACACTTTCTGCAAATATTGCAAGTGCTATTGCACTATGCCATATATATATGAACAATTTGTATGGCAAACAATAATTATATGACAAAGAAAAGTATCGCTATCACACTTATATGACAACCTGTGCCATATAAAGTATGGCAAGCATGAATATAATGAACTAGCCGTATAAAAATCGATTGATTTTATATGACTTGCGCTTGTCATACAATCGGCATCCTATGTTTTTTATTTTTTTTTTCTCTATTTGTAGTTACATTATTTCTATTTTTACGTTGAATGCACGGAGTGCTTATGTGAAATCTGAAATTTAACTTTTTTCTATACGCCATTCAAAACATATTTCCGAAAATTTCATGAGAATCCGTGGATTTACCATGGATTCCTAGGTAAAAAGCTTACGGTCCTCCACAATATGGATTAATAACATTAATAATATAATAGATCACTTACTCAGAGGTTTTTTTTCTCTTTTGTTTTGCTGCCAACGTAGTGCACCACCTTGGTTGAAACCCGGCAGTTACTTGAACTAAGGATCCTGGAAGAGGTAAATGAGGCGATCGTTAAGAGTAGGCAACCGCCACTCTTCGGGGACCTCTCTACCGTCCATGGTTTCAAGATGAACTGCGAGAACGAATGGACCCTTCAATGGCTCCAGGAGTTCGTGAAAAAGACGGCAGATCCCTGGCAGAATGCCGATTTACGGCTCGTGACTGCCAATGAGATTATAGATCTTTCTAAACCGACCAATAATAAAACTGTTGGTCAGAGGCCCCGCTATTCCCCGCGATCGGCTGGAAAGGTACATCCTTTCACTAAATGCCGAACTTCTGAGCGACCAATGGAAGATCGTGAAGGTGGAGAAAACGGAGACAGGCACTGAAATGATTGTGAATTGACCCACAACTCCATACCACTTCTAAGAAGAGTCAGCTTCAAAGTTCGCGTTGGAATTCCCGATGCAAACTGAGACTGATAGCTAGAATCAAAAAACAGGTAAGTAAGTTGTATAAAAAACAAAATATTTAGATCTCTTTGATTGGCTGAAAATTGTAAATTTGGCAAAAAACCATATTTATTCGGATTCATCCAATCGTTTGACCGGAAACAGCATTTGGGAGATAAATCAGTACTTATGCTGTCCTTTGAGACCAAAGTTCAAGTTTGTAATAGGTCTTCCTTTTAAAATTTAACTTAAAACTAATATAATTAAAAGATAACTCTAAAATTTTAATAATTATTTATAATTTATATTAAAATTAAGATCACATGAAATTTTTCTTTTTGCTTTTTTTATATGCTATTTAAAACACATTTCATATTTCACTTCCGGGAATAAAGTTCAATTAGCGGGAAATTAACGACATTTTGCTTTCTGGAAAAAAGTACTTTTCGTTTTTTTTTAATTTCTTCTAAACCAAGAAAAATTTTTTTGTTAGGTTTTTTGCTTTTGAGAAAAAATTAATGAAAACATTGAATATGGACAGAAAAAATGGCCCTTAATGGGGCAAAATTACGAAAATAAAAAATTAATTAAGAAAAAAATATTTTCTTTTTTCAAAATTTTGACTTTGAGGCTTGATATATGTATCAATAGCTGTTCATCAAGTGAACTCAAATTAAAATTTTTATTAAAGAACAAAGCAATAGCTTTCAAAAACACTAAAGTATGAGAAAGTAAATGGCTAAGTTGATTTTGAATAATTTTTTAAAAAATTGAGTAAACTTCATATAAAATTGCCCCTCGCACCTACACGGAGGGATATAGACCCCCCTCCTATACAACTTTTTTTTTGTCTTGACCAAACCTATCCATCCTGAGCCTTTGGAACACCGTATCTAAAACACCCTACATAAATAAAATAGAATTCTAAAAGTTAATAGTTAATTAAAAAAATAATGAAAAAATTGAGAGCGGTGAAATTTTTTTTTTTTTAACTTTTTTCTATACGCCATTCAAAACATATTTCCGAAAATTTCATGAGAATCCGTGGATTGGCCCTGGATTCCTAGGTAAAAAGCTTACGGTCCTCCACTATATGGATTAATAACATTAATAATATAATAGATCACTTACTCAGAGGATTTTTTTTCTCTTTTGTTTTGCTGTCAACGTAGTGCACTACCTTGGTTGAAACCCGGCAGTTACTTGAACTAAGGATCCTGGAAGAGGTAAATGAGGCGATCGTTAAGCGTAGGCAACCGCCACTCTTCGGGGACCTCACTACAGTCCATGGTTTCAAGATGAACTGCGAGAACGAATGGACCCTTCAATGGCTCCAGGAGTTCGTGAAAAAGACGGCAGATCCCTGGCAGAATGCCGATTTACGGCTCGTGACTGCCAATGAGATTATAGATCTTTCTAAACCGACCAATAATAAAACTGTTGGTCAGAGGCCCCGCTATTCCCCGCGATCGGCTGGAAAGGTACATCCTTTCACTAAATGCTGAACTTCTGAGCGACCAATGGAAGATCGTGAAGGTGTAGAAAACGGAGACAGGCACTGAAGTGATTGTGAGATTGACCCTCAACTCCATACCACTTCTAAGAAGAGTCAGCTTCAAAGTTCGCGTTGGAATTTGTGATGCTTCTTTTGCGAGGCTGGGTAGGACTCAGGGTGTCCAGGGTCTACCCAAGGAACCTTCGTAAGACTTGGGTTTCGGCGGTCCAACTTCTTAAATGAAAACGAGGAGACGGTCGGATATTTTTTTAAATAAGTCTAAATTTATTTATTTCTTTTTTTTTTTGGTTCCCTCAGGATTTGGTTTACAATTTTATACAAATGTTTTACTCTGATTCTCAAAAATAGGTTTTGACCATGTCTGGCTTATGGTTCGTTTCTGGTGCTGGTCTTCAGGACGAATGTTCTTCTTCGGGGTAGCGATGTTAGTTCCCGCAGGTGTATATGTCACGGCATCTATTACTTCTATCCAACAGCGGTGAACGTCTATCTGCTTTGGGCAGGGCACTCTATCGGCGGCGGCGGATTTCGTAACAAAGGTCTGCGTAGCGTGGTCGGCAGAACAATATATCGGCGGAGGTGGACTGCGCGGGAAGTGCCTGCGTTGACTTCTTCTCTGGATTCGATTCAACGCCTTGAGAACGGCAGAACAATTCATCGGCGTTGGCGGACTTCGTAGGAAGTGTATGCGTCTACTCGGAGGCAAAACACTCTGTCGGCGGCGGCGAACTTCGTAGTAACAGTCTGCGGTTGCGTGTACGCTTTACAAATGGGCAATGTTTACCGTAGTAAAGAGAATCTACCCGCTCGGCCAAACAAAACCGCAACGAATAGATCTGCTCTTAAAGATGACTAACAGGCAATGAGAACCTACACGAGCGGCCAACACAAACCGCATCAATGTAATCCTTTTCGAAAGCGCCAATAGGGCAAGAAGAACTTATACGAGCGGCCAACACAAACCGCATCAATATAATTCCCTTAGAAACTGCAAATAAGGCGAGAAGAACTTACACGAGCGGCCAACACAAACCGCATCAATGTAATTCCCTTTGAAATCGCAAATAAGACAAGAAGAACTTATACGAGCGGCCAACACAAACCGCCTCAATATAATTCCCTTAGAAATCGCAGGTAGGGCGAGAAGAACTTACACGAGCGGCCAACACAAACCGCATCAATGTAATTCCCTTTGAAATCGCGAATAAGACAAGAAGAATTTATACGAGCGGCCAACACAAACCGCATCAATATAATTCCCTTAGAAATCGCAGGTAGGGCGAGAAGAACTTACACGAGCGGCCAACACAAGCCGCATCAATGTAATTCCTTTTGAAATCGCAAATAAGACAAGAAGAATTTATACGAGCGGCCAACACAAACCGCCTCAATATAATTCCCTTAGAAATCGCAGGTAGGGCGAGAAGAACTTACACGAGCGGCCAACACAAACCGCACCAATGTAATTCCCTTCGAAATCGCAACTAAGACAAGAAGAACTTATACGAGCGGCCAACACAAACCGCAGCAATATAATTCTCTTACGAGGAGACTATGGAAGTCGAAATCGAGGAAAGAATATCCTTCACGGGGAGGAGAAAAAGTAATACTACGTTTAGGCATAAAAGCCCGTAAATCTTTTTCTCTATTATCGCAATTAATTCACTCCTATTCATAGATTTTTCTACTATGAGTGAGTGTGAGTTGTAAGGCAATGATAATATTGCATACAAAAAATAGGCTGGCTATTGCCAAAGCATTTCCCCATAAGGAGATGCACACGAATTAAGAGGTAAACAATATTTGGCCTTGGAGTAGACTTTTAGTGTGGGATTTAATTGCGTGTGAGCAAAAAAAAAACACGTACAGTGTTTCGATGCGGTGTTTTGGAGAAATTGTGACGCTTCGTCACAGATCCCCCCTTCTTAGAAAGACGAGAACCCTCTCGTCTCAACGCCCTCCGGCATTGACTGGAAGTGTTCGTATATGTTTTTCTGTTTTGAGGGACTTAAATCCTGCCCTTCTTTTTTCCATTATATATATTTTTCTTCTTTTCTTTCTCTTTATATTATATTTTTTTTTTGTTTTTTTTTTGATTTTGTGTTTTTTTTTCCCTTAACCTTTTTTTTTTTTTTTTTTTTGTTCTTTTTCTTTTTTTTTCTTAAACGTTATAAAAAGTTGTTAATATAAACCTAATACCTATCCTGAGAGAGATAATATTCGTTCTATAATTATGACAAAAAAAAAAAATCAAACCCGGTCGTCCTCATATTTTCTTAGATCCATTGGAACAACCTTGCTCCTTCCCTGGAACGACAACATTGCCTCGGTCCCGGTGTCGTGGGGAGTCACGTTGATGAATCCGCATCCCTTTTGGAGGGTGAAAGGTCTGGTGTTGTCCCGGAATACGGAGTTGATGCCACGGAATGGGTCCGCTGTCGGGTTCTTCCGGCGGTCGGCTCTTCTTCGTTGAGTTTTGGTGAGCTGAGGTTGCTCGCGGGTTTTCGGTAGGCTGGGGCTCTGGATTACGGACATGGTCTTGGGTTTCTTTTTCGGTGGGTAAAATCGGTGATCTTTCCGGCTCGCCCTGTCCCTCACTAGTTGGACATGCACCGTTTGGACTTCGGGGCTTGTCATCCGTACGACGACTGGACGGGCTCCAGGATGTGGTCGACGGGGTTGTGTTGGTTGTCTCTTACAGGGATTGTTCGGAGAGACGGGACATGGTCTTTTGGCCGTGGACGTCGGCGGTTCGGTTTTAAGAGCTGGCATCGATGAGCCTTTCACGGTTCCTATCTTCGGTAATCGTTGCGCCCCACTATTTTCTTTAATTTCTAACAATAGTCTTTGCCTCACTACGGTCGGTGATCGACTGAGGACTTCTTTATTTGCAAACGCCTGCGCAATGCCGGCTGGTCGGTTGTTATTTATATGACATGCGTTTGCTGTTGCTGAGGTCAATTTTGGATTTCGTATATTTGTTCGTGTCGTAGCAGCTGTGTGCATAGCAATTCTGCGGCCTCCCAGCTCTAGCGTGCATCCTGCCTCTCCTAAAAGGTCCATACCTAATATGGCGTCTTCTGCCAAGGTGGGTAGGAAAATAGTTTCTCCTTGCACTATTTTACCATTTAAGTTTAGAGACAGGACGTAATGCTCGGACGGTACGACGGTTCGACCGTCAGCAAATTCAACGGCATGCGGTTGGTCTCTTCTAGCTGCTCCGAGTCGACGGCATTCTTCCCGTAAGCCAGGGCCGATGAAAGATCGGGAAGATCCGGTGTCGACCAAGGCATAATAAACTCGGTTGCCAGCCGCTATAGGCACGAACGGTCGAGGGTCGGTTGGACTGGTTGAGCCCGGTTGGCGGATAACGGCGCTGGAACTCCGGTGACAAGTGCAATCTTTGGTGAGGCGACCGTCTTCCCCACAGAAAGAGCAAAATAATCTGAAGGGGCGTCGGCAGTCTTTTTTATTATGCCCCCTTTGCTTGCATTGCCAACAATGCGTGTTTCGGTCATACGGGGCGGTTGGTTGTTGGATCGGTGGTGGAGGCTTGACGGCTTGGCGAGGGGAGGCGGGTGACGGCCACTGTACTTGCAGTCGAGGAACGGGTGCGGTCGGGTACTGGTATTGCTGGTGACTTGAGGCAGGGCGCGGGTTACGATCCTCTTGTCGCACGAACTCGTATTCTTCCGCGAGATCCATCAACTCGTCCAAAGTCGTAAATTCCATACGCTTAATGAAGAGTCGGTACTCTGGTCGTAGTCCGTCATAGACGCGGTCTACGTTATCCTCGATAGTCATTTTTGGATGTTGTCGGATCAGGTACTGGCATGAACGTACATAGTCTTTTGCTTTCTCCTTGGGGCCTTGTCTCTTGCGCATTATCTCGTCTTCGAGCTCATGGAAATAACGTGCTGGCAAGAAATGACGTAGGAAGGCCTGGCGAAATACTGCCCAAGTGGTTAAGGCGTCTCGGTTGATCCTGAACCATTCTAGAGCCGTGTTGCGGAAAATTTCGGGAAGTGTCCGGAGCATGCTGTCTAATGGTATCTCGTAACACACCGCCAGGTCCTCGATTCTCTCCAAGAATTCCAAAGGTTTTCCGGAGCCGTCGAATCGGAATACCCACTTGCGCACCGTATTCATTAATTCGGCTTCGAAACTGCGTCCGAATCGGCCGGGTGGGGGATATGGGGCTGAGGCTGGGGGTGTGCGGATACTGTCTTGATGTTCGGTCTGCGGAGGGGCGGAAACTGCTCGTTCGAATCTGGCGGGGGGAACATAACTCATTGTTCGGGAAGACGCAGGTGCGGTCACGGTTGGTTGCTGGAACAGTGGAACTTGGAGTCTGCTTTGGAATAGTTTCTGCTGCTTGTGTTCCGACGTGGACGGCGGTATATGCGATCCAGTAGCATGGTCTTCCTAGTCCGAAGGGTCGGCATTATTCCTTTCTTCCACCTTGTCTTCCCACTCAGCGCACAAATTCTGTTTTGAGCGGTGCAGGCAGGCCTCTTTCAGGTGGCGAATCAGGCGTTGACGTAACTCCTGGACCGTTCCACTGGTGTCTTGTCCACGTTGGGACAGCGTCTCTATTAATTCAGGCTTCTTTAGGAAATAAATAAATCCTAAATTTTGGTATGGACTCGAATTCTCCTCGAGTTCCTGGGCATCGTCTTCAGGTGCTTTGGGCTCGGTATCGGTCAGCATCTTCGAAGCTGGTCGGTCAGGTTTTGGTGTCGGTCGGTGGACTCTGCGTTAGTTCCTGGACAGGTACGGTAAACGGTTGAACTTTCTGCAGGTTCCTGCTCGGGCGCCAATTTGTGATGCTTCTTTTGCGAGGCTGGGGTAGGACTCAGGGTGTCCAGGGTCTACCCAAGGAAGCTTAGTAAGACTTGGGTTTCGGCGGTCCAACTTCTTAAATGAAAACGAGGAGACGGTCGGATATTTTTTTAAATAAGTCTAAATTTATTTATTTCTTTTTTTTTTGTTCTCTCAGGATTCGGTTTACAATTTTATACAAATGTTTTACTCTGATTCTCAAAAATAGGTTTTGACCATGTCTGGCTTATGGTTCGTTTCTGGCGCTGGTCTTCAGGACGAATGTTCTTCTTCGGGGTAGCGATATTTGTTCCCGCAGGTGTATATGTCACGGCATCTATTACTTCTATCCAACAGCGGTGAACGTCTATCTGCTTTGGGCAGGGCACTCTATCGGCGGCGGCGGATTTCGTAACAAAGGTCTGCGTAGCGTGGTCGGCAGAACAATATATCGGCGGCGGCGGACTGCGTGGGAAGTGCCTGCGTTGACTTCTTCTCTGGATTCGATTCAACGCCTTGAGAACGGCAGAACAATTAATCGGCGTTGGCGGACTTCGTAGGAAGTGTATGCGTCTACTCGGAGGCAAAACACTCTGTCGGCGGCGGCGAACTTCGTAGTAACAGTCTGCGGTTGCGTGTACGCTTTATAAATGGGCAATGTTTACCGTAGTAAAGAGAATCTACCCGCTCTGCCAAACAAAACCGCAACGAATAAATCTGCTCTTAAAGATGACTAACAGGCAATGAGAACCTACACGAGCGGCCAACACAAACCGCATCAATGTAATCCTTTTCGAAAGCGCCAATAGGGCAAGAAGAACTTATACGAGCGGCCAACACAAACCGCATCAATATAATTCCCTTTGAAACTGCAAATAAGGCGAGAAGAACTTACACGAGCGGCCAACACAAACCGCATCAATGTAATTCCCTTTGAAATCGCAAATAAGACAAGAAGAATTTATACGAGCGGCCAACACAAACCGCCTCAATATAATTCCCTTAGAAATCGCAGGTAGGGCGAGAAGAACTTACACGAGCGGCCAACACAAACCGCATCAATGTAATTCCCTTTGAAATCGCAAATAAGACAAGAAGAATTTATACGAGCGGCCAACACAAACGAGGAGACTATGGAAGTCGAAATCGAGGAAAGAATATCCTTCACGGGGAGGAGAAAAAGTAATACTACGTTAAGGCATAAAAGCCCGTAAATCTTTTTCTCTATTATCGCAATTAATTCACTCCTATTCATAGATTTTTCTACTATGAGTAAGTGTGAGTTGTAAGGCAATGATAATATTGCATACAAAAAATAGGCTGGCTATTGCCAAAGCATTTCCCCATAAGGAGATGCACACGAACTAAGAGGTAAACAATATTTGGCCTTGGAGTAGACTTTTAGTGTGGGATTTAATTGCGTGTGAGCAAAAAAAAAAACACGTACAGTGTTTCGATGCGGTGTTTTGGAGAAATTGTGACGCTTCGTCACAGATCCCCCCTTCTGAGAAAGACGAGAACCCTCTCGTCTCAACGCCCTCCGGCATTGACTGGAAGAGTTCGTATATGTTTTTCTGTTTTGAGGGACTTAAATCCTGCCCTTCTTTTTTCCATTATATATATTTTTCTTCTTTTCTTTCTCTTTATATTATATTTTTTTTTGTTTTTTTTTGATTTTGTGTTTTTTTTTTTTCCTTTATCATTATTTTTTTTTTTTTTTTTTGTTCTTTTTCTTTTTTTTTTCTTAAACGTTATAAAAAGTTGTTAATATAAACCTAATACCTATCCTGAGAGAGATAATATTCGTTCTATAATTATGACAAAAAAAAAATCAAACCCGGTCGTCCTCATATTTCCTTAGATCCATTGGAACAACCTTGCTCCTTCCCTGGAACGACAACATTGCCTCGGTCCCGGTGTCGTGGGGAGTCACGTTGATGAATCCGCATCCCTTTTGGAGGGTGAAAGGTCTGGTGTTGTCCCGGAATACGGAGTTGATGCCACGGAATGGGTCCGCTGTCGAGTTCTTCCGGCGGTCGGCTCTTCTTCGTTGAGTTTTGGTGAGCTGAGGTTGCTCGCGGGTTTTCGGTAGGCTGGGGCTCTGGATTGCGGACATGGTCTTGGGTTTCTTTTTCGGTGGGTAAAATCGGTGATCTTTCCGGCTCGCCCTGTCCCTCACTAGTTGGACATGCACCGTTTGGACTTCGGGGCTTGTCATCCGTACGACGACTGGACGGGCTCCAGGTTGTGGTCGACGGGGTTGCGTTGGTTGTCTCTTACAGGGATTGTTCGGAGAGACGGGACATGGTCTTTTGGCCGTGGACGTCGGCGGTTCGGTTTTAAGAGCTGGCATCGATGAGCCTTTCACGGTTCCTATCTTCGGTAATCGTTGCGCCCCACTATTTTCTTTAATTTCTAACAATAGTCTTTGCCTCACTACGGTCGGTGATCGACTGAGGACTTCTTTATTTGCAAACGCCTGCGCAATGCCGGCTGGTCGGTTGTTATTTATATGACATGCGTTTGCTGTTGCTGAGGTCAATTTTGGATTTCGTATATTTGTTCGTGTCGTAGCAGCTGTGTGCATAGCAATTCTGCGGCCTCCCAGCTCTAGCGTGCATCCTGCCTCTCCTAAAAGGTCCATACCTAATATGGCGTCTTCTGCCAAGGTGGGTAGGAAAATAGTTTCTCCTTGCACTATTTTACCATTTAAGTTTAGAGACAGGACGTAATGCTCGGACGGTACGACGGTTCGACCGTCAGCAAATTCAACGGCATGCGGTTGGTCTCTTCTAGCTGCTCCGAGTCGACGGCATTCTTCCCGTAAGCCAGGGCCGATGAAAGATCGGGAAGATCCGGTGTCGACCAAGGCATAATAAACTCGGTTGCCAGCCGCGATAGGCACGAACGGTCGAGGGTCGGTTGGACTGGTTGAGCCCGGTTGGCGGATAACGGCGCTGGAACTCCGGTGACAAGTGCAATCTTTGGTGAGGCGACCGTCTTCCCCACAGAAAGAGCAAAATAATCTGAAGGGGCGTCGGCAGTCTTTTTTATTATGCCCCCTTTGCTTGCATTGCCCACAATGCGTGTTTCGGTCAAACGGGGCGGTTGGTTGTTGGATCGGTGGTCGAGGCTTGACGGCTTGGCGAGGGGAGGCGGGTGATGGCCACTGTACTTGCAGTCGAGGAACGGGTGCGGTCGGGTACTGGTATTGCTGGTGACTTGAAGCAGGGCGCGGGTTACGATCCTCTTGTCGCACGAACTCGTATTCTTCCGCGAGATCCATCAACTCGTCCAAAGTCGTAAATTCCATACGCTTAATGTAGAGTCGGTACTCTGGTCGTAGTCCGTCATAGACGCGGTCTACGTTATCCTCGATAGTCATTTTTGGATGTTGTCGGATCAGGTACTGGCATGAACGTACGTAGTCTTTTGCTTTCTCCTTTTGGCCTTGTCTCTTGCGCATTATCTCGTCTTCGAGCTTATGAAAATAACGTG
This sequence comes from Melanostoma scalare, assembly GCA_949752695.1. Lineage (NCBI taxonomy): Eukaryota > Metazoa > Arthropoda > Insecta > Diptera > Syrphidae > Melanostoma > Melanostoma scalare. Next base: position 116,706,397 of record OX456984.1, on the reverse strand, counting down.
CTGGCAAGAAATGACGTAGGAAGGCCTGGCGAAATACTGCCCAAGTGGCTAAGGCGTCTCGGTTGATCCTGAACCATTCTAGAGCCGTGTTACGGAAAATTTCGGGAAGTGTCCGGAGCATGCCGTCTAATGGTATCTCGTAACACACCGCCAGGTCCTCGATTCTCTCCAAGAATTCCAAAGGTTTTCCGGAGCCGTCGAATCGCAATCCCCACTTGCGCACCGTATTCATTAATTCGGCTTCGAAACTGCGTCCGAATCGGCCGGGTGGGGGATATGATCAGTGTCGATCAGCTATCCACCGTAGCCACACGCATCGCGCTTAGTGCCCGAATAATTCGCGACCTGTGCCACCTTCTACCACCCAAAAAATCAAAATTAAAAAAAAAAAAAAAAAAAAAAAAAAAAAAAATCCATCTAAAACAACCAACAATATTTACATAATTACAAATCTTCCCAGCCGCGCCGCGAGAAAACAAAATAAAAGAGTGCAATTAAAATCAGTGCTGTGAAGTGATAAAAAAAAAAAAAAAGGAAAAAAAAAGCCCATGTTCTATACAATAGCCCAAAAACTAAGTGCGTTACCTGTCCATCGTCTCCTCCCCCACATCACTCTCGCAGTCCCAGTGACTGCACACATTTCTTTGATTTGATAATCTCTTATCTTATCTGGGCAGTGTGTGCAGTCAATGAGACTGTGCGTTTGTTAGGCGGATAGTCAATCAACGGTGTTGATCCCGTTGGTGAATTAAAATCAAGTTGCTACCTGGGCATAACACCGCTAGTAATTTGATTTTGTTTTCTAATAGAATATACACTTGTTGATTTGACTTAGTTAGCGTCTACGGTTGATATTTTGTTTTATGTGTTTTTGTGAATCGTAATGTCGGGTAAATTTCGGGTCGATTTTAGCAACATTAGGGGGTTGCGATCGAATTTCTTTGCTGTGTACGCTCACACTGCAAAATGCAGGCCAGCTGTTTTGGCACTAAGTGAAACACAGGTGGGTGTTGGTTCTGATCCCTCAGAATTCAACCTGCCTGGATATAGCTTAGTGCCACTATTCTTTTCCTCCCATGGCCTCGCCGTTTATGTACGGAATGATATTGCTTACCAGCTTCTACCACAATACGGCCTTTGTTCCAATACGAACTTTAATTTCATGTGGTTAAAATTCACCGTCCGTAAGCATATCATTCATTATTGTTTTATTTATAGAAGCCCTAATTTAGATAGCAATTCAACCTCTAACGAGTTTGATGCGCTGTCTGAGTCCATAATAAGAATTATCTCCCTTTATCCTCACACTGAAATCGCAATTGCGGGCGATTTCAATGTACACAATTCTGGTTGGCTTCGACATTCTGGCCAGACAACACCCGAAGGAAAATATGTTGAGATCTTTTCTGAGTTTAACGAATTAACTCAACTTGTTGATGAGCCCACTCGGGTTCCAGATATTGAAGGCCATGCGGCCAACACTCTTGACTTATTTCTTACTTCTCATCCCGAAAAATACAGGGTTGTAGTATCATCTCCTTTAGGCAAATCGGACCATTGTGTCATATCGGTAGATTTTTCGCTTTCCGTCAAGGTAAAAAAAGATAAAGTCCCCAAAAGAACTGTGTGGCAATATGAGAAAGCCAATTGGGACGGCCTGAATAATTTCTTTCGAAATTTTAATTGGTCTTTGTGCTTTCTCGACGGAAACGTTGACGCATCAGCTGATATGATATCTAACGTAATTCTTAACGGCATGAGAAATTTTGTTCCTCACAGAACAAAAAGTATCATCCCCAAAGAGAATTCGTGGTTTGATTCAAGCTGTAAAGAGGCGATTAGGGATCGAGAAAGTAGTTTTCGAAAATTTAAAGGCAACCCTACAGTAGAAAATCGAAATTTGTTCAAACGGGCCAGAAATATCTGTAATGCTCAAATACAAAAGGCTAAGTTTTTATATGACCAAAAAGTAAGGCAAAAAATACTATTGTGTCCAAAAGGAAGTAAAAACTTTTGGTCTTTTGTGAAGAACATTAAGAACTCGACCACGTCATCGGTCCCAACGCTCGCCTTCAATGACTCTCCGTATGTCAGCTCCATCGACAAAGCCAATTTGCTGGCAGCTCAATTTGCTGCCAATTCGACACTTCCTTATAGCATAGTGGCTCCACCTGAGCTCGAGTCTGCAAATTCTTTGATGCAGCAGATATTTTTACGAACTCGCTCGGTTGCGAGAGTGCTTAAAGATCTCAACATACATAAATCCGCTGGTCCAGATGTTATCCCCGCCGTTATTCTGAAGAGGTGTTCTTCTACGCTGGCAAAACCACTGCGTAAACTTTTCCATCTTTCCTATTCTGCTGGGATTTTTCCGAGCAGATGGAAAACTGCATTTGTCCAGCCCGTCCCTAAAAAAGACGAATCTTCCTCCCCTTCCAATTACCGTCCAATTGCACTAACGTCCCTTCTTTCCAAGGTCATGGAAACGTTGATAAACCGTCAACTTATGAAATATCTTGAAGAACGAAAGCTTCTTAATGACCGTCAGTACGGCTTTCGTAGCAAACGGTCCACTGGTGATTTGATGGCTTATCTCACCGAAAAGTGGAACCAATCTTTACATTGTTTTGGAGAAAGTAAGATTATTGCGCTTGATATTTCTAAAGCATTTGATAGAGTTTGGCATCAGGCTCTTTTATCGAAAATGCGTGCTTTTGGTATCGATGAGTCTCTTCTTCGTTGGATTAGAAATTACCTTTCCGACCGTTCAATACAAGTTGTGTTGGATGGCTTCAAGTCTGATACCCACTTAATAAATGCTGGTGTGCCCCAGGGCTCTGTTTTGTCTCCGACTCTCTTCCTCATTTTCATTAATGATCTCTTGTCTGAAACTTCTAATCCGCTTAACTGTTTTGCTGACGACTCGACCCTCAGCTTTTCATATTCGTTTCCAAATTCACGTCCCTGCTCTTCGGATGTGGAACTGGAACGGTTGCGTATGATAAGCTCATTGAATTCTGACCTTGACAGCATTGTTGCATGGGGTATTATGAACCGAGTAGAATTCAATGCTTCGAAAACTCAATGCTGCCTCTTGTCGATGAAGCTTAACATTCCCCCATTGCCATTATCCATGAATGGTACCTGCATCGAAGAAACCGAAAAGCTGTCAGTACTTGGTATGTGTGTAAACGATGATCTTCGTTGGAATGACCACATATTTGAAGTCGCCAAAAACGCTGCTAAATGCTTAGGTTTCTTGAGACGATGCAGGAAGTTCTTCACCCCTTCTGATCTGGCTACAATTTATAAGGCCTTCATCCGCCCAAAACTGGAGTATAACTCTCATATCTGGTCAGGTGCTTCTCAAACATCTTTGCGCCTACTTGATAGGGTACAAAATAGAGCGTTAAGATTGATAGGTGATAGTTCAATCGTAGAATCGATTGATTCTCTTGGACATCGTCGAAACGTCACCTGTCTCTCTCTCTTTTATCGCTTTTTCCACAAACAGTGCTCTAGTGAAATAGCCAGCTGCATTCCTCCCTTGAAACAATTTAGCCGCAACACCCGCCTCGCTAGGAATGCTCATCAGTTCTGCCTTGAGCCCAACTTCGGGCGTACAGTCAAGTATAGAGATTCTTATTTTAGTCGCACCACCCGAATGTGGAATGCTTTACCTGGCTCTGTGTTTCCCCTGCATTACGATTTACAAAGATTCAAAAGCAACGTGCATCGGTGTCTCCTTTCAAATCCTCTCCTATTTTCCTAAATGCTCGCACTGTGCTTAATAACATTATAAGGGTAGTCATAACCCCTTGATGTGCGCGTTAATTATAAAAAAAAAAAAAAAAAAAAATATGGGGCTGAGGCTGGGGGTGTGCGGATACTGTCTTGATGTTCGGTCTGCGGAGGGGCGGAAACTGCTCGTTCGAATCTGGCGGGGGGAACATAACTCATTGTTCGGGAAGACGCAGGTGCGGTCACGGTTGGTTGCTGGAACAGTGGAACTTGGAGTCTGCTTTGGAATAGTTTCTGCTGCTTGTGTTCCGACGTGGACGGCGGTATATGCGATCCAGTAGCATGGTCTTCCTCGTCCGAAGGGTCGGCATTATTCCTTTCTTCCACCTTGTCTTCCCACTCAGCGCACAAATTCTGTGTTGAGCGGTGCAGGCGGGCCTCTTTCAGGTGGCGAATCAGGCGTTGACGTAACTCCTGGACCGTTCCACTGGTATCTTGTCCACGTTGGGACAGCGTCTCTATTAATTCAGGCTTCTTTAGGAAATAAATGAATATTAAATTTTGGTATGGACTCGAATTCTCCTCGAGTTCCTGGGCATCGTTTTCAGGTGCTTTGGGCTCGGTATCGGTCGGCATCTTCGAAGCTGGTCGGTCAGGTTTCGGTGTCGGTCGGTGGACTCTGCGTTAGTTCCTGGACAGGTACGGTAAACGGTTGAACTTTCTGCAGGTCCCTGCTCGGGCGCCAATTTGTGATGCTTCTTTTGCGAGGCTGGGGTAGGACTCAGGGTGTCCAGGGTCTACCCAAGGAAGCTTCGTAAGACTTGGGTTTCGGCGGTCCAACTTCTTAAATGAAAACGAGGTCGGATATTTTTTTTAAATAAGTCTAAATTTATTTATTTCTTTTTTTTTTTGGTTCTCTCAGGATTCGGTTTACAATTTTATACAAATGTTTTACTCTGATTCTCAAAAATAGGTTTTGACCATGTCTGGCTTATGGTTCGTTTCTGGTGCTGGTCTTCAGGACGAATGTTCTTCTCCGGGGTAGCGATGTTAGTTCCCGCAGGTGTATATGTCACGGCATCTATTACTTCTATCCAACAGCGGTGAACGTCTATCTGCTTTGGGCAGGGCACTCTATCGGCGGCGGCGGATTTCGTAACAAAGGTCTGCGTAGCGTGGTCGGCAGAACAATAGATCGGTGGCGGCGGACTGCGTGGGAAGTGCCTGCGTTGACTTCTTCTCTGGATTCGATTCAACGCCTTGAGAACGGCAGAACAATTCATCGGCGTTGGCGGACTTCGTAGGAAGTGTATGCGTCTACTCGGAGGCAAAACACTCTGTCGGCGAACTTCGTAGTAAAAGTCTGCGGTTGCGTGTTCGCTTTATAAATGGGCAATGTTTACCGTAGTAAAGAGAATCTACCCGCTCGGCCAAACAAAACCGCAACGAATAGATCTGCTCTTAAAGATGACTAACAGGCAATGTTGCCGCAGGTCTTTTTGAAAGTGTAACAATTTTTTTCAAAAAGTGTAACAAATGGAAAGAAAATGTAACAAACTGAAAAAAAAACTACAATAATAATAAAACATGTTTTCTTAACTAAAAAAAAAGAAAAAAAAAACTTTATTAGGAACACCTTATCACATTTCGTTTTTATATATGTACAAATGTACATACATACATACTAAGAAAATGTAATAAATTAATTTTTTCTCATTAGTCTTAGAAGTACAAGTCTTTGATTTGCTTTGCAAATATTATTGCCTCAATTGTTTTAAAATCATATTTGTTCGCCTTATTATTTTTTATTTAATGAAGTTCAGAAAAAACACGTTTCGTAGTAGCGGAACTGTAAAGTAAGCTTAATATTTTTTTTGGAAAATTGTACAACATTTTCAATTATTTCTCTTTTTGTGGATTTTGTAAAGATTTAACAAGGCCCCAAATTAATTCAATGTCGTCAATATTTATTTTAAGTTTTGTTGTAACTGTAACTTTCTAAACTCAGTGCATATTTTTCTCTTTTTTTTTTCGGGATCATACAAATTCGGGAAATTATTTGATAGTGGCAAGACACAATTGCTTACAGAAACAATTTTTCCAGGATCTAGAGGCGCAATATTTTTTAATTTTTCATTAGTAAAATCGAACCTCTTTTTAATCTGACATAGCTCTGTATAAAATAATTTCATTTTTGTTTTTATACATTTTTTTTTTTCATCAATAGATAGACCTACTTCGCCATCTGCTGCCCGAAAGGCGCATAACTAAGTACGTTCCCTCTAAAATACTCTCGACGCAATTTGAAAAAGCTGTAGGGTAAAAGAGAAACATAGATTCAAAAAGATGCTTTCACTCTTTGCTTTCACGTATTTTCGAAAAGCGTCGAGCTAAGAACGTCTCAATGTAAAAGCAGACTATAGAATTTACATACAAATAGTTCGAAAAAGAAAAAATTTATACGGGAAAAGTGTAACGAAACGGAAAAAAAAGTAACATTGTAACAAAACTATAAAATAATTGAAAAGTGTAACACATTTGTTACACTTGTATCATTGTGGCAACGCTGCTAACAGGCAATGAGAACCTACACGAGCGGCCAACACAAACCGCATCAATGTAATCCTTTTCGAAAGCGCCAATAGGGCAAGAAGAACTTATACGAGCGGCCAACACAAACCGCATCAATATAATTCCCTTAGAAACTGCAAATAAGGCGAGAAGAACTTACACGAGCGGCCAACACAAACCGCATCAATGTAATTCCCTTTGAAATCGCAAATAAGACAAGAAGAACTTATACGAGCGGCCAACACAAACCGCCTCAATATAATTCCCTTAGAAATCACAGGTAGGGCGAGAAGAACTTACACGAGCGGCCAACACAAACCGCATCAATGTAATTCCCTTTGAAATCGCAAATAAGACAAGAAGAATTTATACGAGCGGCCAACACAAACCGCCTCAATATAATTCCCTTAGAAATCGCAGGTAGGGCGAGAAGAACTTACACGAGCGGCCAACACAAACCGCACCAATGTAATTCCCTTCGAAATCGCAACTAAGACAAGAAGAACTTATACGAGCGGCCAACACAAACCGCATCAATATAATTCTCTTACGAGGAGACTATGGAAGTCGAAATCGAGGAAAGAATATCCTTCACGGGGAGGAGAAAAAGTAATACTACGTTAAGGCATAAAAGCCCGTAAATCTTTTTCTCTATTATCGCAATTAATTCACTCCTATTCATAGATTTTTCTACTATGAGTGAGTGTGAGTTGTAAGGCAATGATAATATTGCATACAAAAAATAGGCTGGCTATTGCCAAAGCATTTCCCCATAAGGAGATGCACACGAATTAAGAGGTAAACAATATTTGGCCTAGGAGTGGACTTTTAGTGTGGGATTTAATTGCGTGTGAGCAAAAAAAAACACGTACAGTGTTTCGATGCGGTGTTTTGGAGAAATTGTGACGCTTCGTCACAAATTCCCGATGCAAACTGAGACTGATAGCTAGAATCAAAAAACAGGTAAGTAAGTTGTATAAAAAACAAAATATGCCATGGAATTGCAGTTTATACAAATAAATCTCCACCATAGTAAAGCCGCCTCCGTCAACCTGGTCTACCTCATGGAGAGCAGACAAATTTATTAATGTAGCCATTATACAAGAACCTTGGGTCGCAAGAGGAAAAATTATGGGCCTACACTCCAAAGAACTTACGCTGTACAAATCCAATTTTGTAAGCCCAGAGAGTAACCTCAGAACATGCATAGTAGCTAGAAAACAGTAAAATCTTTTTCGTCTAACTACTTATAGCACAATAGACCAGACCGCAGTAAAGATGTAACGCGAAGGACTCCCAGCTCTAATTACGGCTTCCATCTACATGCCACATGATGGAATTGAAGGACCACCAGCGGATATCACTTACCAACTGGTAGAGTACACAAGTAAGAGTAGACTAGATATTATTATGGGCTGCGACGCCAACGCACACCATGTGCAATGGGGAAGCACCGACACAAATTCCAGGGGGGAACTTTTATTTGAATTTATTTTAAGAAACAATCTTTTGGTTATCAATAGAGGTAACACACCTACCTTTGTTACAAACTGTAAAGAAGTACTTGGTATTACACTCACAAACAACTCGGACACTTGTCCAGTAGAGCAATGGAAAGTACCAGAAGAAATTTCTTTCTCAGACCATCGTCTGATAAATTTTATCATTCCCACTACAGATCGCCCAATCAAACCATTTCGTAATAATAGACGAACAGATTGGGCAACCTTTGGAGGGAGGTAGACGATAATATAGATTCCCCCAATACAAATAGGGACCTTGAACCACAAAGCCTTGATAAGTTGACTGCAGAACTCACAGGGATTCTGAGAAATGCCCTGGATAAAAGCTGTCCTCTGATCACAACGGTAAAAAAGAACAAAAAACAAACGAGCAAAGCATTAGGAAAGAAACTAGAAGACTTTTCAATCCTGCCAAACGGACCGGCTCCGAAAATTACTAGGAGCATTACAAATCCAGATAAAGTAAATTCAAAAATGAAACTCAACGAGCAAAACGCTGCTCATGGAGAAATGTTTGCAGTGAAATTGAGTGCACGAACAAATCGGCCAGACTACGGAAAATCCTCTCCAAGGAGACCATACCTCTTGGTTCTCTGAGGGGACCGGATAACCACTGGACTGAATCCCCGGTCGAGAGTCTGGAACATCTGGTTGATTCACACTTTCCTGGATGCCACCCTATAGAGAACAGTGAAGTAGATACCACTAAGTACTCTAGACACGAAATCCTGACAGATATCGTAACGGAAGAGAAGTTGGATAGGGCTATCAACTCCTTTCCCCTTTTAAATTAGACTTTTATATGCAAAAAAGCAGAGGAAAAGTCATCCCACATCTCAAGAACATTTTTGAAAATAGCCTCATATGGGGTTACATTCCCAAAATATGGCGAGAAGTTAAAGTCATTTTCATACCGAAAGCCGGCAAACCCAGCCATATAAAAGACTTCACTGTTTAGTAAGAACCATAGAAAAAACGCTGCAAGACAAGGAATACACACTGGCAGCTTTCCTGGACATTGAAGGAGCTTTCAACAATGTACAAAACAGTGCAATTAAGAAGGCTCTGTCTAAATGATCTAGAAGTAGAAGAAACAATCACAAATTAAATCATGCTTTTGTATATGCTAACAAAACGTCAGATCCACAGCGAACTGGGAGGTGCAAACTTGAAGAAGTGTATGTCACGAGGAACCCCACAAGGAGGTATCCTCTCACCCCTGCTATGGATCCTAGTCATGAATGAGATCCTCGTAGCTCTCAAACATGATGGCGTGAAAGTGGTTGCCTATGCCGATGATCTAGCTCTTCTGGCGACGGGGAAATTCCCTACCAATATTAGCGCACAATTGAATAATACACTAACCAAGGTAAGCGCTTGGACAAAAAGGTGCGGTCTTGCAGTTAACCCCGTCAAAACAGAGCTGGTACTCTTTACAAAAAGAAGAAAAATACCTACTTTTGAGTTACCAAGACTAAATGGGACCCCTCTTAAGATCTCTGATCAAGCCAGATACTTGGGAGTGATCTTAGACAAAAAACTGAATTGGGGTCCCAATATACAAGAAAGACACAAAAAATATGAAAGCACTGTATTCGTGCAGCAGGATTTTTGGCAAAAACTGGGGACCAGATCCCAAAATCATCCTGTGGATGTATACTGCCATTGTAAGACCTATCCTATCTTATGGCAATTTGGTCTGGTGGAAGGCGCTGGAAAAATCCACGCATTTAAAAACCCTAACCAAAGTACAAAGATCAGCCTGTATTTGCGTAACTGGTGCAATGAGAACTACACCAACCGCGAGCTTGGAAGTAATCCTCCATCTCACACCTGTTGATCTCTATATTCAAGAAGCGGCAGCAAACAGTGCACTTAGACTAAATCAGTGTAATGTCTGGAAAACCAGCCAAACAGGACACGCACAGATTTTATCACGATACGCAGATAATAATATCTGCACGGATTACATAACTCCATACCTGGACTTTAAAAAATCCTTCACAACCAGCTTCCCCAATAGACAGGATTGGGAGAATGAAACACCTTACCTGAACGAGACGTCTACATCAATCTAAACCGACGGTTCAAAAATGGAAGTTGGAACAGGGGCAGGTTTCATTTCAGAAAGCCTAAACCTAGCCAGTTCAATCAGACTTCCAAATCACAGCAGCGTCTTCCAAGCCGAGATCTTGGCAGTTACAAACGCTGCAAAACAGGTGTCCATGATGGCGCTATCACATGCTGATATCACTTTTTTCATTGATAGCCAAGCAGCAAAAAAACTCTTGTCAAATCGAAGCTTGTTTCTTGCTGTCGCGAAGAGCTAAGGGTTCTTGGCACACAGCATAACGTTAGACTCTGCTGGGTTCCTGGTCATAGTGGTATATCGGGAAACGAAAAAGCGGACGAACTAGCGAGGAAAAGATCAGCACTTGACCCTTCTCTCATTGATCAATCAATCAGGATTCCACCCTGTGAAATTAAACAGATCATTGGTAACAAAATAATGCGAAAATCCAATGAAAGATGGGAATGCCTAGACTCCTGTGTTACTTCCAGGAAACTATGGCCGAAATACGATAAGAACGGATCTGAAAAGCTGCTATCATTGAATAGACCTTCATTACGAATGCTTATCAGTATCATAACTGGACATAACCTACTAGGTTACCACAAAAAGAAAATGGGTCTTTGCCACAAAATAGTTAAAAACTGACCAGACATAAACTCATAGGTTTCTAGGACATTACAATACTCCAGGATATCATAATGGATCTACATTGATCTAAGTGTGACGGTAATAAGATCAACCGTCAGCCCATTCTACCTAACCTAACCTAACATTGGTTGAAACCCCGGATCTCCGCTAAAAAAAAATTATTCAAGAAAAATTTGTTTGGGTTTTGATTGGGTTCGAAACAAGTTATCCCGCACATTCTCTTCTTATATTGATTTCTATTACCATGACTCTTCTAGCACTAGTATCATGTACATAAAATTATTCAACCACTTAGCTATAGAGTTATTTGCCACTTCCTTTTTTTTTATATATATATCTATTCTCTTTTTTTTTTTCTTTTTAATCTTATTTTACTATTTACAATTTTTGATACACTTAACCAAACACGTGACTCAGGAATATAAATGTCGGAACTGGGTAACACAGAATCACACGCGGTGGAGGGTAAAGGGGGGATTTGGACACAAGGGACACTAAATCTTACACCATTCTTGCGTAACAGGGTCTTCCTTCGGTCTACGGGTAGCAAGATCTTTGTTGCTGGTGTATTTACGTATATGTGTATCTCTCCGAATTTCGTGTTTCCCTTTTTTTTTTTTTGTTGTGGCGCTTTGAACGTTAGTTGAACAAGATACTTTATTTTATTTGATTATTCGTAGAACAGCAGGTTTTGGTATACAAGTTAACACCTAACACACCAGAAGAATGCATGACATCCGCTCCCACGATTGTGCTACACGCGCTGTCTAATTCCCGCTGATGCAAACATTATCAAAAGCCAAACATTATCAAAAGCGCATTCCAGCACGTAGACATGGCGTAAGAGGAGAACACCTGTGGGAACAGGTAACAAGCCGTGGGGTTAGCTCTTAGCTCATATTGTTATTATATTGTATTGTAAGTAAGTTCTAGTTTGGTATCAGAAGAAAGAGGTTCGCCTTTAATAAAGTTTTTAAAAACACAATTAAACTTGAAGTGAATTAATTGGCGCCCGAGCAGATTTGATATTGCGTTCAAGAGTAGATAGTTAAAAAGTTGAAAGTAAATAATTAAAAAAAAAAAAAAAAAGTTTAAGAATTCTTTTCGCGACCGTGAAAAAGTGTGCGAGTCAATAATGCGCGACGATAGTTAGTGCAAAAGAAGACAAAAGGAAATAATAAAAAGATCAGAAATACCTGTATGTGAAGACATAATAAGAAAAGAAAACACACAAACAAAGAAAACCAAGGAAGAGTACCCGATTCACCGTAGGAACTAGAACTCCCCACTGGAAAAAGGGAAACCAGTCGACCAACGCAGTATAACAATGAGGATATTTTTATCGTAAGAAAAATTTTAAGTTACCATATTTTCAATTATATTGAGAAACCTCAAAACAAATTTAAATTTGTAAAAATCAAATATTCAAGTGAATCAAAGAAAAAAAGCATACTAAGAATTAAAAATAATTGAATTCAAAGCGATTAAACTAAATCGAAGAAAAAAGGGGTTATTCTTTGTAAAAAAGTAAGAGAATCCTGAAAAGATATTAATTTTAAGATTTTAATAATAATGCAACCGTAAGAAATTAATTAACTAAAGTGAATTGTAAATCGATTGAAAGAAAAGCATACTTGAAAATAGTCGAATTCAAAGCGATGTATATAAAAAAATAAGTAAGAATTTTTTTTTTTAAAGAAATTAAGTAACAAATGCCTACGACAAGATCAGGCGCGGGAGGTGACGGTTCGGATGTCCCTCCGATTTCAGTCGCTCACACTAGTGCTCCCCATAGTACTCTCGCAAGTGCTACTCCTAATATTTTTACAGGAGCTCCCTCTGGTGCTTTCGCACCCCTATCAGTTCACATACCCACTTCTAGTGCTTTCGCACCCCTCTCAGTTAACACACCCACTCAGAGCGTGTATAGTTCTATGCATTCAGATGTTTCTCGTACCAGTGCAACAGAGGTTAGGTCCACCCCTGAACTGGACTCATTGATTACATCTATCGTAACCAAAGTTTTTGAGCAACAGGGTGAAAGACTCATGAAAAGTTTACTCAACCCTAATGCGAATCGTTTTCACGAAACTGATCAGACCATACACCCTCAATTTGCAAATAGCATGGATAGCCTAGATAAAATACCCGACATTGTAAAATGTCTGAGGACTTTTTCTGGAGAACCTGGTGAGTTCTCCTCGTGGAAAAAGTGCGTGGAACGGGTACTTAAAATATATGAGGACCTAAAAGGAACTCCAAAGTATTATGGGATTATTAACGTTGTCCGCAATAAGATAATCGGAGAGGCAGATGCGGCCTTAGAAGCGTATAAGAGATAGATAGATAGATAAAATTCTTTATTACAATATTCAAGTTTTACATTCCATTAGTACTAAGAATATAAGGACATGGCTATGCTGCCGTCTGCCTGATAGACATTTTTAAAACTTAACTACATTCATATATAATGGGAAAGTTCTAAATAGTTTTTCATATTTTTTTTTTTTACAATTTGTTTTATGCTCATCTTCGACTTTAGACAATTCTTTAAAGAAGTAAAAAGAAAATTTTAAGCAATTTTACTGATTTGCTACATAAAAAATTATACAATTTTCACGTGATTTGAAACACAAAGATTTGAAAGATATTAAACTTCTTAGCAATTTCGTTAGATTTAAAAGCAAGCAATTTTAATGATTTGCGACATAAATTCTATACAATTTTCACGTGATTTGAAACACAAAGATTTGAGAAAAAAAAAACAATAATATTTTTAATATTCTAACTGTCAGAATGTTTTCCAAGATTCAAAAGCTATTGCGATATGACAATGCATGTTTACTGAATTTATAGAGCTTCATCCAACCAATTGATCCGTTGAGAATATCAATAAGCTCGTTCAAAGACAAAAAACTTGTTTGGAAGTATAATCGCCGAATTTCTTGTAATATTGGACAAGCTGCTATAAAATGGTGAGTTCCTTCAAGTTCCCTTAGACTGCAGAGGGTGCAGGTTTGTGAAAGATCGGATCTATAAGGCACGAAGTTTAGATTCAGGATTTCCACTCTGGCTCTAAAAATGATGCCGATAGCTTCTGCAGTCAGTTCCTTACAAAAATAATTTATATCGGATGGCAATTGATGATTCAGTTTCCGGTACAGGTTTCTACTTTCTGAAGAGGATGCCCTTTCTAGATGCTGCAAATATATCGCATTATCAGTTTTTGCAATTACACCATCCAGTAATCTTTGCCATTCTAGAACGTTATTATCTGTTAGGGAAAGAGTTACATTTTGTGCCGCCGCAAGAAGGTTCCATTCTTTAAAAGGTGTAGCGTTTCTTCGAAGCTGTCTTAACAATATTGACTTATGTAGTCCGTTTTCCCTATTCACAACTGTATTCAAATAGTTCGCATGCGATTTAAGATTTTGAATGTAAATCGGTGCTAGACCTGACTCCACATGTAAGGCATACGTTGGTGTTGCGTCAGGTAATCGGAATACTCGTTTCAAAAAGAACCTTTGGATACTTTCGAATTCCTCATGTTGTGCATATCCAAATGCTTGCACCCCATAACACATACAAGTATTCACTGTTGCTTTAAATACCCGGTGCTTTGATGCTACATCAATGTTTCTGTTACTAAAAAACGTTGGCCACATCAGATTTACGGCTCGTTTGGCTTCTCTACTTTTTTCTTTTGCGTGTTTGCTCCAGTTAAGGTTATATGTTAATAAAACTCCCAGGTACTTAAATTCCTTTACTACCTCGATGCACTCATTATTGATGGTCCATGATTCCTCCGGTAGCCTTCTTCGTTGTCTAGATTCTAAAATCATAGCCTTTGTTTTATTGGTATTGATTTTTAAGCCCCAAGTTTCGCAGTAGTTCTGGAGTCTATTAATTTGCAGTTGCAGAGCGAATGGATTATCAGCTATCAGTACCAGGTCATCAGCATACAGTAAGACTTTGACTAAGTGGCCCGCAAATAATACACCTCCAGGCAGAATGTCAGTTACAGCATCTATATATAGGGCAAACAAAATTGGGCTGAGAATGCATCCTTGAGGCACACCTGTTGACGTCCCAAACCATTCCGATAAGTTGCTTACATTCCAAACTGCTGCATTTGTTGAATCCAGAAACTTGGAGTATAATAGAAGACATTTTCTAGAGACACCCAGAGATGATAGTTTGTAAATCAATGCTTGCCTGTTTACTGTGTCAAAAGCGGCTTTAAAATCCACGAAACAAACGTAAGGTCTCTTAGGTTTCTCTAAATACTTTGAAGCAATACTAGAGAGCGCAAAAATATGATCTACCGTAGAGAATCCGGACCGAAACCCTGCTTGAAAGATACTTAAGCGGTTTGTTGACTCAATCCATTTGGTAAGTCTGTCATAGAGAATTGAGCTGAAAATTTTTCGCATAGAGTTAAGAATTGATATGCCCCTATAATTCTCAGCTAGGCTTGCATCCCCTTTCTTAAAAATGGCATGGATGAAGAAGCGTATAATACACCCCTTAATTGGGATTGCATTGTACGCTGCTTGTTGATGCACTACGCGGACAGACGAGACATTACCACACTGGAATGTCAAATGTTCACCCTGGTACAGGGTAATCAAACTGTACAGCAGTACTACCAAACTAAAAGCGCGCAATTGACGCTAATAATCCACAAAATATCCTGTATGGATATGGGGGCTGAGGCCATGAGAGTCCTGATACAAACGCATCAAGACAAGGCATTAGAGACCTTCATAAGAGGTCTCAAAGGCAATCTATCGGCCCTCTTGGGAATGAGAGAACCGGTAGATTTGCCAGAAGCCTTACATTTGAGTATGCGGTACGAAAACCAGCATACAAAGTGCAACAAGGTCAGTTGCCGCAAGGGGCAATAAATAAAGCGGGACCTTCACGATCGTTCAACTTCACACAAACACATTTCAATTCGCCAAGGCACAACGCTAGTACATTTACTAACAGACAGCCACATAACGAATATCCAAGCTACCCAAGAAATTACTCCCCTCCTACTCCCTTCAAACCTCAACTCCCAGCGTTTGGAGACAATCCAACACATACCCTGCATCCGCGGCATAACAGCCAGAGGTTCAGTCATGGTCAATCAAACAGACCATTTCAGGTTAAGACTGAACCGCAAACAAGAAATCTAAATGTCGGCCAAAGGTTGCCGAGCCCATCTTATCAATCTCTGTCTCAAACACAAAAAACACACAACTTCCACTTGGGTTTGAGCACAGCAGATCCCGATCACTCTCAAGAAGAAGAGGAGGCATACCTTCATGCCTGCGAGCAAAACACTCAAGACCTCCATTTAGACACGGAAAATCAGTATGAAATACAAACTTTGATTGAAAACGAAGCTAGCGACATACACTTTGTGGAACTGACAAAGTCGTCGCTACCGTATTTCGAGTGGAAAACAGGTACCGGAAGAGTTTTAAAGTTTCTGATAGACACGGGATCTAGCAAAAACTATATTCAACCGGGGATAGTGAAAGATCCTAAACCTAATGCACACACCTTTTATGCTAGGTCTATTGCTGGGGACGTCGAAGTCAGCCAGCACACCTTGCTGAATTTGTTTGGTTTAAAAGAAACTAACTTAAAATTCTTTGTATTGCCTACCCTTAAGACCTTTCACGGGATATTAGGCAATGATAGCCTCAAAAAGCTAGCAACAACCATATATACAAAAGGCAACTATATGACAATTTTCAATAAAGTACGGGTTGAAATTAAACAACTAGATGCATCATCTGTCAATTCATTATTAATAAACACGGAAAATTTAACGATCAGTCAAAAAACGATTCTCAGCTCAATTGTAGACAAGCATGCAAGCTTATTTTCCGAACCTGACGAAGGGCTCACGTACATAACTACGGCGATGGCTGAAATAAGAACGTCTGAGGAGAATCCGGTTTATTCCCACTTTTATCTATTCCCAATGTCACTTAAGACAGAGGTCGAGAAGCAAATCCAGCAATTGTTGAAGGACGGAATTATTAGACCATCGCGGTCACCCTACAACTCGCCTGTATGGATCGTCCCGAAAAAACCCGACTAGGCAGGTAATAAGCAATATCGGATGGTAATTGATTACCGCAATCTAGACGCTATCACCATAGCGGATAGATATCCGATACCAGATATTAATGATGTTATCGCCCAACTAGGAAGCAACAAATATTTTACAGTCCTTGATCTGAAAAGCGGCTTCCATCATAATGGCAAGTACGAGTTCACTCGATTGCCGTTTGGGCTAAAGAACGCCCCGTCGATATTCCAGCGTGCTCTCGATGACATTCTTCGAGAGTTCATTGGAAAATCTTGCTTCGTCTATATTGACGACATTATTGTTTTTAGTAAAAGTGAAAACGAGCACGCCAAAAACGTTGCACAAATCTTCAGTACACTAAGTAATGCCAATATGAAGATTCAACTTGGTAAGTGCAAATTCTTCAGATCACAAGTAGAGTTTTTGGGTTTTATTATATCGGTTGATGGAATTAAAACCTATCCTGAAAAGGTAAAATCGATCATGGATTTTCCCGCCCCAAAAACTCTCAAGGAACTTAGATCATTTCTTGGATTGTCCGGTTACTACCGACGGTTCATACAAGGTTACGCATCCTTAGCTAAACCCTTGACAGTCCTCCTGAGGGGTGAAGATGGACGCCTGTCAAAAACTCAATCAGCAAAGAAGGCCCTCAAACTTAACGAAACTGCGCTAGATGCTTTCGAAAAAATCAAAAACTCACTTACATCTGATGATGTCCTACTTTCCTACCCCGATTACAGTAAACCGTTTGACCTGGTAACAGATTGGTGCAGTACTCGAGCAAAACAGTAGACCGGTCACCTTTATTAGCAGAACTCTTAACAAGTCCGAAGAAAACTTCGCAGCCAATGAAAAGGAAATGTTGGCCATTATTTGGGCACTAGGCTCATTGAGAAGTTATCTTTATGGGCATGCAAAGATCCATATCTTTACAGACCACCAACCGCTAACCTTTGCGTTAAGCAACAAGAATAACAACTCCCAAATGAAGAAATGGAAGGCCATACTCGAGGAGTATAATTACGAACTTAGGTATAAGCCAGGGTAAAGTAATGTTGTGGCGGACGCACTTTCTAGGTCTCCCCACCTGTCGCAAGTCAATGTCCTTAGTGCCGAAACCCGAGAGGAGGTGCTTATCCCCACGGTAGATTTACCAATCAATATTTTTTAAAATCAAATATTCTTGAATATAAACGAGACATCCAGCGCAAAATTCGAAAAAGTATTTCCTAGGTATCATAGGCACACCATAGCAGAACCGGAATACAATCAGGAAAATCTACTTCAAATACTAAAAAAGGTCCTTAACCCTTCAGTCACAAATTGCATAAGAACTGAAGAAAAAGTTGTAGGTATAATTCAAGAAATCTATCCATTCCGCCTTAGTAAATATAGGATCAGATCTACCCAAATAGTTGTGGAAGACTTAACCTCAGAACGGGACCAGGAAACTTTGATAATAGAAACGCACGAACGTGCCCACAGGAATGCGGTTGAGAATCGATCACAAATCCTGGAAAAATATTACTTTCCATCCATGATGAAGAAAATAAAAAGGGTTACTAGTGTCTGTTCCATTTGCAAGAGGAATAAATATGAACGACACCCAAACAAACCTAAGCTTCATGAAACTCCGTTACCCTTATTCCCAGGGCACACCATCCACATCGACATTTTCCACACGGAAAAGAAGTTAGTGCTAACCGCATTAGACAAATTCACGAAATACGCGCAAGCTAAAATCTTAAATAGCAGATCTATTGAAGATGTTAGAAGACCTCTTCGGGACCTGCTATTCTTCTTTGGTGTTCCTAAAGATGTCGTTCTCGATAACGAACCAGCACTAAATTCAACAAACATCCAGTTTATGATGAAGAATGAATTAAATATCGAAGTTTATAGAGTACCCCCATATCGTAGTGAAGTAAATGGTCAGGTAGAGAGGTTCCACTCCACTCTGATTGAGATTATGAGATGCCTTAAGGAAGGCAGGAGTGAAAGGAATTTTGAGGAACTTCTCGAAAGATCAGTTAACGAATACAATCACAGTATTCATTCAACCACTGGGAAAAAACCAGTTGATCTATTTTTTGGTCGTAATGTAGGGTTTAATCCTGATGATTGCGAGAAAACCAGAAAAGCGAATTTCGATAGGATTCAACTAATACAGAGAAGAGACATAAAATATCATAATAAGAACAGACACGAGGTGAAACAATATGTGCCGGATCAGGTCATATTTGTAAAAATAAATAAAAGGTTAGGTAATAAGCTTTCCAACAGATTTAAGAAGGAGATAGTAGCGGAAAACCTTAACACTACTATAAAAACTAAATCTGGTAGAGAAATACACAAATCTCTTATAAAAAATTAATCCATCTTTTAGATACTGGGTCACACATATCGTGTGCACCATTAGCTGCCTAGCTGACGTGCAAATGTTAGACTATTCAAATGCCAGACTAGCCAGACTAGCAAAATTGCAAACGGGGACATTCAAACTAGTCCACGTTAAAGATATTCCGGATTACAAGCAATTCCTAGACGAACTGAGCCGCACGGTTGAAAAATTTAAACCTCAACTTGACTCCATCCTACCCATCATATCCACCGAAATCCAACAAATCCAATCTCATTTAAATAGGCTTATCCCCAAGACTAAAACTAAAGGGAAGAGTTCCATAGACTTTCTGGGCACTGCCTGGAAATGGATCACGGGAACCCCGGATAGGCACGACTTTAAAATTATGAAAGAAAAAATAAATAAATCCCTTAGCAACAACAATGATCAAAGAATTATAAACAATGCAATTAATAATAGAATAAATTAAATAAGCAATGTTACAAACAATATCATCCAAGCATTAAAATCCAATGAAAATGTAAAGCTAAAATTTACGCTAGAACTCAAATTTAAATTAGAGTTATTAAAAGAGGAAGTTAAGAACATTGAATACTCTATTCAATGGGCAAAAGCAGGCATAATAAATACTTATATTTTGTCTAGTTTAGAAATAAATTTAATAAAAGATATTTTAAGTAAAAAAAGTATGCCATACATAAATATAATTGAAGCTATCGAATTTGCGGAGGTAAAAATTGCCTCAAATAATAAATCCATTTTGTACATCCTAAGTTTACTAACGACAGAAAAAGAAACAAGCAAAAAAATTCTTGTAAAGCCAGTTAAAAAAGGAAAAACTGCAGTAAAAATAAATTTTAACGAAATCCTTAAATGTAATACTAACTCATATGGAATTAATACAAAATGTAAGAGTTTCAATTCACTAGCAATATGTAAGCACAGCGATGCAATAGAATTAAGTAAAGATAGTTGTATTAATAGTTTATTGAATAGCAAGCCCCACTCATGCACCGAAACCAATAATTAACACATTGCTACCATAGAGGAGATCGAACCTGGGATGGTTCTAGTAAATCAATTTGACGACAAAATCTATATTGACGAAAATGAGATCCCCCTTAACGGAACATACGTTATTCATTTCCACAATGCTACCGTTAGAATCCAACAGAATATCTTCCAAGAATCAGAGGCAACAGAGCATAGTCCACTTCCTGCCATATTACAACCATCGGCTGTAAAGTAAAACCCCAAACAGAAGAGCTACTTTCCTTAGAAATGTTGAGAGAATTACATTCCAAGAACATCAAACATATCGAAGAACTAAAAGAAGCCAACAAGAAGAAAACTGTAACCGGGCTATCATTAGCAACAATATTCTCACTGAGCATCATAATCATTCTGTGCAGAAGAAAAATCATTTCATGCACTATCCGGAAAAAACAAATTAACATCGGAAATGCAGTGGACGAAGGTGAAGATAATGGACCGATAACACCAGCAACCAATAAAATCGAACCCACACCAACACCCAGAACACTGGGGATAGATGACCTCCCCCAACATCTAGCATCATTTACATCAAACGAGGTCGTTTGATCTTGAAAGGTGGAGGAGTTAACACCTAACACACCAGAAGAATGCATGACATCCGCTCCCACGATTGTGCTACACGCGCTGTCTAATTCCCGCTGATGCAAACATTATCAAAAGCCAAACATTATCAAAAGCGCATTCCAGCACGTAGACATGGCGTAAGAGGAGAACACCTGTGGGAACTGGGAACAGGTAGCAAGCCGTGGGGTTAGCTCTTAGCTCATATTGTTATTATATTGTATTGTAAGTTAGTTCTAGTTTGGTATCAGAAGAAAGAGGTTCGCCTCTAATAAAGTTTTTAAAATCACAATTAAACTTGAAGTGAATTAATTTAAATATATCACGGGGTTAAAGTTATTTAAGCGTTCTTCAACACTTCAAAATGTTCTCCACCGCACGGACCACGACCACGACTTATAACATAAGCTTTCCTTTTTTCTTTTTCGTTTTATTTAGCTAGGTATTCAAGTCTTTCGGATATTAGCAACTTATTTTTTTTTTCTAAGTAGGTACTCATACAAGGCTACATATTGCACCGCACTACAAAAAAAATGATCCTGCAAACTAAGTTTTTTTTAAAAATTTTCTTAGTTTTAACTAGTTCTAGTTTTTTATTCATAAGGTATCTTAAGGCCGAAAGGCATTAGTAGTAAGATATTGTATAATTTAGAGTACCCGCTTAGGGTCAGTAAGTTAATTAAGTTATTATATAAGCTAGTCTTACACATTTTTGTTAGCATGTAAGTAGATATAAGAAAAACTGAATAAAAATGAATTTAAAATGAAAATGATTGCACCGCACTCTTGTCCATAACATTTTGAGTCTTAAAGGTTTTTTCCGACTAGTAAAAGTTACTTTTGTTTTACTTGCGTCCGTCCAGCTTGATCTCCTTCGATGGCTCAGCTGAACTTGGCATGTACCAACTCGACCGTTGTACATTTCCATAGTCGGTACAGTTATACAGTTGAGTTGGTACATGGCAAGATCACACCATCTGTTAGCGGCCACTCTTGCGGCTTATCTTTATACGGCAAATCTTCCACTTGCGGGTGGAGATAAGCTTGCCGATTGTTGCTAGGGAAGGTATGTACGTATGTACCTGTTACGCATTGTTTTCAATAATGCGATTTGAATTGTAAAAAGGCAAGTAGGGTGGGTCAGGTAGGTAATGGGAGAAGTATTATGTTTTATTTATTATTTGTGGTAGTCATTATCTTAGTTTATTAACTTCAATGGTAAGTATTAGGTATGTTTTATTATAGCTAAAGGGTAAATATTACTAATGTGTTTTATTATGAACAAAAGGTAAGTATTATGAATTAGTTTTATTATAAACAAAAGATATGTATTATGTGCGTTTCGATATTATTATTATTATAATTATTATTGGGTTAGTATTATAAGTCTATTATTGTAGGTAAATGTTACTGTGTTTATTATTGTGAAAGGTAAGTATTATACGAGTAAATATTTGTGTTTATATTTTGATTTAAGGTTATTTCTTTGTGTATTATAGGTATGTAACTTTATAGATTTGGTATTATTATAAGGTAAGTATTATAAAGGGTAAGTATTATATATGGAAAGTATTATTGAGGGTAAGCATTATGTAGGTAAATGTGTTATTATTTCTGGTATTATTATAGGAGGTATTCTATTTATTGGTAATATTATTATGTGATTAGATAGATAGATAGATAGATAGATGATTTTTATTACTTAAAATTTGATTCTGACTAGGTTTATTCAATTTAAAAAAACTAGGAAAAAAAGATTAAAAAACTTTCCAAGAAAAGTAAAACACGTCCACTTCAGTTTCGTTATAGATCGCTTGTATTTTTACATTATTTACTTTGTATACCATTAGAGGTCATAAGTGACAAATTCTATGTTTTTATTTACATTTTGGAATATTGACATTTGTTTTGTGGATTGTATTTAAATCTACGCATTGTTCGTTTTGATAATTTAAGTTTAACAGTTCTAATTTACATATTTTACATAATCATTGTACATTCGTACATTCTCCCGCCTCGGAATGATGAATAGTAAAATTTCGATGTCGCAGAAATATACAGCAGCTTGGCATCACCGTTTCCATTGGTTTCAGCCACAAAGTATACTACATATTATCTACTCTGTGGTTTCCACATTGAGGTCAGTTCCATGATGTTTCACGCTAGTGGGACCACTAAGTTACATGTAAAGAGATAAGAGTATTAGTGCTTTGTGAAAACAACTTAATCCCATATACACCCATGAAAAAAAAAACATTTTGATACCTACATGGTACATGCGCAATATACATGGTGAATGCGCAATTTATTAAAATTTTAATTTCGATTTTTGGTTAGCGTGCGTATACATATGTATGTGGGTGTGTAATTGTGTAGACTTTACAATTTAAATCGCGGATTTCGGGGTTCGCGCGTAGGTTATTTTATTTTAATATATGGATACATGTGTGTGTGTGTGTATGTTTCGAAAGCAAAGGTACATTAATTTGTCGTGACCGAGTGCCATCCTTTTCTAGTCCGAAAAGTTCGAATTTCGACTAGAATTGTTGTTTACATTTTGGTTGTAAGCAAATCGCGATTTTAATTCGGAAAGGTTTCGCAAATTTTAGGAATTTTATTAAGTTTTAGGTGTGTTTTAAAGTTAATTGAAAATTATGAAGTGATTTGTATTCAGTTTAAATTCAGTGGACTGTATGTGTTGATCTCAAAATTAATCAGATCAGTGTCGCAAAATGGTCAAATACATATGCCGAAGGCATTTGACATTTCGTGGTTTTCTATTTTTCTATGTGATGTGGATCGTGTTCTTTTTTTTTTTTTTTTGTTTTAAAATGGCAGTGCATTTTGTGTTTTATGCCGGTAATAATTTATTTAATCTATTAGATTACGAGCATGTTTTGTTATCAATTATATTGTGTATGCGTTTGTTGCAGTGCACAAAAATTTTTATAAAAATGTGTCTTGTCGACGACGATTTTTTTTTTGTTTTTGTTTTGCCGGCGTGAATTTCTTCCATATGCCCTATGGTTGCATATTCCTGTACGCATTTGGCATAATCTGCCCGAAGAGTTGGGTTTGCCTCCAGCCTCTTCTCCAAGTGCAGGAATCGTCGGACCGCGCTCTGCTTACTGGATCCCATCGCCGGAAGACATAAACTTTTAAACGGCAGCTTCACTTCATAACGCCAGTCAGGAAGGCGTCTCGTGTGTTCAGCGAAGTGCGCGTCGCATGCGATGTTCTCCTCAGTTTCATGTGTCCGGAACAGCAGTTCTTCCATCTCCCAGAATCCCTGCAGCTGAGAATTCAGATCAGCAGTCTGCTCAAAACTGCGTATTTGCCGGGGATGTTAAGCTTGAACTCTCCCTAAGACAATCCACCCTAACTGCGTCTTCTGAGCGGTTGGTCCGACTCCATCTGCAGGTCTTCTCACTTCTGGAAGGAGTATATCGGCATATACGTCGCTACCAAGAAGTATATTAATAGGTCCAGGAACGTGGAGATTTGGATCTGCCAACGTTAACCCTTTAAGGTGTTGCCATTTGTCAGGTATCATTTGTTGGGCTGGGAGATGGCCAGTCAGTGACTTGAAGACCAGTGCCCGCACCGCGCCTCCATAAGTTGAGTTGCATGATGCAAGCTCAATATCCACGCATGTTTGCGTTGTGCCACTGCTGACTAACCCTAACCCTGACACCTCGACAAAGGTACGTCACTTTTTTAGCTTCAGTTGTCGTGTTACTAGTCCTTGAATCATGAGAGACTGGCTATAGTTTGCATTAGCCGATTTCTCCTTGAAGTACTTTGGGTTTGAGAGGTAACTTGGTATGCTTGCAAGTGTTCACACTAGCTCGTCGGAATGATTAGGATTCTTTCTCAAAACCAAGCCTAAGACGCGTATAACAAAGTATTCATACCAAGATTTATTAATTTGATAGACATCGGACGGACTGAAAAGATTTATACCATATGACCTACTTGCTAGGTGACAGATGTAATATCACCTTGGATACATTTATCCCACCCCTATATTAACTGCAAAGCGGTTAACCTTGACAACTTTGGGTATCCTGATTTTAAAGTCGTCCCTATTTTGGACTCACTGAGAATTAGTGCATTGAAACCAAGTTATACCATTTCATGACCCCTTAAAAAAAAATACTATTCTTTCATGTTCATAACATTTACGCTATCAATTCACATTTATTGTCTTAACTTTCATACTATTTTTACTATATCACTAGTTTAGGAACATAGTTTAGGATTTTATCTTATTCAAGTGTTGTAATTTAAAGTTTAGTTTATAATAATATTTCAATTAGGTAAATTTTCGTTTGTATAGCCTTGTACTTGGTACTTTAGGTATTAATTATATAAATGTAAAGGTGGTCGGTATATCTATATATATATATGCACTACGATATGTATAACCCCCTTTGTTGGTCCTTATTTTCGTATATATTGATGTTTTACTATAGCATAAGATCGTAAATAAAAAGGTTCATGTACTCATGTAAGGTAAATATACAAAAAAACTTACGGTTTGATCCTGGTTCCGATGATTTGTGCGCACAAAGCCTCGTTCCAACAGGTACTCGCTCGGTCTTGATAGCTCGTTATGATGTTTAATATCTACTATTTATTTGCAACCTTATGCACATAGAAAATTTTTCTTTTCTTTTCATGTAATTTAGTCCAGTTACAGACACACTCATATACATACATATATATATATATATGCTTTTTCACCCCTACACCAATATCTACTGGATTCAACAATTCTATCCTAGAAGATTCGCACTATCACTATCCTCATCCAAGTACTCTGGTTGCTAAACTATATAAGCTTGTCCTGCGGGTATAGACGTCTCTTAGAGCCTAGACATCTATGTCTCCGCACCGCTGTTGAAATCAGAGTGTTACGTCACCGTAACGGGGTCCTACAATGGGATTAAAATTTTTGTTTACATTTCTTCTCGTATATTTTGATTTTTTTGTTTACAATCAACTGTCTAGCCATATGGGATTACCTGTTACTTTTAAGAGAGCCGCGCACCGCCGCAAATTTGGGTTATGTACTGAGTACCACCCGCACGTGTTGACCTTGATTTCGTATGGAAGCAAAGAGCACGTGAGTGGTGTGGCTCTTATCTCATGTTGTTTTTTATTTTTAATGTAGGATCACCGCAAAGAGTATGGTAATAATTGGCGGCTAAATTGTTTTCGTGGATTGATTGCCGCCTAGCAATTATAAAACCCTTTGCCACAGTATCTTTGCCTTCACTATCACTCCGTAATATTGGATTTTATCCGCTATCATTAGAAATACTATTAACACCTTCATTAGTTTTAATATATTTTACCTATTTTACCTTTCTTTTAAGTCTTTTTTTTTTTTTTTTTTTTTTTTTTTTTTTTTTTTTTTTTTTTTTTTCCAATGCTGCAATTATTTATGATGATTTTTACACCTACGCACCTTCTCAAAAAAAACTTCCTTTTTTTTTACCTTTTCCTTGTCACTCACTGAACTCACGTCTGTTCGATACGGACTTTGACGATGGAAAGAAAGTGTGATGGGCGAATAGACTTCGTGTTCCCACTTTTATCTTTTATTTTTTCAGTTCGTTGCTTAGCCGGTTAAACGCTGTTTTTCCAGACGACAAAACAGCGTTTAACCGGCTAAGCAACGAACTGAAAAAACAAATCTACGAATTCAAAAATGATTCATTAATAGTGCAGTCAATGAAGCATTTTAGGTCCGAATTTTTTTACTGTGAACCGATTTGCATGAAATTTTGGAATTAGGCTCATCTTACCCTTAAATTCAAAAGTGAAAATGATTTGCACACCGCCACCACCCTGGGGGTGGTTGCCACCCCTTCTCGGGGGTGAATTTTTTTTTTTTTGGAATAACCTCGGATATCGATAGAAGGCCTAATTTTAAGCAAAAAAACTAATATAAAGGTTTTTGTTAAGTCCAATACTTTTCGAGTTATTGGCGATTGAAAATTAGCAATTTGTTCACGTTTTTCATCTATTTATTGCAAATATCTCCAAAACTATACGTTTTATCGAAAATTTTATAAAGAACAAAATTGTAGCAGGTAAAACAATGAACAATTTGGTTTTTTATAAAGTATTCTAAGAACAATATTAAGCTAGATATAAAAGATCAAAACCATTTTTTATTTTGTCTGAAATTTAATGGTTGTAGTCAATGCCATTTAGCGGCGAGCAGATGCATTTTATGCATTCTAATACAACAAGATGTTTTGTAGTGCTTGAAATAAGCTTTAAAATGAGCACTTTTAACAGTCTTTTGCGTGTAAAATAAGTGAGCTGTAGTGCAAATAAGGAGAGCATCTAATGTTTTTTTCTTTTAAATCAATGAGTTTTTAGACCATAACTCCTTCAATTTTTATGCTATCACAATTTGTAAGAAACCATTGTAAAGGTAATTAAGAGAGCTAAAACATCCTTGATTGCAATATATAGTAAACAATTTTTTGCTTAAACGGTGAAGGGTTAAAGGACTTAAGAGAGGCTGTGATTGCGCTGCCACGTGCTCTTTAAACAATCATATCTCCGTCAATTTTTGTTTCACAGAAAAAACTAAAAGACCAAATTGTTTGCCAAAAAAATACCAATACCATTTTTTATTCTTACACTATTATACGTATCTGTCGTCATTTTTGAGATATTATGAAAAAAAGTAGGATTTTTTAAAAATTTGAAAATTTGTTGTTTTTTTTTTTAATCGTGACTTTTTTGAAAAATATGTGTCCAAAAGCAGCCAAACTGATACTATCTATCAAACTCTTCATAACAAACTTAATTTTAGGCGGAATACGATTAAATTTAATTTTGGTGGAAATGGCACTTATGAAAGCCATTGATTTAAAAGAAAAAAACATTAGATGCTCCCCTTATTTGCACTACAGCTCACTTATTTAACGTGCAAAAGACTTTTGATAGTGCTCATTTTAAAGCTTATTTCAAGCACTACAAAACATCTTGTTGTATTAGAATGCATAAAATGCATCTGCTCGCCGCTAAATGGCATTGACTAACTTGATTTCAGACAAAATAAAAAATGGTTTTGATCTTTTATATCTAGCTTAATATTGTTCTTAAAATACTTTATAAAAAACCAAATTGTTCATTGTTTTACCTGCTACAATTTTGTTCTTTATAAAATTTTCGATAAAACGTATAGTTTTGGAGATATTTGCAATAAATAAATGAAAAACGTGAACAAATTGCTAATTTTCAATCGCCAATAACTCGAAAAGTATTGGACTAAACAAAAACCTTTATATTAGTTTTTTTGCTTAAAATTAGGCCTTCTATTGATATCCGAGGTTATTTCAAAAAAAAAAAATTCACCCCCGAGAAGGGGCGGTAACCACCCCCAGGGTGCTGGCGGTGTGCAAATCATTTTCACTTTTGAATTTAAGGGTAAGATGAGCCTAATTCCAAAATTTCATGCAAATCGGTTCACAGTAAAAAAATTCGGAGGTTGGGCCCTATTTTTCGCTTCATTGACTGCACTATAAGTAGATTCCTGAAAAATTTAACGACTGATGCTTCAACCGATTATTCGCTCTGGAAAGCAGCTAAGCGCCTGAAAAGACCGCCGTTACAAAACCCTCCAATAAAATCTCTAAACGGGAATTGGATCGGAAATCCGAAAGAAAAAGCTAACCTATTTGCAGAACATCTTGCGAATGTTTTTAAGCCATTCCCAGCAAATACATCTGAAAACAGCTTACAGTTTATTGATAAAGTCGATGAAGTTGACATACCAATTGTCACACTCAAAGAAATAAAAAGTATGTGTCGAAATCAACTATCGAACAAAAAATCACCTGGGTACGATCTAATAACTGCTCAGGTTATGAAAGAAATGCCATCAAAAGCCTTCATAAAACTCCAATTCATAATAAATGCATGCCTAAAGACCCAATATGTCCCACATCATTGGAAAATTGCTGAAGTAATTGTTATACCAAAGCAAGGTAAGCCACCAACAGAAGTGACGTCGTACAGACCGATATCGCTTATACCAATAATGGCAAAAGTCTTTGAAAAATTGCTACTGAAAAGACTAAGCAAAGTCATAGAAGAAAGAAATCTAATCCCAAATCATCAGTTTGGATTTAGAAATAAACATTCCACGATAGACCAAGTTCATAGAATAACGGATGCAGTTGAAAAAGCATTAGAAGAAAAAGAAGTATGTTCGGCTATATTTTTAGATGTTGCTCAAGCATTCGACAAGGTATGGCATGAGGGGCTAGAGTACAAACTGCAAAGGGACCTACCCAGGCAGTACTACGAAATACTAAAATCTTATATCTCAAACCGGCTCTTCAGAGTACGGTATGATCAAGAATATTCAAAGCTATGTAATATACAAGCCGGTGTTCCACAAGGAAGCGTCCTAGGACCTACCCTGTATTTGCTATATACAAGGGATATTCCAGTGGATAACAACACCATTATGGCTACTTTTGCAGATGATACCGCAATTTTGGCATCCAGTAAGTGCGTCGTCAAGGCTGCTGAGAAATTGCAAAATGCCGTCGACACCGTTAGTGATTGGACCAAAAAATGGCGTATCAAGCTCAATGAAGCTAAATCTGCACAT
Source organism: Melanostoma scalare (assembly GCA_949752695.1). Taxonomy (NCBI): domain Eukaryota; kingdom Metazoa; phylum Arthropoda; class Insecta; order Diptera; family Syrphidae; genus Melanostoma; species Melanostoma scalare. The sequence goes on along the minus strand of OX456984.1, from coordinate 116,677,120 downwards.
ATAAACTTTACAAATAAAAAGTTAAGCTACGTTCAAATATTCATCAACAATCAAGCTGTACCTTACGCCAATACGGCCAAATACCTTGGGATGAATTTGGATGTAAAGCTAAAATGGAAAGAGCATATCAAAAAGAAAAGGGAAGAGCTCAACTTGAAATATAGAAAAATGTACTGGTTACTCGGTAGAAATTCGGACTTATCTGTCGAAAATAAAATAATGCTTTATAAACAAGTACTTAGACCTGTTTGGACCTATGGAATCCAATTATGGGGCTGTACAAAGAAAACAAATACTGAAATCATCCAAAAGTTCCAAAACAAAGTCCTTCGTGGAATAGTAAATGCACCATGGTATATAAGAAATAGTGATTTACATCGTGACCTACAAATAGAAACGGTTACAGAAGTTGTAAGAAAACATGCTGTATCACACAATCAGCGACTGCATAGTCATATCAACTCTGAAAAGGAGTCCGTATTAAATACGAGAGGCAATGTTCGGAGATTAAGAAGAACCAAGCCACACGAGCTAATGGCCTAAAAGTCATGGGAAGCATTAAAAGTTTAAGCTTCCCTTAAAGCGATAATATTATTGAGAAAGAAAAATCTGTTGTCGATCGTTCATAGATTGGTTCTGATTACGAGGAGTTTTTAGTGGGTAAGAATCCCACACTACTTGGTATCGAATACTGCTAAGTGTCTTTTGAAGATTTACTCCTGACAAAAAAAAAAAAAAAAACTTTTATCCCGTTTTGCTTTCTTTACGGTATTCTTTATTTTCGCTGAGTTTTTTAGTAAGTACTAAAAGCGCTACTGAGCACAAACAGCATTGCCAGAAAATAAATGAATACGGAATTCCAAGGGCTTTTTGGTGGAGTTTTATTTTCGTTACAAACCTTCTTTGTTTACTTAAAATCTATGGTAAACAAAAAGGAAAAACATAATGTAGTTATGCGTTTACTGCCTGATATCTTTTGCATGGTAACGACCTATAAACTTGCCTTTCAGATTTTCTAGGTCATAAAGACAGGTTCCCACTTTTGCTCTGATCCTACACTTTATGAACTTGGGAAGGAATTTTGAAATTTTGCCCTGAGCAAACGAACTCTGCTCAAAATTTCTTCGAAAAACCTCTTGTCCTGCCATGTAACTGACTTCTCTGGATCTTCGATTATAAGTTCTTTCACCAATATAATGCGCTGTTTCCAAGTTCCCTTTTATTCTATCTCTTATCAGATTCATTTTGTCACTTTTAGGTAGAGTTCGTATGTCCCCTTCCTGCATACATCGAAGTTTATTTAACAGCTGGTATTCTGAACCATGCAAGACCATGTTCTGGCCAAATAGAGCAAAATAAAGTGTCGATCGTAGGGTCGAGTGATAATCACTGCGCAAAACCGATTCGATCAAAGAAATATATTTGTCCCATTCATTATGATTCTTGTCTATGAGTACTCTTAATTTCACTAAAATTTCCCTATTACATCTTTCGGATGCATTAGCCTGTGGGCTATAAAATCCTGTTCTTACATGGGTGATTTTGTAAGTATCCAGCAGTTTGGCAAATTCTTTTGAGACAAATTGTTTTCCGTTGTCACTATGTATATATTGTGGTGTACCGAAAGTATGAAATATACTTGCCTCGAGAAACTTGGAAATAAGTGAAGCACTGGCCTTTTTCAATGGCTTCAAGAAAATAAACTTAGTCAGGTGGTCGATTGCTATGAATATTACTGAATTACCCATCTTCGTTCTTGGATATGGCCCTAATAAATCAACATAAATACGTTGCATAGCCCTTTCTGTCACCACTTGCCTATCCATAGGTGGACGAATAGTAGCGTTTGGAGCTTTGACGCTCTTGCATACTTCGCAGTTATGTACATACGTCTGTATTGGTTTTGCCATCCTCGGCCAAAAATAATTTAGTCGGACTCTGGCAAGTGTCTTTGCAAACCCACCATGACAGCCAACTCCATCATGAGCATTCTTGATAGCTTCTAAGGTAAGCTCTTCTGGTAACCATAGTCTCCACAAGTCTACCTCATCCTCAACCCCATTCCTAAACTTCACCATTCGGTAGATAAGATTTTCCGAAACGCATGTATCTGGAAGGCTTTCTTGATTTTCAAGAACTTCTCGTTTAAGTTGTTCATATTCTCCGGAAAATAGATACGGTGATTTTAGATCAATATCATATCGAGGTCGGATAACTGACAACTCTTCCATGTTGATACGTGATAGTGTATCTGGGACAACATTTAACTTTCCTTTGCGATGTTCCATGACAAAATTAAAGCCTTGCAGTTTAAGACTTCATCTCGCAAGTCTTCCTGATAAGTGGTCATAAGCCACTTCAGGCTAGCATGGTCTGTAATAATTTTAAACGGCATGCCGTCTATATATTGCCTAAATTTCTTTACGCATGTTATAGCTGCTAAGCATTCGAGCTCAGACACCGTATAGTTCCGCTGTGCTTTGTTTAGCTTCTGCGATACGAAGGCAATTGGTCGTTCCCGTTCTTCATTATCTAACTGATAAAGTACTCCTCCTACGCCTGTAGTTGAAGCATCACATTGTATCACAAAAGGTTTACTAAAGTCAGGTTGTGCCAATACGGGTGCTGTGGTCAACGATTCTTTGAGCATATGGAAATCTGCAACGGCTTCTTCACTCAGTTTAAATTCTTTCGATTTTTTAAGGCAATCAGTCAATGGGGTAGCTATGGTTGAAAAATCGTGAATAAATTGCTTATACCATCCGGTCATACCAATGAATCTACGCAACTGACGAGGGGTTTTTGGTATTGAAAATGTTGTAATGGCTTCGAGTTTACTTGGATCTGTCTTGAGAGTTCCCTGACTTATAATATAACCTAGGAATTAAATCTCCTTTTGACAGAACTTACTTTTCTCAATATTGATAGTTAGGTTAGCCTTTTTAAAGCACTCTGCCACATCCTTCAGCAACTCTAAATGTTTTTTAAATGTAGCCGAACAACATAACAAATCATCTACATAGATTAAGACATTCTCTCTCAGACTACCCGGTATTATCTTATCCATTATTTGCGTCATTGTTTGGGCAGCATTGCACAGGCCAAAAGGCATTACAACAAATTGCATTAGTGGCCGTCCTGGTACTGCGAAAGCGGTTTTTTCCTTGGAACTATGTTCAAGTGGGATTTGCCAGAATGCGTGCTTTAAGTCAATGATAGATATATACATCGTATCCTTAACTCTACTGAGCAAGCCTGAAATGTTTGCTAACGGATAAGCGCTCTTCTTTGTTTTACTATTAAGTTTCCTTGAATCCAGACATAGCCTTAGTTTCCCCTGTTTTTCTAACAGACAGACGGGTGAACACCATGGACTATTGCTTTCTTCAATTATGCCTAAGTCAAACATTCTATCAAGCTCTTTATACATTTGTTCTTGGCGAACAGGTGAAAGTGGATAGTGTTTAGCCTTAATGGGTACCTCATTCCCGGTATCTATAAAATGCTCTCCTACATTAGTTCTACCCAGTCCACACTTAGTAAACGACGGAAACTGTGAAATCGCTTGTTCTAGTTCATATTTTTGTAACGCATTGAGGTCATGTGACTGGTCTTGGCTTTCAAATGTATCATTTTCCGTAACTGATAGTTCGGATATGATTTGTGGAGCGACCTTAAACTCTCTCCAAAAGTTTATTCCTAAATAAGCTTTCTGCTGCAGATTCGGAACTATATAAAAATCTAGTTCTTTAGTGATATTATTAAAGGTAACCGAAATTTTACAATACCCTATAACATTGTGTTTAGAACCGTCCGCCGTACTAAGTTGCAGATTAATTCTTTTGAGATCTAAAGAGTTCCTTTTTACGAATTCGGTGGAGTCTTTGCCTAAAGCACAAACTGAGGCTCCAGAGTCTAACAATGCCAAAACAGTTTCTGAGCCTAGTTTCACATTCACAAACGGTCTGGTATCTATACTATCGGTTATACTAGTACTTTCCACTATTATTTTATAATGTCTCCTCATCTTGAAACGATCGCGACACTTTTGAATACTCTTTTTAATTGAATTTTCTGTTTGGGGTCCAAAAATTCTTTCTCGAACGGTTTGGTAAATTAACTTTTTCTGGTGCAAAGACAACTTCAAAATGTCATCTGCATTAGGTGATTTTTCTACTACTTCTGGTCTTTTCAAAATACTTTTGGGTAATAACCTATCTTCCAAATTATTAGTTGCAGTTTGTACATTAGATTGCCTATGGCTTTCTAATGTACTTTCTGTATTTATTGACTCGGGGAACGCTGAGTCGCTGAACGAGAGTCCCCGGTGGCCTTCTCGCTCGCAGAATTGTTTTCCGCATGTTTAGGACATTGCACTGTAGTGACATTTTTCTCACCACAACGATAACAAAACAATATTCGCGTTAACGATGGACATTCATAGAATGAATGACCGATTTGATCACAATTCCAGCATCGAAACTTGCTGGTATCTATTTTGGAAGTTCGAGCTCTTTGCGGATACGATAGAGCTGCTATTTCCTCATCAAAATAGTGTTCCTTTTCATTGCTCGTACTGGGGCTATTATCGTCTAGCTCGCTAACATATCTTCTTGGGGTTTGATATTTCTGCACATTCTGATGTTGAATGAATTCTTCAGCTTTGCGTGCTACCTCCCTAAGATGATCACAACTGGTGACATTTATTGGAAACAATAGTGCTCCTAAATTTTCTTTTAATTAATTCGTTCAATTTTATATCGCTCATCGGCTCGTGAAGTCTTTCATTCATCGTGACTATTGAAGTATAATAGTCATCAAAACATTCTTTATATCCTTGACGTCTTCCTAACATTCTAATAATTTTATCATGATCACTTTCTGTTCTACCGTATTCCTTGACGATTGCATATTTAAGCTTCTCAAATGAAGCATTTGGATTTTTCTTTAAAAAAAACCAAAACCATGATTCGGCTTTGTCCTTTAAAAGAACGTGAAAGTTTGCCATTACATTGTTCCATGAGCATTGCGATCTTTCTTTCAGTGTTTCAACCTTGAAAAGGAAATCGGGTATATTACCTGAACCATCAAACGATATTTGCCACTTATCAATTTGAACCAATTGACTTGATGTTGTCGGTAAAATTTGGTTGTTGTTTGGAATTTCAGATGACCTTGTATTACCTGCTAAGCCTGACGCATTCAAAAACCTTTCAAACTCTGAAATCGGTGGTTGGTTATGAGACATTTCGGTAAAAGCTGTGATATTTCTGTTTATGTTGAGATCATTAAACTTTTCACTTATAGTATCTGATGTTGTCTAATAAGACCACACTTACACTTTAAAAGCCGCCACTTGGTTCCAAGCAAATAAAAAACTCCCTCTCTTTATTTTTTACTTTTCTTCCTTTTTTTTACTTTTATTGTATAGCACGTAGTGATTGTCTTTTAATGATTTTTTGGTTTGATTTTACATTATTTCGAAACAAATGAAATGCCCAGACGATTAAACTTTGAAATTTAGAAAAAATTAAAATGCAAATGGCAGAAGGCCCAAGTAAAATTTTAATGAACTTTTCTCGATGGTGGTTGAAGTTATAATGCCGTGCCGTCGCTATGCGACGAAAAACTTTTCAGGCAAAATGTAGTAGATTTATCCATTGAGTAAATTATTTTAGAGGGCGAACTATGGTCGCCTAGATTTTTGAGTTAGGCAGTGTTCACACTGGAGTCGTATGAACATTACCGCCCCCCTTGGCGAGATACGCCAAAAAAAATTAATACTGAAAATAAAGTAAGTGAAATTTTGTTTAATTGGCAATCTAGTTAATGGGCAATAGGCACAGTTTTACTATGGGGCGGACTATTTCTCCGTTTTGGGTCTTTAATGTTGCAACTCTGACTCGACCATCGGAACCCGGGTGTATATTTATCACACGGCCTAGACGCCATTCGGTGGATGGCAGATTTTCGTTTTTAATGACGACCAAATCATCAACTTTAATGTTGGTTTGAGGTGTTTTCCATTTGTGTCGTTGATGTAGTTCCTTGAGGTATTCATCCTTCCATCTGTGGCAGAATTGTTGTTGGAGGCATTTTACTTTTTCCCACCGATTGATTAGCGATAAATTTGCATCGGCCAGATTCGGTTCCGGAAAAGATAAAAGCGGACCGCCGCGTAAAAAATGCCCCGGCGTCAATGCCAACAGATCAGAAGGATCTGTGGACATGGACGATATTGGACGCGAGTTCAAACATGCTTCGATGCGTGCTAAAACCGTTGCAAATTCTTCGAACGTAAACTTGGCCTTGGTCCCCAGCCCTCTTAAATGGCTTTTGAAACTTTTAACGCCGGCTTCCCATAGACCTCCCATGTGAGGTGCCCCGGGTGGAATAAAATTCCATTTCAAACCCTGAACGCCATACTTAAGACTCGTTTCTTTGGGAATGGTGCCTACAAACTTCTTAAACTCCTTGCGTAAAATTGCATCGGCACCTGTAAAGTTCGTTCCATTGTCGGAGAACACTTCTTTAGGTAAGCCTCGTCTAGAGGTGAATCTGGCAAAGGCCGCGAGGAACGCTTCAGATGACAAATCACTTGCCGCTTCAAGGTGAATTGCCTTGGTGGAAAAGCAGACAAACACACATGCATACCCTTTGGTCATACGACAATTCCGTGCATTGAAACTCTTGATTGTGAAGGGACCCGCAAAGTCTATTCCAGTAAATGTGAACGGTGGAGAAAAGGTAACTCTTTCGGGCGGTAGGGCAGCCATCATCTGCTTGCCTAAGTCTCTTTTGTTGGTCGCGCATATGGTGCAACGACGGATGCAAGACTTAACCAGAATTTGGAGTCTTGGTACCCAGAAACTTTGTCGTGTTAGTCGCACCATTAAAGAGTTGCCACCGTGCATAGAAATCTCATGAATGAATTGAACCAGGAGGCAAGCAAAACGGGATTCAAAGGGTAGTATTATAGGGTGACGTTCATTGTACGAAATGTCTGAGTTCGTTAGTCGCCCATTGACTCTAAGAAGCTTGTTTGAATCCAAGAATGGATTAAAGGACAAAATAGAACTTTTCGTTGACACTGGCTTGCCAGCTGCAAGCAGAGAATATTCTGTCGAAAAGTGAGCTTCTTGAGCCAATCGGATTAGACGAATTTTCACAAACTCCATTTCTGGTTGCGAGATGTCACGAGACTTGTATTTGCTGGGCTGTTGCTTTGAGACAGACCCGAAGAAGCGAAAAACATAGCACAATACACGCATAGCGCGGGATAACATCGAAAAACGGTCAAGAAAATCTTCTGTTTCTTGTTGAACTACCAATGAGTTGGTGTTTTGCTCAGAATCGTCGAGAGAAATGCCTTTTAGTCCCACTAGAGGACTCTGAAAATTTGGCTGGACCACTAACGAGGAAACCTCTTTCTGTTCTAGATCTTCAGTACGTGGAGCGTCTGGTAATGCCACCGGCCATTGAGAGGCTGGTTCACAGAGCCATGCTGGGCCCTGCCACCACATACGATTCTGCTTCAGATCGGAGGGCATTACACCTCGAGTGGCCAAGTCCGCGGGATTTTCGGCAGATCTGACGTGCTTCCAAACTGCGTTGCCGACATTGTCCTGTATTTCACTGGTACGGTTTGCAACAAAGGTTTTCCAAACGCACGGAGGTTTTTTGAGCCAGGCCAAAACTATGGATGAGTCTGTCCATAAAAAGATTTGATATGTCTGGACTGGAAAATTGGGTAAGTAAAACTTTATCATTTTGGAAAGCAAAAGTGCTCCACACAGCTCAAGACGCGGTAAAGAGACCGTCTTTAGAGGGGCAACTTTGGACTTCGCACACATCAAGTAGGAGGATGCTTCTCCATTAGGGTGACTTGCGCGTATATAAAGCGCTGCCGCATATGCTTTCTCGGAAGAGTCACAGAAGCCATGAAACTGAATCTCCACAGTGGGCGAGTATTCAACCCAACGTGGGATTTCTATAACCTGTATTTCAGGTAATGACTCTGCAAACTCTTTCCAAGTGGCAAATGATTCAGGGCTGATACGCTCGTCCCACTCAGTGTGCTCCGCCCAAATGCGTTGCATCAACGTTTTGGCAATTATCACTACGGGGGCCAACCACCCCGCAGGATCGAAAAGACGAGCAATTTGAGAGAAGACCTCTCTTTTGGTCGGATTTGTCGACAGTGGAATGCGTTGCGTGGTGAAGTAAAAATTGTCTCCTTTGGCATTCCATCGTACCCCTAGTGTTTTTGTGGTGCTGTCAGCATCGAGCTTCAGGAAACTTTCGTTCAGCACATGTTCTGGTGGCAAATGGTTAAGTAAGCTAGACGAATTTGCGGTCCACTTACGTAGTGGAAACCCAGCTGAGTTAAGCAACGCTATAAGTTCGATTTGTGCCTGTTTAGCCGAACTGAGAGAATGACCACCAGATAGAACATCGTCGACATAAAACTCCGATTGAATGATTCTAGACGCTAGGGGATACACGGTTCTGCCTTCTTTTGCCAGTTGCAAGAGGGTGCGGATGGCCAGATATGGAGCACAATTGACACCAAAAGTGACGGTTTGAAGTTCAAAGTCTTCGATTTCGGACTCTGGCGAACTGCGAAAGAGGATTCGTTGAAATGGAGTATCTCTAGGGTCCACCAAGATTTGGCGGTACATTTTCTCAATGTCCGCATTAAAGACAAATTTATAAAATCTCCAGCGGAGAATGAGAGATGGTAAATCTTGCTGCAATATGGGCCCTGGATACAACAAATCGTTTAAACTTACCCCATTCGACGACGATTGAGACGCATTAAAGACAACCCTCACTTTGGTGGTCGTGCTTTCAGGCTTTATGACCGCATGATGTGGCAGATAGAACGAATTTACTTGACCTTTTGCAATCTTTTCCATCGGAGGTACTTTCCGCATATGGCCAAGGGTGAGGTATTCAGAAATAACGCTTGAATATTGAGTCTTGAGATCCGCTTTCATGGCTAACGATCTTTCGACTCTAGAGAACTGCCTTAGTGCGATGTGCCTAGAGAACCCTAACTTGCCCTTTGACGATTGTGCCTTGAATGGCAGACGAACAACATACCTCCCATCCAAACGTCTCGAAGTTGTGTTTTTATAAAGTTCGTCACAGTAGCAGTCTTCTGTTGACCGAATGACTGTGGACGGCAGTTCCTCGAGCTCCCAAAATTTTCGTAGCTGAGTATCCAGATTGGAAGTACTCGAACTGTTCGATACTACGAATGTGTTGAACGATTGGAACGACTCCGGAACTGGTCCAGACAGTACCCAGCCGAACATTGTGTTCTGAGCCACGAGGGAATCTGCGATGAGTTGGAGACCGTTCCTTATGATCGATGGGTATAAATCCGCACCGATCAGCAGATCGACCTGGGACGATTTATTAAACGTGGGATCAGCCAGTTTGAGGCCGCCACAAAGGTTAGGATCGATGATACTAAACGATGAACTTGGCAGATTGTTCGTCAATGATCGAAGCACAATTGCCTGGGCAGAAATGGTGATCTGGGCTTCATCTAAGCACGTGATTGCAAACGCACAGAGTTTTTTCGACGTTATGGCGAGATTACCACTGATTCCGGAAATGGTTGTATTCTTATCCGTTACGGGCAAGTTCAAACGCTTTTGTACTGCCTCTGAGATAAAGGATATTTCGGAACCAGGGTCGATAAGAGCGCGAACTATGTGTTTGGATTCTTTGCCAACAATGCAAACTAGTGCCGTTGCAAGCAATATTTTCTTGGGAGCGCCGACATGAAAGTTTTGAAACGACGCTTGAGGCACGAATGGAAGTGACGACGCCGATATTTGAGGAGCTGTTGTTGCACTAGGGAGATTAGTGGACTGTATTTTATTTCCGTTTTCGTTAGCGTTGAGGTGCAACAGTGAGTGATGCCGTTTTTTGCAGTGGCTACAAGAATATTTGCTCGTACAAGCAACTTTTGCATGACTCGCGCTTAAACAGTTGTTGCACAATTTGTGCTGTCGTACTGTTTGGATTCTCGTTGGGATCGACATTGCCGAAAATTTGGCACACTCATAAATGGAGTGCGCAGCCGCACAGATTTTGCATTTCCCCCCCCCTGTTTTGGCAAGGTAAGTGTTGACTCTATTATTGCTTCGAACATTCGTCTCCTTTTTGGGTAGTCTATTAAGCCCTGTGCCTTTTGTCGACGTGGTGTCCGAAATGGACTCCAGCACCTGAAAGCGAGACGTTAAGAACGAGTCTAATTGCTGCCAGGTTGGAACCTTCGTCGGGTCCTCCAGGGATTGTTCCCAAAGGGTCAAGGTAGTTTTGGGCAGTCTACTTGAACACGCAAAGACGAGAATCGGATCCCAGTTTTGTGTTATAACCTTATGCGCTTGCAACGTTGATACCGAATCATTTACAGTACTCTGAAGGGCTCGGATCAATTTGGCCGACTCTTCATGTACTGTTGGCAAGTTAAAGATATTTTTTACCTGATTGTTGACTAAGATCCGAGTATTTTCATACGTAGCCCGCAACGCTTCCCAGGCTAGAGAAAAGCTGGCATTGGTTAGCGGAAATTGGCTGACAATCCGATAAGCCTCGTCTTTGGTTTTGGCTCTAAGGTGGAAGAGTTTTTCTACTTCACCCAACTGGGGGTGTTTAATGTAGACTGCCTCAAACATATCTCGGAAAACCGGCCAGGAGATATAATCCCCCTTGAAGACCTCCGTCTCACATGGAGGTAATTTGAGGTGACGAGGAGCGAATGTTGGTTCAGCTATCGAATTTTTGCCAGTACCCTCAGGTTTCAGTCGTGCTTCGTGGTCTAGGAAAAGTGCTGAGCATGCCACATAACTTTCGTTGCACAGTTTATACTTGGTTTCTATGGCTTCAAGGTCTACTGCTGCTTCTCTTGTCTTTGGGCCGCCTTTTATGTATAGGGCATAGGTTTCTTTGACTCCGAGCCACAGTTCCCTTAACTCTGACTTTCTGACTGCGAGAGCGGACAGTGTGTGCCCGTGATCCGGCACCTCTCTCGCCGCTTGGTGAAACTTGACCAATTGATCAGTCGCGAAAATGAAGTCTTCCATCAAAGCCATCACAAAGTGCGTTTAAAATTGTATAAATGACAAGGAAGCGACACGAAACCAAGAAGATTTTAAAACTAACTCGTGGCTTACAGCACTCAAAAACCCGCAGACTCTCAAAAAAGGTCAAGATTTAAATTTAAAAATTTCAAAAATCAAAATTTGGAAGCACAAGAATTTTCAAAAGGCTTGAAAGATTCTACTGGGGGCCAACCACCCCGGCTTGAATACACCGATACGAACGGTGTATGTGGCACGAACGAAAGGCAAAAATTTCCAAAGAAGCCAAAATTTAAAAACGTACGAATCTTCAAAAGGCTTGAAAGATTCTAAAAATTTCAAAAAAAATTAAAATTTTAAAGCTCAAGAATCTTCAACAGGCTTGAAAGATTCTACTGGGGGCCAACCACCCCGGCTTGGATACACCGTCACGAACGATGTGTGCTGCACGAACGAGAGAGAGGGAAAAAAATCCCAAAGAGCCAAAAATTAAAAAACGCACGAATCTTCAAAAGGCTTGAAAGATTCTAAAATTTCAAAAAAAAATTAAAATTTTAAAGCTCAAGAATCTTCAACAGGCTTGAAAGATTCTACTGGGGGCCAACCACCCCGGCTTGGATACACCGTTACGAACGGTGGGTGCGGCACGAACGAGAGTAAAATTTCAAAAGTGAAAATTTTAAAGTGCGCGAATCTTCAAAAGGTTTGAAGGATTCTAAAAATTTCAAAAAAAAATTAAAATTTTAAAGCTCAAGAATCTTCAACAGGCTTGAAAGATTCTACTGGGGGCCAACCACCCCGGCTTGGATACACCGTTACGAACGATGTGTGCTGCACGAACGAGAGAGAGGGAAAAAAATCCCAAAGAGCCAAAAATTAAAAAACGCACGAATCTTCAAAAGGCTTGAAAGATTCTAAAATTTCAAAAAAAATTAAAATTTTAAAGCTCAAGAATCTTCAACAGGCTTGAAAGATTCTACTGGGGGCCAACCACCCCGGCTTGGATACACCGTTACGAACGATGTGTGCTGCACGAACGAGAGAGAGGGAAAAAAATCCCAAAGAGCCAAAAATTAAAAAACGCACGAATCTTCAAAAGGCTTGAAAGATTCTAAAATTTCAAAAAAAATTAAAATTTTAAAGCTCAAGAATCTTCAACAGGCTTGAAAGATTCTACTGGGGGCCAACCACCCCGGCTTGAATACACCGTTACGAACGGTGTGTGCTGCACGAACGAGAGAAACAATTTCAAAAGTAAAAAAATTTTAAATTTAAAAATTTCAAAAAAAATCAAAATGTGAAGCACAAGAATCTTCAACAGGCTTGACAGATTCTACTGGGGGCCAACCACCCCGGCTTTTCGGAAGTAAAAAATGTTGAAGAAAACGCAGACTTCTTCAAAGAGGAAGACAGTCTATTAAAAATCACAAAAAACCAAAAAATAGGCGGGGAACAAAACCACTTGCCAATATCGAAGCTACCAAAAAAAAAAACTACCACTACCACGATGGAAAGCGATTACTTCGGAACCACTTCAACACAAAGAACTACCGTATATATATATTTGCGTGTTAAAAAAAAAGGAACATGACGCGTTTGATGGTTCAGAATGCAACAAAGACATTGAAATATTTAAAAAAAAATTGCCAAATAATCAAAATTTCACTTACCCTTTACATGGAAATGAAAACTTTTAGGATGTCAGGATGATGGAAACTACTTCGCTTCGCTTATGGTCGTTCCCACGATGATCATGGGCGCACTTCCTTCTTCTGGGTCAGGTCACGTGCGTCACAGTAGACGCCAGCCAACAAAATGGCCGAGCAGCGTGTCTTTCGTCTTTGGCAGCGTGGGCAGCGTTTGGCAATGTTTTTTGGTGGGCAGCGTGCCGAGTTTTTGGTGGGCAGCGTGCCTTTTTTGGTGGCAGCGTGGGCAGCGTTTGGCAGCGTTTTTTAGTGGGCAGCGTGCCAAGTTTTTGGTGGGCAGCGTGCCTTTTTTGGTGTGGGCAACGTGTGGTGGCGTGTTGGCGTCGTCCAAAAATCCGCCAGGCACAAGACAAAATGGCTGTACGCTGGTTGTGGCAGCGTGGTCGGATGGCGTGGTCCAAAAATCCGGCCGATGGATCAAATGATGTTGTCTAATAAGACCACACTTACACTTTAAAAGCCGCCACTTGGTTCCAAGCAAATAAAAAACTCCCTCTCTTTATTTTTTACTTTTCTTCCTTTTTTTTACTTTTATTGTATAGCACGTAGTGATTGTCTTTTAATGATTTTTTGGTTTGATTTTACATTATTTCGAAACAAATGAAATGCCCAGACGATTAAACTTTGAAATTTAGAAAAAATTAAAATGCAAATGGCAGAAGGCCCAAGTAAAATTTTAATGAACTTTTCTCGATGGTGGTTGAAGTTATAATGCCGTGCCGTCGCTATGCGACGAAAAACTTTTCAGGCAAAATGTAGTAGATTTATCCATTGAGTAAATTATTTTAGAGGGCGAACTATGGTCGCCTAGATTTTTGAGTTAGGCAGTGTTCACACTGGAGTCGTATGAACAGTATCTTTGATAGCCTTGAGCTCATTAAGGTATGTTCTTTGATTGGCCTCTACAATTCTTTCGAATGCTGTCATATACGGTGGTTTGGTATTCTCCACAGAATGTGAAGCTATATTAGACCCACTAGGTCTTTCAGGAATGTAATTTATTCCAGTTATACCTTCCTGATTTTGATCTACCTCAACTGATCGGTCAATGTTTTCTAACTGTTCTTGCTGTCTTAATGGTGGTGGTGTTCTTACTGTTTTTTCTATAGGAGTTCTATTAATTTCTCCTGTAATTTGGTTTCCTCTTATTCTATTTGCTGTATTTCCTCCTCTACCTCTAATAGAAGCATTAAGGTTCCTTCTTGCTCTAGTATCTTTCTCTGAACTCATTTTAAATTTGTTTCTAATGTTTATATATTTTGCTACGTATTTGAACTTTTCTAAATTTCTGTTTTATTCTTTTTCTTTCTTTTAACTCGCTTAAGGGGTATGAACTGTTATAACTCTTCTCACTTCTGCAAAAAAAAAAATTTTTGGTTAAAGAAAGCTAAAATTTCAGACGCACACGGATCGCAAATATGACTGCAAAACTCTGGACTTTCCTTAATTCTATCTTTCACGACCAAAAATCATAGGAGCTATTTTGTGTTGCACTTAGCGACAAGCCCCTTAAAGTTGGGAGCCATTTGATACTAGTCCTTGAATCATGAGAGACTGGCTATAGTTTGCATTAGCCGATTTCTCCTTGAAGTACTTTGGTTTTGAGAGGTAACTTGGTATGCTTGCAAGTGTTCACACTAGCTCGTCGGAATGAGGAGGATTCTTTCTCAAAACCAAGCCTAAGACGCGTATAACAAAGTATTCATACCAAGATTTATTAATTTGATAGACATCGGACGGACTGAAAAGATTTATACCATATGACCTACTTGCTAGGTGACAGATGTAATATCACCTTGGATACATTTATCCCACCCCTATATTAACTGCAAAGCGGTTAACCTTGACTACTTTGGATATCCCGATTTTAAAGTCGTCCCTATTTTGGACTCACTGAGAATTAGTGCATTGAAACCAAGTTATACCATTTCATGACCCCTTAAAAAAAAATACTATTCTTTCATGTTCATAACATTTACGCTATCAATTCACATTTATTGTCTTAACTTTCATATTATTTTTACTATATCACTAGTTTAGGAACATAGTTTAGGATTTTATCTTATTCAAGTGTTGTAATTTAAAGTTTAGTTTATAATAATATTTCAATTAAGTAAATTTTCGTTTGTATAGCCTTGTACTTGGTACTTTAGGTATTAATTACATAAATGTAAAGGTGGTCGGTATATCTATATATATATATGCACTACGATATGTATAACCCCCTTTGTTGGTCCTTATTTTCGTATATATTGATGTTTTACTATAGCATAAGATCGTAAATAAAAAGGTTCATGTACTCATGTAAGGTAAATATACAAAAAAACTTACGGTTTGATCCTGGTTCCGATGATTTGTGCGCACAAAGCCTCGTTCCAACAGGTACTCGCTCGGTCTTGATAGCTCGTTATGATGTTTAATATCTACTATTTATTTGCAACCTTATGCACATAGAAAATTTTTCTTTTCTTTTCATGTAATTTAGTCCAGTTACAGACACACTCATATACATACATATATATATATATATGCTTTTTCACCCCTACACCAATATCTACTGGATTCAACAATTCTATCCTAGAAGATTCGCACTATCTCTATCCTCATCCAAGTACTCTGGTTGCTAAACTATATAAGCTTGTCCTGCGGGTATAGACGTCTCTTAGAGCCTAGACAACTATGTCTCCGCACCGCTGTTGAAATCAGAGTGTTACGTCACCGTAACGGGGTCCTACAATGGGATTAGAATTTTTGTTTACATTTCTTCTCGTATATTTTGATTTTTTTTGTTTACAATCAACTGTCTAGCCATATGGGATTACCTGTTACTTTTAAGAGAGCCGCGCACCGCCGCAAATTTGGGTTATGTACTGAGTACCACCCGCACGTGTTGACCTTGATTTCGTATGGAAGCAAAGAGCACGTGAGTGGTGTGGCTCTTATCTTATGTTGTTTTTTATTTTTAATGTAGGATCACCGCAAAGAGTATGGTAATAATTGGCGGCTAAATTGTTTTCGTGGATTGATTGCCGCCTAGCAATTATAAAACCCTTTGCCACAGTATCTTTGCCTTCACTATCACTCCGTAATATTTGCTTTTATCCGCTATCATTAGAAATACTATTAACACCTTCATTAGTTTTAATATATTTTACCTATTTTACCTTTCTTTTAAGTCTTTTCCTTTTTGTTTTGTTTTTTTTTTTTTCAATGCTGCAATTATTTATGCTGATTTTTACACCTACGCACCTGCTCAAAAAAAAACTTCCTTTTTTTTACCTTTTCCTTGTCACTCACTGAACTCACGTCTGTTCGATACGGACTTTGACGATGGAAAGAAAGTGTGATGGGCGAATAGACTTCGTGTTCCCACTTTTATCCCATTTTGCTTTCTTTCCGGTATTCTTTATTTTCGCTGAGTTTTTTAGTAAGTACTAAAAGCGCTACTGAGCACAAACAGCATTGCCAGAAAATAAATGAACACGGAATTCCAAGGGCTTTTTGGTGGAGTTTTATTTTCGTTGCAGTCGTGCTGCATCTTCAGTGATGAAGCATGCTTCCGATCCTGGGTCGATCAAAGCTGTTTTTTACTGTTTTTTCTATAGGAGTTCTATTAATTTCTCCTGTAATTTGGTTTCCTCTTATTCTATTTGCTGTATTTCCTCCTCTACCTCTAATAGAAGCATTAAGGTTCCTTCTTGCTCTTGTATCTTTCTCTGAACTCATTTTAAATTTGTTTCTAATGTTTATATATGTTGCTACGTATTTGAACTTTTCTAAATTTCTGTTTTATTCTTTTTCTTTCTTTTAACTCGCTGAAGGGGTATTAACTGTTATAACTCTTCTCACTTCTGCACTGATTGTTATTACTCGGACGGACTCTACAAGCAGTTCCTTCATTAAATCTTTTCTTTATATAGTAGCAATAAAGTTCGAATATTGTATCTTACTTTAGCCTTACTATTTCTGTTTTCATATCACGGTCACGTTCTGCATGCAACAACCTTCCAAACTCTAATCGAACGGTTGGACTATGCAAACGAAAAAAAAATTTTTGGTTAAAGAAAGCTAAAATTTCAGACGCACACGGATCGCAAATATGACTGCA
The DNA here is from genome assembly GCA_949752695.1 of Melanostoma scalare. Classification (NCBI taxonomy): domain Eukaryota; kingdom Metazoa; phylum Arthropoda; class Insecta; order Diptera; family Syrphidae; genus Melanostoma; species Melanostoma scalare. The sequence continues at coordinate 116,660,207 of OX456984.1, read as the reverse complement.
AAACTCGGGACTTTCCTTAATTCTATCTTTCACGACCAAAAATCATAGGAGCTATTTTGTGTTGCACTTAGCGACAAGCCCCTTAAAGTTGGGCGCCATTTGATACTAGTCCTTGAATCATGAGAGACTGGCTATAGTTTGCATTAGCCGATTTCTCCTTGAAGTACTTTGGTTTTGGTAGGTAGCTTGGTATGCTTGCAAGTGTTCACACTAGCTCGTCGGAATGAGGAGGATTCTTTCTCAAAACCAAGCCTAAGACGCGTATAACAAAGTATTCATACCAAGATTTATTAATTTGATAGACATCGGACGGACTGAAAAGATTTATACCATATGACCTACTTGCTAGGTGACAGATGTAATATCACCTTGGATACATTTATCCCACCCCTATATTAACTGCAAAGCGGTTAACCTTGACAACTTTGGGTATCCCGATTTTAAAGTCGTCCCTATTTTGGACTCACTGAGAATTAGTGCATTGAAACCAAGTTATACCATTTCATGACCCCTTAAAAAAAAATATTATTCTTTCATGTTCAGAACATTTACGCTATCAATTCACATTTATTGTCTTAACTTTCATATTATTTTTACTATATCACTAGTTTAGGAACATAGTTTAGGATTTTATCTTATTCAAGTGTTGTAATTTAAAGTTTAGTTTATAATAATATTTCAATTAGGTAAATTTTCGTTTGTATAGCCTTGTACTTGGTACTTTAGGTATTAATTATATAAATGTAAAGGTGGTCGGTATATCTATATATATATATGCACTACGATATGTATAACCCCCTTTGTTGGTCTTTATTTTCGTATATGTATATTGATGTTTTATTATAGCATAAGATCGTAAATAAAAAGGTTCATGTACTCATGTAAGGTAAATATACAAAAAACTTACGGTTTGATCCTGGTTCCGATGATTTGTGCGCACAAAGCCTCGTTCCAACAGGTACTCGTTCGGTCTTTATAGCTCGTTATGATGTTTAATATCTACTATTTATTTGCAACCTTATGCACATAGAAAATTTTTCTTTTCTTTTCATGTAATTTAGTCCAGTTACAGACACACTCATATACAATTAGAGTGGGTCAAAAAAATCGATTATTTTTTTTTTACAAATGCTACGGAAAAATGGGTTGCTAGACTCCTTAAAAAAATTCTCAAAAATTATGAGCTCTTAATTTTAATATTTAGGTCCTCCGCATCGCAGTTTTGTATATTTTCCTCAGTCCAATAGAAAAAAATTCATACCTCATCATTTATCGATTGAACAGAAAAATGTTCCAAAAAAATCTTTTAGGAAAGTTAACGCTCTACAAAAAAGATATCTTGTGATTTTTCCGTAAACCTCACCATTTGAAAGATATTGAGGATTTAATTTTGATTATTTTAGGACAAATTTCATTTTTGTTTATGAATTTTATAACTTGACAATAAATGAATTTTACAAAATGCGCAATACAAATTTTTGTTGGAAATTTACTGCTCTATAAAAAAAGGTCTTTAATGTTTTAGCGCTGAAATTAACCGTTCCAAAGTTATTCATCATCAAACTTTTATGTGTACGGATTTTAAAAGTTTTTGGTGAGATATTCGAAAAATTTCAATTTAATTTATGAATTTCATATGAATTTCATTTCTTATCATTAATATTAGTATTATTTGAGTTTTTTTTTTTTTTTCAAAATTATCAAAATTTTTCTTTAGTTATTCTAAACATCTTATTTTTAATCATTAGAACTCACTATCCTAGGGAAAATTTCTCTCCTAGAGAATTTCTGTTTTATATTTCATTTAATCTGTTTGAATTGTGAAAATAAAACTCAAATAATATTTATATTAATGACAAGAAATGAAATTCATATGAAATTCATAAATTAAATTGAAATTTTTCGAATATCTCACCAAAAACTTTTAAAATCCATACACATAAAAGTTTGATGATGAATAACTTTGGAACGGTTAATTTCAGCGCTAAAACATTTAAGACCTTTTTTATAGAGCAGTAAATTTCCAACAAAAATTTGTATTGCGCATTTTGTAAAATTCTTTTTTTGTCGAGTTATAAAATTCATAAACAAAAATGAAATTTGTCTTTAAATAATCAAAATTAAATCCTCAATATCTTTCAAATGGTGAGGTTTACGGAAAAATCACAAGATATCTTTTTTGTAGAGCGTTAAATTTCCTAAAAGATTTTTCCGGAACATTTTTCTGTTCAATCGATAAATGATGAGGTATGAATTTTTTTCTATTGGACTGAGGAAAATATACAAAACTGCGATGCGGAGGACCTAAATATTAAAATTAAGAGCTCATAATTTTTGAGAATTTTTTTAAGGAGTCTAGCAACCAAATTTCCCGTAGCATTTGTAAAAAAAAAAAATAATCGATTTTATTGACCCACTCTAATATACATACATATATATATATATATATGCTTTTTCACCCCTACACCAATATCTACTGGATTCAACAATTCTATCCTAGAAGATTCGCACTATCTCTATCCTCATCCAAGTACTCTGGTTGCTAAACTATATAAGCCTAGAGCCTATACAACTATGTCTCCGCACCGCTGTTGAAATCAGAGTGTTACGTCACCGTAACGGGGTCCTACAATGGGATTAAAATTTTTGTTTACATTTCTTCTCGTATATTTTGATTTTTTTGTTTACAATCAACTGTCTAGCCATATGGGATTAACTGTTACTTTTAATAGAGCCGCGCACTGAGTACCACCCGCACGTGTTGACCTTGATTTCGTATGGAAGCAAAGAGCACGTGAGTGGTGTGGCTCTTATCTTATGTTGTTTTTTATTTTTAATGTAGGATCACCGCAAAGAGTATGGTAATAATTGGCGGCTAAATTGTTTTCGTGGATTGATTGCCGCCTAGCAATTATAAAACCCTTTGCAACAGTATCTTTGCCTTCACTATCACTCCGTAATATTTGATTTTATCCGCTATCATTAGAAATACTATTAACACCTTCATTAGTTTTAATATATTTTACCTATTTTACCTTTCTTTTAAGTCTTTTTTTTTTTTTTTTTTTTTTTTTTTTTTTTTTTTTTTTTTTTTTTTTTTTTTTTTCTTTCAATGCTGCAATTATTTATGCTGATTTTTACACCTACGCACCTGCTCAAAAAAAAACTTCCTTTTTTTTTACCTTTTCCTTGTCACTCACTGAACTCACGTCTGTTCGATACGGACTTTGACGATGGAAAGAAAGTGTGATGGGCGAATAGACTTCGTGTTCCCACTTTTATCCCGTTTTGCTTTCTTTCCGGTATTCTTTATTTTCGCTGATTTTTTTAGTAAGTACTAAAAGCGCTACTGAGCACAAACAGCATTGCCAGAAAATAAATGAACACGGAATTCCAAGGGCTTTTTGGTGGAGTTTTATTTTCGTTACAGTCGTGCTGCATCTTCAGTGATGAAGAATGCTTCCGATCCTGGGTCGATCAAAGCTCGAAGATGGTGCTGACGACCATCGGCTGCTCGCACCTTCACAATATCTGTCGCTAAAAGCACCTGGTGCATTCTGCTACCATGCGACGTGTGGTAATTCAAAACTTGACCACTTGTAGAAGCTTGTTGCTATTCTCTCGGTTCAAACTCCAGCGCGTTTGCGTTAAAAGATGTAGAAACTGCATTGTTACCTCTTGAAGTTGTTGTTCTCGACGGTGTCATGCTATTTGCACGCACAGCTGGATGTTGGGCCACGTAAACATGCAAAAGCATGTGGTGACGCTGTTGACAAAAGTAGCAGCAGCCAGGCCAGTGGCAATCCGGCGCAAAATGCCCTGAAGAAAGGCAGTTATCGCAAACTCTCAGGCGTCGAGCAGTCTGCTTCCTTTCCGTTGTGTCCATGTTTAGGAACCGCTGACACTTCCATATGGAATGCTGTTGCAGATTGCATAAACTGCGCATTCCCGACTCCCTGTTAAAAGTTGGCCGAACTGCTGGCCTACCTAATTGCCTACTAGCTGGCTTTCCTGTTGGCTTAGATGCTGGCGTCGCAAACATCACCTTCGTGCTCTGAAAGCGAGAACGGTTGTTGGCGTGTGTCTCAGCTTTCATTTTTTGACGCGGAGCACATCTCCTGCTGGTCAACAACTTCCAAAGTGCGGAAACGCGTGTCCAAGAAGTCCGCAAACTCGATGAATTTCGGCAAATCTTTTCTGTTTCCCATCTTTTCTTCCCACAGCTTCTGCGTAGATGACGGCAACTTATGGTGCAGGAACCAAATAAGCACCATATCCCACTGATCCACCGGAACGTCCATGTTCTCCAGCGCTGACATACACTCCCGTGTTGTAAATAACAACTCCTTCAAACCTGTCGCAGTTTCCCGGACCATAGGAGACTGCCCAAACAGAGCTTGCATCTGCAAATGCACTAGAATGCGTTTATGATCGTAGCGCTCCTTCAGCAAATCCCACGCCTTCTCATAATTGGCCGCCTCGACCGACAAATTCTGCAGAAAACGCTCGGCGTCACCAACCAAACAGGATTGTCTATGTCGGCCAGACTACTGTTGTTGTGCACCAACGCTCCAAATCGATCATGGAAGGCTCGCCAGGTGGTATACGCGCCATCAAATTTGGGCAAGTCGATGCGCGGGAGCCGTATCTCCGACCGATATGACGGCTGTTGCGACGTTGCGTCCAAACATGCTGCCTTGGCGTCTGCTGTGGGCGCAGGTTTGTGTCTTTCCAACGTTTCCATGAGCTCCACACGATAATCCATGGAAAAGTCCATAATCTGGTTGTACACATCCAGAAGATCTTCCTTCTTCATTGTCGTCTCCAGATGGATTCCTCCTATGATGGCCTCATTATAAACTTTAGACGTGGCGATGTCTTCCTCCAACTTAGCCAACCTTGCAGCCACATATGAGCGGGTCAAGCGCTCTTTGGAGACTTTTTAAAGTTGACAAGGTCTCTTTTTATGGTCGTAAGTAAACCACTTTGAAGCTCACCGTATTTATATGTAATTTTATATATTTATATATTTGTTTTTTTCAGATAAAGAAACAATCAAAAAGAAAAATGTGCAAACTCACATACAATCAGCTGCAGCTGCCGTCAAAATCCTGTATCTTCTTGGTGATGACTATTTGTTGCGCGACGCGTTGTTGCTTTCGGTTTATGTAACGCGAAATTATAGTCTTTGCAAGTAATTAGTTGTTAAATTACTAAAGGATTTTTGTAAAAAAAAATGCACTTTTGTATATATGTATGTATAATTGTATATTGTATATATGTGTATTCAATTAACTATTTAAGTTTTCTCTTTATTGACTAAAGTTTTAGTTTTTAGACCCACACACACTTTTGTTAACGGTAGTTAAATAATTGTTTTTGTAAGACGGTTCGTAAGGACCAAATGATTCTGACTAGATTAGATTTAGATTAGATTAGATTAGATTAGATTAGATTTTATTTGTAATCATAAACTGTATTTACATTATTTAAAATAAAAACAAAAATCAGAAAAGCTTGGCATTTTTGCCGTCTGCCTAGTTGACAAAACATTTTTTTTTTTTAACGTTTATAATGATTTGAAAATTTAAATCTCTTAATATAATTGCAATAATTAGTTTATAAAAAAAAGGGAGTACATAACTTGAAAAAGACAATTGTAATTTTAAAAACTTTCATTAATTATACGATCCCTATATGTAAGAGCCAAATTACAGTATTGGTAAAGTTTTTTTACTTCGATTTTGTTTAGCAAGGATTTAACTTCGATCTCAGTCAAAAAATTTGATCCCAATACGTTCCTTCTCACTTCGCTTAAAATAGGACATTTTCCCATAAAAAGTATAATATCCTCTCTTTCACGCAGGTTGCACATAGTGCAAAAAATTGGTAAATCCTCTCTGTGTGGAATAAAGTTCAAGCGTATTAGCTCCCCCCTCATCCTGACCATCATAGATATCTCCTCTACGCTGTTTTCATTTCGGAAATAATTCCTCTCTTCCAAATGGTAGTCTAATTGTGAGTATATTGCTATTGTAGTGATTCATGAGCGTTATTCTCAAACCGTTCTCTGCACTTCAGGTCTGCTAGTGAAATAAGATCATATAATAACGTCTTCCAGCGAACATAGTCAAAACTGTTTAGACTTAGGTCCATACCGCAGTCCGCCGCCATATCTTTCCACTCAGAATACCAACTTGATTCCTCACGTATGACTTGAATGGCCGCCGCCTTCGGTAGCCGATGATTTTCCAGCTTCATGATCTTTAATACGTAATCGATTTGCATTTTCAGCGTACGTATAAAGAGCGGTGATAATCCTGTTTCCAGCATAATCATGTAGTTTGGCATATTTGGTGGTAGTCGAAAAATTAGCTTTATGTAGTATCGGAGTAGCTTCTCTACATTCTCATACTGTCTAACTCCCCATACTTGTGCTGCGTAGAGCAAAATTGATTCTGACACCGCCTCAAATACTCGGAATTTACTGCTGTGTGCTATGTTTTTGTTGTGAAAGCATCTGCTCCATGACGCACTGATTGCGCTTTTGGCCTTTGCCAACTTTTCCTTTAAATGTTTCTCCTAATTTAGACTTTGCGTGAAACAGACTCCGAGATATTTAAATTCCTTTACAATTTCTATTGTCTGATCATTGAAGAACCATTTTTCATTTCGAGCGCTTCTGCCTCCGCCGTTCTTAAAAATCATAATTTTTGATTTATCCTGATTCACCACCAGATTCCAGAGCTTACAATATTGGTAAAGTTTGTTGATCATTAGCTGCAATGATGCTGGAGAGGATGCCAAGAGTACGACGTCATCTGCGAATAGCAGTGCCTTGATTGTTTGTCTCGCGTATTCTATGCCACACGGTAAAAAGCTTACTAGATCATCTATGAACAAAGCAAACAAGCTTGGGCTCAGAGTACAGCCTTGTCTGACCCCCGATTCGGTTCTGAACCACTCGGACCTCTCTTCCCCGTTCCAAACTGCTGCCAACGTGTCAGTATACAGATTTTGCATGACTCTACCAAACTTTAGGGACATACCCATGTTATATAACTTGTAAAATAGAGACTGTCTATCTACTGTATCAAATGCTGACTTAAAATCAACAAAATACGCATATAATTTCTTCTTTTTGCTGAGAAATGAATCCCCAATACTCTTCAAAACAAAGATATGGTCGATCGTTGAGTAGCCTGCCCTAAAACCAGCCTGGTACTCTGTCAATAACTTATTTTTGCTGATCCATGAATTGAGGCGTGCCTGCAGTATAAGAGTAAAGGTTTTATAGCAAGCATTTAAGAAGGATATACCTCTATAGTTAGATAGTTCCAATAAACTTCCTTTTTCATGTATTGGAAAAATTATGGATGCTTTGAATTCATGCGGTATTGTTCCTGTTTCCAATACATTATTGAATATAAGCGTAAGCCTATCTATCATCTCCATTGTGCTATACTTATAGAATTAAGCTGGTATCCCATCCGAGCCAGCTGCTTTCCCATCCTTAAGATTACTCAACGCTTGTGTGACCTCTCGATGTGTTATAATCGCATCCAACACTTCATTATCAACACCAGGATGTGCGTAATGAAAGTTGAGTCTTTCTTGCAACGGATTCAGAAGGTTCCTGAAATGCGTGGCTAGAAGATTAGGGCTAAGGTTGTGATGAATTTTTAAGTTTTTCCCATTTAACTTCTTAACCAGGCTCCAAAATTCTTTCGCATTTCGGCAGTGGGCTAATCGCTTTAATTCTCCTTCAAAATATACAACTTTCTTTCGTGTACACAGAGCTTTGTATTCTCTGTTGGCTTGCAAATAAAGGTTTGTGAAAAAACCATCGTTTGAACAACGATATGCTTTGAGCCAAGCAAACGATAAGTTCCTAGCTTTTTTACATTCCGTATCAAACCATGGAGTGTTGTTATCTTTCTTATTCTGTTGGGCAGTAGAGATCGGGTAAGATGTTTTAATAATTTCTCCTAACTGAGTTAAGTTGCTTATCTGTTGTTCACGAAGTAATATGTCCAGCTTCTCCTGATACTGAGCCGTCTTAATCGGATTCCACTTTAGTTTGGGCAATCATATTACTGCTTTCATCTTGTTCTACCGCTGTCAATCCAAAAGAACTATTATAGGCATATGGTCTGAATACGGTACATTTTCCACTTGAAATTTAACTATATAGTTATTCCACTTACCACCAGCGAGACAATAATCAATCAACGAACTTCCTTGCTTGCTTATAATAGTGAATTCACCTTCCATATCTGCCGAAGTAGTTCCGTTTATAGTTCTCAATCCATAAGAATTAATAAAGTCTATTAACTTCACTCCTTTTGTATTAATAACATTATCTTTTGACTTTCCTTGAATTCCAGCTTCTAAATTTTCGTTTCCAGGCTCATTTCCCATTCTCGCGTTCAAGTCGCCTATTACCATTATATTATTGTTTTTCTCTTGTGCCATAAATTCTTCCAATGTTTCAAAATCTCTGTCCCAATTATTACAATTAATGTAGGCTGGGAGTAGGCGAAAAGTTTCATTATTAAATTTGAGATTTAGAAATGTTACTCGCTCCACTACACGAAATTCACTGCTGATATTTTTTAAATTCTTTTTATATCCAAAAAGCATCCTCCGCTGGCTCTTCCCCTTGACTGTGTTCTAATAGCTGGAATCCATTTGAATACAAAACTTGAAAATTTATTTTCAAAATTGGTTAGGCTGTTTTCTTGCAAGAAGGTTTTATATAGAAATACAAATTCAAATTGGTTTATAAATTTATAAAATTCTACAAAAACACTTTTATTTCTTAATCCTGCTATATTATACGAAAGGATTTTATACTTTAAAAATTTAAGACTATTTATATTAGAAACATAATTACTTAAAGAGATCGAATTATGGCAGACGGCATTACAATTAAAAACTACTCGTGTGAATATTTTCGAAAGTTTGAGAGCTACTGCTGCTTCCCGCTGCTGTGTTACCACCTTTAGTACTTCTTGTATTCAGCACTGACAGATCTTTTATGTCATCCCCCAATGCTTGCTTAATCAATAGCAAACCATCTTCATGATCAGACGTCAGTTTTCCAGATCTATCAAAATAAATTTTTTTGCCATTAAATTGAAGAGTTTCACCTCGTAATTGCAATTTTATGTTCTTGTCTCTGGCAATTAGATCGTTTTCAGCTTATTTATTTGTTTTCTGCGTTCTCTCGATGCTGTTGGGAAATCCTTATGGATAGAAGTACCAGTGTTACGCAATTTGGATTTAGCTTGAAGCACCCTCACTACATCGTCATGGACATCCATTTCTACAATTACACTCGCAGCTTTATTCCCAGAGCTTATTTGCCGTGCTGCAGTTATTTTTGAGCTGTCATTTGTTTGTAGGAGCTCTAAACAAATTGCTTTAGCTTTCGCTATCGTACAATCAGGGTTATTTGCCGGTTGCAAATGTACAATCAGATTTTTTTCAAGAAACTCAACTTGTTTTTCAAGCAAGGCACATCGCGTCCCCATCTGATTAAGCTGAGTTTTTAATTGTTCATTGCATTGCTTCAAAGTTGATATTTCGGCACTTACTCCTTCCATATCGGATTTAGTCGCTATATCCTTCAGTCTTTCATCCAATAAATCACCCATAGAATGTTGGAATATTTTTTTAATTCCGCCACCGTCAAGCTGCCAACAGGTGTATTGCTTTCATGCTCAGCTGATGGGGATTTTGGTGACAATTGTATGTGCGGTCTTTTAGGAGGGTTAGATTTATTGTTGCTATGTAATGCCGAGCCACTGTTGAACATCTTTTGGACTTTTTTTTTTATAACTTTGAAGGCAAACTCACCCCAATTTTTTACTTTTGAAGTTACACTTTTAATTTAAGTTTTATTTTCTTTTAGAATTGTTTTTTTGACGTTTGTTTTACTAGTTTTTTTTAATTAATTTAATGGAGCTATAATTTCATTGACTTTACTTTTTGGACCAGAGTTGCCAATTTCATGATTCTGACTAGGTTTATTTAATGTAAAAAAACTAGGAAAAAAAAGATTAAAAAACTTTCCATGGAAAGGAAAACACGTCCACTTCAGTTTCGTAATAAATCGATTCTATTTTTACATTATTTACTTTGTATACCATTAGAGGTCATAAGTGACAAATTCTATGTTTTTATTTACATTTTGGAATATTGACATTTGTTTTGTGGATTGTATTTAAATCTACGCATTGTTCGTTTTGATAATTTAAGTTTAACAGTTCTAATTTACATATTTAAAATAATCATTGTACATTTGTACAAAATTGTTACATACAATATTTCGGTTACATTTGATTTGAATATAAATTTGGTAATAAAAGTGTTTTGGCGGTGGCAATGCCATGCCGTCTGCCAGATTAACTATGTGTTTTCAAATTTTTCAAAGAAAATGTTTGCTATTTAACAAAATGTAAATGAACGGTGCGGGTGCATAACTTCACAGGTCATAACGTCACATGGGTCATAATTTCACCTATAGTGGGTTATAATTTCACTTTTTTCGGGTGAAGTTATGTCCCACCTTAGGTGAGCAACAATTTCACCTGAAATTTGTGTGAAATTATTTCCCACCTACATTGTAAAAAATCTTTAGAAATCCAATCAGTCAAAAGCCAACAAAAATTATAAATTGTAATCACGAAACTCAAACAAATTTCTGTCCACAAATTGGAACAAATGAACATATAGCTCTTCAGTTTTATGGATAAACCTATGATAGAAATATTGATATTTGAAGCTGTTTTTTCGTAGTATACACAGTTTGAACTTGAAAATGTGTTCAAATATAGTGTAGCTTTCATAAATCAATTATTGAAACTACGAACTTCGACATCATAAGTAGTAAAGCGACCGAAAAAAAAATTGCGCAATTTTTTTTTCGGTCGCTTTAGTACTTAACGCCAACAACGCTTGTTTATTCACACTATTTCTATATAATATAATTTACTAAAACGAGAGATCTGTTTTTGAAAATATATGATGTCGAAGTTCGTAGTTTCAATAATTGATTTATGAAAGCTACACTATATTTGAACACATTTTCAAATTCAAACTGTGTATACTACGAAAAAACAGCTTCAAATATCAATATTTCTATCATAGGTTTATCCATTTTTGTACGTCTTGGCAAGCCATAAAACTTAAGAGCTATATGTTCATTTGTTCCAATTTGTGGACAGAAATTTGTTTGAGTTTCGTCCATTTTCATTTATGACGGACTTTGAAGCTGCAATGAGAAATGGTCTTAAAAAAGTGAAATTATGTCCCACCTTGTGTGGGAAATAACTTCACACAGAAGTGAAATTCTGGACCACAAAAAAGTGAAGCTAATTCCCACCTAAGGTGGGACATAACTTCACCCGAAAAAAGTGAAATTATAACCCACTAGAGGTGAAATTATGACCCATGTGAAGTTATGACCTGTGAAGTTATGCACCCGCACCAAATGAACAATCGCAAAAATTATATAAAGTTGTAAATAGGGCTTTCAGTTTAGCTAAAACAAAAATAAATTACTTAATAGATAAAACATAATTTTTTTGGCAAAAGAATTAACAGCTTTTAGTTTGGCAAAAAACAAAATTGAAGTTGAGTAAAAAATTGATTCAAGATTACAAAAATGAAGGGCTTTTAGTTTGGCTTAAACAAAAATGAAGGGTATTTGAACCCATTAGAAGTTAAGCGTTATTTAAAGACTTTTAGTTTAGTTAAAACAAAATTTCAATTATTCAAAATAATAATATAGTAATTAATAATATACAACAAAAATATATGATAGTAATTACAAAAACTTGATACATAATTGTACCGTTCTTAAGTTAAGTATTAAGAAAATTCTGTTATAATCATTTCTCTGTAACAGATTGATTTTTCAAGATAATTATATAGATTTTTACAATTTTCACCATTTAAAATTGTCAAAGTTTGCTAGTTATTTATGAGATCTTCAAATCGGAGTAAATGACTCTGTTGATTGAAGATGACATTTTTTGTAAATTTTCATTCCGCTGGCAGATGTCGACAGCCTGTAATAACCCGTAGAGTTGTTCTTTTAGTAGGATTAAATTAGTATATTGGAAATTTAGCTCAATTCCACACTTCGTTGCCCATTGTCTCCATTCTCCTATCCACTCCACTTTGTTATCCATAATGTACTTTGCTATTGACAATTGAATTCTATTTGGTCTATATGCCAGTACTTTCAAAATGTAGTCAAAATGGAGAGTATGAATAAAAAGAGCAGGAAGGCCGGTTTCTAGTTGTAGCACATAGTTTGGAAGATTGGATGGTAAGTAGAAAAGTCGTTTGAGAAAGTAACGTTGAAGTTTTTCTACTTCTTCGTGTGACTGATATCCCCATGTTTAACAGCCGTAGCACATAACAGAGCGCATAACAGCGTCAAATACCTTGTACTTAGCTGAGGTTGGTACATCTTTGCTGTTCATAACATCTTTCCATGACGCGTTAATCATACTTTTTGATGCAATCAGTTTTTTTTTTTTCAAGATGTGGAGTTAACTTCATATTAGGTTTTAAAAGTAGTCCAAGGTATTTGTATTCTGTCACTATTTCAATGACCTCACCATTAAAGAACCACTTTTCATTCGATTTAAGTTTTGATTGTGTATTTCTTACTATCATTACTTTTGATTTTTCCAGATTAACCGTTAATTTCCAGACTCTACAAAAATCAACTAGCTTATTTATCATAAGTTGTAAGCTTTGGGGCGATTCTGCTAAAAGCACAATGTCATCTGCGTACATGAGTACCTTAACGTTTAGACCTGCAAAACTTATTCCAGCGGGTAGATACGTTGAAATATCATCAATGAAAATGGCAAAGAGAACTGCACTTAAAAGACCACCTTGTTTGACACCAGATGTAGTTTCAAACCATTCAGACATACCTATCCCATCCCAAACCGCTGAGCGAGTGTTTTTGTACATATTTTTCAGGACCAAAATAAATTTCGTCGACAATCCCTTTTGTGACAGTTTGTAAAACAATGCTTGTCGGTCTATCGAATCGAAAGCAGCTTTAAAGTCCACGAAAAATATGTACAAACTTCTTTTTTGTCGAAGGAAATACTGTGCAATTGAGTTTAAGGTGAAAATGTTGTCAACTGTGGAGTAGCCTTTACGAAAACCAGATTGGAATTCACTAGGCACATCATTATTTGCTAACCAAATGTTGATGCGACTAAGGAGTACAGATGCAAAAAGCTTCGCAATAGAATTCATAAACGATATTCTTCTGTAATTGTTTGCAAGGTTAACATCGCCCTTTTTAAAAATTGGATAGACCAGAGAATCTTGAAAGGCTTGTGGAACCATTCCGGTATTGAAAATATTATTAAAAAGGTGAAGAATTTCATACAAAATATCAGTTGGCGCGTTTTTGTAAAACTCATTGCTTATTCTATCTGGGCCAGGAGCTTTGTTATTCGCTGCATAATGCAATGCAGTTTGGATTTCTATTATTGAAATTTGACAATCGAGAGTTTGGTTCAAAATTAAAGGTTCCGCAAAAGAAAAATGATTGGAAATTGGATCAGGATTGAGTAAATTTTTGAAATAATCAGCTAGGGATGTTGGAAATGGAAAAATATATCGATATATATCGTATCGATATATATCAAAAAAAATATCAAGTATCGATATATCGAATCAGAAAAATATCGATATATTTTAAATAATGAAATGTGCGACCTTAAAAACGAGAAAAAAATAATAAAAAAAAGTAGTAAGAAAAACAAACAAAAAATTAATTTTTTTTCTGTATTTTTATTAATTAAACCAATATTTTTCAACCCCAGTGCCCAGTGATCAATGAACGTTGCATGAATTTTATGGGTTGTTCCTGTAAAACAAAACTAACAGCGTCAGGTATAGAAAAGAGTTTTCCAACTATGAGAAATGTATGCAAGGTATATTAGTTACATTATAGAGGAAAAGGCCCGTAAAATTCATATACCTATTCATTGACCACTTAGGTTACAAATCCTTTTCATTTGTGTTCGATATCTTGGTTTATTACTGTACACTGTGAAATTATCAAAACTCACAAAATGATTTGCTAAGTGGTCAATGAAAGGTTGCACACATTTTATGGATATTTTCCTGTCTAAGATAATATAGTGAAAGGTGTGGAAAAGTTTTTTTGCAATAAATTTGGTATGTTTGCAGGTTAGTTTCTAGTAACCGAAAAAAGTATCGTTTCTTATACCTTTTCGATACATGAATATTTATATCGATATATCGATATATCGGTGAAAAAAATATCGTCGATATATATCGATATATCGAACGAAATATATCGATATTTTTTTATATCGATATATTTTTGACATCCCTATAATCAGCTAGACAACTTGCTCTCAAGTTTGATCCGCAAATAAGCTTATATCCTTTCAATTCTTTGATATTATTCCAGAAACTTTTACTATAGCCGCGTTTTATTGGGAATTTTCTATATTCAGTTATGTTCATTTAGAATAAAACGATTTTTTGGTTTATATTCATTTAGCACGTCACTTTCAATTTTCACTTTCAAAGTTGGTACCCTTTGCACTTGTTCTAAGGATAAGAACCATTAAAAATTTGCATTCAGAAGGATATAAATGCATACCTTTTATTTTCCATTTCTATTTTTCTCTATTTAATTCTCGATTCTCAATTTATTTGCCGCATTTCAACTTTTTACTTTCGATGTAAACAAAACAAATGTCACTTTAATTTTTTTTCGCAATGGCTGTGTTCAATTAGATTCATTTTGTGACTCAAGTTTTTGGTTGCCTTGGTTCTGATGTTCTTATGTGTTCTGTCTGATGTTCTTTTTTTCTGACCGATTGCGAAACTTTCCTTGTGTGTGCGTGTGTGTGTGTGTTAGTAACTGCGTGTCTATTTATGTCCCCACCAAGTCACCATCTGACTCTTCTATTAGCTATTAGGTGTGTTTCTTTACTGAAAATTCGCACGAAATGCACCGAAATTCGGCAGAAAGTCAGTCTAATCCCGTTCCAATTTTTCGTAGCAGTGCACAAAAAAGAGAGTGCTCTCGAGAGAATAAAAAAATTTCCCCACCATGCGAATTTCCGCCACCAAAATTTCTGTGGACAGAAATCGTGCACAGCCAAAACAAATACCACAACTGTCAAACAGACGTTTTTCCAAGCGTTGCGTTGCTGCGAATGTTTTGTTCAAGGCGTTTCTTTACTTTTAAGACAAATAAGCTCTTTCAGAGAGTTTCTGAAAAAATTTTACAACCATTCCTTAAAAAAAAAATTTCTGTGCACAAAAAGTAAAGAAACAGACTTATTCAATCTGTTGTCGAAAATCAGAAAATATGAACGAACACAACCCAAAGACTGCCAACCTCTGGGTGCCAAAAAAGAAATTTAACCAACCATCCCTGTTGTGCAGTTAGCTAACTGCGATATTTATGTTCATTTAGGCTATTGACATAAGGAGTTGTTGTTTTTCCATGAGCGATGTTTTACTGAAATGAACATAACTTCACATAGAATTTCGATAAAACGCGCCTTATCTTTGATAATTGAAAGTTCATGTGCTACTAACTTATAATATTCCTGGCGTTTTGATCTGCACAAATCCTTGTAAGCTTTATTTGCAGCAATATACTGTTTGGACTTTGGAGGTTGTTTCATTTAAATTTTTTTGTTTTCTGTTTCCTTTAATAATTCGAAGGAATTATTTCTTGCATCCAAACAGTCTTTATCAAACCATTTTTGTTTAAAGTTGACAATTTTTTTGTTGTTTCTTATATTTGTGGCAGCTTTTATACATTTACAAAGAGAGTCTAGTCTTGTATCGGGGAATAAAGAAGTATCTGTCAGTTTCTGAAGTTCATTCAAAATTTTTATTTGGTAGTTCTCTTTTTGACTTTCTTTCCAAATAATTTTGGGAGGTAAGGTGATTTCTGAATAATTTAAGTTTGTGGTTTTATTTAGTCTAAATTGGACAACCAAGGGCATGTGATCAGAAAAAATCTGTGAGTCAACTTTAAAAGACAAAATACGATTCCTCCATTCCGCCGATGCAGCACAAAGATCAATCACTGATTTTCCCGCTCCCCCTATAAAAGTAAACTCTCCATTGCTATCATGATTGGAGCAACCGTTAAGGATGAACAGATCATGATTTTGGCATAAATCTAAAAATTTTATGTGATTATATTGCGTCTATTATTTATGTATGTATTGTTTTATCCCGTTCCCCATGAAATTTCGCCTTTTGACGAGTGCCCATGAGTCTAAAGGTGAAGGAAAAGGAACATTTTGACCTAATAGAGTTCCTAGAGTCTCATGCACAGGGCCAGGTAATTTTTTTTTTGTGGTTTTTTAACTTCCGCAAGTCCTTGCCATGGAGAACTCCTGCCTTTTTGGCGTTAAGGTCTTCAAGGCCGTATAAATTATTCCCTACTAGCCTACATACTCTCGTCTTGATGAATTTTGGACTAAGCTTGGCACAAAATTTCTTCGATGCGTCACTCTGCACAAAGTTCCGTCGAAAGGCTATGTCACCAACTCCGAATTAGACATTTTTACTTCGCAGATTATAGTTGTTTTCATAGCGAGAATAGGCGTCTGCGAGGAAAGCCTTATTCATTTTCGCCGATTTGGAAAGATGTTCGATTTCCGAACTGTTTAGTACATTCAATCTATGCAGAAGCCTGTAGTCCGTCCCATGCTCCATACAACTCTGTCCAAAGAGTGCTTCGTAAGGCGACAGGTGGATAGCAGAATGAACAGTGGTGCGCAAGGCACTAGCGATGGAGGGTAGCTGACAGTCCCAGTTCCTTTGGTCGTGGTCGATATATCCCCTGATGGCCGCGAGAATAGACCGGTTCACTCGTTCGCTGGCATTCGCCTGCGGGGAATAAACGGCCGTCCGGACATACGTAATTCCGTACGTTGACATGCTTTTCTCGAGCTCACGACTGATGAATTGCTTCCCATTGTCCGAAAGGATCGTTTCAGGAACCCCAAAACCCAGAACACCAGTCCAGTGCAACAATAATGTGCGTGTTTCCATCTCACGAGCGTGGATAAGGTCCCAAGAAATCGATGTAAAGCATCTGAAATGGTCTATCGGCTACGAACGCTTTACCCATATGGGGTCTAAGAGTGGCATTTGGAGCTTTCGAAGCCTTCCAAATTCGCACTTCTCCAAGAAAACTTTAACCTGTGCTGCCATGTTAGGCCAGCAGAATCTTTACTGCAGTCGGTATAGGGTTTTCGCGATCCCACTACGCGAAGCCCTTGATGAGCCAGAGAAATTAAGCGGTCGATTAGCGGTTCCGGAACCCAAAGCTACCAAACTAGGTCGTCCTCTACGGGATTTCCTGTGCAATGTTTGACCTTCTTTTACACGAACTGGTTCGAGACTTGAAGGTCAGGTAGCTGGTCTTTTAGTTCTTCGATTTTTTTGATGAGCTTAAGGTATTCCGAAGATTTAAAACTTGGGTCCTCTAGGTCGATACGTAAGACATCGGAAGAATCGTTCAATCTCGAAACATCACAATCCAGAGCATCCACCTCATGCACCCGTGAAAGTTCATCTGGCACAACGTTCAGGGAGCCCTTGCGATGCTCGATGGAGAAATCGAATCGGAGCTTTAAGCTCCATCTCGGCAAACGTCCGCTCAAATCCTTCTGTCCCATCAACCACTACAAACTGGCATGATCTGTCACTATCCGGAAATGATGTCCCTCGACAAACGCTCAGAATTTTTGATCTCCCATGACTGCAGCAATGCACTCACGCTCGGTCACACTATAATTCCGCTGGGCCGTGTTCAATTTCTGGGAGTGAAAGTAGATGAGTCGCCAGTTCCCAATCTCGTCCAGTTGGCTTAGCACGCAGCCAACTCCAGTGTCTGATGCGTCGCACTGAATGATGAACTCTTTGTTGAAGTCCGGGTGAAATAGCACGGGTTGCGAAGTCAGAGCAGTCTTTAATTGGTTGAATGCGTCAGTTGTTGCATCGTTGAACTCAAACTTCCTGCCCTTTTTCAAGGTATCGGTTATCGGCGTAGTTAACGACGAGAAATCCTTTACGAAGCGACGTGACCAGCTAGTCCAAGAAAACGTCTGACTTGTTTCACCGTAGTCGGGACAGGAAATTCTGAGATGGCTGCTACTTTCGCTGGGTCCGTCTTGAGATATCCATCTCCAACAATATAGCCAAGGTATTTCAGCTCCTTGAAGCAAAACTTAGACTTCTGGACATTCATGTTCAATCCGGCTTCCTTCAGCCGTTCGGCCAAAACCCTTAACAGTTCGAAGTGCTCATCGAGTGTGCTCGTAACCACCAGCAGATCATCCAAGTACGGAAAGATTTTCTCTCTCAGCTGATGCGGTACCACTTTGTCCATGAGCCTGACCATGCGCTAGGGCGCATTACAGAGGCCAAAGGGCATCATCGTAAACTGCAACAGGGGCATGCTGGGCACCGTAAACGCAGTCTTTTCCCTGCATTCCTTCTCCAGTGGGATCTGCCAGAAAGCATCCTTAAGATCCGCGCTAGATATGAACCGCGTATCCTGCTGCCGTGACAGCAATCCCCCTATATGAGAGATCGGATATGCATCCTTCTTGGTTTTGGCGTTAATCTTCCTGTAGTCTAAGCACATGCTATTTTTACCGGGCTTGCGGACTTAAACTACAGGGGAACTCCACGCACTTGTGCTTTCTTTGATCACACCTAGTTTGAGCATACGCTCCAATTCCTCATACATGAGTTTCTGCACAGCTGGAGAAACCGGGTAATGACGTTGTTTTATGGGCTCTGCATTCCCCGTGTCGATGGTATGTACCTCCATACTTGTTTTTCCTAAGCCTTGTACGGCAGAGGATGGAAGCAAACTGATAGCATCTTTTAACCGTCGTGATAGATCTACCGTCAGCTCGTGAGCCTTCGGATCCACAGGATGAGGAGCGATTTCGAACTCCTTCCAAAAGTCGATTCCGAGGTACAGTCTTTGCTGCAATGATGGCACCAAATATAGGGGAATTGTTTTCGTCGTCCCTTTATAACTGACCTCTGCATAGAATTTGCCTAATATGCTCTGATGCTTTCCGTCCGCAGTTTTGACCTCAGAAGAGAGTCTGGCATAGTTCTGACCGTGTCGGCGAAGAAACTCGTAGCCATCGAAACCCAACTGATGCTAGCACCGCTAACTGAGAGACCAGATATAGGCTCTCCGAAGATCTGTACCGTTGCATACGGTTGAGGGTAATCTGTGTTGCACAGAGTGGTAGCCTCAATAGCTTAGTGTGTGGACTTTTTCTCTGCGAACTTCTTCCTCAGCTTCTCCATCTTCTCCGAGACTACTGTTGTTTGGGCACCAAAAATCCGTTTCCTGGCTTCATAATAATTTTGGAGGTGTTCATGCAATGGAATGATGGTTCTAAGGGTGCGTGACGACTCTGGTTCTGTTTCGCTGGTCTGTTGAGGACGCGAGAGAATTCTAAGGGATGGACTGGGTGTGGTGGCTGGAACTGGTAGAGGGTCTGGGAAGTTAAGGATTGGGTCGGTGGGGAAGCTACTGGGGTAGAAAGAGGAATGTAAGTTTATTAGGGCTCCGGGGTCTTCTCCAGAGAGCAATTTCCCCGAGGCTTCAAACTGCTCTTCGTCTCGTTTCCCGCACATCGAGGACACTGTGGAGAGGTGGTATTTTCCCAGCCACACCTAAAACAGAAAAGAGACCGCTGAGGATTGGGACATTGGAACGAATGGCCTCGGCCCTGGCAATTTCAGCACGTGTAGTTGCGAGTGTCTCTTTCGCTCTTAGGTTGGAGTGCCTCATCGCCGGAATGACGGGATTCGTCTTCTTTTCTTTGTTCTGCAGAAAGCTCCGACACGGCACTACGACGGGGTGGTGGCAAAGGTGCAAGTAGCTGTTTCGGTACTATGCCTTCCCGATCGTTAAGATACTTTTCCACCTTGCGACAAACGTGGACTATGTTCGCCAGCGAATTGGTGTCGAAGGTGATCAGCAACTTACCCATCTGCTGCTTCACGTTATTTTTGACAACGTCGACGATCTCCCTATCTGTTTTTGGTACTCTTAGCCTGCCGTTGAGTTCTTGAATGGCAGTGTAGAAGTCGTCAAACGCCTCGTTCGATCCCTGGTGCCGATCATAAAGTTTTCGCGAAAGCTCCGAATCCGTTTCCAGACTCCTGAAGGGAGCATCTTTCAGGGTCAACCAAGGGGCGGTGGGGTTGAGTTTGAGGAATCACCAAAACCAGGTTTCCACGGGGCCCTCGATAAAATGGTGGATATTAATGACCACGTCATCCCAAGTTGCACCATAACCGGCTCTCATCCACCGACATATTTTTGTTATTGAATTTCAGACCCCACTTATGGAATTAAGCTTTAAGTTTAAGTTTAGTTTATTTTCTTTTTTTCGATGATATATGTAAGTACAATTTTTACAATAACTAAATTAACAAAAATAATAGATACATTAAAATAAACATTTGAAATGAAAGAAAACATTAAGCTGTTGTCTTAAGACAAGTGACGAAAGTATCGCGCAGAAAAATTTATCATAAAAGTAACAAGATTCTTTTACATAATTATTTAAAATGTGTTGTGGGGTAGTTAAATGCAGACATTATAATAAATAAAAATAAAGAAATAAAAATAAAAGTGAGAGAGAAAAGAAAAAAAGAAATAATTAAATAACAAATAGGAAAAAGTTAAAATAATTTACATAAAGTGCAAAAAACAAAATTGATTGTATGAGATGACAAACATTTAAACTAAAACTCTAATTAAGCCATAAATTTCATCAAAATCAAAGTTAAACAGCCATTCTTTAACTTTCACACTGAAAGAGAACAACGAGCCAATTGAACGAATATTTGAGGGTAACATATTACAGAGTCTAGGTGCTATTGATGAATAAAAATGAAAAAAGTGCCGAGAATTATGTGTTGGAATAATCGCAAGATTTCTTTCACTACTGCGCAAAGCATAAACAGATGTATGACGTGATCCACTCCTTAAAAAGAAAATTTTTAAGACCTTATAATAGTAGAGATGTTTTAAGGGGAGTATACCGGAGCTAGTGAACAACGGGAAGCTATGATCTAGCCTCCTTTTCTTCCAAATTGATCTTAATACACGCTTTTGGGTTACGATCAAGGGTTGAAGGTAGTTTTTGTACGTACCACCCCAGCAAACTATACCGTATTGTAGTTTAGATTGAACTAAACCATAATAGAGAGTTTCTAAGAGCTTTTGGCAACAGAGTTTTCTTAAGTGAAAAAATATATATGATGTGGAAAGTAGATATTTCTTTAGGGTGGTAGTATGTGGATTCCAATTCATTTTACTATCGATTGTTAGGCCAAGGTATTTAAATACTGATACTTTTTCAATTAAGAAACATTTTGAGGAACAATCAATGTTTGAGACATCATAACCAGAATTGATAAAACTATTACACGTAGTACTAACAAAAGATGAGTTTTTACAGCAAGAGCTATGCATAATGAGGTCAGGAAGGTTGGATTCGAAAGAGAGTAGATTGAAAAACATTACCTTTGCTTTATCACTCAAAACAAGTTTATGTGTAGCAAACCAATGTCTTAGCAGATCCAAATCATGATTTATGTCAGCAATAAGATCGAATAGTGAAGAGCTCGAATATACGCATGCTATATCATCAGCAAAACCGGTTTTAGTGCCTCTTAACTTCAAGCTAAAAATAGAATTTATATAAATAAGGAACAGAATAGGGCCAACGACTGATCCTTGAGGAACACCTATATTAATAATGCGGCTTTCACTTAAGTTTTTACCTATTCTTAGCTTTTGCTTTCTATTCTGAAGAAAAGAAGAAAAAGAGTCCAGAGTGAAACTCCTGAAACCAGCTTTATTTAATTTAGAAAGTAAAATCTTATGGTCGACCGTATCAAAGGCGTTAGTAATGTCTATAAAAAGAGCAGCTGTGTACTTTTTCTTGTCCATACTTTCATAAACAGAGGTGCAAAAGGTAAGCAACGCATCCTCAGTTGACATTTTGGCTCTGAACCCGTACTGATTTGAGCTAAAAAATGAGTTGTTGTCGAGATTTTTCATAACTTTTTCAAAAATTTTTGAGAAAACTGATAAGAGGGAGATAGGTCGATAGTTTGAGATACAATTTCTGTCACCTTTCTTAAAAACCGGAATAACTTCAGCCATTTTCAAACAATCAGGGAAAATACCATGATAAACACTATCATTAAAAAGATGAGTTAATATATCAACGACATTGAAACTAACCTTTTTCGTAAAATTATTTGAAAAACTATTGTATGTACAAGAATCTGAGTTGTTCAGAGCGTTAATGGTTTTTAAAACTTCAAAGGAAGATATAGGCTCAAAATAAAAACTATTACATTGGTATAAATCACGGAAGCAACTATCAGTACAATGATATGAGGATTGATTGAAACCCGCATCACTAAGTGTTTTTGATGGTATATCAGTGAAATAATCATTGAAAGCCTTTGACAGTTCAGAATGGATGGTAATAATCGAATTTCCGACTATCAAAGAATGAGGAACATCAAAAGAAGATTTTCTGTTGAACATTTCATTGACCAAGCCCCATTCTTTTCTCGAATTCCCTTTGGCAACATGGAACTTATTCATATAATAGTTTTCTTTACAAATAGGAACTTCAAGGCTAATCTCTTTACACAAACGGTCATAATTGTTACGCAGATGAATGTTTTTAGGATGCTTGTTGCATTTAACTCTTAAACTATTCTTTTTATCAATTTTATTTAGTAAGAAGCTGGACATCCATGGTTTAAGTTTTGTGAGCTTCTTTTTTCTGTTTTGAATTACTTCAGAGCTTTGACTAACATAACCCTGCAATGTATTAATGAACATTTCAAAGGCAACTGAAGGATCAGGCTCAGTAAGGACTCCATTCCAACTCTCGAAAAGCAATGATGTATTCAGGCTTTCAAAGGAGACAGTATGACTGACTGTATGATTACCAGTCATTTGATCAACTGATCTAATTTTTAAATTGTCTTTAAAATTTAAAAGTAGACAGGTCCTGCAATGATCCGTAATCTTCAAATCATGAAGACTGCTTGTTAGATTAAAATTGGCTTTGAGGTCAAGTCTAGCAAAGATATGATCAATGCACGATTTAGATGTAAGGGTAATACGCGTTGGCTCATTTATGCAAGATTCAAGACCATTAAAGATAGGTAATTATCTACAGTTAAAGATTCAGTTAAGATGTCAATATTAATGTCACCCAAAATAAAAAGATTTTTAACGTTGGTATTATTCAAAAGAGAGGAAAGCTCAGTAATGAAAACATCTTCACTAACATGTTGAAATCTATAAAAGCAAATAAAAACTAATTTAGCAGAGTTAATAGTGAAAGAAAGCTTAACCATATCAGAACCAATAAGATCTATTGTGTTATACTCTCAGTTTAAACCTTCTTTAATAAATACAGCAGTACCACCAGACGCATAAGTATTATTACACTTTGCATTAAAAACATAACCAGCAATATTGAAGAAGCTCTTTTCATGTTCATATATCCAAATTTCAGTTAGAAAGATAATATCAGGCTTATTAACAAATGATTCAAAGTGAGCCAAAAACAAATCAAAATTTTTTCTCATACTTCTAATATTTAGATGGATGACAAAGAGGCTATTTGCAAACGCATTTAAATGAAATACACTTTTCAACATTTCTCTATCAAAAAAACAAAAAGGAGTAACTAATGAAACATCGTAAAAATTTGTTGATAGACTTTTAGCCATGGTGAAATTATTTTATCCAGATCTTCAAGAGAAGATATGCGCAAAGTAGTTTCTCCTTCTTGTTTTTTCATTAAAACTACTCCATTTCTGATCCAAAGATATAAATATTTCTTTTCTGATTTTAATTGTCTAGCCCTATTGAATAATAGCCTATTAAATGATGTAAGGCTTTCATTAATAAAAATCGGTTTATTTCCAAATTCATCGCCAAAAATATTTGTGGATAAGTACTTCTTTCGTTGTAAAGAGAAAAGATTTTGTTTACATTCCACAGACTTGAATTTAACGCATACGATGTCATTGAGTTTCTTTTGTTTGGTTAGAGAGCCACTATTGTTTTTTCGAATTGACTTTATATAGCAATGATCAATGTCATTAGCAGTGATCTTCGCACCAAAACCTTCCGCAAGAAGCTTCACTGTCGAGGTTAATGCACTTTCACTCCGCACATTCGGTAAACCAACAATGTCAACGCAATTGCTAAAATTTTTTTGCTGTAAATCATTAACTCTGTTGGAAAGGTTGTTTACTTTGGACACCAAACTGCTGTTTTCCTCTTGAAGCTTACTTATTAAAGACAATGCATTGGTGTTCATCTCTCTCAGAGAAATTATTTCATTATTCAAAGAAATAATCTCTTTATAGATCACTTCAAGCGTTATTTTTTGCGAGTGAATGTTGTTTTTGGTTAGAGGTGGCGAAGAAAGAGGTTTAGAAGTTGGGTGAAGAGTAGACGGCGAATGATGAAATGAACTGTTGTGATGAGAAATTGATGATTGTGTAGTTATTTGACTGATTAAAGGTGTAGGATGATGATGTTTGAAGGTAATGTTGGGATAGGAGCTGACGGAGTTGATTTTGATGTTGATATTAGTGTGTTTGATGGTAGAGATGTTGAAGATAAAGATGATGTTGGTGAATGAGAGACTGATGCGGAAGAGGGTGTAAATGTAGTGGCAACTTTTTTGGGTGGGTTGAGAGATAAAGGTTCTTCTTGCAAAAACTGTTTGTTAAGATCAGATTGAAGGTCGGAAATAGACAACAGTGTATTATTATGAGCTTGTGGTGGCGAGTAGCGAAGAGAGTCTCTTCTGTTTTTGTTACACTTTGAGCAGACAAATGGAATTTTATTTTTGCTCATGTAATCTCTATCACTGGGTTTCAATTTAACACAGTTTAAGTGAAAGAATGTTTTACAATCACGAACTGAATTCTTGCATCCCGGCTGCCCACTTTCTGGTTACATAAGCAATACATAATAAAGTTAATGAGTACAAGACTTATCGTTGAAACTTAAATATTTGAAAACAATTTCTAAAGATTCTCGACATGAGTGTACCCCACAACGTCACGATGAGAATTCTGCACCCTATAGCCCGATATTGAAAGCCTTGGCACTGAGTCGGATTGCTGTACGGGGTCGCTCAATGTCAGGTTGTGCAGTTGACGGAGGAATTCATCAATGTTGGTGTGGTCATTAGCTGTAGTTCTTCGGGGCGGTGACGGGTAACTGGAAGGCGATTGATTCTGTGGCGGGGGAATGGGTAGTCGAAAGCCATTTGCATTTCGGTTTGGTGAACGCTCGAACGATCTGGGGGTCAATTCCCGATCTGTGAAGCTGTGAAGTGAAAAAAAAAATATCATTTCAGTTTTCATACAGTTTTTTCATTTTATCACTTCACGAAGCCACTCTAAGCGATTCCGGATCTAAAAAGTACTAAAACGTTCTAAATGATAAATTCTGACAGTTTTCTCTCATTTTCTCTCTCATATCAATTGGATTCCAATTGGATTTTTCATCGTTTGAGTTTTGCGGCCATTTTTCATAATTGAATTTTTCACCGACTCATAAGGCAATGAAAAGAAATTTATCATATGAAAAAAAATTGACATTTGAGGTTGGATTTTCACTAATCGAGAATCGAATTTTCGGTGAAGCTGTGATAAATGTTTTCACTTCACAGCTTCACAGATCGGGAATTGACCCCCTGGTCACCATATCCTGGCGAAGCGCGTTGTCCCGCTGAGGCATCGTTGGTTGAGCTTGGGCACGAGCTGTCTCAGGCGTTGGGGCCGACGCAAAGGTTTCCCGGATAATGCTCGAGCTCGTCCCGTAACGAAGCTCTAGTTAGTTCCATTTCATTTCCATTCTACTGGAATAGTTATAAGGAATCATTTTTCGCGTGCGTTCTTTTGAAAATAACTACGCGCAATAGTCATAGTTGATTATGCTCAGTTCGATTTCGACTACTGAAATAGTTATAAATGATCATTTGGCGCTGGTATTCTTTTGAAAATAACTACGCTATAGTCATATGTGATTATGTTATAGTGGATTTCGACTTCTAAAATTGTCATTTTCAGCGATGAAATTTTGAACAGAATGCAATGGTTAGAATTAACTATTATGTTGTTATTTGGCTAGTACTGTATCGGTTTATCATGTTCTGCATTCCATTACTATTTATAGTACCTTACCTACCTAACTATTTCTATAGTTGATGGATGTTTTCAATTTCTTAACCATTTTAAGAGTTGCTTTTAGCTATTTCCTAACTATTATAGTCTTATTTTATATCAGAAATAGTTATTCCGTAAAATTCGAAGAATATGATCAAATGACTATGATATTAGTTTTACGAAAATAACAATTTTTTTTTTCTGAGTGATATGAACTAGTGGTTTTTTTTATAGTTAACGCGCACATCAAGGGGTTATGACTACCCTTATAATGTTATAGAACACAGTGCGAGCATTTAGGAAAATAGGAGAGGATTTAGTAGGACACACCGATGCACGTTGCTTTTGAATCTTTGTGAATCGTAATGCAGGGGAAATACAGAGCCAGGTAAAGCATTCTTGGTGCGACTGAAATACGAATCTCTATACTTGACTGTACGCCCGAAGTTGGGCTCAAGGAAAAACTGATGAGCATTCCTAGCGAGGCGGGGGTTGCGGCTAAATTGTTTCAGGGGAGGAATGCAACTGGCTATTTCACTAGAGCACTGTTTGTGAAAAAAGCGATAAAAGAGAGTGAGACAGGTGACGTTTCGACGATGTTCAAGAGAATCAATCAATTCTACGATTGAACTATCACCTATCAATTTTAACGCTCTATTTTGTACCCTATCAAGCAGATGCAAAGATGTTTCAGCGGCACCTGACCAGATATGGGAGTTATACTCCAGTTTTGGGCGAATGAAGGCCTTATTAATTAAAGCCAGATCAGAAGGGGTGAAGAACTTCCTGCATCGTCTCAAGAAACCTAATAGTCCGGTCAATTTAGACATAAAAATAGTGGTCAAATAAGGAAAATTCCGACAGAGCCAAATCTTCGTAGACCTTAAGTTTACCACAAAGAATAAAGTGTCAAAAGTGCCAATCACAATCAGTCCCATGTGTGGTAAGGGACTTATTCGGGGTCAAAGGTCAAACTTTTAGGTTTTTAAATTTTTCTCGAAAACGGTAAGTTTTAACGAAAAGTAGTTTGAAGCAAAGTTGTAGATCTTTAAAATCTCTATAAAAATGGTACTTATGATTTTTTCTCTAAGACCCACTATTTCCCAGATATTGCGCTAGTAAGAATCACGTTCTACATAATATACACACATATGCCACGTATATACACATTTAGGTACTCAAGCAAGCAAAAATGCATTCTCGTTTCTCCTTTTGTGTATACATTATACTATTCTTAGAAAATATACTCTAAAAAGACCACCGGTCTCTTACCGAATCCCCTCTACTTGAGTAACATCTGCCTATTCTTTTGTCCGTATGGTATCGTTCACGTTCTTTTAGCGTTGAACGAGCAGTTCGAGTGACTATACGTATTTATTACAAGCGCTACTATTGCAGTTAATTAATTAATTTTGCTTTATTTGCAATAAACTTATTCATTCACTTATTCGCACTCTAGTATGAGGTGGACTTACTTTTGAAGTACTGGCCTGTTCTTCCTCACGTTGTCTTTTTGATGCAGAGATTGAAGTTTTCCGGGTGTATGAATTTCTGCAATCCACGTGAATTGTAACGGACTTTTGGCCTCTTAAATAATCAGCAAACTCATCACTTCTCGCGACACTTGCATCGATTAAAGTTGGCATTCCACGACTGACCACAACAGTTTCATCTTCAGTCAAAAGTTTATTGCAAATAAAGCAAAATTAATTAATTAACTACAATAGTAGACGCTTGTAATAAATACGTATAGTCACTCGAAATGCTCGTTCAACGCTAAAAGAAGCAGGTATACGTGAACGATACCATACCTACAAAAGAATATGCAGATGTTATTCAAAGCCAGATGTTATTAAAGTAGAGAGGATTCGGTAAGGTACCGGCGGTCTTTTTAGAGTATATTTTCTTAGAATATTATAATGTTTACATAAAAGGAAAACCGAGTAGGCATTTTCGCTTGCTTGAGTACCTAAATATGTATATACGTGGCATATGTGTGCATATTATGTAGAACGTGATTCTTACAAGCGCAATATCTGGGAAATAGTGGGTCTTAGATAAAAAAAGAAGCACTCCGGGAGTGCCGACAGAAGTGAAAACAGAATTGAATTTTCAGTAAATATTTTAATGTATACTGGAAAATCTTTTATAATAGGTATATGTAGATGTACATATAGAAGAACATCAATGAAACTTAAGAGTTTTCATTAACAATTTCATCTCTTCTATTATCATCTCTACAATCATCGTATTCTAATACTGAAATAATAATAAGGCTGCGGTCATTCGTCATTGTAAAATAGTATTCTTCTTTTAAAAATTGAAAAAGTGGTAAATTTGTAGCATCGGCGAAGTTGATGTTAAAATCACCACTCAAAATCATATGCAAATCATCAAATCTCTCCCCAATTTACCTTGAAGGTATATGCAAAAGCGTCTTCAGACTAAATAAATAAATTTTTATATAAAAACTGTCAAATTACAATTGAAGACGTATTCGGTGAATTATAAACGCTTACTGTTATAACTTGCTGCCCATTTTCAGAGTGGCAACAACAAACACACAAATCGCCGATATCAAAAACATTAGTACTTAACATACTAGTGTACCTCGTATGCAAATCCATATGATTTGAGCAAAATATGACAGTTGTATCAGATAACCTTTTACAAATAGCTACTCCTGCTGCTGGACGATCGTGCCTTCTGAAACTTGTTCTCTTCGTGAAGTTGTGGGGTACACTCGTGTCGAGAATCTTGTTTAATTAAAACTTAAACTTAATCCAAGAACTAGAATTATGTACTGCTTATGTGATCTAAAAGTTGGAAGCCGGGATCCTAGAATTCATCAGTATCAAAATTGCAAGACTTTCTTACATTTGAATTGTGTTAAATTGAAAACTACTGACAGAGATTATATGATAAAAAATAAAATACCATTTTTCTGTCCAAAGTGCAACAAGAAAAGAAGAGACTCTCTTCGTCACTCTCCAACACAACCTCAAATAACCTCACCTATTTTCCCTAAGTCTGGTAACGATGCATTTTATACATCGCTACATGCTGCCTTTGAGCTAGCTGACCACACGCCATCCAGTAGCAAGAACTAAAACACCTATACCAGAAGCACGAACCGGAACCAGGAAATGACCACCAAATGCTATCTAAGGCATAAGCCGGAACCAGGAATTACACGTCAGAGAATATCCGAGGCACCAACCGCATACCCCACCCCCAGGGTATGCTACACTAAATGAATAGCCGTGGAGAATATGGAACATATGTTCCTCCAGCAGTGTAGAGTACAACCTACACGACACACTGGCCAATGCACAGCACACACGATATGTTTAGTGTAGACTTCAGCAACAGAGTACATTGGGTGTGCTATGGATAAGCACAGCAGCGGTGGAGACATAGGCAATATAAAATAAATGATAGGAGGCAACAACAAAATGTATGGAAAAGCGCACGCCGGAGGAGTATAAATAGGGCGAGCTGAGCTAAAGGCCCCGGCCCATAGAACGCGGTGCGTGCGGTAGAAGCGGCGCGGCAACTGATGCGGTTGGTTTTGCCGCGCGCAACTGATAGGGGTGACCCATAGAATCCGTTGCGGTGTTTTGACAGATAAATTTAGTCAAAATGGGGGCGTTCAAGAATCGCATCCGGATAGCTTGTTGTTGTTGTTTTCGTGTGGGAAATCGAAAAAAATAAGTTATAATCGTCTAGCAATGATATTTTGAATGTTTTTCTGTTTTCAAAAGTCGAATTTTAATATTTCACAGCTGTTGTCTGTTGTCGATCGTTCAAAAAGGTATCTAGACACGGCTATCCAAGATAGGCTATCCGATAGGTTCTTGAACGCGCCCATTGTCATTCTTTCCATATAAGAGAAAACTTCAAATTGGTTGTGACTGCGCATGTCTCTCTTCTGTCACCGCGTGAGAGCCGCGGCAAAATAGAAGTTCGGCTACTCGGCGCGTGCGGCGCGTTGCTCGCGGTGCTTATGGGTCACCTCTCATAAGAACGTGTGTATTTAATCGAGCTGTCAGTTGAAAGCGGTGCCGCACGCACGCACCGCGTTCTATGGGCCGGGGCCTTAAGAAAATTCAGTCAGCCGGCACCAGCGCAATGGTGCACATCTCCTGGTAGCGTAAGTATTATTGGAAAAAAATATTATATTGCAAATAATATTTCGTGCCACACAGGGCCGTACCAAATACTTGTGATCAGTCAGACCTAAAAGTCTTGGCATTCGTTGCTGGCAAGGGCATTAAATAATACTTGTCATTAATAAACAACGTTCTTTTCAGCTGGCTGCTCGTTGCCCAGAGCAATTTGTCGAGATTGAATTTACTGTACTAAAACTAGTTTATTCCTTAGATCTGACGCCATAAGCAACCAAGAGCAATACAGCTCGGAGAACCATCCTATTGTTCCCGAGTACCTGAAGCCAGCATTACCGCAACCACCGCCGCCGAAATACCAGGAGCAGATTCAAAGTATCTTCACACAGGCCTAGAAGGGCACTTGTGATCGTTGCCGGAGGGCATATAAGAATACTCAAACCGTCACCGCTTGCTAGCTGAGGGTATAGCTGCGATCTTACCGCACGGGACCTTAGGGTGCCTGTGATCCTTGCCGGAGGGCATTTAAGAATACTCCACCGCTAACCCGTTGAGGGGAGGTCGTGATCTTACAGCACAGGGACAGTAAAGCGCCTGTGATCGCTGCCGGAGGGCATATAATAATACTTAACCGCTAACCCGTGAGGGAAAGTTGGGATCTCCACACAGGGCCGAAGGGCACTTGTGATCTTTGCCGGAGGGCATATAATAATACTCAACCGCTAACCCGTTGAGGGAAAGTTGGGATCTCCACACAGGGTCGAAAGGCGCTTGTGATCTTTGCCGGAGGGCATATAATAATACTCGAACGCTAACCCGCTGAGGGGTAGTTGTGATCTTACCGCACAGGGACAGTAAAGCACCTGTGATCGCTGCCGGAGGGCATATAATAATACTCGAACGCTAACCCGCTGAGGGGTAGTTGTGATCTTACCGCACAGGGACAGTAAAGCGCCTGTGATCGCTGCCGGAGGGCATATAATAATACTCGAACGCTAATCCCGCTCTCTCCTATAGGTACACCGCCGAATTAAGACCAGCCGCCATAGAGAAGCAACAACGACAGCAGCAGACGAGAGGACCTGATACCAAAGCTGTATTGTACCATCCTAACGAAGAAAGGCGCATAAGCGCGACCTAAATATGTAAATTGTATTATTGTATATTGTACCTTGCAATTATAAATAACAAAAAGACAAGTTTGCAATAATAAAGAGTTTCTGACCTTCTATGCGAAGTTTTAGTGGTTTCGTTCGCCGACCCTGGACAGCCGTGAGTCATACCTCGGCTGGGAAATAAAAATCACATCACAATTTGGCGCCCGAGCAGGGACAATAGGTCCATTCCCAAGAAACAGAAACTCTTTATCGAACTATAAACAGAAAACGAAAATAAACCAATCATGTGGGACACCGAAGAAAGCTTCGATGTTTACGCGAGCATCGGAGCAATTTACTTGCTCAGTAAGGAGGAGCTTAAAGCTCGAATGAGTCAACAAGGACTCGATACCGAAGGGACGACAGCCGTTCTTCGAACTAGATTCAGCGCTCATATTAAAGGGGCCAGAATGAGGAAGTCGATGCAAAGTCTTTGTGAAGACTTGGCGAAGGTCGTTACCACAAGGGAGTACGACGACACTCCAGCATCAGAGACCAATACCGGACCTGCACCTAAATCGCCTGGCTATACAGAAGTACGGTTCGAAATACCTTCGTATATGCCGCCGGCGCCATCACACACGCCTAGCTGCGTTACCGAGGCAACCGAAGGTTGCCCACCTACCGAAAACCGACCTGACCAAGCGAGTACCTCACGTGGGTTTACCCGCTCAGACGACAGAACTACAGTCCGAACCACCGGTAGAATTGTGCTCAGCTATGAAGCTGAAGTAATGAATACAGTTCGAAAGTGGGGATTAAAATTTGACGCGTCTGGTAACGCCCCAGAATTCTTAGACCGTCTCGAAGAATTGACAACGTGTTACGACCTGCGCCCAGATGACGTCGTTAAAGCATTGCCAGAACTCCTTCGTGGCACCGCACTAGAGTGGTATCGCATTAATCGCGACCGTGTCAAGGTATGGAGCGAATTTCGTAGCTCCTTTCTCGAACACTTTTTGCCCGCCCGTTACTTATGCAAATTAGAGGATGAAATCATGCGAAGGAAGCAAGGCCCCCGTGAGAAGGCAAAAGATTTCATCCGGGGCACGCAATACCTGATCCACCGCCATCCCCGCATAAGTCAGACGGACAATATTGATCGCATTTATGACAGTTTGTGAGCAGAGTATCATCTGTACATAAAGAGGCGCGATTTTAAGACGCTCGAAGAGCTTATGACATTGGCGGAGGAGTACGAACATATACAAGGGGAAGATCGTAACTCACGCCAGGCGCTGATTCGTCCAGCGCCAGCCCTGAATCGCAATGCACCGCCGTACCGCCCACTACCTGACAACCGACCAGGGTTCCCAGTTCAACGCCCCGATTTCAATCGCCCTACCGCCCATAGGCCGATACTACCAGCTAATCAGTACGACCGGTCCACGCACTGCTGGAATTGTAAGCAGCGTGGACACAATAAAAGCAACTGCCAGAGGCCGTTCCGACTCTTCTGTTCCTACTGCGGTGAGGACGGGAGATTAACCGAGGACTGTAGATGCCATCCACACAGGGCCGCAGTCATGGACAGCCATGGAAACCGCCGTACCACCCAGGAAACCCAGAACCAAAAGCCAGAGGCGCCACGTGCGTGCACAGCAAGCGCCTTAACTCCAAAGAAAACGAAGCTGACCCCGACGATTCAAGTAAAACTTGATAGGCAGCACACGCGAAACCAGCAACAACAAAACAGCGGTAGGAATCCCCAGTTTCCGCCAGAAACGCAAGTAACGGAGGGTGACCCACGCTGTTACGTGACAGCACAGGTACATGGTCATCCCATAAAGGCTTTAATAGATACGGGAGCCACAAAATCATTTACAAATGAAAAGACCCGCAGGTTGTTTCGTCGAATAAAGGTGCACGCTCACTACTACCGCCATCGTACGTATCTCGCCAACGGGGAAGTTGTCATTAGCCGAGAGCACTACTCACTCGCTATGACCATTGCCGGCCAAGACGTGCAGGGAGTAGTAACATACATGCACCAGTTAACGGATGACATGGTCATCGGAGTAAATTTGCTGCGAAGTGCCGACTTCCAGATGACTTTGCGCGGCCATGAAATACCATGGGTCGGCAGTAGCTCCGAGGAACCGAGAGACCAACTCTGTATGTTGGGTGGCAAACCGCTATCTACCGACCAAGAAGAAACATTGACAGCGCTGCTAGACGAGGAACTCCCGAAGTTCGACCAACTACCCAAGATAACGAATGCCGCTGTGCATCGTATCAATTTAAAAACAGACCAGAAATTTAAACAGAGATACTACCCGAAAAACCCCGCCATGCAAAAGATTATCGACGACGAAATCAACGACTTACTCCAAGACGATAAAATTGAACCCTCCAAAAGTCCCTACAGTTCGCCGATAGTACTGGTTAAGAAGAAGACGGGCTCATGGAGAGTATGTGTGGACTACCGGCAACTCAATAGCATGACCATCATGGATGCTTACCCCTTACCCCAGATCGTGGCTATCTTAGACAAGCTGAAGAGAGCCAATTATATAACCACTATCGACCTCAAGCAAGGATATTGGCAAATTCCTTTACACGCAGATTCCCGGGCGGCTACCGCCTTTACCGTGCCAGGGCGGGGGCTGTTTCAATGGAAAGTGATGCCATGTGGGCTCAATTCCGCAGCCGCCACGTTCCAGCGTATGTTGGACGGTATTATCGGTCCCGAAATGGACGAGTACGCGTTCGCATACCTCGATGACATCATAATTGTCAGTAGTACATTTGATGATCATATCCGCCACTTAAGGGAAGTGTTCAAGAGGTTGCAGGGGGCGAACTTACGCATCAACAGAGAGAAATGCGAGTTCTGTAAAAGTCAACTGAGGTATTTCTGACATGTGGTAAGCGAGCGTGGCATTAGCACCGATCCCGACAAGATAGCGGCAGTGCAAGACTTGAACGCACCCCGCAATGTTAAAGAGTTGAGAAGAGTCATGGGAATTACGTCGTGGTATCGCCGGTTCATAAAGAACTTTTCGCATGTGGCAACACCACTAACAAAATTATTGAAAAAGGACCAGGAGTGGATATGGGGGGACGACCAAGAAAAGGCGTTCTCTGAGCTAAAGACTCGTTTAACCGAGGCACCCGTTTTAATGTGCCCAAATTTTGATATACCGTTCACCCTGCAAACGGACGCTAGTGACTACGGACTAGGAGTAGTATTGTCACAGAATGCCGACAACCAGGAGAGAGTGATCGCATATGCTAGCCGTACCCTCACCGAGTTAGAAAGGAAGTACTCCGTTACCGAAAAGGAGTGCTTGGCAATACTCTTTGGTATACGAAAGATGAGGCCGTACCTCGAAGGCTACAATTTTACCGTGGTCACCGACCATCACTCTCTGAAGTGGTTGCACTCGCTAGACAACCCGTCCGGACGACTAGCGCGCTGGGCAATAGAACTCCAGCAATATGATTTTGAAATTAAGTATCGGAAAGGTGCAATGAACGTCGTCGCTGACGCGTTGTCGAGAGACCCTTTGCCGTTTACACCGAGCGATTTTTCGATCCTCTGTAGCCCAGTGGAAGACTGGACAGAGCGACGCATCCGACAGTTACAACTTAACCCCGACCAATATCCCGAGTATAAGATAGTCGACGATAAACTGTATCGCAAATTCGACGCGCACCCTCTAGCCAGCCAAGAGGAAGATTGGAAAATGTGTGTTCCTACCGTCGAAAAGAGTAAAGTGCTGTTCGATAACCACGACGCACCAACAGCTGGACACTTAGGGACAGCCAAAACCGCCGCTAGAGTAATGCAGAAGTTCCATTGGCCGGGAATGTATCGAGACATAGCACGTTACGTAGCCAATTGCACCGTCTGCAAATCCTACAAGGCATCACAACAAAAACCAGGTGGTTTGATGCATACATCGACGACTCGCGACCCATGGGACACCGTATGCATGGATTTCGTCGGTCCATTGCCTCGCTCAATGAAAGGCAATACAATGTTATTGGTGATGGTAGACCGTTTCACCAAATGGGTAGAGGCCGTACCATTAAGAGCAGCGACCAGCCAAGCCGTAGTAAAGGCTTTAAGAGAACGTATCGTATCGCGTTTTGGCGTTCCACGCACCGTACTCTCCGATAATGGTAGTCAATTCGTTAGTACTACACTCTCCAATTACTTGCAAGAGATGGGTATAAAACAACGATTTACCGCACCATATTCACCTCAAGAAAACCCTACAGAACGCGTTAACAGAGTGTTCAAGACGATGATCGCCCAGTACGTTGACGAGAACCATCGAACCTGGGACGAGCATTTGCCGGAACTCACCTTTGCTATTAATACTAGCAAGCATGATTCAACCGGATTTTCCCCCGCTTTTCTCAACTTCGGGAGAGAAATTAAAGCCCCGCAACAACCATGGGTACCCAACGGTGACGACACCGAAACACCGTCCGTCCGGAGCGAAAGGCTCAAAATGTTGTACCAATTGGTACAAACTAACCTGCAGGACGCCGCTCAAAGACAAACACGTCACTATAACCTGCGAAAGAGAGCGTGGCGGCCTAGTATCGGGGAGTGGGTGTACAAAAGAGTACGGGTACTCTCATCCGCAGTCAATTATTACACGGAGAAATTAGCACCTCGGTACGAGGGGCCTTTTGAAGTAACCCGTTTTGTTTCCCCAGTCATCGTTATATTAAAACGTGTGGGGCAGCAAAAAAATATTAGAGGAAAAAATAATAATAAAGGGGAAAATATAAGATCCCATGTAAAAGATCTTAAGGGATTTTCCTCGACCGGCTGCGCTATAAAAGCAGCCGCCGATTCGATTATTGCTCATTCAGTCGACGATCACCGAAGAGTTAAGATGGAAAGGAACGCGTATGAAGAAGACGAGATAGCACAGCCATGGAAGAGGGTCGACACCCAGCCCGCACGGTTGGAACAAGGCCATCGTCAAACGATTTTCCTGCCGGAGTTGCCGGAGAAGGAGCCCCAGGTCGACCCGATAATGGGAGTGCAAGGGCCGCCCGTCGCGCCGAAGAAGCGCATCGCGCACACTCCGAAGGGGCAGGGAGCCCGTCCAACCATTGTTCCAGCGACAGCCAGCCACCTACAGAGCGCTTACACCGGCCGCGGCCCCCAAGGCACAACTCAAAAGGTCAGTCGGGCGATGGACCTGCGGAGTAAATTAATGAAAAATTTACGATGTTTCATACGCCCTGATACCGGTGGGCGTAGAGCAGCTAACGACGCGAACATAGGCTCTGTGACTCACCGCGCGCCACCTACCGCCGCCCCCAACGCACGACCAAGAAGACAGAACCGTGATGGGAACATACCGAGGGTCGGAGGGCCCAAACCCGCCGCCGCAACCACGAACGCCCCGAACACTAACCCGCCGACGCCAGCAGTCAACACGTCAAAACCCGCACCCGCAACCTCTAACGTCGCACGCCATGACTCAACAACGGCCAACGCTCCACCAGTCGCCCGAAGCCTGATCCCATCGACACCGGATCCCTTCCGAGGGATAGAAATTACTAAGCACAAGCTCTACAACCCTCAACGCCGGCGTCAGCGTTTCTATTTCCGGCGCCGAGGAGGGAATGTGATTGCGAACATCATAGGCAGGGGGTTCGCCGTGTTGATCCACGAACTCACCGGAAGAAAGAAGGAGGTTACGTTCGACCGTAGACCCGCCGCAGAAGCCCGAAAAGTTAGGTGCAAGGAGCACTGTATAGTTTTTGTTTAGCGAAAGAAGCACGTACCAGTTATTTTCTTTTTATGCAAGGAGCACTTTAAGTTTTTTTGCAAGGATATTTATTCGATTTTGTTTGTTAATTAAGATTGTTACAGAAAGGAAAAAAAAAAAAAAAAAAAAAAAAAAAAAAAAAAAAAAAAAAAAAAAAATATATATACAAAAAAAATATATAAAAGAAAGAAAAATATACAAAAAAAAAATATATAAAAAGGGAAAAAGATACATAAAAAATATAAAAGAAAAAAAATACACAAAAAAAAAATATATATATAAAAAAGAAGAAAATACAAAAAAAAAAAAAAAAGAATAATACAAAAAAAATAGATATAAGGAGGTTAAGACGAGAAGGTTCTCGCCTCCAAAAGGGGGGTGGTATGTAACGATGCATTTTATACATCGCTACATGCTGCCTTTGAGCTAGCTGACCACACGCCATCCAGTAGCAAGAACTAAAACACCTATACCAGAAGCACGAACCGGAACCAGGAAATGACCACCAAATGCTATCTAAGGCACAAGCCGGAACCAGGAATTACACGTAAGAGAATATCCGAGGCACCAACCGCATACCCCACCCCCAGGGTATGCTACACTAAATGAATAGCCGTGGAGAATATGGAACATATGTTCCTCCAGCAGTGTAGAGTACAACCTACACGACACACTGGCCAATGCACAGCAGCACACGACCACCGTATGTTTAGTGTAGACTTCAGCAACAGAGTACATTGGGTGTGCTATGGATAAGCACAGCAGCGGTGGAGACATAGGCAATATAAAATAAATGATAGGAGGCAACAACAAAATGTATGGAAAAGCGCACGCCGGAGGAGTATAAATAGGGCGAGCTGAGCTAAGAAAATTCAGTCAGCCGGCACCAGCGCAATGGTGCACATCTCCTGGTAGCGTAAGTATTATTGGAAAAAAATATTATATTGCAAATAATATTTCGTGCCACACAGGGCCGTACCAAATACTTGTGATCAGTCAGACCTAAAAGTCTTGGCATTCGTTGCTGGCAAGGGCATTAAATAATACTTGTCATTAATAAACAACGTTCTTTTCAGCTGGCTGCTCGTTGCCCAGAGCAATTTGTCGAGATTGAATTTACTGTACTAAAACTAGTTTATTCCTTAGATCTGACGCCATAAGCAACCAAGAGCAATACAGCTCGGAGAACCATCCTATTGTTCCCGAGTACCTGAAGCCAGCATTACCGCAACCACCGCCGCCGAAATACCAGGAGCAGATTCAAAGTATCTTCACACAGGCCTAGAAGGGCACTTGTGATCGTTGCCGGAGGGCATATAAGAATACTCAAACCGTCACCGCTTGCTAGCTGAGGGTATAGCTGCGATCTTACCGCACGGGACCTTAGGGTGCCTGTGATCCTTGCCGGAGGGCATTTAAGAATACTCCACCGCTAACCCGTTGAGGGGAGGTCGTGATCTTACAGCACAGGGACAGTAAAGCGCCTGTGATCGCTGCCGGAGGGCATATAATAATACTTAACCGCTAACCCGTGAGGGAAAGTTGGGATCTCCACACAGGGCCGAAGGGCACTTGTGATCTTTGCCGGAGGGCATATAATAATACTCAACCGCTAACCCGTTGAGGGAAAGTTGGGATCTCCACACAGGGCCGAAAGGCGCTTGTGATCTTTGCCGGAGGGCATATAATAATACTCGAACGCTAACCCGCTGAGGGGTAGTTGTGATCTTACCGCACAGGGACAGTAAAGCACCTGTGATCGCTGCCGGAGG
Organism: Melanostoma scalare; assembly: GCA_949752695.1. Lineage (NCBI taxonomy): Eukaryota > Metazoa > Arthropoda > Insecta > Diptera > Syrphidae > Melanostoma > Melanostoma scalare. The sequence goes on along the minus strand of OX456984.1, from coordinate 116,621,076 downwards.
GCATATAATAATACTCGAACGCTAACCCGCTGAGGGGTAGTTGTGATCTTACCGCACAGGGACAGTAAAGCGCCTGTGATCGCTGCCGGAGGGCATATAATAATACTCGAACGCTAATCCCGCTCTCTCCTATAGGTACACCGCCGAATTAAGACCAGCCGCCATAGAGAAGCAACAACGACAGCAGCAGACGAGAGGACCTGATACCAAAGCTGTATTGTACCATCCTAACGAAGAAAGGCGCATAAGCGCGACCTAAATATGTAAATTGTATTATTGTATATTGTACCTTGCAATTATAAATAACAAAAAGACAAGTTCGCAATAATAAAGAGTTTCTGACCTTCTATGCGAAGTTTTAGTGGTTTCGTTCGCCGACCCTGGACAGCCGTGAGTCATACCTCGGCTGGGAAATAAAAATCACATCACAACTGTGACAACAAAAGGTCTCTTAACCGCCCGCTTCAACCTACCATTCCGCAAACATAATCATATTCTGTGAATTTAACTGGGGATGTCTCTCCTAAAACATCTGTTACTAAATCATCCTCAACAGTATTAGAATCTCCATCTCCACCTCCGTTATCATCATCATCATCAAAATCTTTTCCAAATGAAAATTCTACCACCACGTTAGCTTGTGATGCAAACACTCCACCAGATCAGTCAACCTCACTCTCACCGACTGTTTTGACTTGAATGAGTCGTATAAATAATTAGAACCAAAATTCACTTTGAAATGAAAATGCGAAAATAAAATGCAACACTTTTCCTTGTGACATTTTCAATTATAATTGCTTGTATATAATTTTACACAGAAAATCTTTGATCTGACCTCTAATCTAATACATATGTAGTTACATTAATTTCTTCTCAAGTATTCTATGTTTTTGTTTATGTTATTGACATTTGACATTTCTTGTGGAAGCTAAGTTTAAGTATTGTTCCATTAATTATTTTATTTGAACATTCAATATACTTCAGTGTACTTTCGTACATTCTCCCGCCTCGGAATGGTGAATGGTAAAATTTTGATGTCGCAGAAATATACAGTAGTATGGCATCACCGTTTCCATTTATTTCAGCCACAAAGTATACTACATTTATCTTCTCTGTGATTTCAGCATTGAGATCAATTCCAATATGTTCCAATATGACCACTCAGCATTCAGCACTCAGGTAGACATGCAAATATACAACAATGTTAGTGCATAAGAAATAATACAACCCCATGTACACCCATGCCCAAGTAAGATAACAAGACTTTTTATTACAACATATATGCATACTACGTAAACACAGTGTACTCAGACGAAGTAGTGTTTTTTCATTCACGCTTGAATGAAATTTTGATGGGTTGCTGGTAGTTAGCGTAGTACAGCAATATCATTGATGAATGGTGTTCGGCAATTAGTTGATTGTATGGCATTCAAATGCCATTCAGTTTCATGGCCATGTACAATGGGTACAACGTACAATGTACATTATTTTATTATGTCGTGTGTTTTTTGATAGTGCGGGTCGTTGAGTGAACAATCGCGCCGTGTGTATTTTTTTTGTTGTTTTTTCTTTTAAATTAAATATTTTAAATAATGAAAAGTGATCAATTGCGGAGGTATTCTGTAGATCCAGTTAATGTTCAGGTGAGTTTTGCATTAAATAGTTTTGAATTTAATTTGTTGAAAGTGTGTGGAAAGTATGAAGTGTTTCGTTTACCAAACGCGCGCGGGAGAATTGTATGTGATGTGTGTATGCGAGAGAAATGTATTATTTTTATTCCCTTTATATTTTGATTGAGGTGTTTTAAAATTCATTGATATTTTTATTAATGAAATATGTATGTATATTAGTGAAATCTACGTTTCAACGGTGGGCTTTAACGCCGTTATTTTACAATTAAGAATTTCGAGTTTTTTATATGCAATCAGCTATGTTATATACATAAGCAATAGTGATGCTGTAGCTGTTTCGCGTTTGCCTATAGTAGATTTGTTAAATAGGCTCGTGTGTATTCGGTGGTTTTTTCGCGGTTCGCGTTAAGTACATAATGTTAATGTGCTAGCGTGTGTAAGCGAAATACCTTGTTCAATTTAAATTTGTGATGAACAAGTGTTGTCTTCTTCTAGTTAGAAAAGAATGCGACTTCTAACTAGAAATTGTTGTTTACGTTTTGTGTTGTAAACAACTCGCGATGTTTCTTTATTTATTTTATATGAAGTTTATTAAGTTTTAGGAGTGAAGTGATTCCAATTGAAGTGAATTTGTTTAGTGTTTTCTCCATTTAGTAATCATTTAGTGGACTGTACAGTGTTGAATACAGAAAAGTGTTGTGTTATGCAGTGCTTTGTCAAATGCATTTTGCCGACGGCACTTGACTTTTCGCGATTGACTTATATTTGTTTGTGTGGATTGCGTTTGCAGTGTACGTAGAAGATCTGTTTTCTGTGCAAGTTTGACTTGGCTCGGAATTTAATATTTTAGTGACATTGTGATTTTAATTTTGAAATAATCTGTTGTTTTGTATTTAAAGCATTAAGTTTTATAATATATGCATGCGTTGTTGCAGTGCAATATTTTTATTAAAGAACATGCGTTGTTACAGTGTTCTGTGTTTTTTTTTTTTTTTTTTTTTTTTTTTTTTTTTTTTTTTTTGATATTATAAGTTTACTTTTGTGTATGCGGTGTTGCAGCACAGCATTTAACGATGAGTTGCATTCATTGCACTTGTTTATACATTCTTATATCTTAATAAAGATGATTTTAAAAAGTTCTTATTTGATTTTTTTTTTTTTTTAAACAGCTTTCAGGTGATGAGTTGATTGGTGTTTGAACAGCCTTAAAGGTTTTTTTTAAAGATGGGTTGATTGTTGTTTTGAATGAATGCGTTATTAAATAAAGATGTGAACAAATGAAAAAATGTGTTGTAATAACGATGTGTGTTTTATTTCATTTTATGATATTAGGTTTTAGGTTTTCTATTGATTTTTATTTCCTTTTATTATAGTAATTTTAATTTTGTGCGAGAGAGATCAAGTTATGTCGATTTCTTCCAAAGATTTATTCGTTGGCAATAAGCAAATTTTTGTGATAGGTCGCTTCAACTGTCCGTTTTGTGTTTTTACTGTCACGACGCGTATCAATCCGTCCGATCCGGCGTGGGTTTCTTGAATTCTGGCAAGATTCCAATAAGTCGATGGAAGTCGCTCATCTTTAAGGAGAACCAAGTCTCCTACCTTCGGCATTTCTTTAATCTGCGTCCATTTCGGTCGTTGCTGAAGCCTTGCGAGATATTCTGAGTTCCATTTTCGCCAGAATCCTTCTGCTAAAACCTGGACACGTTTCCAGCGATCTGCATGTGTGATGTTGTAATTCAATTCGCCTTGTGGTATAGCGTGCAATGATTCACCGACTAGAAAGTGTGCGGGGGTAAGTGCATTTAAATCATCTAAGCTGTCGGAGAGAGGGCAAAGAGGCCTCGAATTTAAACAAGCTTCTATTTGAGCTAGAAGCGTCATGAGTTCCTCGAAAGTTAGCCTTTCCGTTCCAACGACTCGTTTTAAGTGGTACTTGACCGATTTCACACCCGCTTCCCATAATCCACCAAAGTGTGGAGAAGCTAGGGGAATAAAGTGCCATTCGGTACCGTGATTCGCTAAGTCTTCCGCAATTTCCTTCCAATCGTGTTGTGCTTCTTTCAACAATTTAACTAACTCGTTGTTAGCACCAACAAAATTAGTTCCGCAGTCGCTATATACCTTCGTACAGGATCCTCTTCTGGCAGTAAATCTTTTAAACGATGCCAAAAACGCTGGAGTTGTCAGGTCTGACACGACTTCCAGATGTATAGCCTTTGTTACTAGGCAGATAAATACTGCAAAATATCCTTTGAGAATTTTCGCACCGCGTGCCTTCCAGGACTTAATCTCGATGGGACCTGCATAATCCACACCAGTATGACTAAACGGTCTAGACATACGCACTCTCGCTGCAGGCAAATTTCCCATTAGTTGCTGCATTTCAGATGCCTTTTGTCGATAACATGAAGGACACCTGTGTAGCTGGTATTTAACGCTTCTTCTTATTTGCCCAATCCAGTAACGTTGTCGAATGTAGCTAATCATTTGCTGGATACCGCCGTGGAGTGTATTTTTATGAGCATCTCGGACAACCAAATTCGTAAAATGATGGTTGTTTTGGAGCAATATCGGATGTTGGGCATCATAAGGAAGTAGAGAATTCTCCAAACGTCCTCCCACTCGCAGTAATCCGGTAGCATCAATAAAAACATTTAATGCATTTAACTGTTTGGGTGTTTTATTATCGCGAATTTGTTGCATTTCGTTTGCGAACATTTCCTTTTGGGCTGCCTTAACGATGAGTAGATGGGCAGCTTGCAACTCATTAGGTTTTAGTGGACCTGAAATGGGCCCCAGTTTGGGTCTACATTTTGCTACAAATCGACAACAGGTGGCAACAACTCTAATAACTTTGAGAAAGCTCGAAAAGTTACATATAATTTGTAGTATACTGTCGCTTTCTATTGCGTTTATGCTTAAAACCTTGATATTTCGTTGCTCTTCCAACGTATCTATTTCGATGGGTTGATCTGGAAGATCGAATACCCATTTTTCTCGTAGGAATTCTGGACCATTCCACCACGATTTAAGTGATTCCAGTTCGGATGGATATACTCCCCTGGACGCTAGATCGGCTGGGTTATGAAGCGTTGCGACATGTCCCCAGCAATCGATCCCCACTAACCGCTGGATTTCCGACACACGGTTTGATACGAACGTGGTCCATCGAGCGGGAGTGGCGCGTATCCAGGCCAATGCAATTGTGGAATCTGTCCACGCATAGATTTTGACATCAGGAATTAGCAGAACTTCCTTGGTGTATTGTAATAGCTCTGCCAAAACTACTGCACCACAAAGTTCCAGACGAGGTAAAGTTATCGTTCGCTGATTTGGCGCTACTTTTGTCTTTGACAAAATAAGATTGACGTGAATTTTGCCTTCACTATCCAAAACACGTACGTAGACTGCTGCACCGTAGGCCTTCATAGATGCATCACAAAACCCATGCAGCTCGATCGATTTGTTGGTCTTGCTCATCTGGGTCCATCTTGGAATCCGAAGCCGCTCGATCAGATGGAGTTCTCGGAAAAAAGCATCCCAATCCTTCTTCAAAGCAGCTGGAATTGGTTCATCCCAGTCACAGCCAAGCTCCCATAATCGCTGCATCATTAGTTTTGCGGTTATGACACATGGTGAGATCCAGCCCAAAGGATCAAACAATTTGGCTATAGTTGACAGCATTGATCTTTTTGTTGTTGATTCCGTTGCAGATTGTATATTTTGATAAGAGAAGAAGTCATCGATGGGAAACCACTTGATACCTAACGTTTTGACGTGATTTGCTAGATTAAGCGGAAGTTCAAAATCAAGTTCCCTATCCTTAACTGGAATATCTTCGACGAGTTCTCTCCTGTTACTCGTCCACTTTCTGAGGTTGAGTCCCGCTGTTGCCAACAGTTGCTTTGCTTGATCACGTTTCTTTCTCGCTTCTTCAATGGTGTCCGCTCCACTTATCAGATCGTCGACATACATATCTTCACGAACAACCTTCGCCCCCTCCGGAAAATTTTCGCTCTCATCATCAGCGACTCGTTTTAAAATTTTGATGGCAAGGTATGGTGCACTCGCTGTGCCAAAAGTTACCGTTTTTAATTTGAAAATTTTCACAGGTACAGTCTTTTCATCTCTCCACAGGATCAACTGGTAATATCGATCTGATTGACTGACCCAAATTCGTCGATACATTTTTTCAATGTCGGCGGTGAAAGTAACTCGATGAGTTCGCCATTTCAGCACCAGATCAATTATACTTGATTGTAGTTTTGGGCCGACAAGCAACCAATCGTTAAGGGATTTGCCATCCGTAGTTTTCGCTGCAGCATCGAATACCACTCGGAGTTTCGTTGTAGAACTCGCTTCTTTGAAAACCGCATGATGCGGCAAGAAATAATGGAATGGGGTGTTTAAAACCGCATCATTACCATCTACCTCTTCCATTTGACCAAGGTCTTTGTATTCTTGGATACATTTCTTGTAGCCTTCAGCAAGTTTCTCATTTGAATCTAGCCTCTTCTCCAGATGAAGAAATCGCCGTAAGGCGTTTTGCCGACTCGATCCCATTTCTGGATAGCCTCCACCTCTGAATGGTAACTTCACTTGGTAACGTCCATCAGCTAAACGTGTTGTATGTTGATTAAAGTGATCGTCACACGCGATATGTTCTTCAGTCTCTTGCTTCTGAAAAGGTGTCTCTTCTATAGTCCAAAACTTCTCTAATTGGGAACTCAGATCCGTTAGTTGAACGAAGCTTCGGACTTGTTGTGGAATTTCGGCTGAAACTTTCCCAAAGACAATCCATCCCAGTTCTGTGTTTTGAGCTATAGGTCCATCTCCATCTTCTGGACGTCTTATTTCAGGAAGGAGTATTTCTGCACAAACTTCACTTCCGAAAAGTAAGTCTATTGGTGCAGGTTCATACAGATGAGGATCAGCTAACGAAAGACCTTTCAGATGCTTCCAAGCGCCAGGTACCACTCGCTGGGCCGGGAGATGGCCAGTCAACGACTTAAAAACCAACGCCTGAATGGCAGTCTCGAACGTCGAGTGACGGGAAGCAAATCTTACTTCGACGGAGTGTTGCGCAGTGCCGTTGTTGACCAACCCTAACCCAGATACCTCTACATTTGTACGCCTTCTCTCCAATTTCAAAAGTTGTGCCGCTGCTTCAGTGATGAAAGACTTTTCCGACCCTGTATCAATCAGAGCACGTAAAAGACGTATCTTATCATCTGCTGCTCGAACCTTTACCACAGCTGTCGCCATGAGCACCTGGTGTGCGTAACCACCTTGCGACGCGTGGTAACTAAAAGATTGTCCTACCGATGGCTGAAAGACAGGCGCATTTGGATTTATGGACGTCTGAAAAGTGTTCGCTTGAGACGAAGACGCGCTTGAACTGGTTGCAGGAAATTGTTGTACATGTCTGTTGCTTGAAGATTGTTGCTGTTGTTTGTCATGTAGCAGCGAATGATGTCTTTGTTGGCAAAAGTAACATGAAGTGAGACTGTAGCATGTTCCAACAAGATGTCCGTAAGACAAGCAATTTTCGCATATCTTCAGCCTGGAAACAGTTTCTTGACGACTTTTCACATCCATGTTGAGGAATTGTTGGCATTTCCTCAAAGAATGCTTGCCTTGACTGCACAGTTTACAGACCAGTTGCTCCACGGTGTTGTTCCTGTCTACGGTGTGGTTCCTGTCTACGGTGTGGTTCCTGTCTACTGGCTTGGATGGCTGTTTGACGATTTGCTTTGCGTGCATAACTTTCGTCTTAACTGGCTGAAAACGAGGCCTTGTTTTGACGTGTGGCTCTTCTTTCGTCCTGTATGCAGCTTCATGTTCCTGTTGACCCATCACTTCCAGAGTTCGGAAACGGATCTCCAAAAACTCGGTAAATTCTTTGAACGAAGGCAAATCTTTCCTATTACCAAGCTTTTCTTCCCACAGGTTTTGACAGGAATGCGGAAGTTTCTGGAAAAGGAACCATATAAGGACGGTGTCCCAGTAAGACACAGGCACATCCATTTTCTCTAGCGCGAGAAAACACTCTCTGGTTGTGTACAGCAGATCTTTGATGCCCGTGGCAGTCTCACGAGTCATGGATGGTTGACCAAAAAGTGCTTGCATTTGTGTGTGCACCAAAATGCGCTTATGGTCGTATCGATCATTTAATAACTCCCAAGCCTTACTGTAATTGGCAGCCTCAACAGCAAAATTCTGCAGAAACCGATCTGCATCACCTATCAAGCATGATTGCAAAAAATGCAGCTTGTCGATGTCATCAAGACTGTTGTTGTTGTGGATTAGAGACTTAAACCTGTCATGAAAAGCGCGCCAGGTAGTATATGAACCGTCAAATTTTGGTAGATCTATCCGTGGTAGTCGTATTCCCGAATGAGCTGATGTGCCAGCTGTATTTTGGGGCGGAGCACCCAAGTTTGGAGCGTTTGTGATGATTGTTGCCCATTTCTCAATCACTTCCAGAAGCTCTATACGATACTCCAGGTAAATTTCATCAATTTGTTCATAAACTACCTTTAATTCCTCAACTTTCATACTCTCTTCCAGCATTCCACCTCCAACGATGGCTTCATAATATGTTGCCCATTTCTCAATCACTTCCAGAAGCTCTATACGATACTCCAGGTAAATTTCATCAATTTGTTCATAAACTACCTTTAATTCCTCAACTTTCATACTCTCTTCCAGCATTCCACCTCCAACGATGGCTTCATAATATGTTTTGGCCGATGACATATCTTCTTCCAACTTGCTTAGCCGAGCTGACGCATACGCCTTTGTTCGACGTTCTTTAGAAGATTTCTTAAAATTGGTGAAATCCTTTATAATTTTCGCTAAAAGGTCCTTTTGCAACTGACCGTATTTGAAATTTTTTGTTTCACCCATAATAATATTTTATTTCTTTCTTTTTATCAACAGAAATACGAATGAAAGTGAATCAGACAAGTTTACGACATGTAAATCAAAAAACTTACTGCTTGTCTGCAACTGTTGCCGCTTTTTCTGCTGCTAATGCTGCTACTGCTGCTAATGCTGCTACTGCTGCTAATGCTGCTACTGCTGCTACTGCTGCTACTGCTGCTAACGCTGCTACTCCCAACACCAAAAATGTTGATCGAGTCCTATGTCGATTTGTAGTGTCTCATCTGGACACTTGTTTAGAAATAAGTTAAATTAAACCACTTGTTAAACGAAAAACACTTGTTAAGAACAAAGTATATTTTAAGTTTATGTAATTAATATTTAGCAACGAAAAAACTACTTTTTAAAATGTACTTTTAAGTCACTAAATGCAGATTGTAAAATCTTTTTTCTAATGGGGGTATACACCGCACACACTTTTAATGTTTTTAATGTTTATCTTATTAAACTGATTCTTGAAGGCACGAAGGACCAAATGTTTTGACTTGAATGAGTCGTATAAATAATTAGAACCAAAATTCACTTTGAAATAAAAATGCGAAAATAAAATGCAACACTTTTCTTTGTGACACTTTCAATTATAATTGCTTGTATATAATTTTACACAGAAAATCTTTGATCTGACCTCTAATCTAATACATATGTAGTTACATTAATTTCTTCTCAAGTATTCTATGTTTTTGTTTATGTTATTGACATTTGACATTTCTTGTGGAAGCTAAGTTTAAGTATTGTTCCATTAATTATTTTATTTGAACATTCAATATACTTCAGTGTACTTTCGTACACCGACTAACGTAGTTGCTTTAACCCAACACACTAACCTTATCCACGAAGGCAATGTTAACACATTAACTCATCACAACATCTCTCCGACACCTAAATCGTCTACACTATCGTTTCCGCCACTCCCGCTGCATATATGTTCTAAAGAAAATGGACTACTCATTTGCAATACTTTGCCGATGCCGACTGCTACCGATCTCTCTAGCCCTATCACTCTGGAAGTAGTTTATAGAGAGATTTTGGCAATGAACAAAGAGATAATTACTCTTAAGGAAATGAATCCAAGTGCATTATCTCTTATCAATGTTCTTCAAGATGAAAATCGCTCTTTGCACATGAAAGTTGACAAATTGCATTATAAAGTGAATGCATTACAGCAAAAACCACTGAACAAATGCGTTGACATTGTAGGAATACCTTTTGTCAACCAAAAAAATGTTTTGCCGCTGGCAGTGAAGCTAATTGCAGAAGGTCTGGATGCTGATGTCACTGCTTCTGATATCGAACACTGCTATGTTAAATCAATTGTCTCTAAGAACAATGCTACAAAAATAAACAACAAAGATAAATCTCCCCAATCATTGGACATTGTACGCGTTAAATTTAAATCCATTGAATGTAAGGAAAAAATCACTTCAAATCAGAGAAAAAGACAACTAACATCTTGTATTTTTGGTGATAAGTTAAACAAGAAACCAATATTTATTAATGAAACTCTTACAAGTTTAAATAGAAATTTGTTTAACAAAGCAAGGCAAATAAAAAAAGAAATTTTTTTTAAATATTTATGGATCAAAAGAGGGGTAATTTTAATGAAGAAACATGATGGAGGAAAGTCGTTTCGTATATCTTCATTTGAAGATCTAGATAAAATAAATTAAAAAAAACTTTGACAATAAAATGAAAAAAAAAGGACCATGCTTTAAGTTAAGAAACGAAATTAATTAATATTTCAGTAATGGTTTTCATGCAACCATTTCAATTCCATCGATAAATCATCGCGATGAGTTGTTGATCTCTTTTAATTTGTTGTAAAGTTCGAATCATCGACCAGTGCGTCTCCTACTCTGCCATGATAAAATTTCCAGCTTCACTCATCCACTTCATTGTAATGGTAGTAAATTATTTGGTGCTTTTTATTTTTTCTTCGTTGCATAAATTTTTCTTCTCTGTATTTCTCCGAGTCGGTAAGTAATATTACTAGGTAATGTTGCTATTACATTCTTTTTAGTCATTTAGCAGCATCAAATTTAAGATGGTTCTTTGCTCAATGGCAGAGTCGTTGGCTAACAAACTCAGGGTCTCAGGTTCGAATCCCAGCCGTGGCGACAATTTTTATTTATGTTTTCACTTTAAATAAATAAAAAAATGGAAGTCATGGCTGGGAATCGAACCTGAGACGCTGGGCTATCACGACTTTACATACGAAATTACGATGAGCCAAAAAATGGTGTCGGTCGCGAATTCAATGCTTTACCCCCATCGCAAAAGTGCCAAACGCGCCTAAAGAAGTTTTCACTTCAAAAATCATAAGCACTATTTTTATAGAGGATTCAAAGATCTACAACTTTGCTTCAAAGTACTTTTCGGTAAAACCATTGTATATAGAATCTATAGTACTATCACTTCGGCCTTACTAGCGCCATTTAAAGACGGTGAATCACGCTACTAAAATGGCTTAAGAGCAGGAAATCACAAGAGAAATGATTTCCCTTGCCATTTCTCTTGCTATTATAAATTCGGAGGAGTAGTAGGTTAAAATGCTTAAGAATACAATTCTTCTTCTTCTTCTTGTGTATAATGCCGAAATGCGAAATGTGTATTCAATGGAGTATGGCAGGTAGCGAAGCAAAAGAAGACAACTTATTGTTTTTTTCTTATGGGTTTTCATTCCTTCATTCTCCACAGCATAGGTAAGCATTTATTTTGGCTATCGTATGGGACATCGGACATGGGGTAAGACAATAGAGCATGTTAAGATGTGTGTGTGCTATTGATATAGGTCATGAACTGATATGATCATATGACATGACTTGTGTGGATTACCTGTATGGTTGCAATGAGGTAGTGAAGGAGTAGAAGAAATTCGTTTGTAGGCTTTTTTTGTGTGCTTTTTGTGTGCGGTTGAATAAATGAGTTTGCAATGTATCATTGAATGTAGGTATATTATTTTTGGCAGTTACCTTACAACTGAATTTGGTGAAGGCTTACAGAGAATTATGGCGAATTCAGTCCTTTTTGAGGTCATAAAATTATTTGATGACCAGACCAAACTGAACTAATGACTATTTTTTTTGAGATAGGCATACCTGCCAGGAACAATTGATGTGGATGAATTTTACAATCAGTAATTACGTAAAACAGACATATCGAAAGGGATAAGCGTTAATCCCAGATTTGCGAAGTTAGGCAATTTCCATCGTTTTTGAAATTGAAAAATTTTATTGATGACCTCCTACATACATGCATAATGACATCTCTGCTTAAATTTCTTTATCACTGCTATTTGAAATACTTAGAAACAATTCATACAATAGCCAGAAGAACTATAACTGAACAATATAAGTCAGAAATCAAAAAAATTTCGAAGAAAAAATCGTCCATTTGGACACCAGTTCGGGTGGACACGACTTTTGGCTGTTCGTAAATGAGGGTTAAGAACATTATTCGTTGTGATTTCAATTGGATAAGTTCTAAGCTGATAAAATCATAACAAATTTTGCCAAAGCAATTAAAAATTGTTTAATAAAAAAAAAACCAACAAGCGTTCGAAAAAAACAGTGTTGTGTAGTGATAGTGCTTCAAAAACAATAACTTTCATCTGCATCAGCCATACCTTGAACAATCATAAAATCAACTTTGCAGAATAAAAGAAGTTTATTCAAGTAAAAACATATTGAAAAAAAAAATATTAAAATAGTGATCTGTTTTTGTGTTTTGTTGTTTTACTGTTGAAACAATTCATAAGTTTCAACGAGACAAAAACTTGCAGACGATAAAAACTGCAGAGTAAGAGTATTTAATCCATAATATTTCTTTTTCTTTTCAGCATTTCAATTTCAATTTCAATAATTTATTTAAAATTTATATTTCGCGCTACGAATTCGAATTCGATATTGTTAGAGCAAGATTTTCGTGAAATAATAGTCGATTTTGTTAGGTGTCTTATCGCGACTTGAGTGAAGTGATAGTGAAAAGTAATAAGTGAATCATAAGCTGGTGATATTTTGGTGAAGTTAAGTGTGTATATTCACTATATTTGTAATACTCTGTGTAATTTGTTATTAATTAAATACTTCGAAATATACCTTTCACTTCTGAACAGATATGTCGAAGTGCGTTTTCAAAGGCTGTGGTCAGTTTAAGACCTATCCGAGCCGTATATCTTTCTTCCTTATACCAAAGGACTGTAGAAGGCCAATATGGTTGAAACATGGAAACGTTTCAACCATCAAGCCATTGCCAAAAACGGCAAGTATGTGCTCAAAGCACTTTCATGAAAAAGACTTAGCTGTTCAAGCGTTTCGATGTGTTCTGTCAAAGAAAGCACTTCCAATGTCTTCGCCAGCTATTTGCTGTTGCACGGATGTTGCTGTTGACCATTCATGTCAAAGAATTATGGATGCTGAAGCTCTTAAAGCTCAAACCATTAAAACAGCAATTTCTGCCCAAAAATCGGCAACAACTTCTGCACAAAAATCGGCTACGAGCTCTGTCGATACAAGTGCTTCTAATTTTAATGTTACTTTTGAAACCCCTTGCACCAGTTCAGGCCCGTCTACTTCTTTTATTTCAAATGAAGCCTTAGATACAATTTTTTTATCCTTAGGAGATAAACATATGTTGTCCCGTACTTTTTTATTCACTGTTTTAAGATTTACAATTCCGTAGTCCATAAATTTGAACTATCTCGTAAGTTTTAGCCAGTGTTTGCAATGTAGGCGCAGAAAAATATGTTTGTTAAGACATCACTTTACAAATCTTTAAATTTCTCGGCTTTTCTCTGCTATAATATGCATGCATTATACATATAAACCTTCCTCTCTATTCATTAAAAAAAAACCTCACCAAAATCCGTTGAGTAGTTTTAAAAATCTAAGCATACATAGGGACATAGGGACAGAGAAAGCGACTTTGTTTTATACTATGTAGTGATGAAGTGCAATTATTTTTATCCTTTTCTTTCGCTTTTTTATTTCTTAAAAACTTTTTTTTGGATGTGCAATATTCAATTCCTTTTTTTTTGTAGTTGCCTATAGTTTTCCTTTCAAAAAATCTATTTATCAAAATACTAACGTTTTCCACCCTTTTTCAGATTTGTTTTTATCTATCATAACCTTGCATTTCTATACTTACTTTTACCAACTATAATTCTAACATTTCAGAAAAAATGTTCTTCAATATCATTTTTCACATATCAAATAATAAATTCAAAACAAAAAAAAAAATTTCTGCTCATTAATACAAATTTCAATTTTTCATGAATTTGAAATGAAATTTGCTTGCATTGCAATATAGCAATTTCATTTTATCCCTTCAAATTGAAATTTCAGTTTCAATCACAACAGTATGATCAGATGTTCAATTGTACGTAAAATCTTTCTTGACCTACTACCACCACTATACCCCACCCTAAAAGAAAGACAAAACAATTCATGTAACTATTTTTTCAAACCTATTCTGCTTTGCTTAACCATAAGATTACTGATTCTCTATACTTTGTCTTGTGTTTTCGATTCTCCTCCCCACCTTAAATAATTTGCTTTGATTTTGGTTCTCTCGGCACTTTTTGAAATTTAAGCGCTTAATTCTCTCTTGTCGGTGTCTCTTTGCTTAAGCGATTTCAGCGCACCACTCGGTGAATAAAGGTCTCAGAAAAAGCTATCTGATGATAGTACTATAGATTCTATATACAATGGTAAAACTTACCGTTTTCGAGAAAAATTTAAAAACCTAAAATTTTGACCTTTGACCCCGAATAACTCCCTTAGCTCACATGGGACTTTTGACACTTTATTCTTTGTGGTAAATTTAAGGTCTCTACGAAGATTTTGCTCTGTCGGAATTTTCTTTATTTCAATCGTCTAAATTGACCGGACTATAAGCATTTAGCAGCGTTTTTGGCGACTTCAAATATGTGGTCATTCCAACGAAGATCATCGTTTACACACATACCAAGTACTGACAGCTTTTTGGTTTCTTCGATGCAGGTACCATTCATGGATAATGGCAATGGGGGAATGTTAAGCTTCAACGACAAGAGACAGCATTGAGTTTTCGAAGCATTGAATTCTACTCGGTTCATAAGACCCCATGAAACAATGCTGTCAAGGTCAGAATTCAATGAGCTTATCATACGCAACCGTTCCAGTCTCACATCCGAAGAGCAGGGACGTGAATTTGGAAACGAATTTGAAAAGCTGAGGTCGAGTCGTCAGCAAAACAGTTAAGCGGATTAGAAGTTTCAGACAAGAGATCATTAATGAAAATGAGGAAGAGAGTCGGAGACAAAACGGAGCTCTGGGGCACACCAGCATTTATGGAGTGGGTGGCAGACTTGAAGCCATCCAATACAACTTGTATTGAACCGTCGGAAAGGTAATTTCTAATCCAATGAAGAAGAGACTCATCGACACCAAAAGCACGCATTTTCGATAAAAGAGCCTGATGCCAAACTCTATCAATTGCTTTAGAAATATCAAGTGCAATAATCTTACTTTCTCCAAAACAATGTAAAGATTGGTTCCACTTTTCGGTGAGATAAGCCATCAAATCACCAGTGGACCGTTTGCTACGAAAGCCGTACTGGCGGTTATTAAGAAGCTTTTGTTCTTCAAGATATTTCATAAGTTGACGGTTTATCAACGTTTCCTTGACCTTGGAAAGAAGGGACGTTAGTGCAATTGGACGGTAATTGGAAGGAGAGGAAGATTCGCCTTTTTTAGGGACCGGCTGGACAAATGCAGTTTCCATCTGCTCGGGAAAATCCCAGCAGAATAGGAAAGATGGAAAAGTTTACGCAGTGGTTTTGCCAGCGTAGAAGAACACTTCTTCAGAATAACGGCGGCGACGGGGATACCATCTGGACCAGCGGATCTTTGTATGTTGAGATTTTTAAGGACTCTCGCAACCGAGCGAGTTCGAAAAAATATCTGCTTCATCAAAGAATTTGCAGACTCGAGCTCAGGCGGAGCCAATATGCTATGAGGAAGTATCGAGTAGGCAGCAAATTGAGTTGCCAGCAAATTGGCTTTGTCGATGGAGCTAACATACGGAGAGTCATTGAAGACGAGTGTTGGGACCGATGACGTGGTCGAGTTCTTAATGTTCTTGACAAAATACCAAAAGTTTTTACTTCCTTTTGACACAATAATATTTTTTGTGCCTTACTTTTTGGTCATGTGAAAACTTAGCCCTTTGTATTTGAGCATTGCAGAAATTGCTGGCCCGTTTGAACAAATTCTACAGTAGGGATATCTATAAATTTTCGAAAACTACTTTCTCGATCCCTAATCGCCTCTTTACAGCTTGAATCAAACCTCTAACTTTCTTTGGGGATGATACTTTTTGTTTTGTGAGGAACAAAAATTTCTAATGCCGTTGAGAATTACGTTAGATATCATATCAGCCAATGCATCAACGTTTCCGTCGAAAAAGCACAATGACCAATTAAAACTTCGAAAGAAATTATTCAGGGCCGTCCCAATTGGCTTTCTCATATTACCACACAGTTCTTTTAGGGACTTTATCTTTTTTACCTCGACGGGAAAGTGAAAAATCTACCGATATGACACAATGGTCCGATTTGCCTAGAGGAGATGATACTACAATCCTCTATTTTTCGGGATGAGAAGTGAGAAATAGGTCAAGAGTGTTGGCCGCATGGCCTTCAATATCAGGAAACCGAGTGGGCTCATCAACAAGTTGAGTTAATTCGTTAAACTCAGCGAAGATCTCAACACATTTTCCTTCGGGTGTTGTCTGGCCAGAATGTCGAAGCCAACCAGAATTATGTACATTGAAATCGCCCGCAATTGCGATTTCAGTGTGAGGATAAGGGAAAACAGTTCTTATTATGAAGTCAGATAGCGCATCAAAACTCGTTAGAGGTTGAATTGCTATCTAAATTGGGGCTTCTGTAAATAAAACAGTAGTGAATGATTTGCTTATGGACGGTGAATTTTTAACCACATGAAATTAAAGTTCGTATTAGAACAAAGGCCGTATTGTGGTAGAAGTTGGTAAGCAATATCATTTCGAACATATACGGCGAGGCCATGAGATGAGAAGAATAATGGCACTAAGCTTTACCCAGGCAGGTTGAACTCTGATGAATCCGAATCAACACCCACCTGTGTTTCACTCAATGCCAAAACAGCTGGCCTGCATTTTGCAGTGTGAGCGTATACAGCAAAGAAATTCGATCGCAACCTCCTTATGTTACTAAAGTCGATTCTAAACTTACCCGACATTACAACTCACAAAAACACACAAAACAAAATATCAATCGCAGACGCTAACTAAGTATAATCAACAAGTGTAGATCTATTAGAAAACCAAAGCAAATTACTAGCGGTGTTATGCCCAGCCAGCAACTTGACCCTTGTTAACCAACGGAATCAACACCGTTGATCAACTATCCATCAAACAAACCCACAGCTTCATTGCCTGCACACACTGCCTAGATAAGATAAGAAATTATCCAATCGAAGAAATGTGTGCAGCCAACAAAACTATGCGAGTGGTGTGGGAGAGGAGGTGATTAAAAGGTAAAGCACTGTGTTAGAGGTCTATTTTTTTTTTTTTGGAACGAAGTTCCTTATCGCGCGTTGTGAAAGGGGCCAGACGGAAAAAATTCTTATGAAAAGTTATCACGACACTTTTTGCTATAGTAAGCTATTGTAGGCTGTGCGGCGTCGCATGTTTCTCTGTTTGTCTCTCTCTCTCTCTCTCTCTCTCTCTCTCTCTCTCGCTCTCTCTCTCTCTCTCTCTCTCTCTCTCTATCTCTCTCTCGCTATCTCTCTCTCTCTCTCTCTCTCTCTCTCTCTCTCTCTCTCTCTCTCTCTCTCTCTCTCTCTCTCTCTCTCTCTCTCTCTCTCTCTCTCTCTCTCTCTCTCTCTCTCTCTCTCTCTCTCTCTCTCTCTCTCTCTCTCTCTCTCTCTCTCTCTCTCTCTCTCTCTCTCTCTCTCTCTCTCTCTGTCTCTTATAGAAAGCAAGCCAGATATTTTCATTTCTATTTCGCATTGAACAGTGTGGTGTCGCGTTTTTGTTGAGGTTTCTTGTAAATAAAATTAATCGAAAAGAACTTCGTTCCATCCGGGTGTCCCCCTCAAGTTCTTTTTTTTTTTGTGGGTGGCACACAACACTGAATAGATTTAATTCACAGGAGTGATTCAAATATCACACGGCGCAGCGCGGCAGGAAAGTTTTGGTTTATTGTTTTGAACTGTTTGTATGAATTTTTTAAGTTGTCTATTTTTGCTTTTTTTGTTTGTAAGGTGTGTTGTGTTGTCGCGATAGGGCTTTTCGCGATAGTGTCACTGTCAAAAGAGAGAGAAAAAAAAATTGACAGCTGAATTTACTTGTATGAAAACATTCTTGGCGGTACTAGGCAAAAACGTAAATTAGTTTGAGAATTGTTGTTTAGTGAAGTGAATTTGTAGTAAAAAGGAAGAAATAGTATGCAAATTAAAACTTAAAACTCCTAAGAGCCAAAATATATAGAAGTGTTGTGAAAATGCCCGTGAGTTGTTGCGTGAAACAGTGTTCAAACCACTCATTGAACACAGAAAACTGTAGTTTCTACGGTTTTCCTCAACTTAGGAGTAGAACTCCTAAGATGAAAAATCTGTCGGAAGAAAGGCGCAGGCTGTGGTTAGCTGCTATCAACAGGAAACACCTGAACACTAAAGTGGCTCGTGTGTGTTCAAAGCATTTCATTACAGGTATGTAAGAATGGGTTATGAAGTAGGTACGTAACTAATAAGGAGTTATTAGGCACGAACGCAAAACTTTCGGATAATCTAAATCCAGATTGGGTACCAAGCCTACATATGGGTTATAAAACATCAAAGAAACCAGAATTCAAAGCTGGAAGATTTGCACGTCAAAGGAGGCGCGAAGCAAATAAAGTAATTCAAGGATTACAAGAGAGTAAGTTTTTATTTGATGCTTAGATTGTTTCTGACAATGTTTTTTGTTTACTAGCTGAATGTACTGTCCCTCTCCGTGTTGAAAATGTCCAAGTCGAGGTTCAAGTAACCTCGGAAGAGGAAGCATTTTCAGAAGTGGAATATTTAGATGAATATTTAGAAGAGATGAATGCGGTCGAAAACCCGACTCATTGTTCAGTACCTAGGTAAAGTATTTCCATTAAGCAAATATGATTTTAATGTGCTAACGTTGCTTATGTTTTGTTTTAAAGGACTCAAACGGATCTGACAATGAAGGATATTGCTATGCTAGAGCCCGAAAAACAAAAACAGGATCTACTCTTGGCACAAAAGCATTCCAAAATTGTAGATCTGGAAAAAGAAATCGAGAAATCGAAAATGGGTGTGGAGTTCTTTGAAGAAAATGATGACAAGTGTCGTTATTTTACAGGACTGTCACACTACAAGACTTTGATAACAATTTATGAGGCCATATTAGAAAACATCCCAAACTGTTTTCGAAAAGGCTTAAATAAATTTCAAGTTTTAATTTTAACGCTTATAAAATTTCGTTTGGATCTTCCTTTCACGCTGCTGGGTTACATGTTTGGGATATCTACTTCCACAGCATCCAAAAAGTTTCACGATTGTGTAATTGTTTTTAGTTTGGAACTCAGGCGTTTATATCTTGGCCTTGTTAAGCTGTGAGACTGCATTACACACCCGAGTACTTTAAAAATATTTTTGGAAACAAATTAGCAGTGATTATAGACTGCTACGAAATTCGGATTGAAAAATCAGGTATGGTACAAATAACTTGAATATACATATATTTTAAAATTATAAATCAATTCTTTTTAAGGTCAACCTATTGCAAGAGCTGCTACATATTCATCCTACAAACACACCGAAACCATTAAATATTTGATAGGTATAGCTCCAAGTGGAGCGATAGTATATACCTCAAATGGATACGGTGGAAGGTGTAGCGACAAGTTCATTCCGGAGAACTCGGATTTTTTAAGTTACTTAGAGCCTGAAGATATTGTTTTGTCCGATAGAGGCTTCCTAATACATGAAGCGGTGCGGTCAAAAGGAGCTGAATTAAAAATGCCCGCGTTTATGGAAGGTAATTTAAAATAATTATTGTTAGGAAATTTTATCTTACTAGAATTATACTTACTTTAGGCAAACTACAACTTGATCCATTTGCTGTGGAGGATTCCAAAAATTTGGCTCATTTGAGAATCCACATCGAGAGAGTCATCGGAACACTGCGTCAAAAATATTTGATTTTGTCAAATACTCAGCCCTTGACGGCAATTTAAAAAAAAAAAAAAAAATGGCACAGGTGAAATGTATATGGATGCCATAGTTCGCACCTGCTGTGCTTTAGTAAATTTAAGCCCGTCGGTTGTGCCTTCAACCATAACTTCTTTAGATTTAGATTAAGATTAAGATTAAGATTTAGATTAAGATTTAGATTAGAAATTAAGAAAAACACAGTCATTTAAATTTTTCATTTATTCGATTGTATTTTGCTTTGTAATTTTTTTCTTTTTCTTAACTTAACTTAACTTAGCTTAACTTAGCTTAACTTAAATTAACTCAACTTAACTTAACTTAACTTAAGATTCGTTTATGTACATATTGTAACGTGCGCTTAGTTCGCAAAATAAAACTTCACCTTTCAATTTATTTCTATCACTTTTATTCCGTATCTATACTTAATTCGATCTCAACTCGACTTTTGCACTATAACTTGTATACAACAATTTACTCTTAACTTTATCACTCTATAATCAAAACTGACTGCTCGTTGCGTCAGCAGTCTATTTATATAGAACAACACTCATCTAGAGCGTTCCAGTTTCTTCTCCATGGTTTCCACATTTTCTGTCAAGCATCTCTACACTGACACACACTGGCTTACAAGCAATGCCTGTCATTTTATACCATTCCATTATAGTGTTGCCAGTTGTGTTTTCGGTTAAACGTTTTCGATTAGGAAATTGGTATAAATGTTGGGTGTTCATTACACTGCCCCCTCCTTAAGATTGTTCGTCCCGAATAATTCCATCTGCAGCCTCGCCACTATATCGATGCAGCCGGTCACAATGAACTACTTTTAACTTGCCTCTTAATCCTCTTTGGATGCGGTAAACCACGTCGTTAATCCTCGTGACAACAGTATAAGGACCTTTCCAGTTTTGCTGAAGTTTCGGTGACAATCCCTTTTGACGATGAGGATTATAAAGCCACACACGATCTCCTGCTTGGAATCCTGCCGTGGTCGCTTTTGTGTCGTACCGTGTCTTCATCCGGTCGCTGTAGGTTTTCATCCGTTCCCTTGTTCTTTTATGGATGTCAGCGAGTCTCTCCTTGAGGTCATCCACATACTCGTTCGTGTCCTGTGACTCCTCTGTGGGGCATCCAAATTCAAGTTCGCTGGGCAGCCGCATGGTTTTCCCGAACAGAATGTCAGATGGTGTTTGTCCTGTCGAGCTATGTACTGCACTTCTATAGGCCATCAGGAATAGCGGTACGTGCCTATCCCAGTCTCTTTGGTAGTCGCCTACGACCTTGGTGAGGTGTTCTTTCAAGGTCCGGTTGAATCTTTCAACCATCCCATCAGATTGTGGATGAAGCGGTGTGGTTCTCGTCTTCTTAATGCCAAGTAGTCTGCACACTCCTTGGAAGATGTTTGACTCAAAGTTCCTCCCTTGGTCGGAATGGAGTTCCATAGGCACGCCAAACCTACTCACCCAGTTAAACACAATCTGGTCGACCAACGTTTTGGCTTCTTGATTTGGGATGGCATACGCCTCAGGCCACTTGCTAAAATAGTACATTACAACCAGAATGTACTTGTTTCCAGCGTTGGTCTCTGGAAAAGGCCCAGCCACATCTACTGCAATCCTCTCAAAAGGTGATCCAACGTTGTACTAACGCATCTTACCTTGAATCTTCCTACCAGGTCCTTTGGTTGCAGCACACTTGTCACATGTTCGGCACCACTTCTCCACGTCATCTCTAGCATGTAACCAGTAGAACCGATGTCGCACCTTCTCCAGTGATTTGTTAACTCCCAGGTGGCCTCCAGAAGGTCCATCGTGCATCTCCCGAAGAACTTCACTGACTTTCGATTGCGGTACGATCAGCTGCATCACATATGACTTACCGTCAGCGGACTCCCATCTTCGCCTGAGGACACCTTCTTGCACATATAGTGAGTCCCACTGTGCCCAATAGGCTTTAAGAACTGGACTCCTGTCAGAAATGTCTCCCCATTCAGGTTTCTCTTCATTTTCTTTCCATGCGAGAATGGGTTCGATATCTGGATCCTCCTGTTGAGCGGTCCTCACTTCCTCATTGCTCCATCCGCATATGGGATCAGCTCTTAGTCGCTGAGCGGTAATATTTTCTTTGTTTTCTTGTCGCCTACAATGCTTGCAATCCTCTTTGCAAGGTCTTCGGGACAATGCGTCGGCGTTTGAGTGCAGCTTTCCTCTGCGGTGTTGAATCTGGTAATCATAAGTCTGCAGTATTTCTATCCACCTTGCGACTTGACCTTCTGGATTTTTGAAGAAGGAATTTCTGTAAATAGATGTACTTGTGGAAGTGCTTTGTTGCCAAGATAAGAGCTAGAAGTTCCCTTCTGGTCACGCAGTAGTTTCTTTCAGGCTTCGAGAGGACGTTACTGTAATATGCCAGCACTTTCTCTTCGCCATCATGCACTTGGGATAGTACCGCCCCGATTCCAACGTTGCTTGCATCTGCGTCGATGATGAATGTTTTGCCAGGTGTTGGATGTGCCAGCACTGGAGCGTTACAGAGGCGGTATTTGAGTTCCTGAAAAGATTTTTCACACTCACCTGACCATTTGAACTGCTTCCCTTTTTCGGTGAGCTGATGCAAACTTTTTGCAACTCCAGCAAAGTTCTTAACAAAACGTCGGTAATATGTGGAGAGACCAAGAAAGCTTCGGAGTTGATGTTTGTCCTGTGGTGTTGGCCAATTTTTGACGGAGTCAACTTTTTCAGGATCAGTCTTCACTCCTTGGGAAGAGATGATGTGTCCCAAATACTTAACTTCGGTTTTGAAAAGTGCACATTTTTCTGGATTCAGTTTAAGGTTAGCCTCTCGAAGTCTCTGAAACACGGCTTTTAGATTCTTGCAATGTTGGTCGAATGTTTTCCCGTAAACAATGACATCGTCCAAGTAGACAAGGCACGCTTTCCACGTCAGTCCTTGAAGAACGCACTCCATCAAACCCTCGAATGTTGCCGGAGCGTTGCATAGCCCAAACGGCATAACTTTAAACTGCCAGAGCCCATTACCTGTAGAAAACGCCGTCTTTTCCCGATCTTCAGGGTGGATGTCAACTTGCCAATATCCACTCTTCAAGTCCAGCGTCGAAAACCACTGGGCTCCCTCCATAGCATCCAGGGTATCACTGATTCTCGGCAGGGGATAGCTGTCCTTTTTAGTCACATCATTCAGCCTTCGGTAGTCCACACAAAAACGAGTGCTTCCGTCTTTCTTTTTCACTAGCACCACTGGTGAAGCCCAAGGAATTCTCAATAAGACCGTCCTTCTTCATTGCCGTTATCATTTCCTCAACCTCACCTTGTTTGGCCAGTGGAAGGCGTCTTGCGGGTTGACGAATCGGTCTTGCATCTCCTGTGTTGATGCGATGCTGCACCAACTGTGTCCTACCATATTGTCCCTTTTGCGATGCGAAGATGTCAGTGTACTCTTGTAGGAGATTTTCAGCCATCCTTGTTTGTTGGTGATCAAGGCTGGATGAATACAGTATTTTAGCTCTGATGGTTTTGAGCTCCTCCGGAGTTATAGTTTTTCTCGGGGCTTCGTCTGTGATCTTCGTAATTGCTGCAACCGATTCGCAACGTCCAACGACTTCTCCTTTCTTCAACCTTACATCGTATGGTCTGGTGTTTAGTAATCGTACGGGGACCATTTTGTTTTTCGGTGCTAGTAGTATTTTCCCAATGATGACGCTTTGGGAGGAACACTCTGGGTCTGGTTCCACCATGAGGTATCGAAGGCTTCCAAACTCACCTTCCAGTTTTGTCCAAACGAACACTTCAGAAGAAGGAGGCAGAATCAGATCTTCCGTGATGACAGTCCTCAGTGTCGACGTACTTTTGTTCGAATAGGTCATTGGAAGTTCCTTATTTTGGTACTTCAAAACTTGATTACCGATATCCAAAATAACTCCGTGCTGTTTCATAAAGTCGATTCCAATGATGCACTCGTCACATATATCTGCCACCAGGAATTGATGAGTAAACACTAGATCGGCCAGTCGGATCTTAAGACACACTTCTCCATATACTCTTGCTGCTTCTCCCGTTGCGGTTCTTAGACAGTAGCTATTGGTGTTATGAAGCCACGTTGTCTTTACAAGGTCTCGACGTACTATGGATGCTGTGGCACCGGTGTCGATGGTAGCCACATGATTGTTCCCGTTAATAGTAGTCTCCACAGTCAGACTTTTGTTGTCTCGTTTGGTCTGGGAGACCTGGATGGTGGTTCTGGGGCCATCGATACAAGAAACCCGATTCTGCCCCTCGAAGTTGGATTGATAGGCAACGCTGGTGTTGTTGTTACCTTGCTCTGGGTTGGATCTCTTGCTTCCACAATGTTGACAAGCGGCTTTATTTGGTGTTAGTCGGCATTGACGCTGTAAGTGCCCGGTCTTGTTGCAATTCCAACATCTTGCTAGTCCGCTCCGCTGGTTCTTTTGTATTTCAGTTCTTTGGCACGAGCATTCTTCGACTATGGCTTCTCTAAGTCGATGTACTCCATGAGAAGCTTGTTCTGCTGCTTCAATTGTCAATGCGAATGCTAAAGTTTCAGAAAGAGTACGTGTTTTAGCAGTTCGCACAGACCTCTGAAGATGTATATCAGAAATGGCACGAACGAAGGACTCAACAGCAAGCTGGTTGGTTTTTTTTTTTTTTTTTTTTTTTTTTTTTTTTTTTTTTTTTTTTTTTTTTTTATAATTAACGCGCACATCAAGGGGTTATGACTACCCTTATAATGTTATTAAACACAGTGCGAGCATTTAGGAAAATAGGAGAGGATTTGAAAGGAGACACCGATGCACGTTGCTTTTGAATCTTTGTAAATCGTAATGCAGGGGAAACACAGAGCCAGGTAAAGCATTCCACATTCGGGTGGTGCGACTAAAATAAGAATCTCTATACTTAAATGTACGCCCGAAGTTGGGCTCAAGGCAGAACTGATGAGCATTCCTAGCGAGGCGGGTGTTGCGGCTAAATTGTTTCAAGGGAGTAATGCAGCTGGCTATTTCACTAGAGCACTGTTTGTGGAAAAAGCGATAAAAGAGAGAGAGACAAGTGACGTTTCGACGATGTCCAAGAGAATCAATCGATTCTACGATTGAACTATCACCTATCAATCTTAACGCTCTATTTTGTACCCTATCAAGTAGGCGCAAAGATGTTTGAGAAGCACCTGACCAGATATGAGAGTTATACTCCAGTTTTGGGCGGATGAAGGCCTTATAATTTGTAGCCAGATCAGAAGGGGTGAAGAACTTCCTGCATCGTCTCAAGAAACCTAAGCATTTAGCAGCGTTTTTGGCGACTTCAAATATGTGGTCGTTCCAACGAAGATCATCGTTTACACACATACCAAGTACTGACAGCTTTTCGGTTTCTTCGATGCAGGTACCATTCATGGATAATGGCAATGGGGGAATGTTAAGCTTCAACGACAAGAGACAGCATTGAGTTTTCGAAGCATTGAATTCTACTCGGTTCATAAGACCCCATGCAACAATGCTGTCAAGGTCAGAATTCAATGAGCTTATCATACGCAACCGTTCCAGTTCCACATCCGAAGAGCAGGGACGTGGATTTGGAAACGAATATGAAAAGCTGAGGGTCGAGTCGTCAGCAAAACAGTTAAGCGGATTAGAAGTTTCAGATAAGAGATCATTAATGAAAATGAGGAAGAGAGTCGGAGACAAAACGGAGCCCTGGGGCACACCAGCATTTATTAAGTGGGTATCAGACTTGAAGCCATCCAACACAACTTGTATTGAACGGTCGGAAAGGTAATTTCTAATCCAACGAAGAAGAGACTCATCGATACCAAAAGCACGCATTTTCGACAAAAGAGCCTGATGCCAAACTCTATCAAATGCTTTAGAAATATCAAGCGCAATAATCTTACTTTCTCCAAAACAATGTAAAGATTGGTTCCACTTTTCGGTGAGATAAGCCATCAAATCACCAGTGGACCGTTTGCTACGAAAGCCATACTGACGGTCATTAAGAAGCTTTCGTTCTTCAAGATATTTCATAAGTTGACGGTTTATCAACGTTTCCATGACCTTGGAAAGAAGGGACGTTAGTGCAATTGGACGGTAATTGGAAGGGGAGGAAGATTCGCCTTTTTTAGGGACCGGCTGGACAAATGCAGTTTTCCATCTGCTCGGAAAAATCCCAGCAGAATAGGAAAGATGGAAAAGTTTACGCAGTGGGTTTGCCAGCGTAGAAGAACACCTCTTCAGAATAACGGCGGGGATACCATCTGGACCAGCGGTTATAGTTATAGTTTTTCTCGGGTCTTCGTCTGTGATCTTCGTAATTGCTGCAACCGATTCGCAACGTCCAACGACTTCTCCTTTCTTCAACCTTACATCGTATGGTCTGGTGTTTAGTAATCGTACGGGGACCATTTTGTTTTTCGGTGCTAGTAGTGTTTTCCCAATGATGACGCTTTGGGAGGAACACTCTGGGTCTGGTTCCACCATGAGGTATCGAAGGCTTCCAAACTCACCTTCCAGTTTTGTCCAAACGAACACTTCAGAAGAAGGAGGCAGAATCAGATCTTCCGTGATGACAGTCCTCAGTGTCGACGTACTTTTGTTCGAATAGGTCATTGGAAGTTCCTTATTTTGGTACTTCAAAACTTGATTACCGATATCCAAAATAACTCCGTGCTGTTTCATAAAGTCGATTCCAATGATGCACTCGTCACATATATCTGCCACCAGGAATTGATGAGTAAACACTAGATCGGCCAGTCGGATCTTAAGACACACTTCTCCATATACTCTTGCTGCTTCTCCCGTTGCGGTTCTTAGACAGTAGCTATTGGTGTTATGAAGCCACGTTGTCTTTACAAGGTCTCGACGTACTATGGATGCTGTGGCACCGGTGTCGATGGTAGCCACATGATTGTTCCCGTTAATAGTAGTCTCCACAGTCAGACTTTTGTTGTCTCGTTTGGTCTGGGAGACCTGGATGGTGGTTCTGGGGCCATCGATACAAGAAACCCGATTTTGCCCCTCGAAGTTGGATTGATAGGCAACGCTGGTGTTGTTGTTACCTTGCTCTGGGTTGGATCTCTTGCTTCCACAATGTTGACAAGCGGCTTTATTTGGTGTTAGTCGGCATTGACGCTGTAAGTGCCCGGTCTTGTTGCAATTCCAACATCTTGCTAGTCCGCTCCGCTGGTTCTTTTGTATTTCAGTTCTTTGGCACGAGCATTCTTCGACTATGGCTTCTCTAAGTCGATGTACTCCATGAGAAGCTTGTTCTGCTGCTTCAATTGTCAATGCGAATGCTAAAGTTTCAGAAAGAGTACGTGTTTTAGCAGTTCGCACAGACCTCTGAAGATGTATATCAGAAATGGCACGAACGAAGGACTCAACAGCAAGCTGGTTGATTTTTTTTTTTTTTTTTTTTTTTTTTTTTTTTTTTTTTTTTTTTTTTTTTTTTTTTTTTTTTTTTTTTTTTTATAATTAACGCGCACATCAAGGGGTTATGACTACCCTTATAATGTTATTAAACACAGTGCGAGCATTTAGGAAAATAGGAGAGGATTTGAAAGGAGACACCGATGCACGTTGCTTTTGAATCTTTGTAAATCGTAATGCAGGGGAAACACAGAGCCAGGTAAAGCATTCCACATTCGGGTGATGCGACTAAAATAAGAATCTCTATACTTAAATGTACGCTCAAGGCAGAACTGATGAGCATTCCTAGCGAGGCGGGTGTTGCGGCTAAATTGTTTCAAGGGAGTAATGCAGCTGGCTATTTCACTAGAGCACTGTTTGTGGAAAAAGCGATAAAAGAGAGAGAGAAAGGTGACGTTTCGACGATGTCCAAGAGAATCAATCGATTCTACGATTGAACTATCACCTATCAATCTTAACGCTCTATTTTGTACCCTATCAAGTAGGCGCAAAGATGTTTGAGAAGCACCTGACCAGATATGAGAGTTATACTCCAGTTTTGGGCGGATGAAGGCCTTATAATTTGTAGCCAGATCAGAAGGGGTGAAGAACTTCCTGCATCGTCTCAAGAAACCTAAGCATTTAGCAGCGTTTTTGGCGACTTCAAATATGTGGTCGTTCCAACGAAGATCATCGTTTACACACATACCAAGTACTGACAGCTTTTCGGTTTCTTCGATGCAGGTACCATTCATGGATAATGGCAATGGGGGAATGTTAAGCTTCAACGACAAGAGACAGCATTGAGTTTTCGAAGCATTGAATTCTACTCGGTTCATAAGACCCCATGCAACAATGCTGTCAAGGTCAGAATTCAATGAGCTTATCATACGCAACCGTTCCAGTTCCACATCCGAAGAGCAGGGACGTGGATTTGGAAACGAATATGAAAAGCTGAGGGTCGAGTCGTCAGCAAAACAGTTAAGCGGATTAGAAGTTTCAGACAAGAGATCATTAATGAAAATGAGGAAGAGAGTCGGAGACAAAACGGAGCCCTGGGGCACACCAGCATTTATTAAGTGGGTATCAGACTTGAAGCCATCCAACACAACTTGTATTGAACGGTCGGAAAGGTAATTTCTAATCCAACGAAGAAGAGACTCATCGATACCAAAAGCACGCATTTTCGATAAAAGAGCCTGATGCCAAACTCTATCAAATGCTTTAGAAATATCAAGCGCAATAATCTTACTTTCTCCAAAACAATGTAAAGATTGGTTCCACTTTTCGGTGAGATAAGCCATCAAATCACCAGTGGACCGTTTGCTACGAAAGCCATACTGACGGTCATTAAGAAGCTTTCGTTCTTCAAGATATTTCATAAGTTGACGGTTTATCAACGTTTCCATGACCTTGGAAAGAAGGGACGTTAGTGCAATTGGACGGTAATAGGAAGGGGAGGAAGATTCGCCTTTTTTAGGGACCGGCTGGACAAATGCAGTTTTCCATCTGCTCGGAAAAATCCCAGCAGAATAGGAAAGATGGAAAAGTTTACGCAGTGGGTTTGCCAGCGTAGAAGAATACCTCTTCAGAAT
This sequence comes from Melanostoma scalare, assembly GCA_949752695.1. Taxonomy (NCBI): domain Eukaryota; kingdom Metazoa; phylum Arthropoda; class Insecta; order Diptera; family Syrphidae; genus Melanostoma; species Melanostoma scalare. Next base: position 116,592,227 of record OX456984.1, on the reverse strand, counting down.
AACGGCGGGGATACCATCTGGACCAGCGGATTTATGTATGTTGAGATCTTTGAGGACTCTCGCAACCGAGCGAGTTCGAAAAAATATCTGCTTCATCAAAGAATTTGCAGAATCGAGCTCAGGCGGAGCCAATATGCTATGAGGAAGTGTCGAGTTGGCAGCAAATTGAGCTGCTAGCAAATTGGCTTTGTCGATGGAACTGACATACGGAGAGTCATTGAAGACGAGCGTTGGGACCGATGACGTGGTCGAGTTCTTAATGTTCTTGACAAAAGACCAAAAGTTTTTACTTCCTTTTGGACACAATAGTATTTTTTGCCTTACTTTTTGGTCATGTAAAAACTTAGTCCTTTGTATTTGAGCATCACAGATATTTCTAGCCCTTTAGAACAAATTTCGGTTTTCTACAGTCGGGTTGTCTTTAAATTTTCGAAAACTACTTTCTCGATCCCTAATCGCCTCTTTACAGCTTGAATCAAACCACGAATTCTCTTTGGGGATGATACTTTTTAATCTGTGAGGAACAAAATTTCTCATGCCGTTGAGAATTACGTTAGATATCATATCAGCTGATGCATCAACGTTTCCGTCGAGAAAGCACAATGACCAATTAAAATTTCGAAAGAAATTATTCAGGCCGTCCCAATTGGCTTTCTCGTATTGCCATACAGTTGATGATTTCTTCTCCAGCATCCGGGTATGCCAGGTGCACCAGTCTTTCGACGTCTGCTTGGAGTTGCTGTAGACTTTCACCCCTTTTCTGGACTCTGTTATTGAGTTGCACTCGGAAGACTTCCTTCAAGTGGCTATCGCCAAAGCGTTTATCTATGGCTGCCACAAGAGAACTGAAATCTCCGCTCTTACCAGCTGGAAAAGTTTGAAGTAATTCAGCTGCTGGTCCTCTTAGAGCAAGAGTCAGTGCTATGTACTTGTCTTCGTCATCCCAGCCATTTGTTGTCGCGGCTGCCTCAAATTGTCTCTTGTAAACTGGCCAAGAAGACTGTCCATCAAATGTTGGGGGTTTCATCTCCTTTTTCCTTGCAAACTCTCCAGCAGATTCTCGAATTTTGATTTTCCGGATCTGGTCTAATTCCTTGGTCAGAACATCACATCGGCTTTCTACGCCTTCGAAACGATTCTCTACAACAGAAATTTGTTTTTCCACACCTTCAACGCGTTCGTCAATGGCACATACATTTTTCTCAATGTTGCCCAATTTGCCTTCTAGAATGTTTTTCTGACCTTCCAAAACATTCTGTTGCGCCTCAATTCTTTCGAGAATATTCTGTTGTTCTTTCTTTTGTTCGTTTCGTTGTACTTATAGTTGTTTGAGAACATTCTGCTGTTCCTTCTTTTGCTCGTTTCGTCGTGCTTCCAGTTGTTCGATAACATTCTGCTGTTCCTTCTTTTGATCATTTCTCTACTCTTCCAGACGTCCGAGAATATTCTGCTGTTGCTCTTCAATCAGCTTCTTTTGTTGTACTTCGAGTCGTTCGAGAACATTCTGCTGTTCCTTCTTTTGCTCGTTTCGCTGTTCTAACAAAAGTTTCATCATACTAGAAAAATCTACACTTTCACTTACTTCTTCTTCCTCCACTTCTGCTTCAAAAACAAAAGTTCTCACGTCTTCCCCTTGCTGTTCCAAATAGTTGCGCAAGCGCAGGACGAGCTCATTTTTCGATCCCGCTCTAGAAAGATTTCGCTTACCTAACTCACTTTTAAGCTCAATGTAGTTGAGCTCTTCCAACAACTTACCCATTTTCACTGTATTAAACTTTTTTTTTTCACTTTACTAGTCAAATAAGTTTTATTTACACTTCTGACACCAATGTAACGTGCGCTTAGTTCGCAAAATAAAACTTCACCTTTCAATTTATTTCTATCACTTTTATTCCGTATCTATACTTAATTCGATCTCAACTGGACTTTTGCACTATCACTTGTATACAACAATTTACTCTTAACTTTATCACTCTATAATCAAAACTGACTGCTCGTTGAGTCAGCGGCCTATTTATATAGAACAACACTCATCTAGAGCGTTCCAGTTTCTTCTCCATGGTTTCCACATTTTCTGTCAAGCATCTCTACACTCACACACATTGGCTTACAAGCAATGCCTGTCATTTTATACCATTCCATTATAGTGTTGCCAGTTGTGTTTTCGGTTAAACGTTTTCGATTAGGAAATTGGTATAAATGTTGGGTGTTCATTACAATATCTACATTACATTTACATTAAACTAAATTCATTTGAATAATAAAATGAAATCATGCAAATAAAACTATTCTTATTTTTATTTTATGAAATGTGCTCCTTAGAGTTGTGGAATTACAATTTTAAAAAAAGTAAGTTTCACATTTTGAAATATTTTCTTCAATGAAAACTAAATTGAGATGAACTTTTATCACAATTTTGCGGAGCGGTGAATATATACAAAAATATCCAAAATTTAATTTTGTTATGAAAATTTGAAGCTGTATTTGAAAATAATACGAGTGACTTTCATTCATTTGGTATGTATTATCATTTATTTTAAAGATACAACAGTTTGTATCACTTAGTTTCATATCAATATCCTCTCCATTTTTAAGACTAAATGGACACTTCACTTCTACCGGTGCGAGTCCACAACAATCGCATTCGAAAATTGCGTCAGGAGTAGCAGCATAAAAACAATGATTTTCATCAACAAAAATTCCACAAGCTGTCATTTGTGACTTCAAATGTCTAGCGGCCAAAAAAGTTTCAACATACTTTACTGCTTGTTTTTCATTTTTTTGGCGGTAAACAGTTGCTGCAGTTGTAAAATGTTGTTGGCTTGCAAATTTTTTTTAATAAACTCATTGACGGCTTGTCTATTTTCGTTCGCGCAACTTCCTTAAAAATAGAAGCAGTGATTCGCCCAATACGAATTTTTTGCCATATGCTGTTGGGTGTCAATGACTGCAATCTCGTAACCGATTCTATTTTTCTAGCAATTTTTGGTGGTATTGAAAAATTCAAGCTTCTTCCAACTATTTCCAAATCTGTTTTGGAATAAGTGGAATATTCTACCTTAAATAAGTTCTCGAAGTAATAATCTTCGAGAAACTGAAAATTTGGAGATTCGTCAACTACAAAGTTCTTCACCATAACATTTTATGGCAGCTGGGAAAACATCTTTTTGAAGTGTTTTCAGAATTTAAATTTTTTTTTCTTTGTCGATTTTCAAAGCGATGCCTAAGCTTGAACTTGGTAAAGATTTTTTCTTGAAATCAATTTTTTCAATTGACGAATTTGTTTGATTTTTGATTGGAGCTCTACGCCAATAACAGGCTACATCAGTAACCGACACCTAAGATGTTGATATACACTCGAAGTTAAAAAATTCATATTTTTATTTAAAATGAAGATCTCATAGAATTCGTGGAATTGTGTGTATGTTTTTATGTATAAGGTGTTATTTTGATTGTAATCTGCAATATTATTATTTTGGAATACTCACGGGATTTGCGTTGCATCCTCGATATATACTCTCCAGTCCAAACATGACAATACCAACATGCGAGCATGTTTCATACAGGCCCGCCTTACATTGGCAGTGGGCACTTTCAATCTCCCCATCCATATCCACCAACACCCAAGCTTGCAGTGGTTTTTCATTTAAACGCTGGGAATGAAGTACCTAAAAGTAAAAGTTGGTAAAGAATAATTCAACTAAGAGTTTATGAGATGTAAATACTTTGATACATACCTTTCCCAAGACAACATAACGTTGAGGCAAACGAGTGCCAACAATGTCACGCAACCACCCTGCTTCAAAAAGATCTTGAGCTTTGCTTATGCTCTGGCTATTGTTGCACTCATTTCCAGTGTATGCAGATCTCATTTTGACTAAATAGTTGAAAATGGATACCACTTTAACATTTTTTGGTAACTCTTTTGAGTGTACCATTGAATATGGATTCTTTCCAACAATTTCAATTTTTGTTAAATACCGCAGTTTTATAACTGGGTCTAATGTTTTTGCGTATGAAGAAAACTCCATGTTCACAAAACTCTCTGAAAAACAAACTATGTAAGTACTTCAGAACACGAACACAATTTCATCTGGACAAGTTAACCAGCAGCAATAAAATGTCCCAGATGGCAAGAATATCAAATAACAAACTAGATATGTACGTTTTAATAGCATTTACATTTCATTTAAGGTAAAAATATCTATTTTTATATTATTTTAATAAACTGAATTAACTTTGCAAAACAGGTTGCATTTGGAATACATTTATGAAGCCATTGGTTAGTAGTTCACAGATATTCAATTGTTCTTTAATATATAAATATGTTAAAACTCTCACTCTTTTGTTTTTCACTGATTTTCACTGATTTTTTCCAATTAAAACACTTTTTAATAACAATTTTACTTAAATTCAATGTCACTACAGAAGAAATTTTGTTTTGTTTTCATACAAGTAGCAATTTGATGTTTAAGAAATACGAGGTATAATTAGAAATAGTCTAAGAGCTAGAAGCAAGTTTTTTGAGTGGAGTGATAACCAAAAATAATGCACATGTATGTGTAGATATACGCACCATTATATCAGATTTAACCGTCTGGCAGGTTTCTTTTTCAGCCAGGGGCGGGGGTGGGCGTTTGAAAATGGTAATTTTACAGATTTTGAGGTCGAAGTGATAGCCACATGTTGTTACTCCAAAACAACAGAAAAGTTTCCCTGAATACAAAAAACTCGGTCCCAGACGAATCCAAATCGTCTGGGACCGAGTTTTTTGTAATCAGGGGAACTTTTGTGATATTTTGGCTTACCATTTTTTTGGTTATATGTGGTAGGAAAAAAGTTACCGGTACTCTAACCTGAAAAATGCATTCGAAAAAATGTTAAAGAGCGTCTGGCAAGCAGTAGACTGAATACAAATCGTCTGGGACCGAGTTTTTTTTATTCAGGGAAACTTTTCTGTTGTTTTGGAGTACCAATTTGTTGGTTACATGTGATAGGAAAAAAGTTATGAGCTTTAAGCTGAAAAATGCACTTAAAAAGTGTTAAAGAGCGTCTGGCAAGCAGTAGGCTGAAACCAAATCGTCTGGGACCGAGTTTTTTGTAATCAGGGGAATTTTTCTGATTTTTTGATGTATCATTTATGTGGTTATCACTTCGACCTCAAAATCTGTAAAATTACAATTTTCAAACGCCCACCCCCGCCCCTGGCTGAAAAAGAAACCTGCCAGACGGTTAAATCTGATATAATGGTGCGTATATCTACACATACATGTGCATTATTTTTGGTTATCACTCCACTCCACTAACTTAAACTTTTCTTCTTTCTTTAAAAGTTTCTATGAACTCTCCAATAGTGTAACTGAAATGAAAAATGATCTTGCTACTCTTAAATCGGTGTTTAATACTAATTCTCCCCCAAGAAAAACTGCAAAAAAAATCGTAAAGATTCTGTTAGAGAGAGTGATTTAAGCTCCCCTCTCGTCAGCAACAAATCCAATTATATTGATTCTCATCCATTAATAGAGGTGAGTTCTGAAGAGATGTCCCAGAAACATCTCCCATCATCATCAAAAACAATAAATCCTACTATGGTAAACGTAAATACTAATAGAAACTCGTTAATCGTGAAGAACAAATCGAAACCTAGTCAGGTAATAGGAACGGATACTAATGCCAAGCTCTGTGCACTTCCTGATTACAAGTGGCTTCATTTATCAAAGTTTCACATTAACACGAAATCAAAGGACATCATCAATCACATTTCATCCAAAACCAAAATTCCACCTGAACAATTTAAATGTTTCATGTTAGCGAAGAGAAATGCAGACTTGTCTTTTCTTAAATTTGTCACGTTTAAACTTAGTGTTCCTTCTGATCAGTTATCGGCTGTAATGAACTCTTCTGCTTGGGGTTCCTTTGTTAAAATAAAAAAATTCGCTCATCATGCTAAAAAAGAGAGTTCATCTTCAATAATTTCTCTCACACAAACACAACCTACAACAACCGTCCAGCAGCCACCACCACCATCATCATCTATGCATCCACAACAACCATCACAGCGTTCATCTCTAATCAATCAGTGACTACCAAGTCTAAATCTAATTTCAACTAATGCCTCTCTATCACACACTAATAATAATAATAATTTGTTTCTTGGTTATTACCAAAATATTGGTGGCATGCGCACAAAAATGCAACAAATGCTACTTTCATCATCTTCTCAACTTTATGATTTTAATGCGCTCACTGAGACTTGGGTAAATGACGACCACAACAACGCTGAAATGTTTAACAGTCAACTTTACACAGTGTTTCGAAAAGGTCGTTAATCACAAGCAACTGGACTTGATAAAGGAGGCGGTGTACTACTTGCAGTGCGCTCACAAATTACATTTAGATAATTATTGTAAATTTTACTTAGACAAATTGAAAGATAAAATCAACATGTAATCATTTTACTTACTTACTTACTTACTTAGGTGGGCGTTAAAGTTCGGGGTGAACCTGGGCCTCAACCAACATCCTCCTTTCGATCTCGGGCGAGCTCTCTCCAGTTTCGCACTCCAAGTCGGATGAGGTCTTCATCCACTTGATTGCGCCACCTAAGACGAGGTCTTCCCCTTCCGCGATTTCCCTGCAATGTGCTTTCGAACACCCGACGAGCCGGAGCGTTTGGGTCCATCCGCTCTACATGGCCCAACCATCGTAGCCTCGCGATGCGTACTCTTCTGGCTATGTCCATGTCGCGGTACAGCTCATACAGCTCGTTGTTGTATCTTCTTCTCCACATATTGTCTTCGCATACGGGACCAAAGATCATTCGGAGAATTTTTCTTTCGAAACGACCAAGAGTTTCCTCATCCGCTTTCGATAAGGTCCATGCTTCCGCGCCGTACAGCAGGACTGGGATGATTAAGGTCTTATATAAGGTCACCTTGGTTTTTCTAGAGAGGGTTTTGTTTCTCAATTGCCTTCTTAACCCAAAGAAGCAACGGTTGGCAAGAGTTATTCTCCGTTTGATCTCCGCAATGATGTTGTTGTCCGTGTCTACAGCGGATCCTAGGTAGACGAAGTCCTGTACTACCTCGAAGTTATGTCTGTCTATTGTGACGTTTTGTCCAATTCGTCGATGTTCTGTGTCCTTGTTTGATGACAGCATATACTTCGTTTTGCCCTCATTAACCATCAAACCCATTTTGCCGCTTCTGTTTCAATACTCGCAAAAGCACCTATGACATCACGCTTTTTTCTTCCCATTACGTCAATATCGTCTGCATAGGCGAGTAATTGTACAGACTTTTGAAAGATTGTTCCTCTGGTGTTGACGTTTGAGTTTCTTACAATCTGTTCAAGTATGATGTTGAAGAAATCGCATGACAGTTTGTCCCCTTGCCTAAAACCTTTTTCGACATCAAAGGTCTCGGTGAGTTCTTTTCCGACCTTGACGGAGCAGCGTGAATTCTCCAAAGTCATCCTGCATAGTCGTACGAGCTTTGCAGGGATGCCGAAACTAGACATGGCTCTGTACAGCTCGTCTCTGTAAATACTGTCAATCGATAAAGAGGTGGTGAATATCGATATTATGTTCTCGGGTTTTTTCTAAGATCTGCCGTAATGTGAAAATTTGGTCTATTGTGGACTTCTCTGGTCTAAAACCACATTGATAAGGACCTATCAAGTTGTTGACGTGGGGTTTCAGACGTTCACATATAACAGCAGACAAGATCTTATAAGCAACGTTAAGGAGGTTTATCCCTCTGTAATTGGCGCAATTGTGAGGGTCTCCCTTCTTTAGGATCAGGCATACGATACTGAGGTTCCATTCATCGGGCATGCTTTCTACCGACCATATCATGCAGATCAGCTGGTGCATGCTCCTTTCCAACTGATCTCCAGCTGCCTTGAAAAGTTCGGCATCAAGGCCATCTGCACCTGCAGTCTTATTTGATTTAAGTTTGCATATGGCAAGCTTAACCTCTTCTAGGTCGGGAGGACGGCATTCTTGATCATCGTACAAGCTGAATGGGGCAATCTGCCTGACAGCGGAATTGGTGTCTTCATCGCCGTTAAGCAGTCTGCAGAAATGATCTTTCCAGATCCTCATTAGCGACTGTGACTCTATAACTATGTTTCCCTGCTGGTCTTTACAGGCTTGAGTTCGGGGTTTGCCACCCTGGCAGGATCTTTTTACCTTTTGGTAAAACTTCCGAATCTCGTTCCTGTCATGGCACCTCTCTATTTCCTCAAACGAGCGCTTCTCATGCTGCTTCTTTTTCTTTTTGAGAAGTCGGTGTTCTTCCCTTCTTCTCTCCTTGTAAATCTCGTTATACTGATCGTAAGCAGCCCTTGTTCGTGTTTGCATAAGCATTTGTCGTGCTCTTTGTTTGGCTGCATTTGCCTGCCTGCATTCTTCATCGAACCATGGGTTTCGTTTTGGTGGCCGAGTGAAACCCAGAACCTCAGAGGCAGCGGTTCTGATGGCTTCTTAGCATTGCTGCCACTGGTCTTCAATGTTTAGGATAATTGAAGGGACACTCGATTGGAAAAGGCATTGGCAATCTCTTGCGATTGTAGCTTTCCGACGTCATATCTCTTCACAGCGTTAGTTCGCGCTGGTCGTGAACAAGATATCCTCATTCGTACCTTGGCTACAACAAGGTAGTGGTCCGAGTCAAAGTTGGCCCCTCGGAAAGTTCGGACATCATGTAATCATTTTAGGGGATTTTAATTTACCATTTGTAGATTGGGTTTACGATTCGGACGAATGTCAACTTATTCCATTTAATGTCAAGAGCGACTGTGAAATTAAAGTAATAGACTCTCTTATGAGCTATGAATTAAGTCAATATAATTCATTTAAAAATGATTTAAATCGTATACTTGATCTAGTTTTTGTTGATAAAGAGTTGAAAATATTAGTTCAAAGATCTTTATGCCCCATCGATGGCAATAAAATTCATCATAAAGCATTGTGTATTGGTTTTGACTATTATAAGTATTTCAATTCAAAGTGTGAGATTAACTTTAAATTTGATTTCAACAAAATTGATTATGAAGGCATAGCGGGTTATCTGTCGAGTATTCCCTGGCGTTTAAACTCAAGCCACAGTGATTTTACAAAGTTTTATAAATTTTTTATGGATACTTTGAAGGAGGCAATTAATAATTATGTGCCTAAATCATTTATAAACAAAGATTCAAAACCTCCTTGGTTTAATAAAAGACTTTCTAATCTAAGCAACAAAAAAATCAAAGCTTATAAAAAGCTTCATAAATGCTCAAACAATTTTGAATTAAAACAAAATTATATAAGACTAGAAAGGGAATTCAATTTTCTTAACAAGTTTCGCTACAAAAACTACATAATCTCTGTTGAATCCAACTTAAAGACAAATAGTAGATCCTTTTGGGCCTTCATCAAAGACAAAAAAAAAATCCAGTGGTATTCCTAGCAGTATGACTTACTTGGATACTAATTTAACTGATCTAACTTCTATCTGTGATGCTTTTGCTGAATTTTTTAGATCTAATTATTCAACTTCTACTCATCAACAAACAGTAGACTTTTAATGTACAGATGCTCAGATTAATATTGGGCAGTTATATACATATAAGTGTTTCCTAAGTTGAAAATGCACTTAATAAACTTAACTGCGACAAAAACCCAGGGCCTGATGGAATTCCGTCAATTATTCTTAAAAAATGTGCTGCAGTTCTTTCCGAGCCTCTTGCTCTTATATTTAATAACTCCCTTTCTAGGGGTAAATTTCTTTCTGAATGGAAAAAGTCATTCATTATTCCTGTTCATAAATCTGGTTCCAAACAGAGCATATGTAACTATCGACCGATTTGCAAATTATCTACAATTCTTAAACTTTTTGAAAAAATAATTTATGATAGATTGGCATTTAAGCTCAAAGAGGTTATATCACCATTTCAACATGGATTTGTAGCTGGTAGGTCCACAACAACCAACCTTGCTTTATTCTCCAACTTCGTTCTTAATAAGCTTGAGCAGGGTTATCAAGTAGATGTGATATACACGGACTTCGCGAAGGCTTTCGACAGAGTTAATCACTTTATATTGATAGGCAAATTAGAAAAATTAGGTTTTCATTCCAGCATTCTTAAATGGCTGATTTCATACTTAACAGGAAGAATTCAATCTGTGCTAATAGACAATTTTAGATCTAAATCTTTCTTTGTGTCATCTGGAATTCCCCAAGGAAGCCATCTGGGACCACTTTTATTCATTCTCTTTATTAAAGACTTACCTGATGTTCTTTTGAATTCACATCGCTTATTGTTTGCGGACGATCTAAAATTCCTAAGATGTATTAAATCTGCAGAAGATTGTATTCTTTTACAACAAGATCTTGATAGATTGTCGAATTGGTGTTTAAACAATGACTTATCATTGGATGTATCGAAATGTCAATGTTTTTCTTTTATTCGAAATTTCTCTCCTATCTCCTTCGAATATAGAATAAGAAATATTATTCTTAAAAAAGTTTATGAAAAAAAGGATCTTGGCATAATCTTTGACTCAAAACTTAATTTTATTAAACACATTGAATACGTGGTTGCTAAACCCAACTCAATGTTGGGTTTTATAAAACGTAATTCCACTGATTTCACTGATCCTTATACTCTAAAATCTCTGTACACTTCCTACGTCAGATCTGTATTGGAATATTGAAGTGTAGTTTGGAATCCTTACTACAACTCGCATTTCAGAAGACTAGAAAGCATCCAAAGAAATTTCACAAGATTTGTTGTTTGGAAACTTGGCTGGAACATTGAAATGCCGTGTTATAAAACAAGATGTCTGCTTATTGGCATCCAAACTCTTGAAAGTCGTCGTAAAGTATTTTCTGTTATGTTTATAAGTGATATTTTGTCATATCGTATTAATTGTCCATGCTCCTTCTCGTCAACTCAGGGAACGCTTTCTTCTTCGTGAAGATGAGCACAGAACTAACTATGGTTTCAATGAGGTCATAACTCGCTGTGTCAGGATAACCAACCAAATCTCAGTTATTATTGATGTTAACTTTCATCTAACTAGAGAATCTCTCAAAAACCAATTACGAACTTATTTCTTAAATTTTAATTGAAACTTTTTTTCTTTTTTTATTTACTCATTTTTTTTTTTTTTTTTCTCTATATATATTTTTACATTTGTTATCGTAGTCTATAAGATAATTAATATCTGATTGATGAATGAATAAAACTAAATTATAAAATTATAACTCCAAAAATTTGCTTCCAGCTCTTGGTCTAAAAGAGATAGCTTCGCGAAAAGCCCTATTGATAGCAGACCGGCACTGTTGTAGGTATATGCCACTTATTTTATAGTTTATACCGAACCAACCGGCATCGTTACTCCACAAGTTGTGCTGTGCTTTTTTTAGATCACTGTAGGGTGCGATATATGCCGGGTGGGTAAGGTAGTATCATATAAAATGTCTGTACGTATGGATTTTAATAGATTTTAATTAAATTAAAAATATCGTAGGTATATCACGAAAATTGATTTGTTTTATTTTTTTCATTATAAGATATGCTCGTTATCATTTAGTGCAGTCAATGAAGCGAAAAATAGGGCCCAACCTCCGAATTTTTTTACTGTGAACCGATTTGCATGAAATTTTGGAATTAGGCTCATCTTACCCTTAAATTCAAAAGTGAAAATGATTTGCACACCGCCAGCACCCTGGGGGTGGTTACCGCCCCTTCTCGGGGGTGAATTTTTTTTTTTTGAAATAACCTCGGATATCAATAGAAGGCCTAATTTTAAGCAAAAAAACTAATATAAAGGTTTTTGTTTAGTCCAATACTTTTCGAGTTATTGGCGATTGAAAATTAGCAATTTGTTCACGTTTTTCATTTATTTATTGCAAATATCTCCAAAACTATACGTTTTATCGAAAATTTTATAAAGAACAAAATTGTAGCAGGTAAAACAATGAACAATTTGGTTTTTTATAAAGTATTTTAAGAACAATATTAAGCTAGATATAAAAGATCAAAACCATTTTTTATTTTGTCTGAAATCAAGTTAGTCAATGCCATTTAGCGGCGAGCAGATGCATTTTATGCATTCTAATACAACAAGATGTTTTGTAGTGCTTGAAATAAGCTTTAAAATGAGCACTATCAAAAGTCTTTTGCACGTTAAATAAGTGAGCTGTAGTGCAAATAAGGGGAGCATCTAATGTTTTTTTCTTTTAAATCAATGGCTTTCATAAGTGCCATTTCCACCAAAATTAAATTTAATCGTATTCCGCCTAAAATTAAGTTTGTTATGAAGAGTTTGATAGATAGTATCAGTTTGGCTGCTTTTGGACACATATTTTTCAAAAAAGTCACGATTAAAAAAAAACAACAAATTTTCAAATTTTTAAAAAATCCTACTTTTTTTCATAATATCTCAAAAATGACGACAGATACGTATAATAGTGTAAGAATAAAAAATGTTGGTATTTTTTTGGCAAACAATTTGGTCTTTTAGTTTTTTCTGTGAAACAAAAATTGACGGAGATATGATTGTTTAAAGAGCACGTGGCAGCGCAATCACAGCCTCTCTTAAGTCCTTTAACCCTTCACCGTTTAAGCAAAAAATTGTTTACTATATATTGCAATCAAGGATGTTTTAGCTCTCTTAATTACCTTTACAATGGTTTCTTACAAATTGTGATAGCATAAAAATTGAAGGAGTTATGGTCTAAAAACTCATTGATTTAAAAGAAAAAAACATTAGATGCTCTCCTTATTTGCACTACAGCTCACTTATTTTACACGCAAAAGACTGTTAATAGTGCTCATTTTAAAGCTTATTTCAAGCACTACAAAACATCTTGTTGTATTAGAATGCATAAAATGCATCTGCTCGCCGCTAAATGGCATTGACTACAACCATTAAATTTCAGACAAAATAAAAAATGGTTTTGATCTTTTATATCTAGCTTAATATTGTTCTTAGAATACTTTATAAAAAACCAAATTGTTCATTGTTTTACCTGCTACAATTTTGTTCTTTATAAAATTTTCGATAAAACGTATAGTTTTGGAGATATTTGCAATAAATAGATGAAAAACGTGAACAAATTGCTAATTTTCAATCGCCAATAACTCGAAAAGTATTGGACTTAACAAAAACCTTTATATTAGTTTTTTTGCTTAAAATTAGGCCTTCTATCGATATCCGAGGTTATTTCAAAAAAAAAAAAAAATTCACCCCCGAGAAGGGGTGGCAACCACCCCCAGGGTGGTGGCGGTGTGCAAATCATTTTCACTTTTGAATTTAAGGGTAAGATGAGCCTAATTCCAAAATTTCATGCAAATCGGTTCACAGTAAAAAAAATTCGGACCTAAAATGCTTCATTGACTGCACTAATTGGTAAGCCAGCTACAAAAGATAAATCGTGTTTCGCAAAATCAATCCAATTCCTATTATAAAACACTTGTATCTTTAAAATCTAAGCTGTCCTTTCTTCCCTCTTTCATTGTGGGATATTCTAAGCGGTGAATAAGAGCCATTGCCGTTTCCATTTACGTTAGATGTTAGATCGGCTGAGGCTTTGCTGTAAACTTTGGAGCCAATATCAAGTTACATATATATTACGAAGCATGCTACAGCCACAAAGCTGGCAGCTACAGCAAGCCACCTATAAATATCAGGGGCAGCGTTGCTAAGTTCCCTAGCGTCCCTTGCAAGTCCAATTAGTGCCCCAAGACCCTTGCCTAAAATTCAATTCATTATATTTGTTGTTTGTTAAACCACTGAAGAAAATTTTACTGACCAATACCAAATAAGGTGCTCACAGCCAACGCTTGTCCAGTGGCAGTAAACTTCCGAGGCATAGCATAGCGCATGTAAATAATAATAGTTATCCAAACAACCATCTCAACAAGAACAAGTGGTTCTATGGTTTCCATAGCGACCGTAAGTGTGGTGATTACAGAGCTTAGTGATGTAAATCGAATAATCTGCCCTAGCAAGGTATCCGTTCGGAGAGGAAAATTCTCCGACTTGTACGATTCGGAGGTTTTTGCTTTGAAGTATTCTTCCGAACAGCTTTTTGGAATTTTTCTCCAATATTATTTCAACACACAAGGCGAACTGCATTGAAGTGCGATCAATTGCTTTATTTGTGAGATTTCTGACAGCTTATTGCCATAGTTTTTCCGATTTCGTCCGACGTTGCGGACAATTTTCCGCTCCGAACGGATACTTCGCTAGGGCCGAATATAAACTGCAAAAGTGGCAGTGAAAATATTGGAGTGGCCGCAATATTCATTGAACTTTTCTACATAAAAAACTAGCCACAATACGAAAATAAGGCCCATTGACGAAACCGCATAATTGTCATCAAATGTCTATATGAGATAACTGTGAATACTACTCTAGAACGTTTCAAACAAAATGGAGATCAGTGTCAGAGCGACAATCTCAGGAGCATACCGTCTTACAGCAGACATGGGATAGACTACCATACCAGTCTTGGTGTGCCACCACCACTCTGGTGTACTAGTTAGTTGATACAGTTATTTTGTTAGTTGTTACAAAAAGAACAAAAACAGCTTAAGCGAAGCATACAATTAGAATAATTACCGCCACAAGATTGGCGTCGCGCTCATATTCCTTTTGAAAGAACTATACAGGGTGTCCCGTAATTCGTTTTATATACTTTGGGATATGATTCTTGGTCATATTCCAAGAAAAAAATTGTTCTACAGTAAAGTCCGTTTCTCAAGTTTGACATCACTTTTTGACAATTTAAAAAAAGGCTAACTTTGGTGTACCCTGACCTTTGTTAAATTCGATATCTCTGTCAATACTGATGATATAGACCCAATCTTAGACTCAATTTTTTGTAGAAATAACAACCTTTAAGACTGTATTTAAATTAAGCTTCCATAGGTTTAGGGTTGCCAGATTTTCAATTTTAAGTGGTGTTCAAATTTTCTTCCCAAAACAAAGTTTTGACTTTGAGGTCATTTTTTTGGAGAAAAGGCCTGATAAACATAGAGTTTCTTTATTTTTTACAGATGAACAAAATAATAATAAAGAAAAAACTCAGCTTAAAAAAAAAAAAAAAATCCAAAAACGGGCTCTGGCATGGATTCAAAACGAAGAAGGGCGCTTTGAGCACTTGTTATAATTGTATTTGTATTAAATACATAAAAAAACTACTAAAAGTGATCATATTATTGTTTTATTCAAACAAACCTCAAAGCAAGAACTTTTTTTTATTTTTTATTTTATTTTTCCCATTTCGTATTTTTCTTAGTATCATAAAATGTATGGGTTTTTGAGGTAACTTAATGCTGAGTTTTTTCTTTATTATTATTTTGTTCATCTGTAAAAAATAAAGAAACTCTATGTTTATCAGGCCTTTTCTCCAAAAAAATGACCTCAAAGTCAAAACTTTGTTTTGGGAAGAAAATTTGAACACCACTTAAAATTGAAAATCTGGCAACCCTAAACCTATGGAAGCTAAACTTTAATACAGTCTTAAAGATTGTTATTTCTACAAAAAATTGAGTCTAAGATTAGGATCCTATCATCAGTTTCGACAGAGATATCGAATTTAACAAAGGTCAGGGTACACCAAAGTTAGCCTTTTTTAAATTGTCAAAAAGTGATGTCAAACTTGAGAAACGGACTTTACTGTATAACAATTTTTTTCTTAGAATATGACCAAGAATCATATCCCAAAGTATGTAAAACGAATTACGGGACACCCTGTATATCTGCAGCTCCAAGCAACAAAACATATCCAACTCCTTCCCAGACATGTGGACGTTTGTACATGCGCTTATCGAAAGAAACATGAGAATCACGACGGCGCGGCGCTATCCCTTTCAGTAGTAGGTATCTTGTATGAAACCTGACATAAATTCTTTGATATTGGCTTTTGTTCTAGTACCTTTATATTATTTATTCTTGCGATCAACACTGCATCCCAACAATAACACAATTTTTTTTGTAAATAAAAACGAAAAGTTAAATTTTTCGTTTTATGGACTTGTGGTTGTAGGTATATGCCATTTGTTTTAAACCAAGTCTACCGGCATCGTTACTCCCCCCAGTTTTGCTGTGCTTTTTTTTTAGATCACTATAGGGTGCGAGATACACCGCGCGCGCCGGGAGGGTCAGCTAGCATCATATAAAATGACTTATACGATAGATTTTAAATATAAAATTAAAAATATCGTATATGTAGATATATCGCGAAAATTTATTTGTTTTCCTTTGCATATAAATAACTCTGGTGGCAATGACAAGATTATGACATCTTTGAATTTTGTTTCCAACCTAGTATGAAATGTATATTTAAGTTTAAGTTAAGTGAAGTTTTAAATTAAAATGCAAATTAAACTGATTTTAATCTTGGGCGATTTGTGAGAGAAAAGTCGAAAAATTAATTAATAAATAAAAATATATATATGTGCACTAAATATCCAGATTTTGATATCCATCTGACAGCTGTGTGAGCTGGCTGCAGTCCTTAAATTCAAATACCTTTCAATATTGTTTTCTTTTTTCCGGTTGATGAAAAGCAAAACTCATTATGTATATGTATCTCCAATTTAAAAGTGGTAACGATTTATTTCACAAAATATGAGTATTAACTTATTCAAAATCGGTGTCAACAATTAAGCGAAAGTTTCAGTAATTATAGGTTTGTTCGTTGAAGCCCTGGGTTGCCCTAGGGTCGCCACAAAGCGTTTTTTGAGAAACCTAAATTCGCACTGAATGTCAATTTGAGTGTTTTTTGAGCCATAGGTTTGCCATAGGTTTTCCCCAAACTCGCCCTAGCTTTTTGCTGTGGCGATTTGAAGGCTGTCAAATCGCATGTATTTTTTTTTAATTACAGGGATGTGTGGTGATTTGTGGTTTAGCGTTTTTTGAGGACTGGAAAACCCAGGTTTTTTTGACAACTCATAGGGTTGTCAAGAAAACCTGGGTCAACCCTGGGGAAAGTTCAACGAACAGACCTAATAAAAGTCGGTAGGTATACCTACACACAATCTTTTTGATCTTTACAAAGTGACTGTCGTAATGCAGCGCACCTTAATAATTTAAGTCGAGTTAATAAATCTAAAATGATACCAGATATCTTAAGTAGATTTAAATCTTTCCTTTTGAAATATGTACTTCTAAGATAGATGAATTACATTCTGGATTACATTTTTTTTTATTATAAGATATGCTCGTTATCAGAAATAAGCCAGCTACAAAAGATAAATCGTTTTTCGCAAAATCAATCCAATTCCTATTATAAAACACTTGTATCTTTAAAATCTAAACTGTCCTTTCTTCCCTCTTTCATTGTGGTATATTCTAAGCGGTGAATAAGAGCCATTGCCGTTTCCATTTACGTTAGATCCAGTTAAAACTCCATTGAGTGTCTCAGAAGCCGATGGTGATAAGACATCGGAGGGCTGAGGCTTTGCTGTAAACTTTGGAGCCAGTATCAAGTTATATATTATAAAGTATGCTACAGCCACAAAGCTGGCAGCTACTGCAAGCCACCTATAAATATCAGGGACATCGTTGTTAGGTTCCCTAGCATCCCTTGCAAGTCCAATTAGTGCCCCAAGACCCTTGCCTAAAATTCAATTCATTATCTATGTTGTTTGTTAAACCACTGAAGAAAATTTTACTCACCAATACCAAATAAGGTGCTCACAGCCAACGCTTGTCCAGTGGCAGTAAACTTCCGAGGCATAGCATGGCGCATGTAAATAATAATAGTTATCCAAACAACCATCATAACAAGTGGTTCTATTGTTTCCATAGCAACCGTAAATGTGGTGTTTCCAGAGCTTAGTGATGTAAATCGAATAATACAAACTGCAAAAGCGGCAATGAAAATATTGGAGTGGCCGCAATATTCAATGAACTTGTCTACATTAAAAACTAGCCACAATACGAAGATAAGGCCCACTGACGAAACCGCATAACTGTCTTCGAATGTCCATATGAGATAACTATGAATACTACTCCAGAACGTTCCAAACAAAGTGGAGATCAGTGTCAGAACGACAATCTCAGGACCATACCGTCTTACAGCAGACATGGGATAGACTAGCATACCAGTCTTGGTGTGCCACCACCATTCTGGTGGACTAAGTGGCATGTTAGTTGATACAAAAAGAACCAAAGCAGCTAAAACGAAGCACACAATTAGAATAATTAACGCCACAAGATTGGCGTCGTGCTCATATTCCTTTTCAAAGAAGTATATATCTGCAGCTCCAAGCAACAAAACATATCCAACTCCTCCCCAGACATATTGACGACACACTTCACCACGACCTTCTGAAGTTTCACGTACGGCAATCACTTTAGCAGTGTTCAGGAGCGTCAAAGCAGCCATCGCAAAAATATCACCCAAAATTCGAACGGTGTAATAAGAAATTAGAGTAGTGTTTAAGTCGCCTATAGTCTGAAGAAAATTTCAATAGTTTAAATTAAGTGTAACTAAAAAAAGATAAGTGTTTATATTTTTAAACTTTTTTTAACTTGTTCAAGCATTTAATTGCTGGAAATGAAGGTAAAAATAACATTCGCACATGACAAATCTATATGGAAAAAGAAATTGTAAATTGAATGTTCGTATGTCTGTATAAGAACTTAAACTACTGGACTGATTTCAAATTTTTTTTTTTACTGAGAAAAGAATTTTTAGTTTTGATTTGTATTTGCACTCATTGGACAATGTTATGATCCATCGCTGAGCTTCCTATGGAATTGCGAAGTTGCAATTCCTAAGATAGTGAGTGATATATAAATCGTTCAATCCGAAGAACCTTTCTTTTGTTGTAGTCAGTAAAAAAATACGCTGATGAGAATTCTAATATAAGATTTAGATTTAGATATAACCAAAGTCTAAGGTCCAAATGACTTTTTTTTACATATTTTCTTAGTGCTGTGTTCTTAAGTTTTCAAATCAAATTTAAATAATAAATAAAGAATTTTTACTAAGCATAATATATTTTATATTACAAACATTTTTTCGAATTCCTTATCAATAATATTCGATGTCTCCACCCATAATAAGTACTTAAGCTGCGTGCAGACGGCATATAAAAAGCCGCACATATGTGCCGTTCTGACGTCACATAAAAAGTTGTAAATTCAACGCAAATGCTATATGTACGTAAATCAGTGTACGCAAACTCGCATATAAGGGTGTTCAGACGATGTGCGGAATCTGTCCCAAAAGCCGCACATTAGTTTGCGTTGATTTGCTCGCACATCAAATGTACGCAAATGAATACGCACATTTTTCGGTCGATGTGCGACGTGTTCACACGATATGCGGAAATATCCGCACATCACCCATTTGCGTTCATATGCAAGTTTGCGTTAATTTAATCGATTGTTTGACTTTTGTGTTTTGCTAATTTTTTGTCATTGTTTACTACGATAAATTGAAAATGTTAAAAAGAAAGTGGGCTGCTATTGCTGTTTTAACATTAGATATGATTGAAAGAGATGAGAAAAGTGAAGTTCGCGAAGAATCGGATGTGGAACAGTCAAGGATGCGTAGTGTGTGGACAAAGGACTGGCTGCTAATTTTTTGTCATTGTTTACTACGATAAATTGAAAATGTTAAAAAGAAAGTGGGCTGCTATTGCTGTTTTAACATTAGATATGATTGAAAAAGATGAGAAAAGTGAAGTTCGCGAAGAATCGGGTGTGGAACAGTCAAGGATTCGTAGTGTGTGGACAAAGGACTGGCTTCTGCATCGTCAGACGGAAGGTTTCTGCGCGAAATTGTTATTGGAACTTCGTGAGAGTGAACCAGAACTATACCACAGCTTTGTTCGAATGTCAGCCGATCAATTTGATCATTTACTTATGTTAGTAAAGCCTAGGATCGAAAAAGCTACCACCAACATGCGAACAAGCATTCCCGCATCGGACCGACTGATACTGACTCTTCGTTTCTTGGCTACCGGCGACAATTTCAGGTCTATGCAATATCTTTTCCGCATTCCAGCAAACACAATTTCAACTATAATTCCAGAAGTGCTTGACGCAATATACGAAGCTCTTGTCGGCGAATATTTAAAAGTGAGTGTTTTTACCATAACTTATTTATCTACTTTTCCTAACTTTTTCGAACAGACACCGAAAAGAAGTGTAAACGAGTGGAAAACAGTAGCAGAGGAGTTTAATCAGCGATGGCAATTTCCCAACTGCATCGGGGCAGTAGATGGCAAGCACGTTGTGATGGTCGCACCACCAAATGCAGGCAGCGTATTTTATAATTACAAAGGTATTTACTAATTTTCAATACTATAAAGTGGCACTCATTCTTGTTTCATATAGGAACGCATAGCATTGTGCTGATGGGAGTGGCAGACGCTGAATACAAATTATTGTATGTAGATGTAGGTCGCAACGGACGACATTCGGATGGCGGAGTTTTCAACCGTTGCAGTTTTGGCCAAGCATTGGCTACGGATCGGCTGTGTTTACCATCACCTCAACCACTGCCTGGACGAGATACTCCCGTTCCGTATGTTCTCGTTGCGGACGATGCCTTTGCTATGCGGCCAAATATAATGAAGCCGTATGCCCAACGTGGTCTGACAATGGTGCAGCGAGTCTCAAACTATCGTTTGAGTCGTGCACGACGCATCATTGAAAATGTTTTTGGCGTAATGTCTGCACGTTTTCGAGTCCTTCGGAAACCAATTCATTTGGATGCTCAAAAAACGACAAAAGTGACGCTTGCCTGTTGTGTGCTTCACAACTACTTAATTTCTACAAATAAGTCGAAATACGCACCGAATATATCGTTTGACCAATACGATGCTGAAGGAAATATAGTGAGTCCTGGTGAGTGGCGTGCTGATGTTCAAAGCTCAACAATGTATCCACTTGAGGAACTACGATCGCGAGACCTTGGATCTGAAAGCAAAGACATTCGAATAGAGTTCACGCACTACTTCACCGAAGTAGGCGATATTGAATGGCAATATTCTCACATTTAAACATACCAAAAAATTATGATCAAATTTAATTTGTTTATTGCTTTCATTAGGATTAAAAAAAAAACAAAAATTGGAAAATAAATACTCAAGATAACACACAAAAAAAAAGATCTACTAATATTTAAGTATGTAGGTATTATGTATAGTAACTAAAATAATCAAAAACAGTCAATTTTCGGCCGTGGAGGCCATAGAATAGGATGAGTTTACACTTCAAGCAGCTCCTCGTCTAATTCTTCGGTCGAACTACAAGTTTTGCAACCTGTTGAAGATTCAAAGAAGGCACTTGGTCTTTCCTCCTCATCATTATGAACGACGATTGGTTCCAAAGCGTCTACATCGACTTCGTCTTCAGCATCCTCGACAAAACGAACCAATTGAACCGATGACGAACGTGAATTATCCTCTAAAAATTCTAGTAAATAGCAATTCATGCCGTTTCGTAACTGATCAGCTTGGTCTTCAGGAAGATGTCTTAAATGGCACAATAAATAATCGCAGAACGTTGAATTCTTATCGCTTGATTGCAAAGTGGAGACTGCTGAATTTAAAATGGCCAAACGAGCGGTTGTTGAACATGATGGCAACGGTGACGTTGATGTCGAAGGCGATGTTAATGTTTTTGTCACAAATCTACGTTTGCGCTGCTGGGGCTGGCCGACTACAGTTTCTGTAATTGGTAAATCATTTGTAACCGCGTCATCAACGAGAGCAGCAAAGTCCTGTTAAATAAAAGAAAATGGTTTATCTAAAAAGAAAAACCAGCATTTGATAAAAACTTACATGGTCCATTGACGAAACAGATGAAGTGGATCTTTTAACATCGTTGGCCTCCAGAAACATCATCTGATTGGAAAACTGCCAATGCACGGAGGATGTTTCTGCACCCTGCCCTGACTTTTTGGTGCGTAGTTTTGCCAAATTTGCTTTAAATGTTACCCGCAAACAGCCCCACTTGCTTTTGGCCTCCTTAACAGTACTGTCTAAGCCAATTTCTTCAACCACCTCACGCCAAAAATCAAGCTTTCCGAGCTTGTACTCCGCCGAACCGGCATCCCAAAACCTAGGGCGCTTCTCCACCGCAGTAATTAGTGCTTTAATTTCATCAGGCGTCCAGCTGTGCTGCACAATTCGAATCCCGGATTCTGATTTCCTTTTGAGCCGCTATTTATTTTGCTGTGGGCCCTCAAAATCTATTTCTTGTTCACTCATTTTATTTTTTTCTTTCTACAATTGAATATTGTTCACAAATCACAACTACACTCCACTGATGTGCGTAAAATATGCACATTTGCGTTGTCCTATTTTCGTGTCAACGCATATAATTGAGACGATCGCACATGCACGCACATGCACGCAAAGTGTCACAAAAAATGTGCGAGGGTGTTCAGACGATATGCAAAACAGCCGCACATTTATGTGCGGTTTTGTTGTCGCACATCGTCCGCAAACCATTTGCGTGCATGTGCGGACTGTCCCAAAAGGGTGTTCAGACGATATGCGTGAATATTCGCAAATTATGACGTAAAAATGACGTCAGAACCGCACATATGTGCGGCTTTTATATGCCGTCTGCACGTAGCTTTAGATAATTGTCACTCATTAAGTTATGGTTAAGTTGAGCATTCATTCACTTTTATCAATAAACAACGGTAGAAATAGAAAAATCGTAAAATTGTTTTAAGCTTCAACTATGACTTTAAATAACTCAGAAACCGGTAGAGCTAGCGAAAAATCATAAAAGACCTTTTTTGTAGAACGTTAAATATATATATATAATATAATACAAGAATTGTCATTGGTCGACATGATTTGTTCATTATTTCATGATGAAAAGAATTTCAAAAAATAAACAGAACTTTCCCGTGTTATTTCCATTTAAAACTTTGGTTGTCGGGGGGTTGGGTTAAAATTAAAATTAAGAGCTATAACTTGGCATGAATTTTTTTTAATAAATTAAGAACCGATCGTGAAAAAATTTCGGATAAACCCTGAATAAGAACCACCCTAGTGTATATGTATTATGTATATATAAATATATACAGTGTTCCCCGGATAAGTACTTCTTAGGTTTTGCCATTGTATATAGAAACTATAGTAATATCACTTTCCAATATTTTTTATTAACATTGTTCGTCACTAGGGTGCGCCAACACCGGCGGAGCAGCTGTTATGCTCATGGTGGAATGCATCACTTTAGGTGAGCATTTCCTATGGGTTAGAAAGTAATGCATATATGATGAAATTTAAACGTTTTTATTTGCTTCCTACTTTTACCTCCTGCTCTTGAAAAATAGGCTTGTGGAACACATTGGAAATTTTGTGGACCACTTTCGACTTCCAAGCTCCGAAAAAAATATTGGAAAGTGATAGTACTATACGATATATATACAATGGTTTTGCTATCTTTAATGTGCAATTAACCTGGAAAAACCAGGTGTTGGATGTGCCAGCACTGGAGCGTTACAGAGGCGGTATTTGAGTTCCTGAAAAGATTTTTCACACTCACCTGACCATTTGAACTGCTTCCCTTTTTCGGTGAGCTGATGCAAACTTTTTGCAACTACAGCAAAGTTCTTAACAAAACGTCGGTAATATGTGGCAAGACCAAGAAAGCTTCGGAGTTGATGTTTGTCCTGTGGTGTTGGCCAATTTTTGACGGAGTCAACTTTTTCAGGATCAGTCTTCACTCCTTGGGAAGAGCTGATGTGTCCCAAATACTTAACTTCGGTTTTGAAAAGTGCACATTTTTCTGGATTCAGTTTAAGGTTAGCCTCTCGAAGTCTCTGAAACACGGCTTTTAGATTCTTGCAATGTTGGTCGAATGTTTTTCGTAAACAATGACATCGTCCAAGTAGACAAGGCACGCTTTCCACGTCAGTCCTTGAAGAACGCACTCCATCAAACGCTCGAATGTTGCTGGAGCGTTGCATAGCCCAAACGGCATAACTTTAAACTGCCAGAGCCCATTACCTGTAGAAAACGCCGTCTTTTCCCGATCATCAGTGTGGATGTCAACTTGCCAATATCCACTCTTCAAGTCCAGCGTCGAGAACCACTGGGCTCCCTCCATAGCATCCAGGGTATCACTGATTCTCAGCAGGGGATAGCTGTCCTTTTTAGTCACATCATTCAGCCTTCGGTAGTCCACACAAAAACGAGTGCTTCCGTCTTTCTTTTTCACTAGCACCACTGGTGAAGCCCAAGGAATTTTGGAATTCTCAATAAGACCGTCCTTCTTCATTGCCGTTATTATTTGCTCAACCTCACCTTGTTTGGCCAGTGGAAGGCGTCTTGCGGGTTGACGAATCGGTCTTGCATCTCCTGTGTTGATGCGATGCTGCACCAACTGTGTCCTACCATATTGTCCCTTTTGCGATGCGAAGATGTCAGTGTACTCTTGTAGGAGATTTTCAGCCATCCTTGTTTGTTGGTGATCAAGGTTGGATGAATACAGTATTTTAGCTCTGATGGTTTTGAGCTCCTCCGGAGTTATAGTTTTTCTCGGGGCTTCGTCTGTGATCTTCGTAATTGCTGCAACCGATTCGCAACGTCCAACGACTTCTCCTTTCTTCAACCTTACATCGTATGGTCTGGTGTTTAGTAATCGTACGGGGACCATTTTGTTTTTCGGTGCTACTAGTGTTTTCCCAATGATGACGCTTTGGGAGGAACACTCTGGGTCTGGTTCCACCATGAGGTATCGAAGGCTTCCAAACTCACCTTCCAGTTTTGTCCAAACGAACACTTCAGAAGAAGGAGGCAGAATCAGATCTTCCGTGATGACAGTCCTCAGTGTCGACGTACTTTTGTTCGAATAGGTCATTGGAAGTTCCTTATTTTGGTACTTCAAAACTTGATTACCGATATCCAAAATAACTCCGTGCTGTTTCATAAAGTCGATTCCAATGATGCACTCGTCACATATATCTGCCACCAGGAATTGATGAGTAAACACTAGATCGGCCAGTCGGATCTTAAGACACACTTCTCCATATACTCTTGCTGCTTCTCCCGTTGCGGTTCTTAGACAATAGCTATTGGTGTTATGAAGCCACGTTGTCTTTACAAGGTCTTGACGTACTATGGATGCTGTGGCACCTGTGTCGATGGTAGCCACATGATTGTTCCCGTTAATAGTAGTCTCCACAGTCAGACTTTTGTTGTCTCGTTTGGTCTGGGAGACCTGGATGGTGGTTTTGGGCCATCGATACAAGAAACCCGATTCTGCCCCTCGAAGTTGGATTGATAGGCAACGCTAGTGTTGTTGTTACCTTGCTCTGGGTTGGATCTCTTGCTTCCACAATGTTGACAAGCGGCTTTATTTGGTGGTAGTCGGCATTGACGCTGTAAGTGCCCGGTCTTGTTGCAATTCCAACATCTTGCTAGTCCGCTCCGCTGGTTCTTTTGTATTTCAGCTCTTTGGCACGAGCATTCTTCGACTATGGCTTCTTTAAGTCGATGTACTCCATGAGAAGCTTGTTCTGCTGCTTCAATTGTCAATGCGAATGCTAAAGTTTCAGAAAGAGTACGTGTTCTAGCAGTTTGCACAGACCTCTGAAGATGTATATCAGAAATGGCACGAACGAAGGACTCAACAGCAAGCTGGTTGATGATTTCTTCTCCAGCATCCGGGTGTGCACCCGGATCTTTCGACGTCTGCTTGGAGTTGCTGTAGACTTTCACCCCTTTTCTGGACTCTGTTATTGAGTTGCACTCGGAAGACTTCCTTCAAGTGGCTATCGCCAAAGCGTTTATCTATGGCTGCCACAAGAGAACTGAAATCTCCGCTCTTACCAGCTGGAAAAGTTTGAAGTAATTCAGCTGCTGGTCCTCTTAGAGCAAGAGTCAGTGCTATGTACTTGTCTTCGTCATCCCAGCCATTTGTTGTCGCGGCTGCCTCAAATTGTCTCTTGTAAACTGGCCAAGAAGACTGTCCATCAAATGTTGGGGGTTTCATCTCCTTTTTCCTTGCAAACTCTCCAGCAGATTCTCGAATTTTGATTTTCCGGATCTGGTCTAATTCCTTGGTCAAAACATCACATCGGCTTTCTACGCCTTCGAAACGATTCTCTACAACAGAAAGTTGTTTTTCCACACCTTCAACGCGTTCGTCAATGGCACATACTGTTGTGACAACAAATGCAAACGACCGAATTCTACACTACAAACCAAGTAAACAACAGCAGGTGAATGACCAACAGGTTAATTAACGTCACCACCAGTTGGCGAATAAATATGACACCTCCTGCAACTATCAGCGTTCTCGTGCTCGGAGCCGTTGCAGTGCATTGCATTGTATTGCTTGCATTGCATTTCTTTCCATTTCAATTATGTGTATATTGTTTGTCTGTATCTCGAATTATTTATTGCCTAGTTAGCAGTTAAGTTGTATAAATATCTTGAATAGGAAATAAATAATTCACTTGCTAGTAAACCAGCGAGCCAAAAGACATTTAAGTTTTCTCTTCATTGACTTCCTCCCACCAGCGGCAAGGAGTTAATTAACAACTTATTCTGTCAACTATTCATGGTCCTTCGAGGAAATGAACAAGAAAGCGTAACCAGGGCTCAAACATTGGTTAGTGAAAAGCGTAGCCAGGGCTTCAAACATTGGCTAGTAAGAAGTGAGCGAATAAGCGTAACCAGGGCTTAGACACTGGTTAGTGAAAAGCGTAGCAAAGGCTTCAAACATTGGCTAGTGAAAAGTGAGCAAATAAGCGTAACCAGGGCTTAGACATTGGTTAGTGAAAAGCGTAGCCAGGGCTTCAAACATTGGCTAGTGAAAAGTAAAGTTACAAAAACAACGCAATCAAAGTACGAAAAAACTACTGTCGCTATCTATAAGATTATCTACAATATAGAACAAGACAATTCAAACAAAAAACTAAGATGTTGGACGAAACAGATGTGTTTATTATAAGCTCGAAGCAAAAGGCCTTGAGAGAAGAAATCGAAAAGCAATGTCGAACTTCGGCAAGGATAGTGCCTCCAGAAAAACACAGAAATACAAAGAAGAAAGGCTAGAACGCCTCGAAAAATGTTGGTCTGAATTTCACGCAAGCCATATTCAAATAGTTCCCTTTGTAAAATTTGATACACCCTACATACAAAATGATACGTACAACAGAGTAAAATCATTGCACGAAAGTTTCAAACGAGAATTGGAAAATATAGATCCAAGTGTCGCACAAGCTTCGAAGGAAATGGAAAAGCCTGAAGTCCCTCACGATGCTCCCACTGCAGAAACTTCAAAGAACATCGCACAAGCTTCGAAGGAAATGGAAAGGCCTGAAGTCCCTCAAGATGCTCCCACTGCAGAAACTTCAAAGAACATCGCACAAGCTTCGAAGGAAATGGAAAGGCCTAAAGTCCCTCAAGATGCTACCACTGCAGAAACTTCAAAGAAAATTGAAAAGACATCTAATGCTTCTGCCTACAAAGCCGACACCGCAAAGCCGGACAAGAATTCAACTACCGTACAAGGTCAACGGTTGACAAAGTTAAAGCTGAGGATAACGGCCATTATCGAGAACATAGAAGAATTTGAACAAACATTCGATGAATATTCCAAGGACATTTACGACTTTCAACAAAAAATACTGCTGGAGCAGTTGCGAACATTCACTGAATTACATGAAGACTTCATCTGCAATTCATCTGGAGAAGACCTTGAGAAACCTTATGTAACGAATAAGGAATATAAAAATGTCAAACAAGAGGTCAACAGATTTCTCAATACAATGGCATCAAAACTCTCCAGTAGTAACAACAAGCCGAAGGAACATAAGACTGAATCAATGCTTCCAAGACTTAAAATACCGACATTTAAGGGTAATTATTTGGAGTGGCAGCAGTTTTATGACCTGTTCCTCAATATAGTACACGCCAAGGCCAATTTAACAACGACTGAAAAAATGGAGTATTTAAAAACTCATTTGGAAGGAGAGCCCCTGCAACTCATAAAGCATCTAACGTTTTCAAGTGAAAACTATAATAGCGCTTGGGAGATCTTAAAAAGTAGATACAACAATGAGCGAAAAATAGTGTCTATGCATATAGAGAAGATGCTCAAATCTGGACACAATAGCGCTCCAACAGCGTCTTCCATTAAAAACAGCTTGGATGCCATTAAAGAGGGACTAGCGGCACTAAAAAATTTGTGCTACGACACTTCTTCATGGGGTCCTATGATTGTTCATATGACTACAAAGTCACTTGACACAGAATCAAGAAATTTGTTTGAACAAGGTTTAGAGGAGCCAAATAAAATGCCGAAAATGAAGACTCTCCTCGACTTTCTGGAAAGACGTTACCAAGCTCTTGAAGTAATGTCAACAAACAAAAAACAAAAGAACTCATTTGAGGAACCAAGATCTGGAGTCCGTAACTTCATCATAGATGCAAAAGTTATTCAGTGTCCAATATGCAAAGGAGACCATAAAATATACGCATGTCAAAAGTTTTTAAAATTATCGCCAAAAGAAAGATGGACACAGTGCAAGCAGGCAAAGCTTTGCCTGAACTGTTTGAGGCATAACAAACAGATCCAATGTTTTAGCAAGAAAAATTGCCAACATTGCAACAAGAAACATCATTCACTTCTTCACATGGAATGGACTGATAAGCCAAAACAAACAGAATTGATAGAAGCTGCAAGATCATCCGCACAAATAAATCATAGCGAACAGAACCAGAATGTTTTAATCGCAACGGCAATTCTAAAAGTTAATAATGACAAGTGACAGTACGTTACAGTCAGAGCACTTATCGATCCTGGATCCCAAGCCTCGCTAATCACCGAGTCGGTTGTACAGACACTGAAACTTAAGAGACAGGACGTTTGTGTTGAAGTCAGCGGACTAGGAGCAACAAAAGCAGGAATTGCCACCAATAAGGTAGATGTGACCATAATGCCACATTTTGCTTCGAGTTTTAAGCTAAAAATAGAAGCTCTGGTGCTGTCAAAATTGACAAGGCAGTTACCTTCGAAGCAAACAAACACTAAACAAGTTGAAAAGTTCGATCGTCTAGAGCTTGCTGATCCAACATTCAATATTCCTGGGCCAATTGATATGATAATTGGAGCTGATACATATGGCGACATCATGTTAAGTGGTATTAAACGAGTCGCTGCTAGATCACTAATCGCTCAAAGATCACAGTTAGGTTGGCTGATCTCTGGACGAACATCAAACGACATTCCCGACACATACAGGGTTACTGGACTAGTAGCACTTACATCAATTGATCAACAACTAGAAAAATTTTGGGAGA
The DNA here is from genome assembly GCA_949752695.1 of Melanostoma scalare. NCBI lineage: Eukaryota > Metazoa > Arthropoda > Insecta > Diptera > Syrphidae > Melanostoma > Melanostoma scalare. The sequence goes on along the minus strand of OX456984.1, from coordinate 116,562,929 downwards.
TAGAAGAGGTTAATCAACCAAAATTCCAAAAGCCGGAAGATAAACGGTGCGAACAAATCTATAAGGATACACACTACCGAAAGGACAATGGGAGATATGTTGTGAAGATCCCATTCGACGAAGAATTAATCCAAACAAATCCACTTGGTGAATCAAGAAATAGAGCTACAGCTAGATTTCGACAGCTGGAGTTGCAGCTTAACAGGAATCCTACACTAAAAAACGATTATACACAAGTTATAAACGAGTTTCTCAACCTGGGGCACATGGTAGAAGTCAGTAACAACTCATCCAACAAAAACAATATTTTCTATATGCCACATCATGCCGTTATTAAACCTACAAGTACAACAACCAAACTTCGTTTTGTTTTTGACGGGTCAGCAAAATCAACGACTGGAGTAAGCTTAAATCAATTAATGCTGATAGGCCCTAAGCTCCAAGACGACATAACTACAATTTTGACGCGTTGGAGAAAATATAAATATGTTTTTTCTTCGGACATTGAAAAAATGTACCGCCAAATTGAATTACACGAAGAACACCAAGATTACCAGAGGATATTATGGCGCAGTTCTAACAACCAACCTATTAAAGAGTACAAACTAACGACTGTCACGTATGGTACAGCATCAGCACCTTATCTGGCTATTAGGACTCTTCAACAACTAGCTAAGGACGAACAATCCAACTATCCGACCGCTGCAGAAATAATTAACAATGACTTCTATGTTGATGATGTTATGTCTGGAGGAGATACCATCGCGGAGTGCAGGGCAGCTCAGAAAGAACTTGACGAGATGCTTAAGGGAGCAGGCTTTCAGCTTCGAAAATGGGCTGCAAACAACAGAAAACTACTACAACATATACCGATTGAGTTACGAAATCAACAAAACAAAGACGTGATGAAAGACGAAACTATAAAAACTTTGGGTATACACTGGAATCCTTTAAGTGACACATTTCAATTCAAGGTGAACGTCGATACAAAAATAACTAAGGAAATACTTACCAAACGCAAAACATTGTCCGAAATAGCCAAGTTATTCGATCCTCTTGGATGGTTGGCTCCAGTAACTGTCAGTGCCAAAATTTTAATGCAACGTATTTGGCAAGCAGAGCTTCAATGGGACGAACCACTTCCAACCGAACTGCAAAAACAGTGGAACAAACTAAGGATAAACCTGATTGCAGTGGAAGACATTCGAATTCCAAGGTGGATAAACTCCACAAAGGTTCAAGAATTTGAGCTTCACGGATTTTGTGATGCTTCAGAGGAAGCATATGCAGCAGTAGTTTATGCCAGGATAGCTCTACCAACGGGTTTCTTTGCTACAACAATTGTAGCTGCAAAAACAAAGGTGGCCCCAATCCGAAAAAAAATATCTCTTCCGAAATTGGAACTATGTGGTGCTCACCTGTTATCAAAGCTGCTGGCAGAAACAATGAAGACATTTGGGTGCCAAGTTAAAAACATATTTGCTTGGACAGATTCGAGAATAACGTTGGCCTGGCTACAAAAATGTCCGTCGACCTGGAAAACATTTGTTGCGAACCGAGTCTCAGAAATACAAGAGGCAGTAAACGTTAGCTGCTGGAGACATGTTCGGTCAACTGATAATCCAGCTGATGATGGTTCAAGAGGATGCCTTCCAGAACAGATGGCAACCAATGATTTATGGTGGAATGGACCTTATTGGCTGAAATTCGATTCTGAACAATGGCCGTTAAATAACCAACAGCCAATCGCAGTGATCGATATACCCGAAGCAAAAAGGGTTTTAACAATTAGAGTTGAAGAAATTGACGACCTGACTAAGAGATTTTCTTCATACACAAAACTAATAAGAGTCGCTGCTTATTGCAGACGATTCATATCGAACTGCAAAAACAAACTAAAGAAGAAACCATCGGAAACGGGTAACCTAACAACAAGGGAATTGAGCGATGGAAGTAAAGGAATCATACGGTATCTACAAGAGAAGGTGTATTCCAAGGAACTAGAATCTTTACGAGATGGGAAGGCGATCAACAAAAAGAGTAAGGTACTATCTCTGAACCCGTTTCTGAACAACGAGAACATCCTTGTTGTGGGCGGGCGGCTACAAAACGCGGATCTGTCTAGCTCAGAGAAACATCCTATCATTTTACCACATCAAGAGTGGTTCACAAAACTATTAGTAGAAGATGCCCATGAACGCACACTGCATGGTGGTATTCGACTTACAATGGCTAAATTGAGACAACGCTACTGGATTATACAAGCAAAAAGATGTGTCCGACAAGTAATAAATCAATGTATAAGATGCTTTAGATTTGCTGCTCAACCAAATACTCAACAAATGGGGCTACTTCCAGCAGCAAGAGTGACACAATCAAGACCCTTTACACATACGGGTGTTGACTATGCTGGACCAATTCAAATACTGATCTCAAAAGGACGAGGAAACCGGTCAACTAAGGGCTACATCGCTATATTTGTCTGCTTTGCTACAAAAGCAGTTCACATCGAGCTTGTGAGTGACCTCACTTCAGCAGCATTGAAGCGGTTCACATCAAGAAGAGGGATATGTTCACATTTCTACAGTGACAATGGAACTACATTCATTGGAGCTAACAAGGAAATCCAACAACAAGTGAGAGCAGCCATTAAGTACGGTGTAGTAGACGCATCATCAATGCTTACGAAACATGAAATGCAATGGCATTTCATACCACCAGCAGCACCGCACTTTGGCGGTTTGTGGGAGTCAAGCGTTAAATCCACAAAATTTCACCTAAAACGAATAATTGGAGACACCATGTTAACATTTGAGGAACTTTCGACATTGTTGACTCAAATAGAAGCATGCCTAAACTCCCGACCACTTACGGCAATCGAAAACGATATTGACAACACTACGATACTTACTCCGGGACATTTTCTAATCGGAAGTTCTCTGAATGCTGTACCCGAACAACCCATTGATGAAAAGAAAACGTTCCGCTCACGCTGGCAACTAATACAAAAAATGACTCAAGACTTTTGGAAAATCTGGTCATCAGAATATTTGTCACAGCTTCAACAATTGCCTAAATGGAAACAAAAAGAAGACAACATTCAAACTGGCGATATAGTTCTTATCAAGGAAGACCGGCTACCACCGACCACCTGGATGATGGGAAGGATATCAGAAGTTCATCCTGGGAGTGACAACGGTGTTCGGGCTGCAACTGTATTTAGTAACAATAAACAGTTCAAGCGACCCATAACAAAGTTATGTAAATTACCAATAGAAAATGATGAGGAAGATAGGGAAGTGAGACAAGTCAATACATCCACAAATCGCTCACATAAAATTCTTTCTTTATGCACTTTGTTTGCCTTTCTCAACATAGTCGGCTCCACTCCAGTCCCCTACGATGTCGAGATAGTTCCATTTCAAACACACCCTGGAATATACTTCGAAGATGTGGGACAGGCAAATTTGATTTCAAGCTCATGGAAGACAATTGTTTTCTTTAATTTGACGAACTATTGGCAGGAATACGAAGCATACAAGGAAATTGTTTCAAAAATGGAGAGAGTATGTTCGTCATCGGGAATGGAGGGACTAGATTCTATTAAGTGCGAAGGAATACTGAACCAATTTGAATATCAACTTCAACAAATAGAGCTCAACAATGAAATTCTCTTACACGCAAACGACGATTCATTAAAAAGGCAAAGACGATCACCATTTGACTTTATTGGAACAGTCACTAATGAATTGTTCGGAATACTTGATCAAAGATTTGCTGAGAAATATGAGCAAACAATAGAAGCTGTTCAAGAAAATGAAAAACACTTGCTACAACTCATGAAAAATCAAACAACTATTGTTGATTCCACGGTCAATATTTTCAAGAAAGAACAATCGAAAAATTCTAATCAAATTATGTTACTAAGTTCTATTGTCACGAATTTGGAAAACGAAACAAGTAAATTCGAGTACATGGAGAGATTTTCAGCAACTGCTCTTAACGGGATACTTATTATGATCAATTATAAAGCAACCCAGAGCATATTGCTTGATATTCTGCTATCAACGCATGCTGGAAGAATACACCCTCTTATCCTTTCAGTCCGACAATTCAAAAATGAGTTGACTAAGATTCATGAGAATATCCCTAAGTCTTTAATGATTCCTGGCGAAAGACATCACGAATCCATACTGCAGCTGTATAAAATTGTAAGCCCAAGAGCTAGAGTGACGAACAACAATATCATAATTGAGATCAGTCTCCCGTTGTTGTATAATGAAGAATTCAAGCTATACAAAGTATTGTCAGTTCCAACAAATCACAATGAACGCTTTACACGAATTGTTCCATCATCGGACTATTTAATGGTAAACTTACAAGGCAACCATGTGTATCCAATCAACAAAGATGAATTCCTACTTTGTAAAATAAGGCCTTCCGACATCTTCTGGTGCCCACTTCAGCATCCTCTGTATACAACCGGAGCGTCAACTAGTGTTTGTGAAACAAACATTATACAACACAAGAAAATTATGGACTCATGCACGATTGAGGACATATCACCAAGGCTGTACTGGATTGAGATGCATCAACCAAACGCATGGATATATAGCACCCCAAATTCAACCACAGTTAATATTAACTGTGATTACAATACTGAGCCCTTTACACTGCGAGGGAGTGGGCTGATTAAGCTACCAGCAAAATGTATAATTCATGACCAAACCACGACAATTGTTGGAAAGCAAACAATGTCAAGCCGACTAAAATCATCATTTCTACCGTCATTCAATCTTTCTGAGACGTTAACTTCGTTTAACTTCAAAAGAGAGAAACAGTCGATGCTGCCATCAAACACTTCGATAGAGTTTGCTACATTGGAAAATGCAATAAACCTTCAAAAAAATCAGGAATATATATTGAATGAATTCAGTACCCATCGAGTTCACCAATATTCACTGTTTGGAGTCACTGGCTGTCTTACTATAATAGTTATCGTAGCTGTTATCATCTTCATCATCTTTCGAAAAAGAGATCAGCCACTTGCACCACCAACCATCACCACTATTCCAATGCGAAGTCTCAACAAGACGAAGTCTCAACAACGACGTAACACACAAACATCCTTTGACGACATCGACTTCTGTGTATCTTCATTTTGAGGGGCCCAGCATGTTGTGACAACAAATGCAAACGACCGAATTCTACACTACAAACCAAGTAAACAACAGCAGGTGAATGACCAACAGGTTAATGAACGTCACCACCAGTTGGCGAATAAATATGACACCTCCTGCAACTATCAGCGTTCTCGTGCTCGGAGCCGTTGCAGTGCATTGCATTGTATTGCTTGCATTGCATTTCTTTCCATTTCAATTATGTATATATTGTTTGTCTGTATCTCGAATTATTTATTGCCTAGTTAGCAGTTAAGTTGTATAAATATCTTGAATAGGAAATAAATAATTCACTTGCTAGTAAACCAGCGAGCCAAAAGACATTTAAGTTTTCTCTTCATTGACTTCCTCCCACCAGCGGCAAGGAGTTAATTAACAACTTATTCTGTCAACTATTCACATACATTTTTCTCAATGTTGCCCAATTTGCCTTCTAGAATGTTTTTCTGACCTTCCAAAACATTCTGTTGCGCCTCAAGTCTTTCGAGAATATTCTGTTGTTCTTTCTTTTGTTCGTTTCGTCGTGCTTCCAGTTGTTCGAGAACATTCTGCTGTTCCTTCTTTTGATCATTTCTCTGCTCTTCCAGACGTCCGAGAATATTCTGCTGTTGCTCTTCAATCAGCTTCTTTTGTTGTACTTCGAGTCGTTCGAGAACATTCTGCTGTTCCTTCTTTTGCTCGTTTCGCTGTTCTAACAAAAGTTTCATCATACTAGAAAAATCAACACTTTCACTTACTTCTTCTTCCTCCACTTCTGCTTCAAAAACAAAAGTTCTCACGTCTTCCCCTTGCTGTTCCAAATAGTTGCGCAAGCGCAGGACGAGCTCATTTTTCGATCCCGCTCTAGAAAGATTTAGCTTACCTAACTCACTTTTAAGCTCAATGTAGTTGAGCTCTTCCAACAACTTACCCATTTTCACTGTATTTAACTTATTTTTTTTCACTTTACTAGTCAAATAAGTTTTATTTACACTTCTGACACCAATGTAACGTGCGCTTAGTTCGCAAAATAAAACTTCACCTTTCAATTTATTTCTATCACTTTTATTTCGTATCTTTACTTAATTCGATCTCAACTCGACTTTTGCACTATCACTTGTATACAACAATTTACTCTTAACTTTATCACTCTATAATAATAATAATTTTTTTTTTTTTTTATTTTTTTTTTTTTTTTTTTTTTTTTTTTTTTTTTTTTTTTATTTCGCTAAGTTTTATATACAATTGACTTAAAACTAGGCTTATGACTAACTATTACTAGATTGTTGGCACAGAAGGGGCCTAACTTATTTCTACTGTCTAAAGGGATGGTTTATATAAAATATAATACATATTTTTGTCTACTTAATCTATTACATGAAAATAAAATAAAATAAAATAAAAATGGCGTGACTTAAAGTCTTGAAAAATAAAAAAATAAAAATAAAAATAAAAAATAGAAATAATATGAGCTCCATGGCTCATCCCCTGTCGTGTCCACTGTCTGCTTTTTCGTAGAAAGGCCTTCCTTCGTTAAACAATACATCTTGGAATCTGGCATCGATGATTGCTCTTGGGAGTAGACACCTATGGCTGGTGTTAATTTCTTCCTGCAGTAGCTGTTGCACTTCTGGGTTTGAATGTCCTTCAAGGTTCCTCAAGATTCGGCTGGATAGCTCCATCATGTATTGGTCTATTGGTACCATGTCAGCTGCCTCGTGTACCATCTTAGTTGGCCAGTACTTCCTCGTGAGGGGGTTCCTATGAAGTCCAGTGCAAACTCTGAGTATTTTCCTCTCGAAGAGCTTGATTTTCTTCATGGTTGACGGTGAGATGGTGAACCAGACCGGGCAGGCATATGTGATGACGGGCCTGATGAGCTGCTTGTACAGGAGTAGTTTTGTTGTCTTGCTGAGTCCATACTGTTTCCTTAGTAGAGGATATACCAGGTGAAACGCGAAACTGGCGCGTTTCAAGATAGCTGTGGCGTGTTTGTTGAACTTCATCCGGTGGGTGAAGTTTACACCCAGGTATTTGGCACTGTCCTTTGTTGTGACAACTGTGTTATCTGGAAATCCGATGGTGATTCTCCTACTCCTTTCAGCGATTCTTCTTCGGGCCCTCGTCCTTGTCTGTGGTGGTCTTAAGCAAATCAGTTCCGTCTTACTGGCGTTGATCTTCAATCCCCATTTGAGGTAGTAGTTCCAGAGGTTATTGACGTGCTCCTGTACTCTACGGGCTGCTATCTCAGGCGATGGAGACGTTGAGTAGGTGATGGAGTCATCTGCATACAGCTTAGTCCTTGTGCCTGGTGGGTTTTCTGGTTGGTCTGCGGTGTAGATGTTGAATAAAAAGGGGCCTAACTTTGACCCTTGCGGGACTCCGGCCTTGATGTGTCGTAGTCCTGATTTTTCGCTGGAAACCTGTACAAAAAAGAGGCGATTAGTAAGAAAATTTTGAATTATTTTTACCAAATATCCTGGAAAGCCAAATTCTATTAGCTTGTAAATGAGTCCATTGATCCAGACGCTGTCAAATGCCTTTTCAGACATGCTACAGTGTTTTCCATTTTGTTCAATCCCACGGTGATGTTGCTGTGAAGTCCAAGAAGAGGATGTATCGTCGAGTGTTTGGCTTTGAATCCATACTGGAAGTCAGGTATTATATTTCTTTCCAAGCAGAAATTTTTTACCTTCCTCAGTAATAGACTCTCAAGTACTTTGCTAATACAGCAAAGTAGTGAGATAGGCCTGTAACCTTCCACGGTGTGTCTGTCAGTCTTCTTGGGTACTGGAACAATCTTTGCTGTTTTCCATGCTGCAGGAAAATAGCCGTTGTTTAGACAGTTGTTGAAGATGACTGTCAACAGGAAGAGGGCGATGTTCGGCAACTTTTTCAAAACAAAGTTGGATATGCCGTCCGGTCCAGCTGATTTTTTCAAGTTTCCTGCGCTGATGGTCTCACATATTTCCTCTGTATTGGTGAATACGTCGTCGTTGTTGGGGTTGTGGGCAGGATTCTCTTCGTTGAATTCCGTGATTGTTTCTGATGTCTGGTGTCCTGCATGCGCTCTTGATTCGACTTCCATCAGGAATTCTGGGAGATGAACTGGTGGATTGTCCGTGAAATTTCCCTCGAAGTGGTTTGCAAAAACTTCGGCTTTTTCTGTTGGGGTATGTGCTGTTGTCTGTCCATGGCTGATAGCATCCGGATGGTTTCGTCTTCTTCCCACGATGGCATTTATCTTTTTGAAGCAGTCAGGTCCAGGCTTGATGTCTTGTAGTCTTCTTTGTAGCTGGGAATCCTGGAAATGTTTAACCGCCCGGTCAAACATAACTTGGGTACACTTCAGTTCTGAATGGGTCCACCTGTATTCTTGGTTCTCGGTATTGTAGGTCCGGTGCAGTATCCGCTGGAGCTTTTTTCTAAGCCTTTGCCTGTGGTTGTTTATGGCGATGATGTTATCGGGAAGGTTCATAAATCTATCCCTTGATCTTCTGAGTCTTTTGGTTGTCCAAAGCACTGTTGACTGCAATCTCCAGTCCGTGGATCGCTCCGTCAATTTCGGTGTTTGTTAAGTTGGCGATGTTGGTCACTTCTGGTAGTCTTGCCTCGGTGTCATTGCAGAATTGCCTCCAGTTGACTCGATCATACCTGATATGGAAGTCCGGATCAGGTTGAGTAGTCAGTATCCTGTGTCTGAGACGGATATCAAGCTCCACAGCAAGATGATCCGAATCCGATGGGTGAGCCACACACCGGTAGTTCTCAAACTGTGGGAGTATACTGACGATGTTTGAAGATGCCAAGAAAAAGTCCAGCGTTGATGGTGTCCGCGGGAAGGTAGGTGTTGGTTGTGAAACAATGGCCATTGAGTGCAGATGTGGATTGTTGTCCAGCCAATCCACAATAGCTTCTCCTTGCGCTGTGCTCATGTGGTCCAGCCATCTTGGGTGTCTGGCGTTAAAGTCTCCTCCTATGATGCACTGGGTGTGTTGCTCTGCGATGTCCATTAGTCTTCTAAGATCCTCCTGGATATTTCCCTTAGAAGATGCTCCTTTCATGTAAATTGACATCACAATTAAGGTATCCGCGTCCGATGAGGTGATTTTAATCTGTTCTCCTTGAAACAGATTCTTTATCAGTATGGCAGTTCCTCGTCCTTCGTTGTTAGTTTTGTCTTCTCTGAAAAGTTGGTATCCATCTGGGTGGTACTGGTTCCTCGTCTGTAAATTAGTTTCCTGTAAGAAAAGAATATCGGGTTTCTTTGACTTTAAAAACAAGTTTAAAGAAACCCGTCTGGTTATGGAGTAAATAGAGTTTACATTGTAGGTTAAAATTTTAAGGGTTTTTATATACATAATTGGCAGATAAGACGGCCAATTATTAATGTTTTTGCCTTATCGTCCAGGCTTGCGTAATTGCTTGGGACTATCTGCTTGGCCTTTTGCACTAAGGTGAAAAGGTCAGCTCCAAATAGTCTTTCAGCATCCTCGAAGACGTCACCGTTGTTCTGGATCTTTGTTGTTGGTTTTGTTGCATGTTGCCGCTTAGTGGTTTCAGCTGCTGGTGCCTGTGGAGCTGTTTCCTGGGGTTTGGTGGCTTTGGTAGGTGGCCGTTTTACTGCTCCACGAGCAGCAATAGCTGCAAAACTCAATCCTTGTTGGATGGATTCCACCGTTGTCTTCTTCAATGCTTTCGATTGTTCAACATTCTTTTCGTTGGCTTTCCTCCTCTCTTCCATTTTTCGTTTTAGGATGGGGCAGCCTTTCCAGCTAGCAGGGTGTCCGATTTTCTGGCAGTTTACGCAGTAGACGTTGTCATCCTTCACATTGTTCTTGGTTCTTGGGCACTCTCCAGGTAAATGCTGGTCCTTGCATTTGACACATCTGTATCGCATGCCACAGTTGCTGGCAACTTGTCCGAAACCCTGGCAGTTCTTACACTGAGTGATGGTGGTTGATCTGAATTTCTCCCAATGGATTTTCTGGTTCAACAGGAGAGTTTTCTTGAAAACACTTGGAATGTCACAATTCTTGTTAAGCTCTACCACGAAGTTGTTGTATTCTTTGTCCTTCCTTAGCTTCTGGGGGCTTACTTTGATCGCTGAAATTCCCTCGTGCTTCAGCTCATCCATGATGTCCTGGACTTCAAAAGTACTGTGAACGCCTTTCAGCATCAACAGAACTTTTTTGTCTTCTTTTGGAGTGTAGGTGTTGAACTCCGTCTTCCTTTCCCTGAGGTTTTCGGTGATCTTTTGGTGGTTGTCCTTGGTCTTCGTTAGTATGATGGTTTTTCCGTTGTTGTAGTTCTGAGCCTTGTAGCTTATGTTCTATCCTTTCAAGTGCCGGTTGAGTTCTGCAACGTTGAGCTTGAAACAAACTATGGGTGGCATCAGTTTTGTCCTTGAGGAACCTTCAAACTGTAGTTGTTGTTGTTGCTTTCCTGGCATTTGTATTTGGGGATGCGGCTGAGTCCATTGGGTTTGGTGTAGCTGATGAGGTTGTTGGCGGTGATTGTGTAGCTGATGAGGTTGTTGGCGGTGATTGTGTAGCTGATGAGGTTGTTGGCGATGATTGTGTAGCTGATGGGGCTGGTTTTTTTGCTTCTGACTGCTCGGGAGTTGTTCTCTTCTTTTTCCTCTTTATCCTTATGACTTTAATAAAGTCAGACTGGGACTCCTGTCGTTGCTCAGCGTCTGTCATGTTGGCGTCATTGATTTCTTCAGATGCTTCTTCTGCGTTTGCGATTTTGGGTTGGTTGCTGTCCTCATCTGCTTCTCTCCTTGATTCTTGGATGTCCTCCAGATCCTCGAAGTCCGATTGTAGTGCATCTTTTTCTTCTACTTCTTCATCGCTGTAGAGATCTTCAAAGTCGCTGAGTTTCTCATGGACTTGAAGAAGAAACTCTTTTCCATGCGACTTTATCCCGTCCTTGACTTTGGAGATGAATTCGTCATAGGTAGCGGCGGCTTCGTCCTTCCTTTTTTCTTTTCTACCCATTTTATAATGAGCTGGTGATCCTGTTCTCGTAATTGATAATCTGGTGATTATCTGGTGATTATTGCCCCACACAATATTTTGAGAAAAACCTTGTGCAGGCAAGTTGATGATGGTGAAAAAGGTGATTAGTCCGTCGGGGGAAATTCAGTTTTAATTACCATAGGGTAATAAAAATTAATCGCCTTCCAGAAAATGACCCTTCGGTGATTAGTCGGGATGTCCTTTCAGGTAGCTGCCAGGAAGTTCGGGCTCAATCCGTTTTTGGTGGTTGATTTTTAAATTCTCCGTACACACGTCCGTATTGTCTGACTGACTGCGACTGACTGGAAACTGACTGCTCGTTGAGTCAGCGGCCTATTTATATAGAACAACACTCATCTAGAGCGTTCCAGTTTCTTCTCCATGGTTTCCACATTTTCTGTCAAGCATCTCTACACTCACACACACTGGCTTACAAGCAATGCCTGTTATTTTATACCATTCCATTATAGTGTTGCCAGTTGTGTATTCGGTTAAACGTTTTCGATTAGGAAATTGGTATAAATGTTGGGTGTTCATTACAATATCTACATTACATTTACATTAAACTAAATTCATTTGAATAATAAAATGAAATCATGCAAATAAAACTATTCTTATTTTTATTTTATGAAATGTGCTCCTTAGAGTTGTGGAATAACAATTTTAAAAAAGTAAGTTTCACATTTTGAAATATTTTCTTCAATGAAAACTAAATTGAGATGAACTTTTATCACAATTTTGCGGAGCGGTGAATATATACAAAAATATCCAAAATTTGATTTTGTTATGAAAATTTGAAGCTGTATTTGAAAATAATACGAGTGACTTTCATTCATTTGGTATGTATTATCATTTATTTTAAAGATACAACAGTTTGTATCACTTAGTTTCATATCAATATCCTCTCCACTTTTAAGACTAAATGGACACTTCACTTCTACCGGTGCGAGTCCACAACAATCGCATTCGAAAATTGCGGCAGGAGTAGCAATGATTTTCATCAACAAAAATTCCACAAGCTGTCATTTGTGACTTCAAATGTTTAGCGGCCAAAAAAGTTTCAACATACTTTACTGCTTGTTTTTCATTTTTTTGGCGGTAAACAGTTGCTGCAGTTGTAAAATGTTGTTGGCTTGCAAATTTTTTTTAATAAACTCATTGACAGCTTGTCTATTTTCGTTCGCGCAACTTCCTTGAAAATAGAAGCAGTGATTCGCCCAATACGAATTTTTTGCCATATGCTGTTGGGTGTCAATGACTGCAATCTCGTAACCGATTCTATTTTTCTAGCAATTTCTGGTGGTATTGAAAAATTCAAGCTTCTTCCAACTATTTCCAAATCTGTTTTGGAATAAGTGGAATATTCTACCTTAAATAAGTTCTCGAAGTAATAATCTTCGAGAAACTGAAAATTTGGAGATTCGTCAACTACAAAGTTCTTCACCAATGTTATGGCAGCTGGGAAAAGATCTTTTTGAAGTGTTTTCAGAATTTAAATTTTTTTTTCTTCGTCGATTTTCAAAGCGATGCCTAAGCTTGAACTTGGTAAAGATTTTTTCTTGAAATCAATTTTTTCAATTGACGAATTTATTTGATTTTTGATTGGAGCTCTACGCCAATAACAGGCTACATCAGTAACCGACACCTAAGATGTTGATATACACTCGAAGTTAAAAATTTCATATTTTTATTTAAAATGAAGATCTCATAGAATTCGTGGAATTGTGTGTATGTTTTTATGTATAAGGTGTTATTTTGATTGTAATTTGCAATATTATTATTTTGGAATACTCACGCGATTTGCGTTGCATCCTCGATATATACTCTCCAGTCCAAACATGACAATACCAACATGCGAGCTTGTTTCATACAGGCCCGCCTTACATTGGCAGTGGGCACTTTCAATCTCCCCATCCATATCCACCAACACCCAAGCTTGCAGTGGTTTTTCATTTAAACGCTGGGAATGAAGTACCTAAAAGTAAAAGTTGGTAAAGAATAATTCAACTAAGAGTTTATGAGATGTAAATACTTTGATACATACCTTTCCCAAGACAACATAACGTTGAGGCAAACGAGTGCCAACAATGTCACGCAACCACCCTGCTTCAAAAAGATCTTGAGCTTTGCTTATGCTCTGGCTATTGTTGCACTCATTTCCAGTGTATGCAGATCTCATTTTGACTAAATAGTTGAAAATGGATACCACTTTAACATTTTTTGGTAACTCTTTTGAGTGTACCATTGAATATGGATCCTTTCCAACAATTTCAATTTTTGTTAAATACCGCAGTTTTATAACTGGGTCTAATGTTTTTGCGTATGAAGAAAGCTCCATGTTCACAAAACTCTCTGAAAAACAAACTATGTAAGTACTTCAGAACACGAACACAATTTCATCTGGACAAGTTAACCAGCAGCAATAAAATGTCCCAGATGGCAAGAATATCAAATAACAAACTAGATATGTACGTTTTAATAGCATTTACATTTCATTTAAGGTAAAAATATCTGTTTTTATATTATTTTAATAAACTGAATTAACTTTGCAAAACAGGTTGCATTTGGAATACATTTATGAAGCCATTGGTTAGTAGTTCACAGATATTCAATTGTTCTTTAATATTTAAATATGTTAAAACTCTCACACTATTGTTTTTCACTAATTTTCACTGATTTTTTCCAATTAAAACACTTTTTAATAACAATTTTACTTAAATTCAATGTCACTACAGAAGAAATTTTGTTTTGTTTTCATACAAGTAGCAATTTGACGTTTAAGAAATACGAGGTAAGTATAATTAGAAATAGTCTAAGAGCTAGAAGCAAGTTTTTGGAGTGGAGTGATAACCAAAAATAATGCACATGTATGTGTAGATATACGCACTATTATATCAGATTTAACCGTCTGGCAGGTTTCTTTTTCAGCCAGGGGCGGGGGTGGGCTATTGAAAATGGTAATTTTACAGATTTTGAGGTCGAAGTGATAGCCACATAAATGATACATCAAAAAATCAGAAAAATTCCCCTGATTACAAAGAACTCGGTCCCAGACGATTTGGTTTTAGCCTACTGCTTGCCAGACGCTCTTTAACACTTTTTAAGTGCATTTTTCAGCTTAAAGAACTCATAACTTTTTTCCTATCACATGTAACCAACAAATTGGTACTCCAAAACAACAGAAAAGTTTCCCTGAATACAAAAAACTCGGTCCCAGACGAATCCAAATCGTCTGGGACCGAGTTTTTTGTAATCAGGGGAACGTTTGTGATATTTTGGCTTACCATTTTTTTGGTTATATGTGGTAGGAAAAAAGTTACCGGTACTCTAACCTGAAAAATGCATTCGAAAAAATGTTAAAGAGCGTCTGGCAAGCAGTAGACTGAATACAAATCGTCTGGGACCGAGTTTTTTTTATTCAGGGAAACTTTTCTGTTGTTTTGGAGTACCAATTTGTTGGTTACATGTGATAGGAAAAAAGTTATGAGCTTTAAGCTGAAAAATGCACTTAAAAAGTGTTAAAGAGCGTCTGGCAAGCAGTAGGCTGAAACCAAATCGTCTGGGACCGAGTTTTTTGTAATCAGGGGAATTTTTCTGATTTTTTGATGTATCATTTATGTGGTTATCACTTCGACCTCAAAATCTGTAAAATTACAATTTTCAAACGTCCACCCCCGCCCCTGGCTGAAAAAGAAACCTGCCAGACGGTTAAATCTGATATAATGGTGCGTATATCTACACATACATGTGCATTATTTTTGGTTATCACTCCACTCCACTTACTTAAACTTTTCTTCTTTCTTTAAAAGTTTCTATGAACTCTCCAATAGTGTAACTGAAATGAAAAATGATCTTGCTACTCTTAAATCGGTGTTTAATACTAATTCTCCCCCAAGAAAAACTGCAAAAAAAATCGTAAAGATTCTGTTAGAGAGAGTGATTTAAGCTCCCCTCTCGTCAGCAACAAATCCAATTATATTGATTCTCATCCATTAATAGAGGTGAGTTCTGAAGAGATGTCCCAGAAACATCTCCCATCATCATCAAAAACAATAAATCCTGCTATGGTAAACGTAAATACTAATAGAAACTCGTTAATCGTGAAGAACAAATCGAAACCTAGTCAGGTAATAGGAACGGATACTAATGCCAAGCTCTGTGCACTTCCTGATTACAAGTGGCTTCATTTATCAAAGTTTCACATTAACACGAAATCAAAGGACATCATCAATCACATTTCATCCAAAACCAAAATTCCACCTGAACAATTTAAATGTTTCATGTTAGCGAAGAGAAATGCAGACTTGTCTTTTCTTAAATTTGTCACGTTTAAACTTAGTGTTCCTTCTGATCAGTTATCGGCTGTAATGAACTCTTCTGCTTGGGGTTCCTTTGTTAAAATAAAAAAATTCGCTCATTTCAATAATTTCTCTCACACAAACACAACCTACAACAACCGTCCAGCAGCCACCACCACCATCATCATCTATGCATCCACAACAACCATCACAGCGTTCATCTCTAATCAATCAGTGACTACCAAGTCTAAATCTAATTTCAACTAATGCCTCTCTGTCACACACTAATAATAATAATAATTTGTTTCTTGGTTATTACCAAAATATTGGTGGCATGCGCACAAAAATGCAACAAATGCTACTTTCATCATCTTCTCAACTTTATGATTTTAATGCGCTCACTGAGACTTGGGTAAATGACGACCACAACAACGCTGAAATGTTTAACAGTCAACTTTACACAGTGTTTCGAAAAGGTCGTTAATCACAAGCAACTGGACTTGATAAAGGAGGCGGTGTACTACTTGCAGTGCGCTCACAAATTACATTTAGATAATTATTGTAAATTTTACTTAGACAAATTGAAAGATAATCAACATGTAATCATTTTACTTACTTACTTACTTACTTAGGTGGGCATTAAAGTTCGGGGTGAACCTGGGCCTCAACCAACATCCTCCTATAACGATTTCGATCTCGGGCGAGCTCTCTCCAGTTTCGCACTCCAAGTCGGATGAGGTCTTCATCCACTTGATTGCGCCACCAAAGACGAGGTCTTCCCCTTCCGCGATTTCACTGCAATGTGCTTTCGAACACCCGAAGAGCCGGAGCGTTTGGGTCCATCCGCTCTACATGGCCCAACCATCGTAGCCTCGCGATGCGTACTTTTCTGGCTATGTCCATGTCGCGGTACAGCTCATACAGCTCGTTGTTGTATCTTCTTCTCCACACATTGTCTTCGCATACGGGACCAAAGATCATTCGGAGAATTTTTCTTTCGAAAAGACCAAGAGTTTCCTCATCCGCTTTCGATAAGGTCCATGCTTCCGCGCCGTACAGCAGGACTGGGATGATTAAGGTCTTATATAAGGTCACATTGGTTTTTCTAGAGAGGGTTTTGTTTCTCAATTGCCTTCTTAACCCAAAGAAGCAACGGTTGGCAAGAGTTATTCTCCGTTTGATCTCCGCACTGATGTTGTTGTCCGTGTCTACAGCGGATCCTAGGTAGACGAAGTCCTGTACTACCTCGAAGTTATGTCTGTCTATTGTGACGTTTTGTCCAATTCCTCGATGTTCTGTGTCCCTGTTTGATGACAGCATATACTTCGTTTTGCCCTCATTAACCATCAAATCCATTTTGCCGCTTCTGTTTCAATACTCGCAAAAGCACCTATGATATCACGCTTTTTTCTTCCCATTACGTCAATATCGTCTGCATAGGCGAGTAATTGTACAGACTTTTGAAAGATTGTTCCTCTGGTGTTGACGTTTGAGTTTCTTACAATCTGTTCAAGTATGATGTTGAAGAAATCGCATGACAGTTTGTCCCCTTGCCTAAAACCTTTTTCGACATCAAAGGTCTCGGTGAGTTCTTTTCCGACCTTGACGGAGCAGCGTGAATTCTCCAAAGTCAACCTGCATAGTCGTACGAGCTTTACAGGGATGCCGAAACTAGACATGGCTCTGTACAGCTCGTCTCTGTAAATACTGTCATACGCGGCCTTGAAATCGATAAAGAGGTGGTGAATATCGATATTATGTTCTCGGGTTTTTTCCAAGATCTGCCGTATGGTGAAAATTTGGTCTATTGTGGACTTCTCTGGTCTAAAACCACATTGATAAGGACCTATCAAGTTGTTGACGTGGGGTTTCAGACGTTCACATATTACAGCTGACAAGATCTTATAAGCAACGTTAAGGAGGTTTATCCCTCTGTAATTGGCGCAATTGTGAGGGTCTCCCTTCTTTAGGATCGGGCATACGATACTGAGGTTCCATTCATCGGGCATGCTTTCTACCGACCATATCATGCAGATCAGCTGGTGCATGCTCCTTTCCAACTGATCTCCAGCTGCCTTGAAAAGTTCGGCATCAAGGCCATCTGCACCTGCAGTCTTATTTGATTTAAGTTTGCATATGGCAAGCTTAACCTCTTCTAGGTCGGGAGGACGGCATTCTTGATCATCGTCCAAGCTGAATGGGGCAATCTGCCTGACAGCGGAATTTGTGTCTTCATCGCCGTTAAGCAGTCTGCAGAAATGATCTTTCCAGATCCTCAGTAGCGACTGTGACTCTATAACTATGTTTCCCTGCTGGTCTTTACAGGCTTAAGTTCGGGGTTTGCCACCCTGGCAGGATCTTTTTACCTTTTGGTAAAACTTCCGAATCTCGTTCCTGTCATGGCACCTCTCTATTTCCTCAAACGAGCGCTTCTCATGCTGCTTCTTTTTCTTTTTGAGAAGTCGGTGTTCTTCCCTTCTTCTCTCCTTGTAAATCTCGTTATACTGATCGTAAGCAGCCCTTGTTCGTGTTTGCATAAGCATTTGTCGTGCTCTTTGTTTGGCTGCATTTGCCTGCCTGCATTCTTCATCGAACCATGGGTTTCGTTTTGGTGGCCGAGTGAAACCCAGAACCTCAGAGGCAGCGGTTCTGATGGCTTCTTGGCATTGCTGCCACTGGCCTTCAATGTTTAATGCTGGCGGCATGGGATTCAAGTATAATTGAAGGGACACTCGATTGGAAAAGGCATTGGCAATCTCTTGCGATTGTAGCTTTCCGACGTCATATCTCTTCACAGCGTTAGTTCGCGCTGGTCGTGAACAAGATATCCTCATTCGTACCTTGGCTACAACAAGGTAGTGGTCCGAGTCAAAGTTGGCCCCTCGGAAAGTTCGGACATCATGTAAATATTTTAGGGGATTTTAATTTACCATTTGTAGATTGGGTTTACGATTCGGACGAATGTCAACTTATTCCATTTAATGTCAAGAGCGACTGTGAAATTAAAGTAATAGACTCTCTTATGAGCTATGAATTAAGTCAATATAATTCATTTAAAAATGATTTAAATCGTATACTTGATCTAGTTTTTGCTGATAAAGAGTTGAAAATATTAGTTCAAAGATCTTTATGCCCCATCGATGGCAATAAAATTCATCATAAAGCATTGTGTATTGGTTTTGACTATTATAAGTATTTCAATTCAAAGTGTGAGATTAACTTTAAATTTGATTTCAACAAAATTGATTATGAAGGCATAGCGGGTTATCTGTCGAGTATTCCCTGGCGTTTAAACTCAAGCCACAGTGATTTTACAAAGTTTTATAAATTTTTTATGGATACTTTGAAGGAGGCAATTAATAATTATGTGCCTAAATCATTTATAAACAAAGATTCAAAACCTCCTTGGTTTAATAAAAGACTTTCTAATCTAAGCAACAAAAAAATCAAAGCTTATAAAAAGCTTCATAAATGCTCAAACAATTTTGAATTAAAACAAAATTATATAAGACTAGAAAGGGAATTCAATTTTCTTAACAAGTTTCGCTACAAAAACTACATAATCTCTGTTGAATCCAACTTAAAGACAAATAGTAGATCCTTTTGGGCCTTCATCAAAGACAAAAAAAAAATCCAGTATTATTCCTAGCAGTATGACTTACTTGGATACTAATTTAACTGATCTAACATCTATCTGTGATGCTTTTGCTGAATTTTTTAGATCTAATTATTCAACTTCTACTCATCAACAAACAGTAGACTTTCAATGTACAGATGCTCAGATTAATATTGGGCAGTTATATACATATAAGTGTTTCCGAAGTTGAAAATGCACTTAATAAACTTAACTGCGACAAAAACCCCAGGGCCTGATGGAATTCCGTCAATTATTCTTAAAAAATGTGCTGCAGTTCTTTCCGAGCCTCTTGCTCTTATATTTAATAATTCCCTTTCTAGGGGTAAATTTCTTTCTGAATGGAAAAAGTCATTCATTATTCCTGTTCATAAATCTGGTTCCAAACAGAGCATATGTAACTATCGACCGATTTGCAAATTATCTACAATTCTTAAACTTTTTGAAAAAATAGTTTATGATAGATTGGCATTTAAGCTCAAAGAGGTTATATCACCATTTCAACATGAATTTGTAGCTGGTAGGTCCACAACAACCAACCTTGCTTTATTCTCCAACTTCGTTCTTAATAAGCTTGAGCAGGGTTATCAAGTAGATGTGATATACACGGACTTCGCGAAGGCTTTCGACAGAGTTAATCACTTTATATTGATAGGCAAATTAGAAAAATTAGGTTTTCATTCCAGCATTCTTAAATGGCTGATTTCATACTTAACAGGAAGAATTCAATCTGTGCTAATAGACAATTTTAGATCTAAATCTTTCTTTGTGTCATCTGGAATTCCCCAAGGAAGCCATCTGGGACCACTTTTATTCATTCTCTTTATTAAAGACTTACCTGATGTTCTTTTGAATTCACATCGCTTATTGTTTGCGGACGATCTAAAATTCCTAAGATGTATTAAATCTGCAGAAGATTGTATTCTTTTACAACAAGATCTTGATAGATTGTCGAATTGGTGTTTAAACAATGACTTATCATTGAATGTATCGAAATGTCAATGTTTTTCTTTTATTCGAAATTTCTCACCTATCTCCTTCGAATATAGAATAAGAAATATTATTCTTAAAAAAGTTTATGAAAAAAAGGATCTTGGCATAATCTTTGACTCAAAACTTAATTTTATTAAACACATTGAATACGTGGTTGCTAAACCCAACTCAATGTTGGGTTTTATAAAACGTAATTCCACTGATTTCACTGATCCTTATACTCTAAAATCTCTGTACACTTCCTACGTCAGATCTGTATTGGAATATTGAAGTGTAGTTTGGAATCCTTACTACAACTCGCATTTCAGAAGACTAGAAAGCATCCAAAGAAATTTCACAAGATTTGTTGTTTGGAAACTTGGCTGGAACATTGAAATGCCGTGTTATAAAACAAGATGTCTGCTTATTGGCATCCAAACTCTTGAAAGTCGTCGTAAAGTATTTTCTGTTATGTTTATAAGTGATATTTTGTCATATCGTATTAATTGTCCATGCTCCTTCTCGTCAACTCAGGGAACGCTTTCTTCTTCGTGAAGATGAGCACAGAACTAACTATGGTTTCAATGAGGTCATAACTCGCTGTGTCAGGATAACCAACCAAATCTCAGTTATTATTGATGTTAACTTTCATCTAACTAGAGAATCTCTCAAAAACCAATTACGAACTTATTTCTTAAATTTTAATTGAAACTTTTTTTCTTTTTTTATTTACTCATTTTTTTTTTTTTTTTTCTCTATATGTATTTTTACATTTGTTATCGTAGTCTATAAGATAATTAATATCTGATTGATGAATGAATAAAACTAAATTATAAAATTATAACTCCAAAAATTTGCTTCCAGCTCTTGGTCTAAAAGAGATAGCTTCGCGAAAAGCCCTATTGATAGCAGACCGGCACTGTTGTAGGTATATGCCACTTATTTTATAGTTTATACCGAACCAACCGGCATCGTTACTCCACAAGTTGTGCTGTGCTTTTTTTAGATCACTGTAGGGTGCGATATATGCCGGGTGGGTAAGGTAGTATCATATAAAATGTCTGTACGTATGGATTTTAATAGATTTTAATTAAATTAAAAATATCGTAGGTATATCACGAAAATTGATTTGTTTTATTTTTTTCATTATAAGATATGCTCGTTATCATTTAGTGCAGTCAATGAAGCGAAAAATAGGGCCCAACCTCCGAATTTTTTTACTGTGAACCGATTTGCATGAAATTTTGGAATTAGGCTCATCTTACCCTTAAATTCAAAAGTGAAAATGATTTGCACACCGCCAGCACCCTGGGGGTGGTTACCGCCCCTTCTCGGGGGTGAATTTTTTTTTTTTGAAATAACCTCGGATATCAATAGAAGGCCTAATTTTAAGCAAAAAAACTAATATAAAGGTTTTTGTTTAGTCCAATACTTTTCGAGTTATTGGCGATTGAAAATTAGCAATTTGTTCACGTTTTTCATTTATTTATTGCAAATATCTCCAAAACTATACGTTTTATCGAAAATTTTATAAAGAACAAAATTGTAGCAGGTAAAACAATGAACAATTTGGTTTTTTATAAAGTATTTTAAGAACAATATTAAGCTAGATATAAAAGATCAAAACCATTTTTTATTTTGTCTGAAATCAAGTTAGTCAATGCCATTTAGCGGCGAGCAGATGCATTTTATGCATTCTAATACAACAAGATGTTTTGTAGTGCTTGAAATAAGCTTTAAAATGAGCACTATCAAAAGTCTTTTGCACGTTAAATAAGTGAGCTGTAGTGCAAATAAGGGGAGCATCTAATGTTTTTTTCTTTTAAATCAATGGCTTTCATAAGTGCCATTTCCACCAAAATTAAATTTAATCGTATTCCGCCTAAAATTAAGTTTGTTATGAAGAGTTTGATAGATAGTATCAGTTTGGCTGCTTTTGGACACATATTTTTCAAAAAAGTCACGATTAAAAAAAAACAACAAATTTTCAAATTTTTAAAAAATCCTACTTTTTTTCATAATATCTCAAAAATGACGACAGATACGTATAATAGTGTAAGAATAAAAAATGTTGGTATTTTTTTGGCAAACAATTTGGTCTTTTAGTTTTTTCTGTGAAACAAAAATTGACGGAGATATGATTGTTTAAAGAGCACGTGGCAGCGCAATCACAGCCTCTCTTAAGTCCTTTAACCCTTCACCGTTTAAGCAAAAAATTGTTTACTATATATTGCAATCAAGGATGTTTTAGCTCTCTTAATTACCTTTACAATGGTTTCTTACAAATTGTGATAGCATAAAAATTGAAGGAGTTATGGTCTAAAAACTCATTGATTTAAAAGAAAAAAACATTAGATGCTCTCCTTATTTGCACTACAGCTCACTTATTTTACACGCAAAAGACTGTTAATAGTGCTCATTTTAAAGCTTATTTCAAGCACTACAAAACATCTTGTTGTATTAGAATGCATAAAATGCATCTGCTCGCCGCTAAATGGCATTGACTACAACCATTAAATTTCAGACAAAATAAAAAATGGTTTTGATCTTTTATATCTAGCTTAATATTGTTCTTAGAATACTTTATAAAAAACCAAATTGTTCATTGTTTTACCTGCTACAATTTTGTTCTTTATAAAATTTTCGATAAAACGTATAGTTTTGGAGATATTTGCAATAAATAGATGAAAAACGTGAACAAATTGCTAATTTTCAATCGCCAATAACTCGAAAAGTATTGGACTTAACAAAAACCTTTATATTAGTTTTTTTGCTTAAAATTAGGCCTTCTATCGATATCCGAGGTTATTTCAAAAAAAAAAAAAAATTCACCCCCGAGAAGGGGTGGCAACCACCCCCAGGGTGGTGGCGGTGTGCAAATCATTTTCACTTTTGAATTTAAGGGTAAGATGAGCCTAATTCCAAAATTTCATGCAAATCGGTTCACAGTAAAAAAATTCGGACCTAAAATGCTTCATTGACTGCACTAATTGGTAAGCCAGCTACAAAAGATAAATCGTGTTTCGCAAAATCAATCCAATTCCTATTATAAAACACTTGTATCTTTAAAATCTAAGCTGTCCTTTCTTCCCTCTTTCATTGTGGGATATTCTAAGCGGTGAATAAGAGCCATTGCCGTTTCCATTTACGTTAGATGTTAGATCGGCTGAGGCTTTGCTGTAAACTTTGGAGCCAATATCAAGTTACATATATATTACGAAGCATGCTACAGCCACAAAGCTGGCAGCTACAGCAAGCCACCTATAAATATCAGGGGCAGCGTTGCTAAGTTCCCTAGCGTCCCTTGCAAGTCCAATTAGTGCCCCAAGACCCTTGCCTAAAATTCAATTCATTATCTTTGTTGTTTGTTAAACGACTGAAGAAAATTTTACTGACCAATACCAAATAAGGTGCTCACAGCCAACGCTTGTCCAGTGGCAGTAAACTTCCGAGGCATAGCATAGCGCATGTAAATAATAATAGTTATCCAAACAACCATCACAACAAGAACAAGTGGTTCTATGGTTTCCATAGCGACCGTAAGTGTGGTGATTACAGAGCTTAGTGATGTAAATCGAATAATCTGCCCTAGCAAGGTATCCGTTCGGAGAGGAAAATTCTCCGATTTGTACGATTCGGAGGTTTTTGCTTTGAAGTATTCTTCCGAACAGCTTTTTGGAATTTTTCTCCAATATTATTTCAACACACAAGGCGAACTGCATTGAAGTGCGATCAATTGCTTTATTTGTGAGATTTCTGACAGCTTATTGCCATAGTTTTTCCGATTTCGTCCGACGTTGCGGACAATTTTCCGCTCCGAACGGATACTTCGCTAGGGCCGAATATAAACTGCAAAAGTGGCAGTGAAAATATTGGAGTGGCCGCAATATTCATTGAACTTTTCTACATAAAAAACTAGCCACAATACGAAAATAAGGCCCATTGACGAAACCGCATAATTGTCATCAAATGTCTATATGAGATAACTGTGAATACTACTCTAGAACGTTTCAAACAAAATGGAGATCAGTGTCAGAGCGACAATCTCAGGAGCATACCGTCTTACAGCAGACATGGGATAGACTACCATACCAGTCTTGGTGTGCCACCACCACTCTGGTGTACTAGTTAGTTGATACAGTTATTTTGTTAGTTGTTACAAAAAGAACAAAAACAGCTTAAGCGAAGCATACAATTAGAATAATTACCGCCACAAGATTGGCGTCGCGCTCATATTCCTTTTGAAAGAACTATACAGGGTGTCCCGTAATTCGTTTTATATACTTTGGGATATGATTCTTGGTCATATTCCAAGAAAAAAATTGTTATACAGTAAAGTCCGTTTCTCAAGTTTGACATCACTTTTTGACAATTTAAAAAAAGGCTAACTTTGGTGTACCCTGACCTTTGTTAAATTCGATATCTCTGTCAATACTGATGATATAGACCCAATCTTAGACTCAATTTTTTGTAGAAATAACAACCTTTAAGACTGTATTTAAATTAAGCTTCCATAGGTTTAGGGTTGCCAGATTTTCAATTTTAAGTGGTGTTCAAATTTTCTTCCCAAAACAAAGTTTTGACTTTGAGGTCATTTTTTTGGAGAAAAGGCCTGATAAACATAGAGTTTCTTTATTTTTTACAGATGAACAAAATAATAATAAAGAAAAAACTCAGCATTAAGTTACCTCAAAAACCCATACATTTTATGATACTAAGAAAAATACGAAATGGGAAAAATTTAAAAAAAAATAAAAAAAAGTTCTTGCTTCGAGGTTTGTTTGAATAAAACAATAATATGATCACTTTTATTAGTTTTTGTATGTATTTAATACAAATACAATTATAACAAGTGCTCAAAGCCCCATCCTTCGTTTTGAATCCATGCCAGAGCCCGTTTTTGGATTTCATTGTGGGTGTTTGCTGTCGATAACTCTTGTCTTACTTAGTCTTGTAATCTTTGAAACTGTATTTAAATTTGACTGCTAGAGGCTAAGGGTTGCCAGATTTTCAGTTAGTATAAAGTTCCTGGTATCCTTTGTTGTGCTTTTCTTCAATTTCCATTAAAAAACTCATATAAGAAAAAAAATTTCTGCGTATTCTTCTCTCGTAAATGAAAGCATTTCAAAAAACTCTCTGGTCAAACTGCAATCGTGACTTAATTTGACAAACTAATGAACAAATTTGTTTTCTTATTCTTTTATACGACTTATTTACCTATTGAACACTCATACCCCAAATTTAAAGCAAACATCCACAATGAAATCCAAAAACGGGCTCTGGCATGGATTCAAAACGAAGAAGGGCGCTTTGAGCACTTGTTATAATTGTATTTGTATTAAATACATAAAAAAACTACTAAAAGTGATCATATTATTGTTTTATTCAAACAAACCTCAAAGCAAGAACTTTTTTTTATTTTTTATTTTATTTTTCCCATTTCGTATTTTTCTTAGTATCATAAAATGTATGGGTTTTTGAGGTAACTTAATGCTGAGTTTTTTCTTTATTATTGTTTTGTTCATCTGTAAAAAAAAAGAAACTCTATGTTTATCAGGCCTTTTCTCCAAAAAAATGACCTCAAAGTCAAAACTTTGTTTTGGGAAGAAAATTTGAACACCACTTAAAATTGAAAATCTGGCAACCCTAAACCTATGGAAGCCTAATTTAAATACAGTCTTAAAGGTTGTATTGACAGAGATATCGAATTTAACACAGGTCAGGGTACACCAAAGTTAGCTTTTTTTTAAATTGTCAAAAAGTGATGTCAAACTTGAGAAACGGAATTTACTGTAGAACAATTTTTTTCTTAGAATATGACCAAGAATCTGGCAACCCTAAACCTATGGAAGCTAAACTTTAATACAGTCTTAAAGATTGTTATTTCTACAAAAAATTGAGTCTAAGATTAGGATCCTACCATCAGTTTCGACAGAGATATCGAATTTAACAAAGGTCAGGGTACACCAAAGTTAGCCTTTTTTAAATTGTCAAAAAGTGATGTCAAACTTGAGAAACGGACTTTACTGTAGAACAATTTTTTTCTTAGAATATGACCAAGAATCATATCCCAAAGTATGTAAAACGAATTACGGGACACCCTGTATATCTGCAGCTCCAAGCAACAAAACATATCCAACTCCTCCCCAGACATGTGGACGTTTGTACATGCGCTTATCGAAAGAAACATGAGAATCACGACGGCGCGGCGCTATCCCTTTCAGTAGTAGGTATCTTGTATGAAACCTGACATAAATTCTTTGATATTGGCTTTTGTTCTAGTACCTTTATATTATTTATTCTTGCGATCTTATTCTGTATCCCAACAATAACACAATTTTTTTTGTAAATAAAAACGAAAAGTTAAATTTTTCGTTTTATGGACTTGTGGTTGTAGGTATATGCCATTTGTTTTATACCAAGTCTACCAGCATCGTTACTCCCCCCAGTTTTGCTGTGCTTTTTTTTTAGATCACTATAGGGTGCAAGATACACCGCGCGCGCCGGGAGGGTCAGCTAGTATCATATAAAATGACTTATACGATAGATTTTAAATATAAAATTTAAAATATCGTATAGGTATATCGCGAAAATTGATTTGTTTTCCTTTGCATATAAATAACTCTGGTGGCAATGACAAGATTATGACATCTTTGAATTTTGTTTCCAACCTAGTATGAAATGTATATTTAAGTTTAAGTTAAGTGAAGTTTTAAATTAAAATGCAAATTAAACTGATTTTAATCTTGGGCGATTTGTGAGAGAAAAGTCGAAAAATTAATTAATAAATAAAAATATATATATGTGCACTAAATATCCAGATTTTGATATCCATCTGACAGCTGTGTGAGCTGGCTGCAGTCCTTAAATTCAAATACCTTTCAATATTGTTTTCTTTTTTCCGGTTGATGAAAAGCAAAACTCATTATGTATATGTATCTCCAATTTAAAAGTGGTAACGATTTATTTCACAAAATATGAGTATTAACTTATTCAAAATCGGTGTCAACAATTAAGCGAAAGTTTCAGTAATTATAGGTTTGTTCGTTGAAGCCCTGGGTTGCCCTAGGGTCGCCACAAAGCGTTTTTTGAAAAACCTAAATTCGCACTGAATGTCAATTTGAGTGTTTTTTGAGCCATAGGTTTGCCATAGGTTTTCCCCAAACTCGCCCTAGCTTTTTGCTGTGGCGATTTGAGGGCTGTCAAATCGCATGTATTTTTTTTTAATTACAGGGATGTGTGGTGATTTGTGGTTTAGCGTTTTTTGAGGACTGGAAAACCCAGGTTTTTTTGACAACTCATAGGGTTGTCAAGAAAACCTGGGTCAACCCTGGGGAAAGTTCAACGAACAGACCTAATAAAAGTCGGTAGGTATACCTACACACAATCTTTTTGATCTTTAGAAAGTGACTGTCGTAATGCAGCGCACCTTAATAATTTAAGTCGAGTTAATAAATTTAAAATGATACCAGATATATTAAGTAGATTTAAATCTTTCCTTTTGAAATATGTACTTCTAAGATAGATGAATTACATTCTGGATTACATTTTTTTTTTTATTATAAGATATGCTCGTTATCAGAAATAAGCCAGCTACAAAAGATAAATCGTTTTTCGCAAAATCAATCCAATTCCTATTATAAAACACTTGTATCTTTAAAATCTAAACTGTCCTTTCTTCCCTCTTTCATTGTGGTATATTCTAAGCGGTGAATAAGAGCCATTGCCGTTTCCATTTACGTTAGATCCAGTTAAAACTCCATTGAGTGTCTCAGAAGCCGATGGTGATAAGACATCGGAGGGCTGAGGCTTTGCTGTAAACTTTGGAGCCAGTATCAAGTTATATATTATAAAGTATGCTACAGCCACAAAGCTGGCAGCTACTGCAAGCCACCTATAAATATCAGGGGCAGCGTTGTTAGGTTCCCTAGCATCCCTTGCAAGTCCAATTAGTGCCCCAAGACCCTTGCCTAAAATTCAATTCATTATCTATGTTGTTTGTTAAACCACTGAAGAAAATTTTACTCACCAATACCAAATAAGGTGCTCACAGCCAACGCTTGTCCAGTGGCAGTAAACTTCCGAGGCATAGCATGGCGCATGTAAATAATAATAGTTATCCAAACAACCATCATAACAAGTGGTTCTATTGTTTCCATAGCAACCGTAAATGTGGTGTTTCCAGAGCTTAGTGATGTAAATCGAATAATACAAACTGCAAAAGCGGCAATGAAAATATTGGAGTGGCCGCAATATTCAATGAACTTGTCTACATTAAAAACTAGCCACAATACGAAGATAAGGCCCACTGACGAAACCGCATAACTGTCTTCGAATGTCCATATGAGATAACTATGAATACTACTCCAGAACGTTCCAAACAAAGTGGAGATCAGTGTCAGAGCGACAATCTCAGGACCATACCGTCTTACAGCAGACATGGGATAGACTAGCATACCAGTCTTGGTGTGCCACCACCATTCTGGTGGACTAAGTGGCATGTTAGTTGATACAAA
Organism: Melanostoma scalare; assembly: GCA_949752695.1. NCBI lineage: Eukaryota > Metazoa > Arthropoda > Insecta > Diptera > Syrphidae > Melanostoma > Melanostoma scalare. The sequence goes on along the minus strand of OX456984.1, from coordinate 116,534,327 downwards.
AAGAACCAAAGCAGCTAAAACGAAGCACACAATTAGAATAATTAACGCCACAAGATTGGCGTCGTGCTCATATTCCTTTTCAAAGAAGTATATATCTGCAGCTCCAAGCAACAAAACATATCCAACTCCTCCCCAGACATATTGACGACACACTTCACCACGACCTTCTGAAGTTTCACGTACGGCAATCACTATAGCAGTGTTCAGGAGCGTCAAAGCAGCCATCGCAAAAATATCACCCAAAATTCGAACGGTGTAATACGAAGTTAGAGTAGTGTTTAAGTCGCCTATAGTCTGAAAAAAATTTCAATAGTTTAAATTAAGTGTAACTAAAAAAAGATAAGTGTTTATATTTTTAAACTTTTTTTAACTTGTTCAAGCATTTAATTACTGGAAATGAAGGTAAAAATAACATTGGCACATGACAAATCTATATGGAAAAAGAAATTGTAAATTGTATGTTCGTATGTCTGTATAAGAACTTAAACTACTGGACTGATTTCAAATTTTTTTTTTTTACTGAGAAAAGAATTTTTAGTTTTGATTTGTATTTGCACTCATTGGACAATGTTATGATCCATCGCTGAGCATCCTATGGAATTGCGAAGTTGCAATTCCTAAGATAGTGAGTGATATATAAATCGTTCAATCCGAAGAACCTTTCTTTTGTTGTAGTCAGTAAAAAAATACGCTGATGAGAATTCTAATATAAGATTTAGATTTAGATATAACCAAAGTCTAAGGTCCAAATGACTTTTTCTTACATATTTTCTTAGTGCTGTGTTCTTAAGTTTTCAAATCAAATTTAAATAATAAATAAAGAATTTTTACTAAGCATAATATATATTTACAAACATTTTTTCGAATTCCTTATCAATAATATTCGATATCTCCACCCATAATAAGTACTTAAGATAATTGTCACTCATTAAGTTATGGTTAAGTTGAGCATTCGTTCACTTTTATCAATAAACAACGGTAGAAATAGAAAAGTCGTAAAATTGTTTTAAGCTTCAACTATGACTTTAAATAACTCAGAAACCGGTAGAGCTAGCGAAAAATCATAAAAGACCTTTTTTGTAGAGCGTTAAATATATATATATAATATAATACAAGAATTGTCATTGTTTCATTTCATGATGAAAAGAATTTCAAAAAATAAACAGAACTTTCCCGTGTTATTTCCATTTAAAACTTTGGTTGTCGGGGGGTTGGGTTAAAATTAAAATTAAGAGCTATAACTTGGCATGAATTTTTTTTAATAAATTAAGAACCGATCGTGAAAAAATTTCGGACAAACCCTGAATAAGAACCACCCTAGTGTATATGTATTATGTATATATAAATATATACAGTGTTCCCCGGATAAGTACTTCTCAGGTTTTGCCATTGTATATAGAAACTATAGTAATATCACTTTCCAATATTTTTTATTAACATTGTTCGTCACTAGGGTGCGCCAACACCGGCGGAGCAGCTGTTATGCTCATGGTGGAATGTATCACTTTAGGTGAGCATTTCCTATGGGTTAGAAAGTAATGCATATATGATGAAATTTAAACGTTTTTATTTGCTTCCTACTCTAACCTTTTGTGGACCGCTTTCGACTTCCAAGCTCCGAAAAAAATATTGGAAAGTGATAGTACTATACGATATATATACAATGGTTTTGCTATCTTTAATGTGCAATTAACCTGGAAAAACCAGGTGTTGGATGGGCCAGCACTGGAGCGTTACTGAGGCGGTATTTGAGTTCCTGAAAAGATTTTTCACACTCACCTGACCATTTGAACTGCTTCCCTTTTTCGGTGAGCTGATGCAAACTTTTTGCAACTACAGCAAAGTTCTTAACAAAACGTCGGTAATATGTGGCAAGACCAAGAAAGCTTCGGAGTTGATGTTTGTCCTGTGGTGTTGGCCAATTTTTGACGGAGTCAACTTTTTCAGGATCAGTCTTCACTCCTTGGGAAGAGCTGATGTGTCCCAAATACTTAACTTCGGTTTTGAAAAGTGCACATTTTTCTGGATTCAGTTTAAGGTTAGCCTCTCGAAGTCTCTGAAACACGGCTTTTAGATTCTTGCAATGTTGGTCGAATGTTTTCCCGTAAACAATGACATCGTCCAAGTAGACAAGGCACGCTTTCCACGTCAGTCCTTGAAGAACGCACTCCATCAAACGCTCGAATGTTGCCGGAGCGTTGCATAGCCCAAACGGCATAACTTTAAACTGCCAGAGCCCATTACCTGTAGAAAACGCCGTCTTTTCCCGATCATCAGGGTGGATGTCAACTTGCCAACATCCACTCTTCAAGTCCAGCGTCGAAAACCACTGGGCTCCCTCCATAGCATCCAGGGTATCACTGATTCTCGGCTGTCCTTTTTAGTCACATCATTCAGCCTTCGGTAGTCCACACAAAAACGAGTTCTTCCGTCTTTCTTTTTCACTAGCACCACTGGTGAAGCCCAAGGACTTTTGGAATTTTCAATAAGACCGTCCTTCTTCATTGCTGTTATCATTTCCTCAACCTCACCTTGTTTGGCCAGTGGAAGGCGTCTTGCGGGTTGACGAATCGGTCTTGCATCTCCTGTGTTGATGCGATGCTGCACCAACTGTGTCCTACCATATTGTCCCTTTTGCGATGCGAAGATGTCAGTGTACTTGTCTTGTAGGAGATTTTCAGCCATCCTTGTTTGTTGGTGATCAAGGTTGGATGAATACAGTATTTTAGCTCTGATGGTTTTGAGGTCCTCCGGAGTTATAGTTTTTCTCGGGGCTTCGTCTGTGATCTTCGTAATTGCTGCAACCGATTCGCAACGTCCAACGACTTCTCCTTTCTTCAACCTTACATCGTATGGTCTGGTGTTTAGTAATCGTACGGGGACCATTTTGTTTTTCGGTGCTACTAGTGTTTTCCCAATGATGACGCTTTGGGAGGAACACTCTGGGTCTGGTTCCACCATGAGGTATCGAAGGCTTCCAAACTCACCTTCCAGTTTTGTCCAAACGAACACTTCAGAAGAAGGAGGCAGAATCAGATCTTCCGTGATGACAGTCCTCAGTGTCGACGTACTTTTGTTCGAATAGGTCATTGGAAGTTCCTTATTTTGGTACTTCAAAACTTGATTACCGATATCCAAAATAACTCCGTGCTGTTTCATAAAGTCGATTCCAATGATGCACTCGTCACATATATCTGCCACCAGGAATTGATGAGTAAACACTAGATCGGCCAGTCGGATCTTAAGACACACTTCTCCATATACTCTTGCTGCTTCTCCCGTTGCGGTTCTTAGACAGTAGCTATTGGTGCTATGAAGCCACGTTGTCTTTACAAGGTCTCGACGTACTATGGATGCTGTGGCACCGGTGTCGATGGTAGCCAAATGATTGTTCCCGTTAATAGTAGTCTCCACAGTCAGACTTTTGTTGTCTCGTTTGGTCTGGGAGACCTGGATGGTGGTTCTGGGGCCATCGATACAAGAAACCCGATTCTGCCCCTCGAAGTTGGATTGATAGGCAACGCTGGTGTTGTTGTTACCTTGCTCTGGGTTGGATCTCTTGCTTCCACAATGTTGACAAGCGGCTTTATTTGGTGGTAGTCGGCATTGACGCTGTAAGTGCCCGGTCTTGTTGCAATTCCAACATCTTGCTAGTCCGCTCCGCTGGTTCTTTTGTATTTCAGCTCTTTGGCACGAGCATTCTTCGACTATGGCTTCTCTAAGTCGATGTACTCCATGAGAAGCTTGTTCTGCTGTTTCAATTGTCAATGCGAATGCTAAAGTTTCAGAAAGAGTACGTGTTCTAGCAGTTCGCACAGACCTCTGAAGATGTATATCAGAAGGACTCAACAGCAAGCTGGTTGATGATTTCTTCTCCAGCATCCGGGTATGCCAGGTGCACCAGTCTTTCGACGTCTGCTTGGAGTTGCTGTAGACTTTCACCCCTTTTCTGGACTCTGTTATTGAGTTGCACTCGGAAGACTTCCTTCAAGTGGCTATCGCCAAAGCGTTTATCTATGGCTGCCACAAGAGAACTGAAATCTCCGCTCTTACCAGCTGGAAAAGTTTGAAGTAATTCAGCTGCTGGTCCTCTTAGAGCAAGAGTCAGTGCTATGTACTTGTCTTCGTCATCCCAGCCATTTGTTGTCGCGGCTTCCTCAAATTGTCTCTTGTAAACTGGCCAAGAAGACTGTCCATCAAATGTTGGGGGTTTCATCTCCTTTTTCCTTACAAACTCTCCAGCAGATTCTCGAATTTTGATTTTCCGGATCTGGTCTAATTCCTTGGTCAGAACATCACATCGGCTTTCTACGCCTTCGAAACGATTCTCTACAAGAGAAAGTTGTTTTTCCACACCTTCAACGCGTTCGTCAATGGCACATACATTTTACTCAATGTTGCCCAATTTGCCTTCTAGAATGTTTTTCTGACCTTCAAAAACATTCTGTTGCGCCTCAAGTCTTTCGAGAATATTCTGTTGTTCTTTCTTTTGTTCGTTTCGTTGTGCTTCCAGTTGTTTGAGAACATTCTGCTGTTCCTTCTTTTGCTCGTTTCGTCGTGCTTCCAGTTGTTCGAGAACATTCTGCTGTTCCTTCTTTTGATCATTTCTCTGCTCTTCCAGACGTCCGAGAATATTCTGCTGTTGCTCTTCAATCAGCTTCTTTTGTTGTACTTCGAGTCATTCGAGAACATTCTGCTGTTCCTTCTTTTGCTCGTTTCGTTGTTCTAACAAAAGTTTCATCATACTAGAAAAATCTACACTTTCACTTACCCCATCCTCCACTTCTGTTTCAAAAACAAAAGTGTTTACGTCTTCCCCTTGCTGTTCCAAATAGTTGCGCAAGCGCAGGACGAGCTCATTTTTCGATCCCGCTCTAGAAAGATTTCGCTTACCTAACTCACTTTCAAGCTCAATGTAGTTGAGCTCTTCCAACAACTTACCCATTTTCACTGTATTTAACTTTTTTTTTTTTTTTCACTTTACTAGTCAAATAAGTTTTATTTACACTTCTGACACCAATGTAACGTGCGCTTAGTTCGCAAAATAAAACTTCACCTTTCAATTTATTTCTATCACTTTTATTCCGTATCTATACTTAATTCGATCTCAACTCGACTTTTGCACTATCACTTGTATACAACAATTTACTCTTAACTTTATCACTCTATAATCAAAACTGACTGCTCGTTGAGTCAGCGGCCTATTTATATAGAACAACACTCATCTAGAGCGTTCCAGTTTCTTCTCCATGGTTTCCACATTTTCTGTCAAGCATCTCTACACTCACACACATTGGCTTACAAGCAATGCCTGTCATTTTATACCATTCCATTATAGTGTTGCCAGTTGTGTTTTCGGTTAAACGTTTTCGATTAGGAAATTGGTATAAATGTTGGGTGTTCATTACAATATCTACATTACATTTACATTAAACTAAATTCATTTGAATAATAAAATGAAATCATGCAAATAAAACTATTCTTATTTTTATTTTATGAAATGTGCTCCTTAGAGTTGTGGAATTACAATTTTAAAAAAGTAAGTTTCACATTTTGAAATATTTTCTTCAATGAAAACTAAATTGAGATGAACTTTTATCACAATTTTGCGGAGCGGTGAATATATACAAAAATATCCAAAATTTGATTTTGTTATGAAAATTTGAAGCTGTATTTGAAAATAATACGAGTGACTTTCATTCATTTGGTATGTATTATCATTTATTTTAAAGATACAACAGTTTGTATCACTTAGTTTCATATCAATATCCTCTCCACTTTTAAGACTAAATGGACACTTCACTTCTACCGGTGCGAGTCCACAACAATCGCATTCGAAAGTTGCGTCAGGAGTAGCAGCATAAAAACAATGATTTTCATCAACAAAAATTCCACAAGCTGTCATTTGTGACTTCGTGTTTCGGGCTATCGAACAAACTGGTGCAAGGTTAGCAATTGCGTTCGACACCCGCTTTATCATTCGATCCACTGTTAAAATGCTTACGCCAATAAAATCAGCAATGGCCAATTGTATTGACCCGAGTGCAAAATACTTCTGAACTATCAATAATTGGGTAATTGCTCGTAATCCGTGCAATCTGCACATAATTTAATACTTTTTAAACTAAAAAATATTCAAAATATTTCATTTCGTACCTTGTGTTACTGCAAGGCAAACTACTCTCTATCAATTCCAACAGCATCATTGTGGTTCTTTTCGAAATGCAAAATCGGTATATGAAATCATGGTCATCCCATTTTTCAAGTCAGGCCCGTGGACACGTTTTATATTGTCAGACGATGATAACTCTCAAAATAATAATATTTTATTTTAAAAATAATTTTATTTACATATGCAAATCCAAAATAACAGACAGAAGCAGTAAAATGTAGTACAAAATTAAATTTTAAAAAACAACTCTCAAGTTTACTCTTTCAAATTCAAATTCGAAATCACAAGTTGTGAATAAAAATCCTTCAGTTGACTTCAACTTTTAGTGAAGAAAACGGCCCTTAGTCTCTCAAAAGAAAAAAAAAACTCTTTCTTGGGTGCCGGGGCACGAAGGTGTACAGGGTAACGAAGAGCCTGACCGCATAACTAGACTTGGGTTTCAAAACCAATTCAAGGAACCGGAACCCTACCGCGATCTCCCAATCAGTAGCATTAAGCGTGAACTGGTTACTTGGGAACGGCAGAATATGATTCGCACAACTCTAATGGCCACCGCTAGTCAAAACTATTCACCGACTTGTCTCAAAGACGTATGAAAGAGATTCTTGGCATGAGCAAACGTGACGCAAAGTTACTTACGGACTTCCTCACTGGGCACTGCTCTCTCAGATATCATCTTAAAAGCATGGGCATCAGCCAGGATGACACAGAAACGGCTGAACACATTTTATGTGAATGCCTTGCCATAGCCAGGTCCAGGCTTAAGATATTCAATAAAGGATTCACTTGTCCTCTTGATATCAGAAACACTCTTTCTTCGAATATTCTCAGGTTCCTACAAGACCTCAACTTCGAATGGAAAACTCCACACTTTACGTGCTTGGACCTAAGGGAACAACACAAAAGATCTTTCAGGTCGACGTGCTAGTAAAGGTGTATTTGCCTTCGCCCTATTCAAAGAAAAAAAAATAATGCTTATCACCGTCATGTTCTATGAATTGGAAAATTGAAATACCTCCCTCTTCTCTGCTGAATTTTGTATATGTACCATAAAAGTTAAGGTCGCCATTCCACGGCCGACTAGCGTGCATATTAGACTTGATTTATATTTAACAAAAAAAAATCTGAAAATATCTGCAATTTTCAAATTGATGAATTCAGCAAACCCCAGTAAGGAATAGACTTATGTAGTTAAATATTAAGCGATCATATAAATATGACAGGTATGCCAAATAAATATGGCAACACATTGCCATATAAGTGCGGAAGCCACATTTAGGGGAGATCTGCTTAAGATGACAAACCCGACAAGTTGACATACTTTTACTTGCATCAATAACCATAACTGGTACAGTTTTTTTGAACATGCCAAAATTTACAGTTTTACAATGGCAACAAAGAGCATGTTGCAGATGTTCTCAGTTGGCGATTGTTTTTCTACTGGAACGTCGAGAATATAGGTACATTTCCTTATATACAACGTCATTTATGATCAATATAATTGCCAGATGGTGAAGTGTTTGCGCATTTAATATTGAAAACGGGCAAGATGACATGACGCTCGTCCGTCCAAGATGACAAATGTATATAAGTCCTTTTAAGAACGGAATCAGAACTCAGGTACAGGCCAAAAATGAAAAAGAGAACCGTAAAAGTCTAAGAGGTCGAAAAAATACAAAACGTCCGATTTTACAGGACTTTACAGTGACTCCGCAGGAACTTTCAGACGGTGATGACGATGTACATACATACATATATGTAGCTTTAACTGCAATGAGCTTTATTGTCTTTCACGTCCAGGAGAGCATTGGCTTTGTTGCCAGGCTTTTTATAAATGGTGCCACGCATTGTGGGCCTGTGTAGACCAAGTAAAACAATTTATATATGTGAGCAATGCAAAGTATTTTAATAAATTGAGGTACATATGTATGTCATCTTACCTAAAGGTATGTCAACTTAGAACTAATTTTGAATTAATTTATTAAAATACTAATTTACTCTTCATTCAATAACTGCTAAGTTTTTTGATGTGACAAATAAACGAATAAACTAAATTTGCTTTGTTGTAATTGCTATGAGTGCAATTTTTTTTTATTTTAGCTTCAAAGAAAAAGTATGACATCTTAAACAGATCTCCCCTATATGTGTGCATATATGTCAATGATTCTAGAGCCATATAAATGCTATAGTGTAAGTGTAATACAGTAACAGTTTCTGTTATATAAATATGTATGTTTCGTAAAATACAGTCACATAAGAATCAATTATTTTTATATGTTTTGTGAACGGGCAAAAGATTGTTGCGTAAACCTGTTGCAAGCAAACGAAAACGTAGTAGCAACAACGAAAGTTTTGCGGTCCAGCAATAACAACAAGGCAAACGTCATCGTGAAATTGAATAATATTGAAGATGTAGGACGACTCCTGAAAGCTTCATCAAAATTACGAAACACTGGTATTCATTTGCACCGAGATCTTCCAGCTTCGGTTCGTGCAAGAAGAAAAAAACTTAATGACTTAAAAAATGAAATTTTGCAAAAGAACAAATTCATAAAAACACAATTTCGCGGACAAACATTGATTGTAGAAAATAAAAGTTTCTATTTTGACAATCAAAACAATTTAATGTGTGAGGGAGAATGCGGAAAATCGTTGTTACGTCAAATCATATATGTCAGCTGTAATGGGCGCATTCAAGGCGACAGTAAATTTTGGGTACAACTGCCAGTGGTGCCAGTGGTGCCAGTGGCTCTCAAACTATTGGAGATCAAAGAAAATTGTTTTAATGTTAATGCCGTCTGCCATTTAAGTTGTAAAAAAGTAAAATATCCAAAAAGTTTAAATGTTAAAATTGTTAATAATGCAAATAATTCAAGTAAATGTAAAATTTTGTCTTACAATATTTCGGGACTTAGCAATAAGAATTTATATACAAACTTTTTTGAATTTATAAATAATTTTGACCTTATATTTTTATATGAAACATTCATGAGCGAAACAAGTTTTATCAACTATGAAAACCAATTTCAAAAGTACGACCTGAAGTTAGTTCCTGCTATAAGACAGCAAACAGCATGCAAGAACGAGAGCGAGTGGAGGTTGCATATTCGGAATAAAGAAGGAACTAAGAAGCTGCAGTTACGCTTTTACAGCTGTTAATGATATAATAGTTTTAGATTTAAAAATTGATGGCGAAATTTTTCGTATTATACCCTGATATATCAACTGCAACAATTGGGATGTAGATTTCAACAAGATGAAAGAAGCGATTATGTGTGGATCAGGTTAAAATTTGCTAATAGTAGGAGATCTGAATGCCAGAGTGGGTACAACAGATGGTGAAGAGAACGAGAGAAGAGGTCTAAGTAGACAATCTAAAGATATGGTGAAGAATAATAAGGGGAACCAATTGCTTGATCTCTGCAACTCTTTTGGATTCCGAATTCTGAATGGTACGAATGATGGTGATGAATTTGGTGAACATACGTTTGTTGGAAAACAGGGAAGTTCTGTCATTGATTATAGACTTGCTGGAGAGAAATGGAATTCAGTGTTTACTGATTTCGAAGTGGAACAAGTACCTTTTTCAGATCATATGCCAATAGTCATTCATTTTAGCATCGGAGGAACGGATAATGATCAAAACAGGAACCTCAAATTGACCAAACTGCATTGGAATCATTCAAATGCAATTACATATAGGAATCGTTTGGATTTAAATTTGATGACTGAAGAAAATTGTAATTTGAGAGGCATTGAAGATTGCATTAAGAAAGCGGCTCCAATACTAAAGGAATACGATGGAAGAAAAATATTTAAATAAGTGAAGTGGAAATCTGTTTTTCCGTCGGCTTTTTTGGTCACATTGAATTTTGTAATGAAACAATGAAGTTACATTAACTTTCCCAACGTTTCGGCAGGGGTTGCTGCCTTCTTCAGGGGAACTTTATTTGAACAAAAAAACAAAAATATGTAAACATTAGTTGTTAACAAAATGACAATAAGTACACTCACTTATATAAAAAAGAAGAAATAAACAAAAAGGAAAAAAATGATATACATATTAAATCATTGAAAAATTTAACAAGCTACTTCTGATAGTGAAGTTTAGTCTGTACTAACTTAGACAGAGAAATTTAGGACAGGAGTGAACAATAAACGGCCGAAATGTTTTGTGTGTCTTGTTTTCTATTCATGTTGTTGTTGTTGTTGAGAATATGTAATGTTTCTAACGTGTATCTTTTAGTCCACTCTGTCAACGAGAAAAAAGTAATCAAAATCCTTAGCGATAATAACTATCCGTCTACAGTTATTCGCAGTCTTTTGTGGAAGCACAAAACAAAAATTTCACGGAGTAACAATACTCCAGAACCAGTTAACGTATACCATAAAAGCATGGTATACGTCCCAGCGCTGACTGAAATGTTTTGTGTGTCTTGTTTTCTATTCATGTTGTTGTTGTTGTTGAGAATATGTAATGTTTCTAACGTGTATCTTTTAGTCCACTCTGTCAACGAGAAAAAAGTAATCAAAATCCTTAGCGATAATAACTATCCGTCTACAGTTATTCGCAGTCTTTTGTGGAAGCACAAAACAAAAATTTCACGGAGTAACAATACTCCAGAACCAGTTAACGTATACCATAAAAGCATGGTATACGTCCCAGCGCTGACTGAAAATTTCAAAAAAACTGTTACTAAAAATCTAACAGATACTCGTCTTTCGTTCAAATCAAATAAAACATTACACCAATGCTTCACAAAACTTAAAACAAAAACTGAAAAGGACAGACAAACTGATGTCATCTACAAAATAAATTGTAAAGGCAAACCCAACGAACCGTGCAATCTTTGCTACATCGGAACCACCAAACAATTTCTTCGACAACGAATGTCTAATCATAAGTCAGACATAAGACAAAAAAATCCGGACAAAACAGCTCTGTCTTATCACAGCATTGAGAGCGGTTATTCTCCAGACTTTGATGGCGTTAAAATTTTACAGACGGAGAAACATGTTTCTAAAAGATACACGTTAGAAACATTACATATTCTCAACAACAACAACAACATGAATAGAAAACAAGACACACAAAACATTTCGGCCGTTTATTGTTCACTCCTGTCCTAAATTTCTCTGTCTAAGTTAGTACAGACTAAACTTCACTATCAGAAGTAGCTTGTTAAATTTTTCAATGATTTAATATGTATATCATTTTTTTCCTTTTTGTTTATTTCTTCTTTTTTATATAAGTGAGTGTACTTATTGTCATTTTGTTAACAACTAATGTTTACATATTTTTGTTTTTTGTTCAAATAAAGTTCCCCTGAAGAAGGCAGCAACCCCTGCCGAAACGTTGGGAAAGTTAATGTAACTTCATTGTTTCATTACAAAATTCAATGTGACCAAAAAAGCCGACGGAAAAACAGATTTCCACTTCACTTATATATCTAAAAATTGGTCAATAAATCAACTATTAGAAAAATATTTAAACAACCTTGGTTTGATTCAGAGTGCATGTCGGCAAAAAAATTAGCATATACTTGTCTAAATAGCTATAGAAGAGACAACAATGAATTTACTAGATTACGTTACCTCCAACTAAACAGAAAATTTAAAACACTATGTAAGGAGAAAAAACTAATTTACTATGAAAAAGAGGCAAAAAGTTTAGTATGTTGTAAGAGTACGAGTGATTTTTGGAAAAAAGCTCACAAAATAAATGGCAAGGTATATGTTATTAATAATAATCTAAATTGTGAGGTATTAAGAATACACTTTACCGAACTTTTAAATCATTTACCTACCACCAATGATATGATGCAATTTGCGCAACCAGCTTTTAGTGATGAGATCTTAGAAGGAATAATACAGAAGGAGGAAATATGTGCAGCTCTTAATGGACTCAAGGATGGCAAGGCGACTGGATCAGATAGAATACCTTCAGAATTTTATAAATATGGAACAGAGAATATGGTAAACAAATTAACGGTAATCTTCAATAACATCATGGATACAGGCCTTATACCGCAGGAGTTCAAAGAAGCACTTATTTTTCCCATTCACAAAAAAGGTGATACAATGGACACGGCAAACTATAGAGGAATTTCTTTCTTAAATACATCCTACAAAATATTTACATCAATTTAGCAAAGTAGACTTAAAATGTGGATAGACGAACACAAGTTATTGAAAGAATTTCAAGCTGGCTTTAGACAAGGATATTCCACCATTGATAACATCTTTGTACTACGAAGTATCGCTGACCTCTATTTGGATAGAAACAAAAAGTTGTATGTTTTCTTTGTCGATTTTAAGGCAGCTTTCGATACAATCGACCGCAATGCATTGATGTACAAGATGTTTGGATTGGGAATGACATACAAGTTCGGACGAGCACTACAGAATCTGTATCTGGAAACCAAGGCTGCAGTATGGGATGGAGAAAACATTTCGATATGGTTTGAAACGAAGACAGGAGTAAGGCAAGGTTGTATGCTGAGTCCAAGCTTATTTGCACTCTTTATTGACGATATAACGGATTGTCTTCCAGGAGGAGTAAAATATGCTGGTACGTTCATCAAGGCTCTCCTTTTTGCGGATGACTTAGTGTTGTTTGCGTACTCACCAGAATCGCTACAACTCATGATTAATAAACTAGGTATCTATTGTAAAACCTGGAGATTAGTGGTTAGTCTGGAAAAGTCGAAGGTAATGGTTTTTCGAAAAGGTGGAGGAAGAGCAAGTAATCATGAACGGTGGACTTACAATAATGAAAGAATAGAGGTGGTTAAAGAATATAAATATCTTGGCATCAATATAACCAATAAAAACAGCATTGAGAAACATCTCACAGATAAATTGCAAAAAGCGAAAACTACTATTAATATCGCATGGAGAAACATCTTCAGTAATAAGAATATAGCTCACAGCAGTAAATACAAAGTATTTGAATCGATAGCGGAGTCAACATTAATGTATGCAGCGCAGGTGTGGGGTAGCCAAAAATATGAAACCGTTGAAAAATTGCTTAGATTTTATATAAAAATGATATTTCGATTACCTCCGAACGCACCGAACTACATGTTAATACTGGAAACGGGAATATCTCCATTGTTTATTAAAACACTGAAGTTGAATGTTGACTACATATGTAAGGTTCTGCAGATGTCAGATGAGCGTCTCCCGAAAATAGCAGCACTCCAGGTGATACAGAGAAAATCAGGTTGGTTCAGAGAGTGGCTAGAGCTAGCTGAAGAAGAAGGTATAAATCTGGCACCTGAAGACTATCTTGCGTGGAAACCTCTTATGTACCAATTGATTGCTGCAGTAGACGATCGATATAGACTGAGGTGCACATCCGAGGCAAAAGAATCCATCTATAGAATGTCGTACAGTAAGCTGAACTACAATCTTAATCAAAAGAATTACTTCAGAGATGACCTAACAACGGATCAAATATCTATGATATTTAGACTTAGAGGAGAACTGCTCAACCTAAATTTCATTCCCCATAGAGAAGACTTACCTTTGATGTGCGAATTATGCAATATGGGTGAAAGAGAAAACATTTTTCATTTTATGGGTAGATGTCCAGTGCTACGAGAAACAAGAAGACATGTCTTTGGAACCGATGTTTTATCAGAAGAGCTGATCACTCATCATCTAAATGAAGTAGATGCTCCCCTGTTGTATAAATACTGTAAAATTGCATTAGAATACAGAAACAGAATTATTAATGAAAATTTTTAAAAATTGTAAAAGACATATACATTTGTTTATAGAATAAAAAGTTGTCAATCAAGCAGACGGCAAACAGCCATGCTATATATTTGTAATAATATATTTTAATATATGTTTTGTTTTGACTAAATACTTCTTCTTCTTCTTCATTTCCGGCGTTACGAGTAGTGATCTTGAAGCGATCACAACTCTCCCACTTTTCTGCTTCACATTAGTGATCCGCCTGTGGGGTACGCCGCGTTGACCTCAGAAAGCGTCGGCAAGCCTCCCGGTTTTGGATTGTTCCATGTCTGAGGCCAACCAAATGCTGCTGTTTTTGCATTTGCTTGTACCAGGAGTGTTTTGGCCTGCCTTTTCTTTTTCGTCGCGAATTTGTTGAAACGTTGTACGATATTGCCTTTTGGACGGGGTTCTGCGGATCCCTCCTTTGAACATGACAATACCAACTGAGCCGGTCGTGCTGAATTTTGTCCAAGATGGTACTTTTGACATGAAGGCTTCCACGGATCTTAGTACTGTTTTGACTAAATACTACATTTTTTAAATCGAATGAATTAACAAAAACTTATATTTAACTTCCTATCAGATTTTGAGTCTCTTGTCTTACGGGCTCAAGTTTTGCTAAACACCTATATAAAAAAAAGTCAATACAATTACAACTGCGCCCAATATTAAGATTCATTCCATGAATTGATATCAAATTTGCATCATTTGCATCAGTGCTAACATATTATGTTTCACTATTTTTCTGATGACGGAAATTTCACGAATAAATATTTGCAATCGAAAAATGAAAAATACCGCATTTATTATAAGTCGATATTTGTGATTGAACAAGCACAATGTCCTATTTGTCATTTGGTGCAGTATTAAAAGAACAAGAATAGAACTAAATGCTGGTTTAGAAACTTGAAAATGTTGATGAATATCCCAAGTAATTGGTAAATTAGACCCTTGTATGAATTCCAGGGTACATTCTCTTTCTTTCAATACGACTAACCTCAACCATTGTATATACATATAATCTATAGTACTATCATCAGATAGCTTTTTCTGAAACCTTTATTCATCGAGTGGTGCGCTGAAATCGCTTAAGCAAAGAGACACAGACAAGAGAGAATTAAGCGCTTAAATTTCAAAAAGTGCCGAGAGAACCAAAATCAAAGCAAATTATTATTTAAGGTGGGTAGGATCATTGTATATGAAACATATAGTAACACCATGAACACTCCCGATGCTATAGCCACCTACCTGCTCGATTAAAGGACTCCTCTTTTGAATCGGAAAGAAAGTTGAGTTCAGAACCCTACATTGTATTTATAATACCCAAGTGTACCACCAAAATAAATTAAGAGAGAACCGCAAAGTTCGTTTATCGAGCAAGTAGGTGGTTATAGCATCGTTAGTGGTCATGGTGTTACTATAGGTTTCATATACAATGGGGAGCATTGTATATGAAACCTATAGTAACACCATGACCACTAACGATGCTATAACCACCTACTTGCTCGATAAACGAACTTTGCGGTTCTCTCTTAATTTATTTTGGTGGTACACTTGGGTATTATAAATACAATGTAGGGTTCTGAACTCAACTTTCTTTCCGATTCAAAAGAGGAGTCCTTTAATCGAGCAGGTAGGTGGCTATAGCATCGGGGGTGTTCATGGTGTTACTATATGTTTCATATACAATGATGGGGAGGATAATCGAAAACACAAGACAAAGTATAGAGAATCAGTAATCTTATGGTTTAAGCAAAGCAGAATAGGTGTGAAAAAATAATTACATGAATTGTTTTGTCTTTCTTTTATGGTGTGGTATAGTGGTGGTAGTAGGTCAAGAAAGATTTTACGTACAATTGAACATCTGATCATACTGTTGTGATTGAGGTACTGAAATTTCAATTTGAAGGGATAAAATGAAATTGCTATGTTGCAAGCAAAAAAATTTCATTTCAAATTCATGAAAAATTGAAATTTGTATTAATGAGCAGACATTTTTTTTTTTGTTTTGAATTTATTATTTGATATGTGAAAAATGATATTGTAGAACATTTTTTCGGAAATGTTGGAATTATAGTTGAGAAAAGTAAGTATGGAAATGTAAGGTTATGATAGATAAAAACAAATCTGAAAAAGGTTGGAAAACGTTAGTATTTTGATAAATAGATTTTTTTAAAGGAAAACTATAGGCAACTACAAAAAAGTGTATTTTTTCCGGATCACCCAGGAGGTAAAATACAAGATTCATTTTTTTTAATGAAGTTCCCCAGGAGGCCTGCCTCACTAACTACTTTGCATGCTTGATTTGCTTGAATTGTCATTGATATCATCAATAAACAAAAACCCACTCAATACAGCTTTCTAGGCATTCCAAAGTGTCGGTGTCATCCGATAGCACTTTCTTGTTTGGATTTTTCGAGTATTTTTGGCCGGTATTCATTACGTCAAACAGCACATTCATTCGCTGAATAAATGTAGCTGTTGACTCGGCCTGTTTCTTTAGCTGCTCTGTTTTGTATACATTGCATTTGATGGCGCATAGAATCCCTGTATACACGTTGAAGCTGAAGATTTGAGTGGCCAGCTTCACGGAGAACTTCTCAAATGGTTTCTGACTGATGTGAGAAGCTTTAAGTTTATAACAGACTTGAAAGGCCCTTTCGAGTCTTCGTTATAAAGTTCTTCGATGGTTTTCCACGACACAACATCGTCATTGATTTTTATGTTGTGTTTTACTAATATATTACGGATGCTCTTGAATAGATGGCAGTAATCATAAAGTAGAAACACTCTATGATTGTCTACTTCTATGTAGGGCCTATCTATTGCATCCCAGTCGACTCCGAGTTTCTTATATGCGAGAACGTTGTTCGATCCCTGATCGCAACTTGTCGCAACAACGTTCAGCCCACATTCCAGTACTTTTTTCAAGGTCTCTTTTATAATCCTTGCAAGCATGTCTCCTTTCGGTGATCCCACATAGTAGGAGGTAGATTGTTTCCAGTTTCTGTTAAACCCTCGCAAAGTAAATACCATTATTTTGGAGGCTATGAGATTCGTCCGTCCATGCTCTCCAAAATCAGTGTATCCGTACTGAATGTCGTCCTTGTTGTTGTACTCTTTCTCCTGTTCAACAACCATTTCGTCGAACAAGAGTACGCATTTCCGGCATCACAGTCTCAGTCAGGCCTGCCTTGAGTCGTATTTCTGAGTGCCATCGGTATATGGTACTCACTGCTGGTAGCTTAAATCCCGAAGTAATCAAAAACGCATAGCACGCTGGAGACTTAAAGAAGATTTTTAAGAAAAAATCCTTTTCTTTCAGAGTCCAGTGTGTTTTCTTTTCGTATAAAAGCTGTGCCAACACGAAAGTAAGAACTTCTTCTTTCGAATCTTCCAGCTTTTCTTCGACCGCTTTTCTTAAAATATACCTCTTGCTCTTTCGAATATGGCGAGGGGTGTAAATGGTTACCCCGCGAGGTTTTTTGGGGTTCATAGATTTCTGGGGGGATGGGGACTTTGCAAAACGTCTGTGAATTGGAGACGGAAGTTGTGAGGGTGAAAGCGGAGTATCCTCCGGAAGGTCTTGAAAATTATAGTCCCAGCTATAAGTCTTTGTGGATGTAGATGACAAATTATGAAGAGGAACATTTGGACTTACTGGAATGTTTTCGAACTGTGTATTCAAACACGTTCTTGAAGTTGTTGGTTGAAGTTTTTTCGGCATTTTTGGGGCTTGGGGAGTTTTGAAAGAAGAATCAGGAAAATTCTCCAAAATTGTATCAAAGGCCTCATTTGAAATAAAAGAAGTAGACGGGCCTGAACTGGTGAGAGGGGTTTCGAAAGTAACATTGGAATTTGATATATTCAAAAAAGAATCTCTAGCTCCTGCACTTGTATCGGCAGAGTTCGTAGTCGATTTTTGAACATTTCCATGTTTCAACCATATTGGCCTTCTACAATCCTTTGGAATAAGGAAAAAAGAAATGCGGCTTGGATAGGTCTTAAACTGACCACAGCCTTTGAACACGCACTTTGACATATTTATTCAAAAGTAAAAGGTGTATTTCAGAAGTATATTTAATTAACTTAATATAAAAAATTACACAGAGTATTACAAATATAGTGAATATACACTCTTAACTTCACAAAATATCACTAGCTTGTGATTCACTTATCACTTTTCACTATCACTTCACTCAAGTCGCGATAAATCACCTAACAAAATCGACTATTATTTCACGAAAATCCCTGCTCTAACAATATCGAATTCGAATTCGTAACGCGAAATATAAATTTTAAATAAATTATTGAAATTGAAATTGAAATGCTGAAAAGAAAAGGAAATATTATGGATTAAATACTCTTACTCTCCAGTTTTTATCGTCTACAAATTTTTGTCTCGTTGAAACTTATGAATTGTTTCAACAGTTAAACAACAGAACAGAAAAGCAGATCACTATTTTAATATTTTTTTTTTTTTTTTTTCAATATTTGTTTTTACTTGAATAAACTTCTTTTATTCTGCAAAGTTGATTTTATGATTGTTCAAGGTATGGCTGATGCAGATGAAAGTTATTGTTTTTGACGCACTATCACTACACAACACTGTTTTTTTCGAACGCTTGTTTTTTTTTTATTAAACAATTTTTAATTGCTTTGGCAAAATTTGTTATGATTTTATCAGCTTAGAACTTATCCAATTGAAATCACAACGAATAATGTTCTTCACTTACGATTTATACTGGAGATTTTTTTATGTACGCGCCAAAAAGTTGTAACTGCCAAAAATAATATACATTCAATGATACATTGCAAACTCATTTATACAACCGCACACAAAAAGCACACAAAAAAAGGCTACAAACGAATTTCTTCTACTCCTTCACTACCTCATTGCAACCATACATGTAATCCACACAAGTCATGTCATTTGTCATATGATCAGATCCGTTCATGACCTATATCAATTGCACACACACATATTAACATGCTCTGTTGTCTTACCCCATGTCCCATGCAATAGCCAAAATAAATGCTTACCTATGCTGTGGAGAATGAAGGAATGAAAACCCATAAGAAAAAACAATAAGTTGTCTTCTTTTGCTTCGCTACCTGCCATACTCCATTGAATACACATTTCGCATTACGGCATTATACACAATTAAAAGAAGAAGAAGAAGAAGAAGAAGAATTGTACTTTAAGGCCCCAGCCCATAGAACGCGTTGTGCGCGTGCGGCACCGCTTCCAACTGACAGCTCGATTAAATACACACGTTCTTATGAGAGGTGACCCATAAGCACCGCGAGTAACGCACCGAACGCGCCGAGTAGCCCAACTTTCTACTTTGCCGCGGCTCTCACGCGGTGACAGAAGAGAGACATGCGCAGTCACAACCAATTTGAAGTTTTCTCTTATATGGAAAAAGTGACAATGGGCGCGTTCAAGAACCTATCGGATAGCCTATCTCGGATAGCCGTATCTTAGATACCTTTTTGAACGATCGACAACAGACAACAGCTGTGAAATATTAAAATTCGACTTTTGAAAACAGAAAAACATTTAAAATATCATTGCTAGACGATTATAACTTATTTTTTTCGATTTCCCACACGTAAACAACAACAACAAGCTATCCGGATACGATTCTTGAACGCCCCCATTTTGACTAAATTTATCTGTCAAAACACCGCAACGGATTCTATGGGTCACCCCCATCAGTTGCGCGCGGTAAAACCCACCGCATCAGTTGCCGCGCCGCTTCTACCGCACGCAACGCGTTCTATGGGTCGGGGCCTTTAAGCATGTTAACCTACTACTCCTCCGTATTTATAATAGCAAGAGAAATGGCAAGGGAAATCATTTCTCTTGTGATTTCCTGCTCTTAAGCCATTTTAGTAGCGTGATTCACTGTCTTTAAATGGTGCTAAGGCCGAAGTAATAGTACTATAGATTCTATATACAATGCCTCAACCCAAGCTTCTTTCCTTTTCTTTCGCCAAAAATGTTTCACGTTTCAAAAATTGATACACTACACAAATACTTGTTTTAACTCCTTTTTATTTTGTACTAAGCGAATAGGAACTATCAATTACATATCTCAGATGAATAAAAATAACCAAACCTAGTTGTATGGCAATTGGCAAATAAAAGTCATATAAAAATAATCGTTTTTATATGACTTGTATTAATTAATTCATTCATTAGTTTTAATTCATTTTTATTCATTCAGTTTCTTATAACTACTCACATGCTAGCAAAACTGCGTAAAATTAGCTTATAATATCCTTATTTTAATGCCTTTCGGCCTGTAGATAGCTTATGTATAACAAACTAAAACTATAATTTAAAACAAGGAAAATTGATATAAAAAATCCTAGTTTAGTGTATCATATTTTGTGGCTGTTCTTATAAATACTTACCTACATCTAATTAAAACTACTTAAATATACTTAACACTAGAGTAGCCACAGTTGCTTTTAGCTTTTTGTGTTTTGAAATTTTTCTTTTTTCTTTTTGCTTAGTTTTTCGATTTTTTTAAATTTTTTTAAATTTGATGCCGCTTTTTCTTGTGTGTATACGTTTAACAATTTTTTTTTTTTTTTTTTGATTTTTGATGATGTTTTTTTTCGATTCTTGTATTTTTAATTTTTTTTTGTAATTTTTTTTATTCTTTTGTTTGCCACTGTGCCCGCCTCCTATACCCTAAATCTTACACACTAAACCTTTGCCAGCTATTAGCGACTTGCTATCAATATCATTTTCAATTTGTTGCTCCGACAACCACCAGATCAGTTTTGAAGTTTTAATAACGTCCCGTTGATCGCGATCTGAAACCATCCTACTGGACTGGAGGAGCTCTTCAATATCTCCCCCTACTGCAGCGACGCCTCGTTTGTAAAGGAGCCGTCGTTCAATGGACTTACGGCAGACGTGGTAGATTAGCGGAACTGCCAATCTATCCCGAATCAACCCTTCCATATCACAATAGAGGAAAGCCTCCGGTGGGACAAATCCACTGAAGCGTGTTTTCTTCATATACTCTCTGTTGCGGTAATAAGCCACAAATATCAGGCCATTGGTCGAGGTCATCGCTCTTGCAGTGTGACCACGAGTCAGTTTTATAATGAAGTTGTCGATTCTGTATGTTTGAACCCCGTTGTAAAGGACCTCATTAGGACAGTATTTTCTGTACTCCGAATCTGGTTTTCTGTGCAGTTAAAGACAGGTACGGAGACACTGTATCTCAAACACCCGAATCTTATCCATTTGAGACGCTGGCTGTAGCGTTGAACCACACAGGGCACCCATAGACAATCATTGACCTTATGAAGGACATGTAGCAAATCACCCTCACTCTGCTATCAAGTTGACTACTCTGAAAAAGTCGCCTCGTCAGAGCAAAAGCTCCTCTAGCCCTGGCCAGAGCCGCATCCATATGTTTGTTTAAATATAGGTACTGATCTAACCAGTTGATTTTCAACTTCCAGTCATCGCAATATTGCAGAATCTTATTGAAGTCACGCGTCAAGAGAGTTCTGATGACTTCGATCTTTGGACCTGTTCTGTACACAATGAGGTCGTCGGCGTACGCTATAGCATGGTGAAGAGAACCAGTTCTATCTGCAGTGAAAATGCTAAACAAAAAAAAAGCTAATTCACCACTCCCGGTGGCAGACCGATCTGTATTTAAAAGTTCTGGTAGAAGTCATATTTCAACTTTTGACAACAAACGTTCTGCCGTAAAGTATGTCATTGAGAATATATAGCAGTGGTTTACTATGCCATAAAAGACCGTCGGTATCGAATGCCTTCTCCAGGTCAACCAGACGTGCACCCGTACACTGTTACTTAGCTTTGTTCCATTGAATATAAGATACTAGGTTAGACGCGGCATGTATGGTATCATGACCCGCCATAAAACAGAACCGATTTTCTGGATTAATATTTATGTTCTCAGCCTATGAGGACAGTACTCTATTGAGAACTTTTTCGAAAACCTTGCTGATACTTGGAAGAAGACTAATTAACCGAAGATTTGCTGAATTGGAACCATCATTTCTTTTTTTAAGGAGAGGATAGACCACTGCTGTCTTCCATTGTTAAATGACGTGGTGTATACGACCACCACTTCCGAAAAGAGGTTTTGCAGCACAGCATTGGGTATGCCGTCGACTCCTGCTGATTTCTTTTCCTTTATTTTGTGAAAGATATCTTCGAGGGGTGCCGTGAAATAAGGCCAAGTGAAATAAGACCAAATGGAGGGATTTGGCCTTATTTCGGTTTTTAAAAGTGAAATAAAGCCAAATTTTAACGTTTGGCCTTATTGCACTTTGTCAAAGTGAAATAATGCCAAACAGATTAACTCATTCAAAGGGAAATAAGGCCAAATGCTTTAATTTGGCCTTATTTCGCTTTGCGAAAGTGAAATAAGGCCAAATCAAGATGAAACCGGAGAAAAAGTCAAATTGTATTTTTTTTTTGTACATATATGAATTGCTTTCCCATTTCATTAGAGATCTGGTAGGCAAAGTGTAAAATTTTTGTTTTTGGTAACGGGTCTTCCCGTTAGATAATGTGAGCTAGCTCATTGATGAGAAACAATTTTGCTTTCTTGTCATTCGCATACATAGTTTCAAAGGCAACGTGACATCATGGAAAATTTGGAAGATCTCGTCTACATTTACGAATTATGTGAAGGTTTGAGAAAGGGAAGCAAATTACTTTACATCCCAGAAATTAAACAATTATATAGGTTCAAGTCCAATTCAAAAATGTCCAAGAGATATATTTGTTATAATAAAGAGTGCAGTGCAAGTGCAATCGTAGACCTTGAGAACGAACATTTGGTCCGCGTTCCAAAAACAAGTGTCGCGCAACAGCAACAAAATGATTAAAAAATTAGAACATACACTCGGCTTTTTAGTTTTCTTACTGAAAAAATAGTAATAGCAACAAATTTGTTGCTATTATTATTTATTAAACTCGCGCGAATTTTTTGCTATTATTATTTTTTCAGTTAGGAAAACTAAATACATTAAACATTATACACTCGCCTATTTAGTTTTCCTTACTGGAAAAATAATAATAGCAAAAAATTGGCGCGAATTTGTTGCTATTATTATTTTTCCAGTAAGGAAAACTAAATACATTAAACATTATACACTCGCCTATTTAGTTTTCCTAACTGAAAAAATAATAATAGCAACAAATTCACGCAAATTTAATAAATAATAATAGCAACAAATTTGTTGCTATTACTATTTTTTCAGTAAGAAAACTAAAAAGCCGAGTGTATGTTCTAATTTTTTAATCATTTTGTTGCTGTTTTGAAACACAACTTACGTGTTCGTCATGAGCGAAGTACACAATTAATAGCTGTTTAAAGCCGCAAGATGGAACCACATTGAAAGTGCCATCCAAAAGATAATTTCGGTCGGATGCATTGGGCAGTTTTTGAATTGTAGTTGCAATGGTCGGAGACAGTAAAATGGAATATGAAAAACTATCCTCAACCACAGTGCACCGATAGAACTGTTCACTGTTATCGTATCGTGACCTTCCAAAATCGTTCATAACTATTTCGGTCTTAAATAAATCCGACACTTCTTTTGCTGTAAGTGGAGCTTTTGGAAACGACTGATTCCTAATGTTCATGAGAATCAAATGATCGTTCTCAAGGTCTACGATTGCACTTGCACTGCACTCTTTATTATAACAAATATATCTCTTGGACATTTTTTAATTGGACTTGAACTTATATAATTGTTTAATTTCGGGGATGTAAAGTAATTTGCTTCCCTTTCTCAAACCTTCACATAATTCGTAAATGTAGACGAGATCTTCCAAATTTTCCATGATGTCACGTTGCCTTTGAAACTATGTATGCGAATTACAAGAAAGCAAAATTGTTTCTCATCAATGAGCTAGCTCACATTATCTAACGGGAAGACCCGTTACCAAAAGCCGTAAATTAGCAAAACATGGCAACTTCTTTAAGTTCCTAGATTGCCTGATGGACGAAGATCGGATAAAATCCAGAGAGTTCATCATGTCTATAGATGGAACTATTGACATTTTTGAACCGCCTAAGAAGCGCTTTAGAGACAGGAAGGCACACATTGAAGCAGCTTTAACAAAATTAGATAGAAAAATCATTTCTATTAGCGATTTCTTAAATCAGATGACAAATGAAAACAACAACATTTTTATCGAAGATTCTGACCAAATCCCAATTTTTTGCTATTATTATTTTTTCAGTTAGGAAAACTAAACACATTAAACATTATACACTCGCCTATTTAGTTTTCCTTACTGGAAAAATAATAATAGCAAAAAATTCGCGCGAATTTGTTGCTATTATTATTTTTCCAGTAAGGAAAACTAAATACATTAAACATTATACACTCGCCTATTTAGTTTTCCTAACTGAAAAAATAATAATAGCAACAAATTCGCGCAAATTTAATAAATAATAATAGCAACAAATTTGTTGCTATTACTATTTTTTCAGTAAGAAAACTAAAAAGCCGAGTGTATGTTCTAATTTTTTAATCATTTTGTTGCTGTTTTGAAACACAACTTACGTGTTCGTCATGAGCGAAGTACACAATTAATAGCTGTTTAAAGCCGCAAGATGGAACCACATTGAAAGTGCCATCCAAAAGATAATTTCGGTCGGATGCATTGGGCAGTTTTTGAATTGTAGTTGCAATGGTCGGAGACAGTAAAATGGAATATGAAAAACTATCCTCAACCACAGTGCACCGATAGAACTGTTCACTGTTATCGTATCGTGACTTTCCAAAATCGTTCATAACTATTTCGGTCTTAAATAAATCCGACACTTCTTTTGCTGTAAGTGGAGCTTTTGGAAACGACTGATTCCTAATGTTCATGAGCTGTCTTCGTACTTTTCCGAACTGTACCTGTGAATAAGGCATTCGGATTGAAAATTTGGAAAAAAAAATACGCTTGAAACGACACCACAGACGATTTCACAAACACATGTACACTTAAGTCAGATACTATAGACAAAACTGACAGATACTATTGAACAGTTTACAAATTTAGTTCTACGACGATAAATATATACCCTCTACTTCAGTTAACACTATACATAATTGCATATGTACCTACTCCACGCTTATTTCTCAAACATGAAGACATTTCATGCAAACGCTGTAGATACTTCACTTTGAAGAGCACATTGTTCATCTTACCTGCATAGCACTTTCATTGTCTTTTGCACAAACTTCGTCGAAGACTTCCCTTATTCTGCTTCTTTTTAGTGAAGCATTTGCGCACTCTTTTTTTATTTCACTTATCACTTTCATTTTTTTTCTTAAGCTTTCATTATTGGAATGATTATGCGCGACACTTGTTTTTGGAACGCGGATCAAATGTTCGTTCTCAAGGTCTACGATTGCACTTGCACTGCACTCTTTATTATAACAAATATATCTCTTGGACATTTTTTAATTGGACTTGAACTTATATAATTGTTTAATTTCGGGGATGTAAAGTAATTTGCTTCCCTTTCTCAAACCTTCACATAATTCGTAAATGTAGACGAGATCTTCCAAATTTTCCATGATGTCACGTTGCCTTTGAAACTATGTATGCGAATGACAAGAAAGCAAAATTGTTTCTCATCAATGAGCTAGCTCACATTATCTAACGGGAAGACCCGTTACCAAAAACAAACATTTTACACTTTGCCTACCAGATCTCTAATGAAATGGGAAAGCAATTCATATATGTACAAAAAAAAAATACAATTTGACTTTTTCTCCGGTTTCATCTTGATTTGGCCTTATTTCACTTTCGCAAAGCGAAATAAGGCCAAATTAAAGCATTTGGCCTTATTTCCCTTTGAATGAGTTAATCTGTTTGGCATTATTTCACTTTGACAAAGTGCAATAAGGCCAAACGTTAAAATTTGGCTTTATTTCACTTTTAAAAAGCGAAATAAGGCCAAATCCCTCCATTTGGTCTTATTTCACTTGGCCTTATAAATAAAAATAACAATAATAGAACACTGTTATGTTGCAACTTTAGAACTTCGTGTAAAAATGTATGTACCTACACAGTTAGGTATTAAAATATAAAAGTAAGTAGTTATATCATTTATTCCAGGTTTATCCATTCATTTACATACTCATGACTAGTAACAGTGAACAAGCATATCTTCACGTATTTAAATACATTGAAGGAAATTTGTTCAAACTGAAACCAAATTCGTTCGTTTCGGATTTTGAAAAAGGTTTAAGGAACTGTCTACAAAATGTTTACCCTATGGCGAAATGCACTACGTGCTGGTTCCACTATTGCCAAGCTCTTAGAAGAAGAGCTTCTAAAATATCAGCATTTCTGGGATCCTTGAACAGAAACAAGGAAGCCAAAAGACTGTTCCGTAAGTTTTTAGTGCTTCCACTTTTGAGGCCCGTCGACATTTTGACCGCTTTTGAGCTGTTGGAGGAAGAGACAAGTGGGACGCAATTCCGGAAAAATAATGAAAACATATTTGCTGAATTTATGGTTTACTTTAAGAAACAATGGATAGAAAAGGTAAATTATTTTCGTTTGTTTTCAAAGTATACATTAACTGTGTATATTTCGAAGTAAGATTGATTTTAATACCTTTTTATGGTATATTTATCTATATGTGCAGGAATCCCCATCAGTTCAGTTTTCGGTGCTCCAATGAAGACAACAAGTGCCCTGGAAGGGTACAACAGCCGGCTGAGCCGTAAATTAGCAAAACATGGCAACTTCTTTAAGTTCCTAGATTGCCTGATGGACGAAGATCGGATAAAATCCAGAGAGTTCATCATGTCTATAGATGGAACTTTTGACATATTTGAGCCGCCTAAGAAGCGCTTTAGAGACAGGAAGGCACACATTGAAGCAGCTTTAACAAAATTAGATAGAAAAATCATTTCTATTAGCGATTTTTTAAATCAGATGACAAATGAAAACATCTACATTTTTATCGAAGATTCTGACCAAATCCCAATCTGCGGAAATGAAGATGAAGAAGTTGAAGCTATTGATGACCAAACTTTGAATGCCGAGGAAACGCAAATTCTTTGTGTGATTTGTTGCGAAAATACTCGGACGATTCTTCTGCAGCCTTGTAATCACTTTAAGTTATGCTTAAATTGTTAAACGCAGGTGTCGCAGAACTATATAAAAAATAACAACCAGGTTCTGTGCCCAATTTGTAGGCAAATTGTTGAAAACAGCACGAAAATCTTTTGTTAGTTTATGAGTCGAAAAGTGTGCGTTTCGAGTGTTACACCATGGAATGACGCTATACTGATTTGTAAATTTATGTACATACATTTGAAATAAAAAGATCGTTGACTTATTTGTATATGTTCTCTTCAATCATTTCAAAAATGTAAGAATGGTTTTTAGTTCATTTTGGGTAATCTAGGCAATCGAAAGCGTAATAATGCCAAATTGGCCTTATTTCACTTTGACAAAGTGTAATAAGGCCAAACGTTACAATTTGGTCTTATTTCACTTTAAGAAAGCGAAATAAGGCCAAATCTCTTCATTTGGCCTTATTTCACTTGGCCTTATTTCACGACACCCTTCGAGGTCCATCTTAGAAACAAACAGGGTGTTATCCCCGTTTCGATCGGCAATGACTCCATTGCTAGTCGGTCGTCATTGAGAAAGGAGAAACCAGGGTTCTCTGATCGCAGATCTCAGAGCACAGCAAACACCGTCTCTACCTTCTCTTTAGCATCTTCCACTATAAAGTGGTCATCATCCAAAATGGTGTCTTCTGGATCTATTACTATTGTCAGAAGTAAGTCTTTGTTCTCTGTCGTCCTTTGAAGTTTAATACTCTGAATGTCATTTTAATCTTTTTTCTAAAGAAAAGAGATATAGATTTACTGTGCACTGTTGAAAAGGGTACAAAGGGTATTTGACCTGGTACCAAAATCCGAATTGGCTTACCTTTTCTCAGGGAGATTTAAGTTTGGAGTATCCCTTTTCAACATTGCACAGTCGTAAAAATTACTTTTAAACAATCAAATCTTGCAAAACTACTATCATTGCAAGCTGTTGCAATAAAAGTTCGTAAAAAAACCCAAAATTTGATTCCTTTCCCGTTTTTGATTTTTCCAAGTATGGATTTTTGAGGGCACTTATCTAAAAAAAATTTTTTATTATTGGTTTGTTCTGTAAAAAATAAAGAAGCTCTATGTTAAACAGGCATTTTCTGAAAAAAAAATTACCTCAAAGTCAAAACTTTGATTGGGGAAGAAAATGTGAACACCACGTAAAATTGAAAATCTAGCAACTCTAAACCTATAAGAGCCCAAATTAAATACAGTTTTCAAGATTTTCTACAAAAAATTAAGTCTAAAAATAGCTATCTACCATCAGTATTGACAGAGATATCGAATTTGACACAGGTCAGGGTACACCAATATTAGCCTTTTTTTAAATTGTCAAAAAGTGATGTCCAAGTTGAGAAACGGACTTTACTATGTGTTAATATTTTTCTTAGAGTATGACCTAGAATCACATCCCAAAGTATGTAACACGTATAACGGAACACCCTGTATAAGAAGTGTTTCAATTGTTGAAAAATCTACTAATCTCTCATTTATTAGATAAAAAAATCGTGGATAATCTCAACTATGGAACTCATCAAATTAGACGTTCTCTTGCTTACAATAACCTCAACTAGCACTATGAGTGCTACATATCTTTCGTAACGTAAGCATCTTTCAAGCACTAAATATTTAAATGTTGCATAGTTTCATTAAATAAAAGTATTTTGTATTCCGAAGAATGGCTTCGTTTCATTGCTATTACTTCCAAATACTACGACCACATAAGTTGACTTGCTTATTACAGTTTGGCACTTTATAGTTAGATACACTTATTATGGGATTCTTTTCAATAACAGCTTCTCTAAGAAATAATATTAATACAAATCTTTAGCTCTCTTACCCTGATGCATTGGCTATCCGCCAGAGCACTTTCACGGCTATCATACGGGTTGATTACTTCACACTCCACCATTGGTTTACACCTGGTGGAGTTCTTCAGTTGAATCATCCATTTAGCTTGAATTTCTGGAACATTGCATTGGAAGCCATCTAAAATCAAAAGAACTAGTTATAAGTTTTATTATATTATTGAACATTTGCAGAATACCTAAGGGATAGTTGCACCACTCAGCACTGTGAGTATCGTTTTCAACATTTGTTGCACTTCTTAAAACCGAATGAATAACAATGTTGGTCGTGTCATCGGTGTATACATGGCACTTCCTTACGACAGTTTCGCCATTCTTTGACTTCTCTGTCAAGCATAAATGTGGTGGCTCTACGTAAATTTTTTTCGGGACAGCACCTCGATCTACAAGATTGGGGTAGCCTTCTTCTCGACTTTCAAGACCATTTGACTTTTTCTGGCGATGCTTTGGGTGCTGGCTTTCCGTTACAGTGTTTTCTTCATAATCTGGCTCGTAGTCTAATTCAGACAAAACTTCAGTGGAAGGAAGTGGTGAGCCTTCTAACCAAGGCGTATAAAGACTTTCAAACTGAGTTGGGTTTTGACAGGTATACGAGCAGTTAGTGAGATTGACACTTCCTGCCTTACCCTTCCAGTGGTAGCATGTCGCCTGCTCCGAACAACGCTCCTGGAATATAACGGCCCCGCTATGGTCACAGCCAAAACTTACAGAAGGACGACGGGCCTCCTCACGATGAATAGTAGGCACAGCAAATAGACAAGCATATATAATACTTGTAATAATCAAAACAATCCCGGTCAAAATACGCAAAATGCGTCCATAATTGTTAGCTTTCTTTGCAGCAAATCTGTCGGCTAATGGGCCGACAATTAAAGGTCCAAGTATAGAAACAAATGGGGCCAAAATGCTTATAAATCGGTATTCTTCAAAGTTTAGACCAAGAAGCAATGGCTTTGTCGAATGAAGGATATGGAGTGCAGTAAGACCTTGAAAAGAATAAGTTTTGTCACTATTTTCTCGAAGATAAAGAAGTATTCTACGTACCGCTGATGACAAAAAATGTTACAAATTTTATCGAAACTAAGCTACAATTCAATCGAGGCTCTTCCTTTGTAGCACCCATCATTACAGCAGGTGGTAGTAAAAATAGCTTAAGACAATGGCTCGATTTGGTTCCTTGAAGATCCCTAAAAATTTTTCACTTGATGCATCAGAAGTGCTGAAATAAAAAATGAATAGACACACTTTAAAATCAATTCAATTTAAGATTCGTCTGGTTCGAAGAATTGTGACAGGAGATATAAAATTCCTATCTTTCAAAACTTTCCCGAGATTTTCACCTCCTGCAAAACAGTGCACCAATGAATTTGAACGAAAGCCTTCATTCAACATAGACATAGCGTGAAAAAATATTCTAAGAAAAAAATTGCTATACAGTAAAGTCCGTTTCTCAACTTTGACATCACTTTTTGACAATTTAAAAAAAGGCTAACATTGGTGTACGCTGACCTGTGTTGAATTCGATATCTCTGTCAATACTGATGGTATAAACCTAGATTTAGACTTAAATTTTTGTAAAAATAATAATCTTGAAAACTGTATTTAAGTTGGGCTCTTATATGCTTAGAGTTTCCAGATTTTCATAATCTAAAAATCTTTTGCTTTTTTTTAATTTTACCCATTTTTTATTTTTTCAAGTATCATAAAATGAAAGGATTTTTGAGGGCACTTACTAATGAGTTTTTTTATTATTGTTTTGTTCATCTGTAAAAAATAAAGAAACTCTATGTTTATGAGACAATTTCTGAAAAAAGTGACCTCAAAGAACTTTGCTACGGTAAGAAAATTTGAACACAATTTAAAATTGAAAATCTGGCAACTCTAAGCTTATAAGAGCCCAACTTAAATACAGTTTTAAAGATTATTCTTTTTACAAAAAAATTATTCCAAAATTAGGTCCGTACCGTCAGTATTGACAGAGAAATCGAACTTAACACAGGTCAGGGTACACCAAAGTTAGCTTTTTTTAATTGTCAAAAAGTGATTTTAAAAATGAGAAACGGACTTTACTGTATAATAATTTTTTTTTAAGAATATGACCATGAAACACATCCCAAAGTATGTAAAACGAGTTACGGATCACCCTGTATATAAGACTACTTTCTTTTAAAATTCTGATAATTATTTGATTTAAAAGAATACAATAACAAAGAATTTGTTATTGTTACAAGTTTTTGAGTTGAATTGGAAGGCAAAAGTTGAAGGATCAAAGCAGATCCATGACCACAACTCTTAAAATTGTTGGCGTTTCGCCTAGGTACGACAGTGGGCTCATCAGTTAGACTGCCGCACACTTCAAAGACGCGAATTTGTTTGGTTTACACCGAAACACTTATAAATTTCACAGCATGTGAGTGCTGTGAATTTTATATTTCCAAGTTAATGTATAACAACATTCTAATACTAAGAAAAATTATTTGCCATTGGTCTATTTACATAGTTAGGCTTCAATTCAAAAGAATACAATAACAGCATGTGAGAGCTGTAAAATTATAAGTGTTTCGGTGTAAACGAAACAAATTCGCGTATCATTTACTTTCAATTCAACGTATTCTAGTTTTACAAAAACCAATTTTCTTTATGAGGTTCGCAATTTTGGATTGATTTGTAATTCGTATTCAATGTTCCTTATGGATGATAATGCTAGGTCAGCTTTTCTGGAACTCCAACGAGTCCAATCGATTACCAATCCAACACTTGTGTTGGGTTTCGTCACATTGGCAGACGCTGGCGTTGCTAACTGCAGCGGCGGGAACCTGGGAACATCCGTGGCTGGTTAGTTCCCTGAGTTTGATTTAACCTCTCCCTCCTTAAGATGGAAACTGTTCTGAGTTATATACAGGGTGTCCCGTAATTCGTTTAACATACTTTGGGATATGATTCTTGGTCATATTCTAAGAAAAAAATTTTTCTACAGTAAAGTCCGTTTCTCAAGTTTGACATCACTTTTTGACAATTTAAAAAAAGGCTAACTTTGGTGTACCCTGACCTTTGTTTTTTTTTTTTTTTTTTTTTAACACTATCAGAACAGCTTATTTCAAGCTTGTGAAACAATGTATCTTTTCTTCAAGAGTTTTTTCACCCTTAAGTACTCAGAAATATGTATCACTGTCATCATTTAGCGAGGTGTTAGTTGTTAGTAAGCAAAAATTAAGTCTAACACACTAAAGACAACAGAACTAAGAAATATTACAAAATTATTGATAAACATATACAAAAACAAATTAGATAGCTACATATAAACGTAAAATTAATTATTAAATAAGACAATTATAAAGATATAAGAAACTTAAAAAAAAAACATAGTCAAGAGAGTGGAGCTCTGGTTCGAATTAAGGACTTTAACGTAGTTTTACTAATATGAAAATCTATTAAATTTGAGTTTAGGTTCAAAACTTTTATCATACGAGTAATAGGCTCATTCAATCCATAATTAGTTCTATGATAAGGACAGTGAAGTAACTCCAAGTTGCGCAGTTGGTATGAGCCTCCCCGGTAGTTAAAACCTATGCATGCGAGCAAGTCAGGAGCATCAATTTGTCCTGTTATGAGCTGGTGAATAAAAACTAAATCATTATTTATTCGGCGATGCGAAAGCAGTTGCATCTGCAAAAGTTGAATACGATGCTCATACGGTGGAAGGTCATAAGGATCAGTCCAAGGAAGTCCCTTAAGAGCAAATCTAATGAATCTTCGCTGTATACTTTCTATTCTTGAATTGTGGACTGCATAATAAGGAGACCATACTTGAGAAGCATATTCTAGATGGGGTCGAACATGACAGTTATACAGCGAAAGAGTGACGTAGGGGTCCGTAAACTCCTTAGCCCATCTTTTAATAAAGCCAAGCATTGAATTTCCTTTACTAACAATGTAATTGATATGAGATGTAAATTCTAAATTGGAGCTAAAGTAAACGCCGAGGTCCTTAATACTGGACACCTTGCATAATATTTGATGAGAAATCGAGTAATTATGCAAAGCCGGTGTACGTTTCTTCGAAAAAGTTATACTTTGACATTTGCTTGGATTGAGAATCAATCCATTTTTATCGCACCATGTTGCAAAAT
Organism: Melanostoma scalare; assembly: GCA_949752695.1. Classification (NCBI taxonomy): domain Eukaryota; kingdom Metazoa; phylum Arthropoda; class Insecta; order Diptera; family Syrphidae; genus Melanostoma; species Melanostoma scalare. Next base: position 116,501,271 of record OX456984.1, on the reverse strand, counting down.
TTTCAACATCAGATTGTAAAATAAGACGATCGGCTGCGCAGTCTATTTTCTTGAAAATTTTCATATCATCCGCGAAGATCAAAATTTCGCTCGATGACAAGCTAAAAGTAACATCATTAATGGCTAGTATAAAGAGAATAGGGCCAAGGTGACTACCTTGTGGTACTCCTGAGTGCGCCTTAAAGGAGTCTGAAAGAATGCTTCTAAATTTTACCACATATGATCTATCAGTAAGGTACGATCTGATCCAATCAACGAAGGTTGAAGGGAATCCATATGCATTTAGTTTAAACAATATAATATCGTGAGATAGTTTATCGAAAGCCTTTGAAAAGTCAGTATAAATACAATCTAACTCTTGCCCGCTTTCAAGCGCGTTTGAACTTTTATGAAGGAAATATACAAGGTTTGTTACTGTTGATCTTTTCTGTACAAAACCATGCTGCTGTTTGCAAATTATATTTTTAATATCGAAAGTTAAGCTTTCACAAACAAGCTGTTCAAATAATTTGGGAATACACGAAAGCTTAGATATGGGTCTGTAGTTAAGGATATCTGATTTAATACCTTTTTTAAATACAGGTGTAATAAAAGATCTTTTCCACAGTAAAGGGAATCGACCAGAATCTAACGATAATGAAAACAAATAATGAAGGGGAAATGCAATTCGGGACTTACACTTTTTTAAAATTATTGGAGGGATGCCATCAGGGCCAGCAGAGTAATCATCGTTCAAAGATGAAATAATGTTAAGGACTCTTTCTAGGATAATTGGAACATTATTAAAATTAACTTTAGGACATTTACGTAGAAACTCGAAGTAACTACGATCTATACGAACAGTAGAATCAGAGAAGGAATTACAAAAATGATGAGCAAAAGCGTTGCAAATGTCGGATGTTTTTGTCAATGTGTCATTACCATATGTAAAGTTATCTGGGTATCCATCCGAATCTTTCTTTGAATTGACAAAGTTCCAGAAACTTTTTGGATCATCCCTTAATGAGTTGCCCATTCTGTGAACATAACTTGAGTACAGAGTTTTTGATAGTGATTTAAATTCATCAAAAAAAAAGATGTAAGAAAGGTGATCAGATTCAGAACGCGTCTTAATGTAAGTCCGCCAAGCACTATTTCTTTTGTTGCGAAGCTTTTTTAGTTCCTTAGTGTACCATGGGTGATTAGAGCTCACATTCTTTGAAATTTTGAGGGGTATAGCTTTGTTCATGCAGTCGTTAAGAATAAAATAAAAGTAACTAACTGCTTCGTCAATATTATTGAAAGCTGATATATTATTAATATTAGATCTACTTAGTTCATCAGAAAGCATTTGAAAGTTAGTCTTTCGATAGTCAAATATATGCGAGCAGTCATATGAATTACTATAACTATGAATGTGACCGCTTAGGTCAAGGAAAATGTCTAGAGGAGGGTGATAGTCATCTACATTAGTAATGCCGGAATTAGATTTAAGAACGACAGTACTAACAGCGTCAGAGGTAAAGACTAAATCGAGATTTCGATTTAAAGAGTTTTTAATACAACTCACTTGTTGTAAGTCAGTAGAAATTAGATAATCCAATAAGATAAGCTCTTGTTGAGAGGATTCCAAGGAAGCTTTCTGAAATGAACAGTCAATTGATGGAGACCAATCTATATAAGATAGATTAAAGTCACCCAGCAGTAAAATATTTATATCTAAAGAAGAAAGATTGTTTAAGTAATCTAACACTAAAGCCACTTCATTGTAGGCAGGGGCAGAACTTTTTGGGGGAATGTACGTGCCAATTACATAGACTGTCTTAGACTCAAAGGTAACTTCAATGCAAATTAGATCTATTGTTAAAGTAAAAGGAAAAGTGATATTAGACGACAAAAAGCTATTGCGACAAGCTATGAGAACACCGCCTCCTACGTCTGCGTCTACATGAGAATGGCGGTCCTTTCTAAATACTTGAAATTCTGAGTTAAAAAGTTCTGTATCCAGAATGCCTGAATGAAGCCAGGTTTCTGTAAGAACAAAAATATCATGGGCAAAAGCTTGAGAATTAATAAAAAAATCAGTAGTTTTACTACGAAGCCCCCTTACATTCTGGTAAAATAGGGAAAGTCTTATTAGTTTTTTGAAACATTATTGACGGTACTATTTTCAACACGTTTCTTCTTGGAAGAACCAACAAATTCTTTTAAAAGAGTGCCTGAAGGCCAGAGATTCGGGCTGCAAAGATAATCAAACTGTGACGGAGGGACAAACATTTTAAAGGACGAAACAAAACTGTTAGGTTTACTTATTTTGGTACATCTAATAATCAAGTCATTAGATATGTTGTGGTTCAAAGTTAGATGGGATATAATATCATTGGATGTTAAATCAGGCTTAAGGCGGGATACAAAAATTTGTTTAGGCTTGGGAACTGATTCTACTTGTTTGGGAATTGGAAATGGTTCAATAGGAGGATAATTCACATTAATGGTTTCGGGAACTGATTCGACTTGTTTGGGGATATGAGGTAGTTCGGTAATTTGATTATCAACACTAGAAGGCCTACTAGAAACAACAGCTAAATCGACAGTTGTCGTTTCATTGTTATTATTTGTAGGACCAACACAGCTCCTGAGACATAAACGTTTTTCGGAAGAGTGAGTATCTTGCTTTTTCTTTTTAGACTTATTAGGTTTAGAAATATCTGAAGTAGACTGCACTAATAAGTCGATTGTTTTTGATGAGACATTAGGCAGAGGAGTATGCGGCTCTTCCAAATCATCAGTTGAGGTTGATATGTCAACCGAATACTTGGGGGCTGAAAAGTTATTAAGGTTTGAAACCGCATCATTAAAACTATTACAGAGTTCATCTAAACCTTTCTTGATTTTGGTTATATCAGTCTTGAATGACGACAATTTAAATGCAAGTTGGGATAGAGAGATTTTCCTGCAATCAGGACAGAACCAAACTGCAATTTTTGATGCGTCAACCTTTTCTATAAATAAGGTGGTTGACCCAACGCATTTAGCATGGTAAAACTTCCCACAAGGGCCGTAACATGCAAAAAGGCATGCATTAGGGGAAGAGTCCATACATTTCACCGCTGAGCATTCCATTTTAATTAAAGAATTTAAAAAAAAAAGTAAAAAAGAAAAAGAAAAACGGAAAGATTGAGAATAAAAGTTTAGTTTTAATTAAAGATTAAAAAAAAAAAAACTTTGCTTGGATAGTACGAGATTTGAACCTGAGATGCTTGACACAACTATCTTCGCTCTAGTTTTTTTAGTTTTAAATTCATTTTTATTGTGTATCACTTATAACTACTTACATGCTAACAAAAATGTTTAAACTAGCTTACATAATACCTTAATTAACTTACTGACCCTAGGCGGGTACTCTAAATTATACAATAACTTATTTCTAATGCCTTTCGGCCTAATGATCTAATATCTATTTCTAACTATAACTAGTATTAGAGCTAAGAAAATTTTTAAAAAACTTAGCTTTTTAGATCATTTTTTATGTTTTTCTTAAAACTACTTAGACTAATTAAAACTACTTAAAACTAATTAAAACTACTTAAAACTAGAGCAGCCATAGTAGCTTTTTATAATTTTTTTTTTTTTTTTTTTGTTTTTTTGTTTTATAATTTTTTTTGGGTTTTTGTGTTTTTTCTATTTTTTTTTGAATTTTGGGGACGCACAGTCATTTTTACATTTTTTTTTTGATTTTGATTTTTTACAATTTTTTTTTGATTTTCGACGCCGCTTTAATTTTTAAAATTTTTTTTTTTTTTTTTTGGTTTTTATAATTTTTTTTTGGTTGCCACTATGCCTACCCCCTAAACCCTAAGTCTTACACACTAAACCTTTGTAAGCCAGCCATTGGCGACTCGCTATCCGTAACATTTTCCCTATGTTGATCAGACAACCACCAGAACATATTCGACGTTTTGATAACGTCCCGTCGATCGCGATCTGAAACCGCCCTACTGTACCGGAGGAGCTCTTCAACTTCTCCGCCTACTGCGGCGACGTCCCGGTTGTAAAGGAGCCGTCGTTCTACGGACTTACGGCAGACGTGGTAGATTAACGGAACCGCCAATCTGTCCTGTATCAAACCTATCATGTCAAAATAGAGGAAAGCCTCCGGTGGGACAAAGCCACTGAAACGTGTTCTCTCCATATATTCTATGTTGGGGTAGTAAGCCCCAAATATCAGGCCATTGTTCGAAGACATCGCCCTTGCAGTATGACCCCGAGTCAGTTTTATCAAGAAGTTGTCGATTCTGTTTATTTGAGCCCCGTTGTAAAGGACCTCATTAGGATAATATTTTCTGTACTCCGACTCTGGTGTTCTGTGCAATCCAAGACAGGTACGCAGACACTGTCTCTCAAACACCCGAATCTTTTCCATTTGAGACGCTGTAACATTGAACCACACAGGGCACCCATAGACAATCATTGGCCTTATGAGGAACATGTAGCAAATCACTTTCCTCTCCTATCAAGCTGACTGCTGTGAAACAGTCGCCTTGTCAGAGCAAAAGCTCCTCTAGCCCTGACCAGAGCCGCATCCATATTTTTATTAAAATATATGTAGATACTGATCTAGCCAGATGCCGAGGTACTTGACTACTACTTTGTTTGGCAGTGGGTGGCCATATAGATCAACGATCGCCAGCTTTCGCCAGTTCTTTCTCGTATCCCTTGAGGCCCGAGCCAACGAGGTTCTAAACACAATTGTTTCCGATTTCTGGAAGTTGATTTTCAACTTCCAATCATCGCAATATTGCTGAATCTTATCGAAGTCACGCTGTAAGAGTATTCTGATGACCTCGATCTTTGGACCTGTTCTGTACGCTATTAGGTCGTCGGCGTACGCTATGGCATGGTGAAGGGAACCAATTAGATCGCCGGTGAAAATGCTAAACAAAATAGGCGAATTCACCGCTCCTTGTTGCAGACCATTCTGTATTTTAAAAGTTCTGGTAGAAGTTTTATTGCAACTTTTCACAACAAACGTTCTACCATGAAGCATGTCATTCAGAATATATAGTAGTGGTTTACTCATGCCATATCTGATCAACTTATAGAAAAGACCGTCTAACCAAACGGTATCGAAAGCCTTCTCCAAGTCAACCAGACATGCACCCGTACACTGATTTTTAGCTTTGTTCCATTGAATATCTGATACTAGTTTAGACGCGGCATGTGTGGTATCATGGCCCGCCTTAAAACCGAATTGATTTTCTGGAATAATATGTTTGTCCTCAGCCCATGTGGACAGAGCTCTATTGAGAACTTTCTCGAATACTTTGCTGATACTCGGAAGAAGACTAATTGACCGGAGATTTGCTGGATTGGAACCATCCTTACCTTTTTTAAGGAGAGGATGGACCACTGCCGTCTTCCAACGCACTGGATAATATGCATTATTCAGCGCATTGTTGAACAACGTGGTGTATATGTCCACCGCTTCCGAAGGGAGGTTTCGCAGCACAACATTGGGTATGCCGTCGACTCCTGCTGACTTCTTTTTCTTTATTTTGTGAAAGATGTCCAAGAGGTCCACCTTAGAAACGAACAGGGTGTTATCCCCGTTTCGCTGGGCGATGACTGCATTTGCAAGTCGGTCGTCATTGAACCTAGTGAAACCAGGATTCTCGGATCGCCAATGCGAGATCTCGTCTCTAAGATAGAAGTGTCCAACGAAGGCTCTATTCTCAAGGTCGTAATTCGGGCGAATGCACTCATTCACCTTATATACTCGCTCGAAAACAGCACCCACCGTCTCTACCTTCTCTTGAGCATCTTCCACTATAAAGTGGTCATCATCCAAGATGGCCTCATCCGGATCTATCCCTATTGTCATAAGTAAGTTTCTGTTCTCTGTCGTCCTTTGGAGTTTAATACCCTGAAGGTCATTTTGATCTTTTCTCCTAAAAATTTTATTTATTTCCGGAAACATACTCGGGTTGTTGGATTGTACAGCCCGAATTTTGTTGTTCCAGAAAAGCGATATAGAGATTCTGTAATTTTCTTTAATTAGCTGTTGGAGATTTTTGATCTGTGACTTCAGAGTTCTAATCTCCAAATCGTGTCGGTCAGTAAACCTCCTGTGCAAGACTTTGAGTCTTGACAGGAGTCTACTTTTTTGTTTGTAAAGTGCGTCTATTGTCGCGTTTCTGTACATGTTCGTAGAGTCATGTTGCCTATATTTAGGAATTGTCCTGTCCATTGTGCTACGGATTGCATCCTCCATACGTTGCAGGTACCCATCGATCTCAACGTTCGACAGATTCCTGTTGCATGGCGGCGCAATACCGTTCGAACGAAGTTCCCTTGATACGGCACCGGAAAAGCGCGGCCAACGTGTCTTACCGTAGTTGTAAGAGTGCGTCGGCACGTACTCCTCCAGTTCCACAAGGTTGTTCGGAAGCATTATGACTGCGGCGAGTCCACAGTGGTCACTGTCGTACTCGACCGTCGTCAAACAATTTTTCGTCCGTCGAAGAATGTCGTCGGTCAGTTTCAGTCTTGAGTCTAGAAGCAATAGATCCAAATAAGAACCACTTCGAGGATACGAAGGCCTGTCAGTAGCCAGCAGATCGACTTTACACTCAATGCTGTGGAGCCCCAGCCAATTGAATAGCTGGGTCCCCCTTGGATTGGATAATTGATTTCCCCAATCTTGGTGTTTAGCATTGTAATCACCGGCCAAAAGGAAATAGTTTTCATCCGAGTTCAGATTCAGACATCGAAAAAGCGTTTCGAGCTCTGTTACAAAACATGAGGTTTGAGAAGCTTCCGGCGGTGCATAGAGCGCGACCACATACAACCGCCTCCCCTGTTGGAGAGGGATGCATATGATACACGTTTCCAGCAACCGGAATCGACGTACTTCACCGCTATATATTACTTTATGAGCAATGCCCTTACGTAAGAAGATCGCAACCCCACCCGCGAGAGTCGAGTTGGGTCGGTCCCTCCTTATGATAATGTAATTGTTATCCGTCAGTTTGTGATGCTGATTTAGCCTAGTTTCGCTAATCATACATACATCAGGACGTTGGTCTTTTAACAACTCAAGGAAGTTGGTTCGTCGTTCTATCCTAACTAGCGAATTCACATTCACGGCTAGGATCTTAAAAGGCCTCTCCGGCAGCGCGCCCGTTAACCTAAAAATTGCGCAAGCGACGGCACTGCACGGTAGATCAAGTCCACCCTACGCGCCTGCTCACTTATTTGCCGTGATAGTTCACTCATTTGTGCCTGAATGACACGCAGAGCGACCATCACCTCTGACTCCCCAGTAGCTGCCTTTGACACAGATGGCTGTGCGGCCTCTTTCTGGGGAGGTTGTACCGTTTTCCCAGCTCCACCCGCCATTTGGGCGTAGGAAACTTGGGGAACGACGGCCCTTGGAGTCGGTCTGGCTATATGCCTTCCCTCGTCCTTGGTTACTGTTGGAGCAGCTTTTAATGATTTTTTTATCACCTGGTATCGAGGACATCCCCGATAGTTAGCAGGGTGTCCATCTCCACCACAGAGAACACATTTCAGTTGGGTCTTATCTTCGACCCTTTCCTCACCGAGCTTGCACTCTTTTTCTTTGTGGTTCTCTCCACACTTTACGCATCTCGACTGCATTTGGCAGTTGAATGCGGCGTGCCCGAACCTTTGGCAACGAAGACATTGTAAAATGTCACCGTGCCTATTTATTTTTTCCCATCTTACCATCTGGTAGTCCAGGACGGAGATTTTCCTTAGACTCTCCAGACGGCTACTGGGTGATAGGGTGACGAGGAACATCGGCAATAGCCGCCTCTCCCGTCTAGCCTTAGCCGTGGTGAACGACTTGACCCCGATAAACTCGAGATCGTCGCTCGCCAACCTGCGGAGTTCCGCTAAGAGCTCCTCTGGGTCAGAGGTAGGCTCTACCCCTTTCAAAAGCATACTTTTGGGTTTCTCCTCTTTGGGAGTAAAAGTGAAATGTTCGGTGGTTGTTGTTTGCAACAACGCCCGAACGATCTTATGGTCACCAATGTTTTCACATTGGATCGCATGTCGATCTTGTCCTAAACGCTTAATAACAAATTTATCGCCTATGGCGGACTTACATAGGTTTAATGTTGCTTTCAAGTCCAATTTGTGGGTGTTGATGGGGGGCACCCTGCTCTTATTTGTTGTCTTTCTTTGCTGCTGCTGTTGTTGTGCTGGCTGTTGTTGTTGTTGTTGTCTCTGCTGCTGCTGCTGCTTCGGCACCGTCTCCCCTGGCTGCTTCGATGGCGCGGCTTTTTTAGCCGCGGTCCCCCGTTGCTGCTCTTTGGTAGCAGTTTTCTTTCCTTCTTTTTGCTCCACAGCTATTTTATTAGCTGTCGTGCCTTGTTTTTGCACCGGAGCAGTTTTAACAATTGCCTTTGTTGATGGCTGCTGTTTTTTGGCTGTTGTTGTCTCAGCCTTTGACAACAGTTGTTGTTTTGCCTCGCATTCGGCTTTCCTGCGGGCCACCTGTCTTTCCTTTATCTCCTCTATCTCCTTGTACAATTTTTCCAAGATTATGGATATCGCATGTAGTTTCTTGTTTTCTACATCGTTGTTGTCGTCATTTATTTCTTCTTCACCACCGTCCCCGTCGTCTGCCAGTGCAGCGAACGAGTTCCCACTACCGGTGTAACGGCCCTCGCCACCGTTGGACTCGTATTCGTACGTTGAGTTTAAACTCATGACACTCTCGCTGCTTGTCGACATCCCATCGTCGTCGACCTCCTTATCAGCTCCCTTTGTCTTTAGCTTACGGGAAACCAAATTTGGCTTTGCTTTTAGGCGCCGCCTCTTCTTTGCAGTTGTTGTTGCTGCTGTTACTGCGGTTGCTGGCACCGCAATTTCCATTGCGGTTGTTGCCGCTGCTTTGCTTGATGTTGTTGTTTTTTTGATGATGATGGACCGCTATGGTCCATCACAAACGACTCTGTCGCTTTTTTATCGCCTTCTTTCCGGATTTTCTCCTTAATTAAAGCTATTTGCCTCAAAGCCAGAATAAAAATATGAGGGCGCGGCTGGGAATTGAACCCACGTTCCTCCACACTGGGAACCTATTCCGCTACGCGTTCGGCTACTGCCTTATTGAAAATTCACTGAATTTAAACTTTCAAATCGCACTCCACTTGTAAATATACCACAGCTAAAGTCGTCAACACGTCTACACACGATAGCTGTTGCTGAACGACAAAGCAAACACCCACAATGAAATCCAAAAACGGGCTCTGGCATGGATTCAAAACGAAGGATGGGGCTTTGAGCACTTGTTATAATTGTATTTGTATTAAATACATAAAAAAACTACTAAAAGTGATCATATTATTGTTTTATTCAAACAAACCTCAAAGCAAGAACTTTTTTTTATTTTTTTTTTTTAATTTTCCCCATTTCGTATTTTTCTTAGTATCATAAAATGTATGGGTTTTTGAGTTAACTTAATGCTGAGTTTTTTCTTTATTATTGTTTTGTTCATCTGTAAAAAAAAAGAAACTCTATGTTTATCAGGCCTTTTCTCCAAAAAAATGACCTCAAAGTCAAAACTTTGTTTTGGGAAAATTTGAACACCACTTAAAATTGAAAATCTGGCAACCCTAAACCTTTGGAAGCCTAATTTAAATACAGTCTTAAAGGTTGTTATTTCTACAAAAAATTGAGTCTAAAATTAGGTCTCTATCATCAGTATTGCCAGAGATATCGAATTTAACATTGGTCAGGGTACAAAGTTAGCCTTTTTTTAAATTGTCAAAAAGTGATGTCAAACTTGAGAAACGGACTTTACTGTAGAAAAATTTTTTTCTTAGAATATGACCAAAAATCATATCCCAAAGTATTTTTTTTTTTTTTTTATAATTAGCGCGCACATCAAGGGGTTATGACTACCCTTATAATGTTATTAAACACAGTGCGAGCATTTAGGAAAATAGGAGAGGATTTGAAAGGAGACACCGATGCACGTTGCTTTTGAATCTTTGTAAATCGTAATGCATGGGAAACACAGAGCCAGGTAAAGCATTCCACATTCGGGTGGTGCAACTAAAATAAGAATCTCTATACTTGACTGTACGCCCGAAGTTGGGCTCAAGGCAGAACTGATGAGCATTCCTAGCGAGGCGGGTGTTGCGGCTTAATTGTTTCAAGGGAGGAATGCAGCTGGCTATTTCACTAGAGCACTGTTTGTGGAAAAAGCGATAAAAAAGAGAGACAGGTAACGTTTCGACGATGTCCAAGAGAATCAATCGATTCTACGATTAAACTATCACCTATCAATCTTAACGCTCTATTTTGTACCCTATCAAGTAGGCGCAAAGATGTTTGAGAAGCACCTGACCAGATATGAAAGTTAAACTCCAATTTTGGGCGGATGAAGGCCTTATAAATTGTAGCCAGATCAGAAGGGGTGAAGAACTTCCTGCATCGTCTCAAGAAACCTAAGCATTTAGCAGCGTTTTTGGCGACTTCAAATATGTGGTCGTTCCAACGAAGATCATCGTTTACACACATACCAAGTACTGACAGCTTTTCGGTTTCTTCGATGCAGGTACCATTAATGGATAATGGCAATGGGGGAATGTTAAGCTTCAACGACAAGAGACAGCATTGAGTTTTCGAAGCATTGAATTCTACTCGGTTCATAAGACCCCATGCAACAATGCTGTCAAGGTCAGAATTCAATGAGCTTATCATACGCAACCGTTCCAGTTCCACATCCACATCCCAAAGTATGTAAAGCGAATTACGGGACACCCTGTAGAATGTACGTCTGAGCACTTTAGATTTTATATAAAACATATAGCGTTTTTCATTGAAATTCGAAAGATTTACTCTCAAATCGAGAACTACTCCTTTCAATAAAACATGCTTTTAAGTTTTTTTTTTTAAACATGCTTTTTTTCTTTTAAACCCCCATGTATTGGGGGTTGAACTGATGTTCACATATAGGAATCTATATTTTCATGTTTTGTAATTTATTTTATCCTGCAAATTACTGAATTCTAACATATTTACTTGTTTCATCATAATTTATAGCAATTTTTTCAACCAAACGCTGGCACAACAAGCTTAAAATAATCAAATTATTTTCCATTTAACGTTTGACAGAACAAATGTTTTTGATGTGTGCGTGAGTTCAGAGTAGATCTCCCAACCAAATGGGAGTAGATCTTTGGCGTTTAGAGTAACTGCGGATTTCCTCCTTTTTTCAATGAGACATGGACAATGGAAAAGGAGTAAATCTTTTCACAAAAGGAGTAACTTTTTTCGTCAATGAAAAACCATAAGATTATCAAACCAACGATTGATTGATTATACAGTTAAGAATATCAAACAAAACGTAATTCTTATGGTTGAATTTTAATTCGTTAATGCTTTCACTGTTTTCTATTTGCTTCAATTTAATATCATCGAAACTTAGTTGTTCCGTAGTTGTATTAAGACTCATCTCGTCAGGGATGATAAACCTCTCTTCAAATACATCTTTGCTGTTGGTAAAAGCTTCAATCAATATTTAAAATATGCAGCTGGAAAAGTTTAATAAAAATTTTCCATTTAAATGTGTGATTCCTTGATCACAAGTATTTAATAAATTTGTATTTTTTTTTTTTCGTAAAATTTCATACCATCACTAGGTGTGGGTTTTTTTCACAAGGCAGTCCTATACATAACAAGAATTTACATGCACTGCAAAAACAACATCCCCGACAAGTGCTGTCGAGGATGAAAGGATGGATAGAATCTTGTCTGGGATAGATTTTTGACGTTTAATCGAGTATCAAAAGAGTTTTTCGATGTTTCATTTTTAAATGTTGGTGTGGCTAGACACTTTCATGTATTTCGAACAAAAGCCAAATAGATGTCGGAGGGTCGGTTCACCAGAGTTTAACTGAATAAAATCGTATGCCCACTTTTACACGCAGGGGTTTTGTTGCTATGAATTTGTGATTTTTAGAAGTTCATAGATTTCAAGGGATAGATTTGTAGATTTACGTAAATATATATAAAATAACGTTGATTCTGACTAGGTTTGTTTTAACATGTAAAAAAACTAGGGAAAAAAAATAACTTGTAAAAACTTTCTTAGAAAGAAAAAGGAAACACGTCCACTCACTTTTCGTTATAAATCGGTTTGTGCATTTACATTATTTACTTGATCCAGTGCCCCTGTTCTGTAACTATCGCCTCGATAAAGGCAGGCGATAAACGGTAGAAAATGGAACGAAATCCTACTAAATTCGTAGAATTTTGTTCCATTTTCCACCGTTTATCGCTAAAGCGATAGTTACAGAACAGGGGCACAGAGGTCAAAAGAACGATTTTGTTTGCATTTAGTTTGACATTTAATATTTGTGGATTGTATTTAAAATTCAAGGTATAGTTCGATTTAATAATTCTAATTTAAACATTTCAACTAATCATTGTACATTCGTACATTCTCCCGCCTCTAAATGTTGAATTTTAAGATTTGAGCTCGATGTAGCGGGGATGTAAAGTAATTATTTGGCATCACCGTTTCCCATTGGTTTCAGCATTGACTTCCTATTCCCATACCGCCGTATTAATAAACGCGGAATAACTGGGAAATACTTATTCCATGGATTAAGTTACCATTATACCATTTTCCATTTAATTAAAGCCACCATTATACCATTTTCCACTTAATCCATGGAATAAGGCTTAGCCCAGCTATTCCGCGTTAATTAATACGGCGGATAATGTTTCACGCTAGTGGGACCACTAAGTTACATGTAAAGAGACAAGAGTATTAGTGCATTATAAAATCAACTTAATCCCTTATACACCCGTTTAAAGAAACTTTTAATGCCTACATGGTACATGCATACTACTAAGTACAGTGACAGTGAGTACGAAAGAAGATGTGATCTCATTCACGCTTGAATGGAATTTTCGTATGTTGCTTGTAGTAAGTAAAGTACAGCAATACTGTTGATCATTGATGTTCGGCAACCGGTGGTGGTTGTAATTCCATTTCCATATAGTTAATTAATTGTATTGCATTTTGCATTGAAGTTAACGGTATGAAGAAGTGAAGAAGCATGGTGCCGGCATGCGTTCTTTTCGATTTTGTAATCGCGATTTATTGTTAAGAGTGAGTTTTGTGTTTAAACTGTGTTTAGGTTTATAAATTTTATAAATTGATTAATTGGGTTGGTGGTTCTGCTGCGTTGGAATCGTGTGCATCATAGTTAATTCGAATGGATTACATGTGTGTGCCTACCCGCATGTTCGAGCATGAGTTTCTTTACCTTTTTTGTTTAAATCTTGTTTTGAATATGTTAAATTTTATTCCTGTTGTGTGGTTGATATTTATGTATGTTTGTGATTTGTGTTTAATCTCGTGAATGTATTTTATTAAAATTTTAATTAAGTTTTTTGTTCTGCATGCGTAGATATGTATGTATGTGTGTGTGGCTTTGTGCAATTTTTTTTTTACATTTAATTCGCGGATTTCGGGGTTCGCGCCGTAGATTATTTTATTTCAATAAAATATGAATATATGTGTGTGTGTGTGTGTGTATGGGTATACGCGGTGTGCTAGAATGCTTGCACAATAGTAATGGCCAATTTAAAGTGACAAGTGCCATCCTTCTCTAGTTGGAAAACTAGAATTGTTGTTTACATTTTGATTGTAAACAACTCGTGAATTATTTTCGGAAATGTTTCGCGAATTTTATAAGTCTTATTAAGTTTTAGGTGTGTTTAAGTTTAATTGCAAATTATGAAGTGATTTTGTATTCAGTGGACTGTATATTTTGATCTCAAAATTAATCAGATCACTGTTGCAAAGTGGTCAAATGCATATATGCCGACGGCATTTGACATTTCGCGTTTTGATTTTTCGATGTGGATCGTGTTTTTTTTTTTTGTTTTTCTTTTTAAAATGGCAGTGCATTTTGTGTTTTATGCCGGTAATAATTTATTTAATCTGTTAGATTACGAGCATGTTTTGATATCAATTATATTGTATATGCGTTTGTTGCAGTGCACAAAAATTTTTATTAAAATATGTCTTGTCGACGACAATTTTTTTTGTTTTGCCGACGGGAATTTGTCTTCGACGTGCGGTGTTTCGTGGTTTTCGATGTTCTCCTTGAACATGTCAAAATTTTTAAAACCTGATGTATTTTTAAAATTTAATTTTGTCTATTAAGTTTTTTATAATAAGTTGTGTTTTGCAGTTCATTTTATATTTTAAGTTTCATTTTGTGTGTGCATTGTTGCAGCACAGTATTAAAGATGAACTGCTTTAATTGCCTTTCGGGCAATTTTGTAAATTGTTATAGCTTTAAATAAAGATGATTTTAAAAGTTCTTGCTTGTTTTATTCTTCTTTTGAAAGGCTTTCAGGTGGTTTTGAACAGCTTGCAATTTTTTTTAAGATGTGTTGATTGATGAGTTGAGTGATGATGAACAGCTTTCAGGTGGTTTTGAACAGCTTGCAAAATTTTAAAGATGTGTTGATTGTTGTTTTGAATGGTGACTTGAATGAAATGTGTTGATTTGTTTCGTATTTAAAGTTCCGCGTTTTGAAAACAGCATATTCCTTTTTGCTGTCGATGTTTCGGTAAACAGCTTATGTTTTAGAAATTAATTATTATACTAACGCCTATTGTTCCTGGTGTTGGTTTGACGGCAACGAACAAATTTTCGCGATAGGCCGTTTTAGATTTCCGTTTTGTGTCTTCACGGTTACAACGCGTATAAGACCATCCGTTCCCGCGTGAGTGTCTTCGATTCGGGCAAGACTCCAATAAGTCGGTGCAAGTCGCTCATCTTTCAGTAAGACTAGGTCTCCTATTTTGGGAGCTTCTTGCACTTGAGTCCATTTCGGACGTTGCTGCAACCGTGCAAGGTATTCGGAACTCCACTTTTTCCAAAATCCTTCCGCCAGCGCTTGTATCCTTTTCCATCGGTCGATATACGTGATGTCGTTGTTGAGTTCGCCTTGTGGCACAGCATGCAAAGATTCGCCTACAAGGAAATGCGCAGGAGTTAGCGCATTCAAATCATCTAAGCTGTCGGAGAGCGGGCATAAGGGTCTCGAATTCAGACACGCTTCTATCTGAGTAAGAAGCGTTGTGAGCTCCTCAAAAGTAAGCCTTTCGGTTCCAACAACTCGTTTTAAATGGAATTTCACCGAATTCACTCCCGCTTCCCATAATCCACCAAAGTGTGGAGAAGCTGGGGGAATAAAGTGCCAATTTGTTCCGTGATTTGCTAGGTTTTCAGCAATTTCTTTAAAACCGTGCTTTGCGTCTTTCAACATTTTGGCTAATTCGTTATTAGCGCCGAAGATATTTGTTCCACAATCGCTGTAGATTTGTTTGCAGCTACCTCTCCTGGCCGTAAACCGTCAAAATGCTGCTAAAAATGCTTGGGTGGTCAGGTCCGACACGACTTCCAAGTGAATGGCTTTTGTTGCTAAACAGATAAATACTGCAAAATACCCCTTTAGTATTTTAGCACCTCGAGCTTTCCAGCTTTTTATTTCGATTGGTCCTGCGTAGTCAACTCCAGTATGACTGAACGGTCGTGACATCTGGACTCTCGGTGCAGGTAGATTTGCCATCAACTGCTGCATTTCCGATGCCTTTTGCCGGTAGCAAGAAGTGTATCTATGAAGTTGATATTTTACGCTTCTTCGTATCTGGCCAATCCAGTTTTGACGGATGTAATTGATCATCTGTTGGATGCCGCCATGCAAGGTGTTCTTATGAGCATCTCTGACAATCAAAAAGGTGACTATTTCGAAGTAGTATTGGATGTTGCGCGTCGTAGAGGAGGAGAGAATTCTCCAAGCGTCCTCCAACTCTCAAAAGTCCTTCAGCATCAACGAATGCGTTCAAAGTCTTGAGTGACTTGGGTATCTTCGAGGTTTTCAAAATTTGTTGAAGCTCTGCTTTGAACATCTTTTTTTGTGCGGCCTTTGCGACGATGATACGCGCTGCTTCCAGTTCGTTTGGAGTAAACGAGCCATCAGAAATTGATTTTCGTCGACATTTTGTTGCGAAACGACAACATGTGGCGATAACTCGAATCACCTTCAACAAATTCGAATAGTCGCAGATGGTTTGAAGTATGCGATCATCCTGATTGACTTGAGCACTTAGTACCTTAACCGTACGTCGTTCCTCGTCAGTTCCGATGTCAACAGGTTGATGCGGAACATCGAAAGCCCATTGCGTGCGTAAAAATTCAGAACCAATCCACCAAGTCTGCAATGGATACACACCTCTAGACGCCAGATCGGCTGGGTTATGAAGCGTTGCAACAATTCCCCAGCAATCGATCCCCACTAGCCGCTGAATTTCGGATACTCTGTTGGCAACGAACGTAGTTCATTTAGCGGGAGTGGCTCGTATCCACGCGAGCGCGATGGTTGAGTCAGTCCAAGTAAACATCTTGATGTTGGGAACAGCCAAAACGTCCTTCGTATACTGCATCAACTGCGCTAACCCTTCTGCCCCGCAAAGTTCCAAACGTGGAAGCGTGATCGTACGCTGACTTGGAGCTACTTTCATCTTTGCCAGGAGCAAGTTAACATGGATATTCCCATCACTGTCAAGTACACGAACGTATACTACGGCACCGTATGCTTTCATAGACGCGTCACAGAATCCATGTAATTCTATATCCTTGTTGGTCTTGCTGATATAAGTCCAGCGTGGTATTCGAAGTGTCTCGATCATAGGAAGTTCTCGATGAAAAGCATCCCATGAAAAGCATCCCAATCCTTCTTCAAAACAGCTGGAACCGGATCATCCCAATCACAACTTAGTTCCCAAAGCCGCTGCATCATTAATTTTGCCGTGATGACGCATGGTGATATCCAGCCAAGTGGGTCGAACAGTTTGGCTATGGTGGACAACATTGACCTTTTTGTTGTGGCTTCTGATGACTGCTGCACATTTTGGTAAGAAAAGTAGTCGTCTACCGGGAACCATTTTATGCCAAGGGTTTTGACATGATTTGACATGTTGAATGGCACCTCAAAATCTAACTCTCGATCTGCTGCTGGTATGTCTTCGACGAGTTCTTTCACGTTGCTTGTCCACTTGCGCAATTTGAGACCCGCGGACGCCAGAAGTTGATTCGCTTGGTCGCGTTTTGTTCGTGCTTCTTCCACAGTATCGGCACCACTGATGAGATCGTCCACATACATGTCCTCTCGAACAACCTTCGCGCCCTCTGGCAAGTTTGATTCTTCATCTTCGGCTACACGTTTCAGAATTTTTATGGCAAGATATGGTGCACTTGCTGTGCCAAACGTTACCGTTTTAAGCCGAAACATCTTGATTGGAGAGGAACGATCGTCTCTCCACAGGATCAGCTGATAATATGTGTCCGGTGTATCCACCAACACCTGTCTGTACATCTTTTTGATGTCAGCCGTAAACGTGATTCTGTGGGTTCGCCATCGAAGAACCAGATCAATAATGCTCGACTGTAATTTTGGACCCACCAAAAGTCGATCATTGAGCGAACTACCATCCAAAGTTTTCGCTGTTGCGTCGAACACGACCCTCAGTTTCGTGGTGGAACTCGATTCCTTGAAAACTGCATGGTGAGGCAAAAAAATAGTGGTATGGGGTTGCCAACACCGAGTCGCCGACGTGAATTTCTTCCATATGCCCTAGGGTTGCATATTCCTGTATGCATTTGGCATAATCTGCCCGAAGAGTTGGGTTTGCCTCCAGCCTCTTCTCCAAGTGCAGGAATCGTCGGACCGCACTCTGCTTACTGGATCCCATCGCCGGAAGACATCCACCTTTGAACGGCAGCTTCACTTCATAACGCCCGTCAGGAAGGCGTCTCGTGTGTTCATCGAAATGCGCGTCGCATGCGATGTTCTCCTCAGTTTCATGTGTCTGGAACGGCAATTCTTCCATCTCCCAGAATCTCTGCAGCTGAGAATTCAGGTCAGCAGTCTGCACAAAACTGCGTATTTGCCGGGGATGTTCCTCTTGAACTCTCCCTAACACAATCCACCCTAACTGCGTCTTCTGAGCGGTTGGTCCGACTCCATCTGCAGGTCTTCTCACTTCTGGAAGGAGTATGTCGGCATATACGTCGCTTGCAAGAAGTATGTTAATTGGTCCAGGAACGTGGAGATTTGGATCTGCCAACGTTAACCCTTTAATGTGTTGCCATTTGTCAGGTATCATTTGCTGGGCCGGGAGATGGCCAGTCAGTGACTTGAAGACCAGTGCCCGCACCGCAACTCCATAAGTTGAGTTGCATGACGCAAGCTCAATATCCACGCATGTTTGCGTTGTGCCACTGCTGACCAACCCTAACCCTGACACCTCGACAAAGGTACGTCGCTTTTTTAACTTCAGCTGTTGTGCTGCATCTTCCGTGATGAAACATGCTTCTGATCCTGGGTCGATCAAAGCTCGGAGATGGTGTTGACGACCATCGGCTGCTCGCACCTTCACAATAGCTGTCGCTAAAAGCACCTGGTGCGTTCTGCTACCATGCGACGTGTGATAATTTAAAATCTGACTGCTCGTAGAAGCTTGTTGTACTTCTCGTGGTTCAAACTCTAGCGCGTTTGCGTTAAAAGATGTAGAAACTCCGTTCTGACCTCTTGTTGTTGACCTTGACGGTGTCGTGCTATTTGCACGCACAGCTGCATGTTGGGCCACGTTTGCATGCAAAAGCGTGTGATGACGCTGTTGGCAGAAGTAGCAGCAGCCAGGTGAGGGGCAATCCGGCGCAAAATGCCCTGAAGACAGGCAGTTGTCGCAAACTCTCAGGCGTCGAGCAGTCTGCTTCCTTTCCGCTGTGTCCATGTTTAGGAACCGCTGACACTTCCTTATTGAATGCTGTTGCAGATTGCATAAACTGCACATTCCCGACTCCCTGTTAAAGGTTGGCCGAACTGCTGGCCTACCTACTTGCCTACTGGCTGGCTTACCTGTTGGCTTAGATGCTGGCGTCGCAAACATCACCTTCGTGCTCTGAAAACAACAGAAGAACAGTTGTTGGCGGGTGTCTCAGCTTTCATTTTTGACGCGGCGCACATCTCCTGCTGGTCAACAACTTCCAAAGTGCGGAAACGGGTATCTAAAAAGTCCGCAAACTCCACGAATCTCGGCAAATCTTTCCTATTTCCCATCTTTTCTTCCCACAGCTTCTGCGTAGAAGACGGCAACTTCTGGAGCAAGAACCAAATGAGCACCGTATCCCACTGATCCACCGGAACGTCCATGTTCTCAAGTGCTGACATACACTAACGTGTAGTGAACAACAACTCCTTCAGACCTGTCGCAGTTTCCCGGGCCATAGGAGACTGCCCAAATAGAGCCTGCATCTGTAAGTGCAAAAGAATGCGCTTGTGATCGTACCGCTCCTTCAGCAAATCCCACGCCTTTTCATAATTTGCCGCCTCGACCGACAAGTTCTGCAAAAAACGCTCGGCGTCACCAACCAAACATGATTGCAGAAAGTGCAGCTTGTCTATGTCGGCCAAACTGCTGTTGTTGTGCACCAACGCTCCAAAACGGTCATGGAAGGCTCGCCACCTGGTGTAAGCACCATCAAATTTGGGCAATTCAATGCGAGGGAGCCGCATCTCCGACCGAGATGACAACTGCTGCGACGTTGCGTCCAAACATGATGCCTTGACGTCCCCTGTGGGCACAGGTTTGTGCTTTTCCAACGCCTCCATCAGCTCCGCACGGTAATCTATAGAAATATCCATAATTTCGTCGTACACTTCTAATAAATCTTCTTTTTTCATCGTAGTTTCCAGGTGCTTTCCCCCTACGATGGCCTCATTATACACCTTTGAAGTGGCGATGTCCTCTTCCAACTTAGTCAGCCTTGCAGCCACGTATGAGCGGGTCAGGCGCTCTTTTGGCGACTTTTTGAAGTTGGTGAGATCCCTCTTGACAGTTTTTAGCAAACCATTCTGAAGTTCCCCATATTTATACGACATTTTTCAAAAATATATATTTGTTTTTCAGACTATAGAAAATTTAATAAATGTGCAAACTCACGTACAAATCAGCTGCAGCTGCAGTCAAATTTCTTTATCTTCTTGTTGGTGTTTTATTGCGCGACGCGACGTAATTTCGGTTTTTTGTAACGCGAAATTAGATTCGTTTAACAAGTAGTTAATTTTATAATCACTAAAATGATTTTCTAAATGCACTTTGTGTATATATATATGTTATGTACATTTGTACATATATGTTTAACTAACTATAAGTCCTCACTTTATTGTCTAAAGTCGTAGTTCTTTTCACACACACACTGTTAGTTAGTAAAAGTTTAATAATTGTTTTTAAAAGACGGTTCAGAAGGACCAAATGATTCTGACTAGGTTTGTTTTAACTTGTAAAAAAACTAGGGAAAAAAATATGTAACTTGTAAAAACTTTCTTAGAAAGAAAAAGGAAATACGTCCACTCACTTTTCGTTATAAATCGGTTTGTGTATTTACATTATATACTTGATCCAGAGGTCAAAAGAACAAATTCTATGATTTTGTTTACATTTAGTTTGACAATTAATATTTGTGGATTGTATTTAAAATTGAAGGTATAGTTCGATTTAATAATTCTAATTTAAACATTTCAACTAATCATTGTACATTCGTACAAACGTAAAGGCCGTAAAAAAAAGTCCGTTAAGTTTTGAAGGTAATTTTTGCCTAGTTCTTTTCAAAATTTTCTGTGAATGTTGAAATTTTTTCCAATGATATTTCTTAAGTATTCCCTTGAAATAGTCTAATTTAAGAATTATTTATTGTTCTAATTTAATTCTAAGATCATTGCAGCGTTATATAGGATTTAAAAAGGGAGCTATGTACTTACGTATGTTCAGTTTCCAAAACAACTTTCAAAATAAGTATGTTAGGATTTTAGCTTCCACGTGACGTATTTTGACCAAGTTTACGTCATTTAAAAACAAAAATAATCATGAATTGTAAAATTGCTTCTTATGCCATGTGATGCATTCGTGCTAGCCCAAAAGAAAGTCGATCATATTTCTATATTTTAGAACAAGTTTAAGCTATCTTAAACAAATCACAGTATATTTTTTCACATCGCGCAGAAATTTCAATTCGCATGTTAACTGAAATTACTTGCCTACTTTTATCAACTAACACTGTCACTTGTGTTTTTTTGTCATAAGAATAAAAACAAACGACAACAAATGATTTCGGTAAACATGGAACCAGAAAAAAATTAAGAAAACTTAAACTTACATTGTAAAGCATATGTTTGAAACAATTATGATCATTTATAGGGAGCCTAGGACGACCTGGTCAAAAGAGTAGACCGAAGAACTGCTAGATATGTATGTACGCAGCGAGGACTGATGAATTCAGGCGCGGAATCGAAATTGGGAACAGATCATCTAAATGGAAAAAAAATAACTAAGAACGCCGCCGCCAAAAGTCTGAGACGCTCAGGCAATGTTTTAATAATAAAAAATAATGTTTAGGGTATGTAGTAACAGCGAAAATAAAAAAAGCGAAAAAATGTGTGCGTTTGTATTTTGTTTCACTACTTACCAAGTGTTCTACTGTTGAACGACGCCGCGCCGTCTAAAATGGGATTTGAAGCCTTCTTCACTGTAAGCCTCAAAAGTCACTAGAAATGAGGTGACTGAGGTATATGCTTCCACTATTTCGGCAGAGTCTTCCAAGCTTGAAAAATTTGTGTTCTCCAAAGAAAATGTTTCGAGCATAAACTCGCTGTCGCTCTCACTTTTACTGCAATCTACCAAATCACGCAAAATCTGCATTCAAAATCTGTTAATCAAATAAATTTTTATTTTCTATTTGTTTCTTACCACTTCTTTGGGAATATTTTCTATTTTGTATTCAATGTACAGTCCAACAACCCGAGTATGTTTACGGAAATAAATAAAATTTTTAAGAGAAAAGATCAAAATGACCTTCAGAATATTAAACTCCAAAGGACGACAGAGAAAAAAAACTACTTTTGACAATGGGAAAAGATTCAGATGACCCCATCTTGGATGATGACCACTTTATAGTGAAAGATGCTAAAGAGAAGGTAGAGACGGTGGGTGCTGTTTTCGAGCGAGTGAATGAGTGCATTCGCCCGAATTACGCCCTTGAAAACAGAACCTTCGTCTGACACTTCTATCTAAGAGACGAGATCTCGCATTGGCGATCTGAAATTCTTGGTTACAAGGTTCAATGACGACCGACTTGCAAATGCAGTCATCGCCGATCGAAACGGGGATAACACGATGTTCGTTTCTAAGATGGACCTCGAAGACATCTTTCACAAAATAAAGAAAAAGAAATCAACATGAGTCGACGGCATACCCAATGCTGTGCTGCGAAAATTCCCTTCGGAAGTGGTATATACACCACGTCATTTAGCAATGGAAGACAGCAGTGGTCTATCCTCTCCTTAAAAAAGGAAATGATGGTTACAATCCAGCAAATCTTCGGTCAATTAGTCTTCTTCCAAGTATCAGCAAGGTTTTCGGAAAAGTTCTCAATAGAGTACTGTCCTCATAGGCTGAGAACATAAATATTAATCCAGAAAATCAGTTCGGTTTTAAGGCGGGTCATGATACCATACTTGCCGCGTCTAAATTATTATCTAATATTCAATGGAACAAAGTTAAGAAACAGTGTAAGGGTGCACGTCTGGTTGACTTGGAGAAGGCTTCCGATACCGACGGTCTTTTCTATAATTTTTTTTTTTGTATGTAAAACGATGTTATGTATGTATATTAGAGTGGGTCAAAAAAATCGATTATTTTTTTTTTTACAAATGCTACGGAAAAATGGGTTGCGTCTAAATTATTATCTAATATTCAATGGAACAAAGTTAAGAAACACTGTAAGGGTGCACGTCTGGTTGACTTGGAGAAGGCTTCCGATACCGACGGTCTTTTCTATAATGTTTTTTTTTGCATGTAAAACGATGTTATGTATGTATATTAGAGTGGGTCAAAAAAATCGATTTTTTTTTTTTTTCAAATGCTACGGAAAAATGGGTTGCTAGACTCCTTAAAAAAATTCTCAAAAATTATGAGCTCTTAATTTTAATATTTAGGTCCTCCGCATCGCAGTTTTGTATATTTTGCTCAGTCCAATAGAAAAAAATTCATACCTCATCATTTATCGATTGGACAGAAAAATGTTCCAAAAAAATCTTTTAGGAAATTTAACGCTCTACAAAAAAGATATCTTGTGATTTTTTCGTAAACCTCACCATTTGAAAGATATTGAGGATTTAATTTTGATTATTTTAGGACAAATTTCATTTTTGTTTATGAATTTTATAACTCGACAATAAATGAATTTTACAAAATGCGCAATACAAATTTTTGTTGGAAATTTACTGCTCTATAAAAAAAGGTCTTTAATGTTTTAGCGCTGAAATTAACCGTTCCAAAGTTATTCATCATCAAACTTTTATGTGTACGGATTTTAAAAGTTTTTGGTGAGATATTCGAAAAATTTCAATTTAATTTATGAATTTCATATGAATTTCATTTCTTATCATTAATATTAGTATTATTTGAGTTCTATTTTCAAAATTATAAAAAATTTTCTTTAGTTATTCTAAACATCTTATTTTTAATCATTAGAACTCATTATCCTAGGGAAAATTTCTCTCCTAGAGAATTTCTGTTTTATATTTCATTTAATCTGTTTGAATTGTGAAAATAAAACTCAAATAATATTTATATTAATGACAAGAAATGAAATTCATATGAAATTCATAAATTAAATTGAAATTACATAAAAAAGTTTGATGATGAATAACTTTGGAACGGTTAATTTCAGCGCTAAAACATTAAAGACCTTTTTTATAGAGCAGTAAATTTCCAACAAAAATTTGTATTGCGCATTTTGTAAAATTCATTTACTGTCGAGTTATAAAATTCATAAACAAAAATGAAATTTGTCCTAAAATAATCAAAATTAAATCCTCAATATCTTTCAAATGGTGAGGTTTACGGAAAAATCACAAGATATCTTTTTTGTAGAACGTTAAATTTCCTAAAAGATTTTTTTGGAACATTTTTCTGTTCAATCGATAAATGATGAGGTATGAATTTTTTTCTATTGGACTGAGCAAAATATACAAAACTGCGATGCGGAGGACCTAAATATTAAAATTAAGAGCTCATAATTTTTGAGAATTTTTTTAAGGAGTCTAGCAACCCATTTTTCCGTAGCATTTGTAAAAAAAAAAATAATCGATTTTTTTGACCCACTCTAGTATGTATATGTATTGTGAAAAAAACACGCCCAATGTTGTGCTGCGAAACCTACCATGTTTACCAATGCTCTGAATAATGCGTATTAT
This sequence comes from Melanostoma scalare, assembly GCA_949752695.1. Taxonomy (NCBI): domain Eukaryota; kingdom Metazoa; phylum Arthropoda; class Insecta; order Diptera; family Syrphidae; genus Melanostoma; species Melanostoma scalare. Next base: position 116,476,911 of record OX456984.1, on the reverse strand, counting down.
ACAGTGCATTGGAAGACGGCAGTGGTCCATCCTCTTGTAGTGTAATAACTGAGTTGATACTGAGCCGCCAAAGAGTATAGACGCGTTTACTTTTGCTCCGCAATGGTTGTTTGTAAAATCTGCAACGCTAGAATCGGCCGCGACGAAAAAAAAATCACTTGCACTGATTGCCGTGGTGTCTTACACGCTATGTGTGCTAAATTGAAATCCACGGAGGTTGATCATATCATTGAGAGTAAACATCCATGGCGTTGCCTAGTCTGTAATAAATCGAAATTAAATGATTCTCGCAGATTATCTATCTTGCCAAGCAGTTTTAGTGTGAATCCATCAACTAGTAAAATTACTATGGAAAGTATACACGAACAGGTTATTAGTTTACGATCTACAATAACATCAACCGAAGATTCGTTGAAAAAAATAAAATCACAATTGGATGCTCTGGAGAAGGTCACTGAAATGATCGTCACACTAAAAGAAGATAACGATCACCTGAAAACACAGCTAAGCCATACATTATTGAAGCTCAATAGTGCCGAACAACTTATCCACGAAAAGTACATTGAACTATGTGAAGTCCCGCAAATCGAAAACGAAAATGTGTACACCACCGCAATTGATATCATTAACCAAGGTGTTGGCAGTGATGTTACTGTGGCTGACTTAGACTTGTGCTACCGAAAAAAAATCAAAGGCAAAACAACAAGTACTGTAGTTGTAAAGCTATGCAATAAACGGGTCAAAGAACGCATATTGTCTGCTGTGTATGCCAAAAAAAACCAATTGTTGCTAGGGAAGTTTTCTCATCATGTACGGGACGTATTTATATCAACGACTGGCTTCCAACAGAGACTAAGTTCCTGCTTAACAAGGCGAAGAAGATAAAAAAGAACATAGGTTACCAATTCTTATGGGTGCGCAATGGAAGAATTATGATGAGACGAACTACTGCTAGTAAGATTATATATATTCAGAGCGTTAACGATCTGAATCATTTAGATTAACTTTTTTCTATTTTCTTTTTTTGTAATAGTAATTATGCTTATTCCTAATGAAATTTTTGATCTTCACAGTAGTAGTAGTTTTAATGAGATCTTTATGAGTACAAATCTAAATACTAATCAAGGAAAAATTTTGACACTTTCTGTTCTTATCTGCAAACTAATCTTGATAAATTACCGGAAGTAATTGTACTGTCTGAAATCTGGATATTCAACCATGAAATCTGTTACTACTCGTTACCGGGTTATAATTTATTAACTAATTGTAATGAAAACTATCCATGTGGTGGAATAGCTGTTTTCGTCAAAGATACACTTGCCTTAGGAAATGTCTCAACACCATGCCTTGATAGTACCGACTGCATTGTTATTAAGATAGTTTTCAGTACTTTCATATTGAATATTGTTTGCATATATCGTCTGCAGTTTGTCGCTAGGGAGGTCTTTCTAAAAGACCTGGAAGACATTATTCCTTTAATAAACAGTGAAAATACATGCATTATTGGCGACATAAATATTGACATCTTGGACTTACCTTCAAACTGTGATAACTATTATCAGCCTTTGTCATCCATGAGGTTTGAGTCACTTATCAACATTCCTACTAGGGTAACTCAAAATACTAAAACTTGTATTGATCATATATTTTTCAATCGATCAAATATCTTGGAGGTAACTCCTTTTGTACTGGACTGGGATATCACTGATCACTATGCAACAGGTGCTATTCTCCCAAACTTTTTCAATAGTTCTATAAACAAAGTGCATAACAACAATAACACTATTACAGAATCAAAAATAAACTACGGTGCTCTTAATTATTGTCTTACAAATGAATCTTGGACTCAAGTATATAACTCTGATTGTCCATCAGTAGCTTTTGATATATTTATTGAAACTATAAAGTATCATATACAAAACTGTAAAATGAGCTCTACGAAATCTAAATACAATAAAATAAAACCTTGGATGACTTTCCTTTTTATAGGAAAAATAAAAACAATTTCCATTTGAGACCTGTCAAACTGTTCTATAATCAATTAAGGAAAGATATATTTGAACAAATAGATTACCAAAAGCAATCGTATTACAAACGACAGTTTGAGTACAACTCCAAAAACCCTAAGAGGCAATGGCAACTAGTAAATAATATTCTTGGTAAAACTGCTGGGGTTAATTCAATACAAAGCCTCCGGTTTGGTAATAATTCAGTAGTCACTGATGACTTACAGATTTGTGATGGTTTAAACAAAGTTTTTAAAGATGTAGTCATGAAATATAAATGCAATTATTCACCCAGTTTTTCAGTCGCAGAGTCCTTCTTGGACTCTCAACAAACCATGACATTTTTTCTTGGATCCATAACAGAAGACGACTTAGGGAAAGTAATATCAGCTCTTAAACCGAAATATTCAAGTGGGGTTGACGGGATAAATAGCGTGACGTTGAAAAAAATTTTTCCGCAAATATCTCGTCCTCTCTCTTTCTTAGTAAATAAAAGTTTCGAGACAGGAATCTTCCCTGATTGCCTCAAGTCGTCAATAATAATTCCCGTCTACAAAAAAGGTGATAAAGATGACCCAAACAACTACCGGGTACCGGCCAATATCTTTACTTTCTGTTTTTTCAAAGGTTTTTGAAAAAATTATTTCATTCCGAATGGTTAAGTTTATTGAAAAATACAAGCTTTTGAACGATTCACAATATGGATTTAGGAAAGGGAAATCCACTGAGCAAGCCATATTAGCGTTTTAAGATAATATTTATGATACATTAGATAAATCCCAATCATCGGCTGGATTGTTTCTTGACCTAACCAAAGCATTCGACCTGGTGAACCATGAAATCTTGTTGCGTAAGCTTTATAGATTTGGTTTTAGAAGTAATGTGCTCAGTTGGTTTTCCTCGTTCCTTCTGAATAGGAACCAATATGTTTCTACAAATGGGATGTTAAGTGAGACATTAATCTGCTCAGATGCTGGAGTTCCCCAAGGGTCAGTACTTGGACCATTATTATTCTTAGTGTATACAAATTCTGTTTTTAACTTGCCTTTAAATGGAAAGGTTTTTGCATTTGCGGATGACCTGGCTATCTCCTACACCACACTCGACCTTAACAAAATCAAGCAAGAAATTAATATGGACCTCGCCATACTGAGCCCTTGGTTCCGATATCACAATATGGTTCTTAGCAGTAAATCCAAAGTTATGCCGTTTTCTCTTTCGAAAAATCATAAATTGGAGGAAATTGGATATCATGTTACCAATTGCGATCGTTTAAGCTGCAGTCCAGATTGTGTTAACATTGAATCAGTGACTGAATACAAGTATTTAGGTGTAACGTTGGACTGTAAACTAAATTGGAAATGCCACATTGTCAATGTTAAGCAAATAATCTACATCAGTCTGAGTAAAATATTTCATCTTCGAAAACTAGTTCCTTCGAATCTTTTAAAAACGATCTACTATGCTCTTGTTCATTCCCGACTTGAGTATGGCATAACCTGCTGGGGAAGCGCATTTATTAGTAATTTACAATCACTCATAATTGCTCAAAAAAAGGTTGTTAGAGTGATGATTTTCAAACTAAGATGGGAGCCTTCGTTACCATTGTTTAAAACTCTCGAAATCTTACCACTTCTCTATTTATATGTGTTCAAGGTATTGAAAATGTTCTTCTTAAGAGGAGGACACTTAAACATACGCAGAAATGAGTTTCGTGCATTGCGAAACTTAACCTCGGTAATAGTTCCTCGAGTAAGGACAGAACACTACAGACGCTTTTTTACTGTCATTGCTCCTTTTATTTATAACAAACTACCATGGGATATACGCAAACAATCAGATAATAAATTTTTGACATACCTCCGATTGTGGCTTCTAAATAGAGATGAAGTTGAGACATTGCTACAAGTGTTAAACTAATAAAACTCATTACGCATCATAATTTTTTCCCACATAAAAAAAAAAAAAAAAAAATATGTTCTCTTTTTCTTGTGCGGCTCACAAGTAAATAACTATAATGTATGTACATTAACTTTTTAAATATAACTCTTCCCACTGACACTTCTTGTCACAAAGAGTTGTTACAATATTACTACCATGGTTGAATAAGTCATCTTTCTTTCTTTTTTGTAAAAAATAAAAATTGATAAACTGTTAAACATTCTGTAAAGCCATCTTCTAATTATTGTAACATGAAATAAGTTCATTCATTCATTCAACATTCATTCAAAAATAGCCACAACCAAAAATACTAGAGGCAAGCAAACCGCAAACAATGTACACAATTTTGCTGTCCCCAAAGTTGAGTTCAAAGACATCGTTTTGACTACGTTGCTTTATGAGTGGCAAAGATTGTATTTTGTTACACTACTCCAGAATGCAAGCTATGAGTAAGCAACAGTTTGTAAACATTTGAAATGAGACGACTGCCCCAAAAAACTAATTATAAGAAGTAGAATGCTGATGCATTCTTATTTGTAATATAGTTGTGTGAGGTTGCTTTTTGTCAAAGGCTGAGGTATGCTCAGTGGATCCAGAGTCTTCCAAAGAAGCAGCAAAACTTTAGATTATTGAAGCTAGTTTATTACCGATATTATAAATAGTTTTGGTTTAATACATGTTATACAATGTTTTATATTTCAAATTTAAGTGTCTATTTCGAAGTCTTCATTGATGAGGGCAGATTTCCCTCCTCTTCGGGTGAAGCTTCACTTGGGGTTCAGCTGGGATGTGGTCTAGTCCGGGATTCACGACCAGATTCTTGGATTGGTCCTTGGGCCAGTCGGATGATGATCTCCTGTCCTGGGTTGGTCTTGGGCCACGTGGATTATGGTTTCCTATCTGGGGTTATGTGCTTCCAGCTCTTGGATTCGGATTCAGGTTGCCAGTCTTGAATTAGAGGCTTCCAATTTTAGGTTTCAGATTTGGAGTAACGCTGGAGACTTGGTATCTCTTCCTTGGTACAGTGGATGCTGTAAAGATACTAGGAAGAGGGGTTAATGATTTGCTCTGAGGTAGCAGGAGCCACTAAATTCACAACGAGGTAGCGTTGGACACTATAAATTCACAACGAGGTAGCGTTGGACACTATAAATTCACAACGAGGTAGCGTTGGACACTATAAATTCACAACGAGGTAGCGTTGGACACTATAAATTCACAACGAGGTAGCGTTGGACACTATGGATTCACAACGAGGTAGCGTTGGACACTATAAATTCACAACGAGGTAGCGTTGGACACTATGGATTCACAACGAGGTAGCGTTGGACACTATAAATTCACAACGAGGTAGCGTTGGACACTATAAATTCACAACGAGGTAGCGTTGGACACTATAAATTCACAACGAGGTAGCGTTGGACACTATAAATTCACAACGAGGTAGCGTTGGACACTATAAATTCACAACGAGGTAGCGTTGGACACTATAAATTCACAACGAGGTAGCGTTGGACACTATAAATTCACAACGAGGTAGCGTTGGACACTATAAATTCACAACGAGGTAGCGTTGGACACTATGGATTCACAACGAGGTAGCGTTGGACACTATGGATTCACAACGAGGTAGCGTTGGACACTATAAATTCACAACGAGGTAGCGTTGGACACTATGAATTCACAACGAGGTAGCGTTGGACACTATAAATTCACAACGAGGTAGCGTTGGACACTATAAATTCACAACGAGGTAGCGTTGGAAACTATAAATTCACAACGAGGTAGCGTTGGACACTATAAATTCACAACGAGTTAGCGTTGGACACTATTTACTCACCCAGTCTTGCTTCCTGAACTCTGCTTCTGCGCTGCCGGTACCGGAATCCTACTCTTGCTCGAGTACTAGGATGATGAGTTCCTAATTTGTCCACTTGCCGGGACCAGAACTGATTTTCATGTATTTCACTGGTTCCCTTATACACCTTTTGGTAGTAAGTGAATGTGAGCTGTATCAGTCAACGAAATGGTACTCCACGTGGAGTCAATGGCAAGCTGCTGGTGGTGTTGTTGCTATATGTTATGGTCACTATTATCATTGTCTGTGTTTGTAAGTGCCAAATTCCACTGGCATCGGTGTTGTTGGTGGTTTATTTTGCTGTTGTTTTGTTTTGTAGGAGCGAATATGTAATGGGTCATTACACTCCCTCCTTTCTTACGGAGACGAGAACCTTCTCGTCTTGACTGGTGGCCTACGGGTGATGGAGGGAAGTATAGCTGCTAAGCTACGACCTTAATCCCGAAAGGGTGGGGGTTCAGGTCCGGGACGTTGCGATCTTCTCTTCTCGAGGGGTTGTCCTGCAAGACACATAGAAAAAATTTTGTGGCCTAAAATGTCCATTCCAAGGATTGCATCACTGGTTAATTCTGGTAAAAATGTGACTTCTCCCGGAACCAAACATTCTCTTAGACTAAAAGTGGCCGAATAGTGCTCTCTGGTAGTAGTGCGACTTCCGTCGGCTAAATGAATTTCACGTTCCTGGTAACGCACAGGAGCCTTCAGAGCTCTGAGCTTATCTCTTAGTACTGGACCGACAAACGAATTTGTAGAACCGGTGTCAACTATTGCGTTGAAAGTCTTTTCCTCAACTTCTATCGGTATAAATACCCTACTTTCACTGCAGGGTTTGGTATTAGGATGTCTCGGTATGCTTTGTTCTGGCCTTACTTGGTTTTCTGATGCATCCAACTCAACCGTTTCGGTATGCGAATGTTGTATACAGCGTTTATTATACCGTGCCCACGAACTGGTAAATCGACTGGCGGTTGTAGGCTTTTTCGGTTTCCTGTTGCTTCGGTTCGGACTTCGCTTATTTATAACATCTGGTTGAGGCATTAAAATAGTTGCTATCTGGTGAAGACCTTGGTTATTTGTTGGATTTTGATGCTCAGCTTCAAATATGGCAGCAGTTCTATTATTCCAGTTTTCTGCTGGCGGATTGTGTCGACGGCATGGGCAGTCTTTAGTTAGCCATCCGTCTTCTCCACAATTGGAGCAAAACAACCGAAATGGTCGATGGCAATTTCTTTTTTGGTGCCCCCGTTGCTTGCAGTTCCAGCAATGTGTATTGGGGTCGTACGGCACCGATGTTGACCCAAATTGTGCTCGTTGTGCTGGAGGTGGAGCCAAGGCGGGTTTTGTATTTCTCTCTTCGGTCTTCACGTACTCGTACTCCTCGGCTAGGTCGGTAAGCTCCTTCAGCGTCTGGAAATCGTTTCTTCGGACGTAAAGTCGGTATTCCGGGCGGAGACTGTCGTATATCCTATCGACATTATCTTCTTTGCTCATCGTAGGGTGTTGCCTAATAAGGTACTGCATAGCTCGAATGAAATCTTTGGCCTTTTCTCGCGGTCCTTGTTTCTTTCGCCAGATTTCCTCCTCTAACTTATGGACAAATCGTGGTGGCAAGAAATAATTGAGAAATACTTGGTGAAATTCTTCCCATTTCCGAAATTTCTCCTTATGGATACGTAACCACTCTAGGGCGGAACCTCTGAAGATTTCCGGGAAGGTGCGGAGGATGTGTTCTGCTGGTATGGAGTAGCAATTCACCAACTCTTCTAGGCGCTCCATAAACTCGAGAGCATTTCCCGAACCATCGAACTTAAGGCCCCATTTACGGACGGTGTTCATGGTTTCGGCCTCGGGACTTCGGTACATTCTGTATGGACCGGGTTGGTTTATGCTATCTAACTCCGGATAGTGAGTTGGTGAACGCGCGGTGGTTGAGCTTAAACTAGTTGCAGGGCCGGCTCCAGTGGTCTGGTGGTACCGTCCTCCAACGGCTGGAGGTACACGTAACTGGAGTTGGGCGCTAGGCTCTTCCGTCGTCTCGGTTATATTGGCCGGTTGCGTTGATGCTTCATTTTCGTCTTTATACTCCCGTTCTTGAACCAACTGCGAGATTTCTGTGCACAGGTTCTGTGTTGAACGGTGAGTCCTGGAGTCTTTGATATACGTGCTCAAGCGGGATCGTAATGTGGACACAGTGCCACTGGTATCCAATCTTTTGGAAGCCATCTTCTCAATGAGTTCCGTCTTCTTGAGCAAGTAGATGGACGCAAGATTTTCTTCGACGTCCATGTCGATATTACTGTCGGTATTTGCCATGGTTCTAAATTACTGGCAACGGCTTGAAACTTGAGCTTCTCTTTCCTGTTCTTCTGTAGCTCGGTAGTGAGCTCCTCTAATTTGATCGGTCGGTTTGATCCCTCAGAGAGTTAGTTCTTCTGGAACGGTCGGTCGGTCGGTAAATCTGGATAAGAAGTAACTCCTCTGACTGGGTCAATCTCTAGGTTAGTCGGGATGGACTTCTTAGCAAGTTGATCCTTCTGGAACGGTCGGTCGGTAAATCGGTTAACCAACTTCAAAGAAGTCCCTGCTCGGGCGCCATTGTGAGGTTGCTTTTTGTCAAAGGCTGAGGTATGCTCAGTGGATCCAGAGTCTTCCAAAGAAGCAGCAAAACTTTAGATTATTGAAGCTAGTTTATTACCGATATTATAAATAGTTTTGGTTTAATACATGTTATACAATGTTTTATATTTCAAATTTAAGTGTCTATTTCGAAGTCTTCATTGATGAGGGCAGATTTCCCTCCTCTTCGGGTGAAGCTTCACTTGGGGTTCAGCTGGGATGTGGTCTAGTCCGGGATTCACGACCAGATTCTTGGATTGGTCCTTGGGCCAGTCGGATGATGATCTCCTGTCCTGGGTTGGTCTTGGGCCACGTGGATTATGGTTTCCTATCTGGGGTTATGTGCTTCCAGCTCTTGGATTCGGATTCAGGTTGCCAGTCTTGAATTAGAGGCTTCCAATTTTAGGTTTCAGATTTGGAGTAACGCTGGAGACTTGGTATCTCTTCCTTGGTACAGTGGATGCTGTAAAGATACTAGGAAGAGGGGTTAATGATTTGCTCTGAGGTAGCAGGAGCCACTAAATTCACAACGAGGTAGCGTTGGACACTATAAATTCACAACGAGGTAGCGTTGGACACTATAAATTCACAACGAGGTAGCGTTGGACACTATAAATTCACAACGAGGTAGCGTTGGACACTATAAATTCACAACGAGGTAGCGTTGGACACTATGGATTCACAACGAGGTAGCGTTGGACACTATAAATTCACAACGAGGTAGCGTTGGACACTATGGATTCACAACGAGGTAGCGTTGGACACTATAAATTCACAACGAGGTAGCGTTGGACACTATAAATTCACAACGAGGTAGCGTTGGACACTATAAATTCACAACGAGGTAGCGTTGGACACTATAAATTCACAACGAGGTAGCGTTGGACACTATAAATTCACAACGAGGTAGCGTTGGACACTATAAATTCACAACGAGGTAGCGTTGGACACTATAAATTCACAACGAGGTAGCGTTGGACACTATAAATTCACAACGAGGTAGCGTTGGACACTATGGATTCACAACGAGGTAGCGTTGGACACTATGGATTCACAACGAGGTAGCGTTGGACACTATAAATTCACAACGAGGTAGCGTTGGACACTATGAATTCACAACGAGGTAGCGTTGGACACTATAAATTCACAACGAGGTAGCGTTGGACACTATAAATTCACAACGAGGTAGCGTTGGACACTATAAATTCACAACGAGGTAGCGTTGGACACTATAAATTCACAACGAGTTAGCGTTGGACACTATTTACTCACCCAGTCTTGCTTCCTGAACTCTGCTTCTGCGCTGCCGGTACCGGAATCCTACTCTTGCTCGAGTACTAGGATGATGAGTTCCTAATTTGTCCACTTGCCGGGACCAGAACTGATTTTCATGTATTTCACTGGTTCCCTTATACACCTTTTGGTAGTAAGTGAATGTGAGCTGTATCAGTCAACGAAATGGTACTCCACGTGGAGTCAATGGCAAGCTGCTGGTGGTGTTGTTGCTATATGTTATGGTCACTATTATCATTGTCTGTGTTTGTAAGTGCCAAATTCCACTGGCATCGGTGTTGTTGGTGGTTTATTTTGCTGTTGTTTTGTTTTGTAGGAGCGAATATGTAATGGGTCATTACAGTTGGTAAGAGGGGATATCCCAAATCGATTGTAAAATAATTTAGGTATAAATTGCTGCAAGAACTGTAAATAAATTAATTCCATTTTTGTACTTGAAGTGTGAGTTCATTTTTAACTGCGGCTCTCTAGCCATCTGTTTGAAGCGAGCTGAGCTGTAAAGTAAGTAAGTAAGTAATTCATTCATTTATTTACTATTTTCAATATACATTTACATTTGTTTTTGAATTTATAAGCTTTGGCTTTACCGTCAGCTCGACCAGCAACTATAATTTTTTAATTATTTTTAAATATATTTACATACATGATTATTTTAATTTTCAGTTTTCATTTGATATTTTTGATTTAAAAAAATTTTTTTATTTTTATTTTTTTTTTTTTTTTTACGAAGGTTATTCATATTCCGTTACAAGAAGTTTTCTAAATCTGGTAATTTCTTTCATATAGTTGCTAAGTTTTGACCAATATGGACCATCCAATATTTGTATTGTCTCCTGCATTGAGAGAAAGAATTTTCCAAAATAGGCGAATCTCTTATGTCTAAAAATTGGGCATGTGCTTATAAAGTGGAAGCAATCTTCTTTGGCTCTAGTGTTGCATAGAGAGCAGAACTGGTTGAAACTCCCATTGTATGGTCGACCGTTGAGACACAATACTTCACATCTTGCCTTGAAAATTAGAGAAATTTCATTGGGGGATAGAGAATCATGGAAATAGTTATTCTTCAGATTAAATGTCAACTGACTGTATAATATTCGGCTTTCTGATTCAGTAGCTGTTTTTATAAGTAAATTTCGAATCGAGTCTTCATTTAGTTGAATAATTCTATAAAGTTTTTCCTTTACGAACGGAATGTTGATAGGATCAACTCGGATATCTTCACCAACTGAAGCGGCGATCCTTTGCAATTTAGCATACCACCAGTCCTTGTTCCTTACTTCGTACAGCAGCATGATTTTGCTCAATCTTACATCTCGAAAACATAAGACTTTAATTAGATAATCAGCTTGTAGTTTCAGAGTGTGGGTAAATATCTTTGGTAAGCCGGTTTCTAAGTAAATCGCATAATTCGGTGTGTTGGTTGGGAGATTGAAAATTTTTTTGATGAAGCTCCTCTGAACTTTCTCAGTTTCCTCGTACTCATCTATTCCCCAAACTTGAGCTGCATAACACAGGGTTGACTTAACAACTGAGTTGAAGATTTGGTCGACAAATTTATATACTTGTTGGAAAAAATCTTTCTCCACGTTAGATTTATGAGGCTTTGAGAGGCTTTTGCTTTTTCGACGAGGTGCTTACTAAAATTCAGCGTTGGGTTAAGGTTTACTCCAAGATATTTGTATTCTTTTGTCACTTCTAAGCTTCTTCCATTGTACCTAAAATTGCTTCCAACTATAGCCCGATTTGAATGAGAAAAAATCATTATTTTTGACTTATCGACATTGATTTCAAGTCCCCATTTTTCACAGTATGTGGACAGCCGTTTTATCATCAACTGTAAATTTTCTTTCGATTCCGATAAAATTACCAAGTCGTCAGCATATAGCAATACATTGACTAAAGTTCCAGCCATTCTTATTCCTCCGGGAAGATGGGAAACAATGTCATTTATAAACAGTGCAAATAAAAGTGCACTAAGCGGACATCCCTGTTTGACTCCTGTATCAGTTCTAAAAGTTTCTGAAAAATTTGAACCATCCCAAACTTTAGCTTCTGTATCTGTATACATATTTTTGATGACATGTAGAAATCTAGTTGAGATACCAATCTGAGAGAGTTTGTATATAAGAGCATTACGATTTACCAAATCAAACGCTGCTTTGAAGTCTACAAACAACGCATACACCTTTTTATTCCTAGCATTAAATGCTTTGACGATTGATGATAGAGTGAAGATTTGGTCAACTGTGGAATAGTTCTTCCTAAATCCAGCCTGGAGATCGGAAAGTACATTTTTGTCTTCTACCCACTTTTCCAATCGTCGAACAAGAACTCCACAAAATATCTTAGCTACAATATTCATAAAAGATATACCTCTGTAATTGGCAACGTCATTCAGAGCACCTTTTTTATGTATCGGGAAGATAACAGCTTTTTTGAACGAAGATGGCACTTCCGCATTCGTGAGAATTCTGTTAAAAAGCGTCACCAGTTGGATAACAAAACTTTGAGATGCACTTTTAAAAAATTCATAAGGTACACCATCTTCACCAGGAGCCTTTTTGTTTTTAGCTTTTTGTAGAACTGCTTCTATTTCAAACATAGATATCTCGGTGTCCAATATATCATCGGTGGTGAGAGGTTCAGCATAAACAAAATTAAGGTGGAAATTTGTTTTAAGAAGATTCGAGAAATGAATGAGAAGATCGTCAGCGGATACACCTGTGCCTATTATGTGATGAGAACCACCGATATCTTTCGCCAGTTTCCAAAATTCCTTTGTGTTTTTAGTTTCACCAAGTGATTGGGCTTGATTGTTTTCAAAGTTATGTTTTTTTGCAAAACAAATATTTTTATAATGAGAATTTGATTCAATGTACCATTTTCTTAATTCCTCATTGTTGGAGTTCCTTAATCTTTTCAAAAGCGCAAATGATTTTTTTCTTGCTCTCAAACACTCTTTATCAAACCATTTCTGTTTAAACATTTTCCTATTAGAGTTCGATTGATTTGCTGAATTTCTTATACATGATATTAGTTCATTTGAAAGAATATCTGTAGACTCAATATTTGAAGGGATTCTTGCGAGCCAAATGTCTAGTTTGTGATGAAAGGTTTCGGTTTCTTCGTCTCTCCATTTGAGTCGAGGTAACAACTGTAGGTTTGTTTGTGAAAGGTCGGGTACGGTTTTCCATTCTACTGAAATTGGCATATGATCGGAGAAATTTTTGCATAAAACCTCAAACTTATTAATGAGTTCAAGCCAATCATTATTGACCACGCAGTAATCAATCACTGACTTGCCTTGTCCTCCAATAAAGGTATACTGACCATCCATGTCTCCTTCGGTACAGCCATTCAAAACAATAAAATCATACAATTGAAGCGTTTCCAGTAGAGCAGTACCATTACTATTGCATACTGTGTCTTTGGATGTTCTAGAGTTGGCGTTTACACAAATATTGTTGATGTTTCTTACTGTGGTGACTTGATTGAGCTGAGCTGTATAAATAACCAGCAAAATTTGGGTACCGGTAAATGAGAACATTACATGGCGATCTTGACAACTTCTTCGGTTAATTTTTAATAACCAACAAGAAGCGGACCAAAAATCAGTGAAGTATCCTTATCGTTCACCTCACCGTTCACTATCAATCCTCATAGATGAGCTACATCAAGAAACAACTTGACGATCTTTTGTATATTTCAGTACTTCAGTTAATAAATTAATAACCCAATTATCTAAAAACTACATTATTTTAAAGTAATACCACTTTGTTGAGGAGATACAGTATGAAAAATACATTGTGCAAATAATTTTGCCATCGACTGTATATGTTGTGAAATCTAATATCGAAGTCAACATTCCTAGTCCTACTATAAAAATATGTACGCAAGCTAATTTTAGGAAATAGAAAAACAGATCTTAGAAATACTTAAGCCAAAAACGAAAAAAAGTGAACCTGAAAAAATGGCAGAATTTAATATGTTAACAGCTACAAAGTTTATAACAGAATTTAAAGGTGAACCGAAGAACCTTTCAAATTTTTTAGGGCTTATTGAATTCTATCATGACACTTTAGGTGGAGAAAGTGAAAAGAAGTAACTAATTAGATTTGTTATAGCAACTAAAGTAACTGACAAAGCAAAAACAAGATTCTGACTCTAGACAAGGAACCCGACAATTTTTCAGATTTAAAGAAAGTTTTAACAAATATTTACAAAACTAAAATAAACCCATTAAAACTACATAATGACTTGGCCAGGCAGCATCAGGGAACACAAGAAGTTAACAAATTTGCAGAGCGAATAGGTGTACTAATTTCACAATTAAATGAGATTCAGAAAGCTGAACAGGGTGAAGCCAATAAAAAAATTTTTATAAATTTAAATGACCAATTACGATTAAATATTTTTAAAAATGGATTAAATGAAGCCTGTAGACAGGTGGTACAGGTAGTACCATTGTTTATATAAACTACTAGCAAAACCCCGCCCGCTTCACAAAGCGAAAATAAAAAGCAAAATATTCCTTTTTTTTTTGTTTTAAACGTGTATGAATACTCTTGCTTTCAATACTTTTTGATAAGAAATATTTTTGGTTTTTCCATAGTGGGTCGTATAAATGAATAAAGCGGATGGTTTTCCAACACGTGAACAACCAACATAAAGTTGGCCATGAGAAAAAACTGGACCAGAGATTTTGTCATTGAGATTTATTAATTGTCATGCCAAAAGCAATTCGAATAGGCAACTGCAAACGCTTAAATTCAAATGGTAGATCAGATGGAATCATTTGTATGCGCGGTATTAAGACATCTTCTTCTTTAAGTTTGCCAGTTAAAATTGTGGCTTCAATAACATATTCATTAATCGTTTAAATACTCATCAGGTGCCATTACATAATCTTGGATGATTTACATTTCTTAACATTATAATTGGAATACCTACTATTAATTGTAAATAGTAAGGCGGAATACTTGGTAGATCCAAAGAATTAAAAAATTCGATTGGATAGTTCACAGCTTCATCCGGATTCATGACGGTATCAATAGATTTATAAGCTACGCTTACACCTGGTATTTTGTTCATAACTTCCACATTGATACTTATAAAATCTCTATTCGTACCTGCCAATATCCATCTTTGGCTTAACCCATCTGAATTTCGGTAATTACTTACAATATTAGGAAACATGCTCTGTATTAACGCAGCATTCGTTTTGATAACGAACAAGAATTATTTGGCAATCTTATTTGACCAACAATATCAAGAGGTAATTCTCCATTTTGAATTTTCAATAATTGCTTGAAAAATTCTGTAGCTGTTGAATCATTCTACAATAACACTCTTACATTTGAGAGAAAGCGTTTTCACATGTTTCCACAACGTTATGAAGACTTCGAAAACCGGAATACCGAAATAAATAATCAGGAATAACCGGAAGCCGGAAGTTTTTGCCGGAAGTCACCAGCAAATAACACCAATGCACCACCGAAAAGACCTCTCAAACCTTGTAATGTACGATTGAATGCTTCTAATGATTTCTTGTGTGCCATGGTGTATTCGTCCCAAATAATTATTTTACACTGCTGCAATACTTTTGCCATTCCTGATCTTTTTGAAATGTTACATGTTGGCGCTTCCATTCATTATACACTGGTCTACAAAATTGAACTTTTTGGTTGTTGCCAAAAGCAAGCTATATCATTTTAAAAAAGGTTTGTGCTTCGCTGAATCTAAATATGAGCTCAGAATCTACCTAACATCTCACGTTTCTGAGATAATAGGCGTTCAGAATCGAAAAAATCAAGTTTTTGCTATTTTTGAGCCTCTGTTTTAACATGAAAAATATGTTAGCCCAAAAACAAATTGCTTTTCCGAAGATTTGGTATCAAATTTTGAAGATATTTGGCTTCAAAAGTTGCAATACAGGGTCATACATTAGTTTGAGGCCTAAGTGCAGTCTCGAAAGGAAATTGGAATTAGAAAACTAATTTTTTTAAAGTACAAAACCTTCAGAAATATGTTTTCTGACTCTAATTTCTGCAAGAGTCCTCAAAATAATGCATGACTATGTATCACATTTTTTGAAGCCAAATATCTCAACAATTTGATGTAATAGAGCCATTTTGAGACCAGGTATGGACTCAGCGGATACCAACTCATCGGAAAAGCAATGGTTTGTTTTTGGGTTAACATATTGTTCATGTTAGAACAGAGGCTCAAATATAGCAAAAACTGGATTTTTTCGATTTTGAATGCCTAATATCTCAGAAACGCAAGCTGTTAGGTAGATTCTGAGCTCATATTTAGATTCAGCGAAGCAAAAACCTTTAAAATACTAAAGCTTGCTTTTGGCAACAGAACACTGTTGACCAATTATTCATCTACAATAAGCAAGACAGAATTAACAATATGATTCAAAAAAATCCTATTTTTGACGTAGGGAATTTAATTTTCGTTAAACAACACCTGGGATAAAAATAAAAAACTTTAAATTCGTTATGTTATTTCTATTTTGACACACAAACACAAAAATTTTGATAGTTTTGGTGCTTTTTGCTCACTCAAGCTTTCACTTTTAATTGCATGTGCCCTTTTTCGACATAAAAGAAAGTTGAAGAAAATGTACCACTTCACTTACTTTTTTCTGTGGCCAACTAAATAAAAAAACACGAAAAATAACACATTTTGAAACCAAGCGTCAAAACCTGATTTATGTTCTATTCAATGCGTTACATTGTGCTAAGAAAAGTTTCGTTTGTTTGGTTTTTGGTGCCTTGTGAAATATTATATTTCAGCACAAAATTGAACTCACGGACAAATACGAATTCTACTTAATGTACTTTGCTTTTTAAAAAGGAACTGCTTCTAAAATTAAAAATGCACTGCGAAATAGATAAAAACCGTGTAATGAAGAAAAGAAGGCGCTCTAAAGATATAACTTATTTCATATCTGAAAACCATTTTCAACAATGGACAGCAAAAAAAAAACAAACCCTTCAATGAGTGAAAGGAGGCCAAAATTTTTAATAGTTACCCTTTTGTACCATCGCAAATGTCAGAAGGAAACGCAATATGTTTTCCCAGCAAACACCATTTATCTTCGATCATTAGATAGGTTGGTACATTATATTGTATTGTATTGTTTTTTTTTTTTGCTGCTCATTAGCTCGGTTGACCAGATTCTCTTTTTTTGTGTGACACTGACTTCTTTTATTATGTTTGATTTTTTTATGATTTTACTATGATTTTATCTTTAATCTGTTTCTCCTAGAAATACAAAAACACCATGTTTGGCAAAGTATAGCTGTTTTTTTGCTTCTATTTTTAAGGTGCTTGTTTGATAGCCGCAAAATGTAGTAAGGATTACATCTAGGAGGAATTATCCTACTAATATTATAAACGTGAAAGTTTGCATGTGTGGATGTTTGTTTGTTACTCTTTCACGCAAAAACTACTGAATGGATTTTACTTAAACTTTCCAATAATATAGCTTATACATCAGAATAACACATAGGCTACAATTTATCCCTAAATTCCCACGGGAACGGGAACGTATACGGGAACTTAGAAACTACAACACCGATTTCAAAAATTTTTCCACTGTTACAATGCTTCATTATCCCCGAGTAACATAAAAACTATTTCATCCCCATATTCCTACGGTTCCCAACATTCCCACGGGAGCAGGAACGTATACGGGAACTTTGACACTACAGCACCGGTTTCAAAAATTCTTTCACCGTTAGAATGCTAAACTATCCCCGAGTAACATAAAAACTAATTTATCCCCATATTCCTACGGTTCCCTATATTAGCACGGGAGCAGGAACGTAAACGGGAACTTTGACACTGCAGCACCGATTTCAAAAATTCTTTCACCGTTAGAATGCTACACTATCCCCGAGTAACATAAAAACAAATTCATCCCCATATTCCTACGGTTCCCTATATTCCCACGGGAGCAGGAACGTATACGGGAACTTTGACACTACAGCACCAATTTCAAAAATTCTTTCACCGTTAGAATGCTACACTATCCCCGAGTAACATAAAAACTAATTCATCCCCATATTCCTACGGCTCCCTATATACAACACCGATTTCAAAAATTCTTCCACCGTTAGAATGCTACACTTTCCCTGTGTAACATTAACTTTAATTCATCCACATATTCCTACGGGATCGGGAGTCCTTACTAATATAATAAGTGTGAAAGGAGCTCGGTCTGTCCGTCGTTCTATGTTACCATCTCCCGCCCAAACTAATAAACCGATTTAAATGAGATTTTAAACAAAGATTGTTCAGAACCTGAGGAAAGACATAGATTATATATTTTTTCCCTATATTCCCAGGGGAGCAGGAACGTATACGGGAATTTTTACACTACAACACCGATTTCAAAAATTCTTCCACCGTTGGAATGCTCCAAAATCCCGGAGTAACATTAACTTTAACTTATCCACATATTCCACGGGAGTCTTTACTAATATTGAAAATGCGAATGTAGCTATGTCGGTATGTTTTCGTATATCTCCCGTTCAAACTGCTAAACAGATTTTATTAAATTAGCTACAGAGATGATCTAGAACATGCGGAAGGATAAAGGCTATATATCTATCCTTATATTCCCACGGGAACGGAAATGGGAAGTCAAAAACTAAAGTGTTTTTAACAGGGCTACAAGGTGTTGAAATAGGGGTTGAATGTTTTTTTTTTGAAATACCGCCATTTTTAAGGCTAGAAATTTTATTTCCTAAAAAGTTAAAAATGCTGCTGAAAGTCACTATTCCACGCGGACGAAGTCGCGGGCACAGCTAGTATTAAAATATATAAAATGCATTGTGAGCATCTAGGCTGTTTATATTGTAATTTTATACGGGCAAAAACTTCCTTTATTTGAAAAAAAAAAATTTTTTTGTCCTAAACCTTCTACTCATACTCTTCTTTAACTTAAAAAAAAATTAAGAATATCGGTCAATCGGTTTGGCTGGCTAGCGAACGTACACAAAACCAAACTTTAATTTATATATTGTAACGTGCGCTTAGTTCGCAAAAATAAAACTCTACCTTTCAATTTAATTCTACCACTTTTATAGAAAGTATGAAACCTCGAGAGCTTTCTGGTAGTTTTGCTATGAACCATGATGTCTAGACAAGTTCCCCTCCCGGTATTTTTCTGCACTCACACACACACTCACAACAGCGTTGTCACTTTTGTTTTCGGTTGAACGTTTTCGATTAGGAAATTGGTATTAATGTTGGGTGTACATTAAACTGCCCCCTCCTTAAGATTGTTCGTCCCGAATAATTCCATCTGCAGCCTCGCCACTATATCGATGCAGCCGGTCACAATGAACTACTTTTAACTTGCCTCTTAGTCCTCTTTGGATGCGGTAAACCACGTCGTTAATAATCGTGACAACAGTATAATGACCTTCCCAGTTCTGCTGAAGTTTCGGTGACAATCCCTTTTGACGATGAGGATTATAAAGCCACACACGATCTCCTGCTTGGAATCCTGCCGTTGTCGCTTTTGTGTCGTACCGTGCCTTCATCCGGTCGCTGTAGGTTTTCATCCGTTCCCTTGTTCTTTTATGGATGTCAGCGAGTCTCTCCTTGAGGTCGTCCACATACTCGTTTGTGTCCTGTGGCTCCTCTGTGGGGCATCCAAACCAAAGCGGCTGGGCAGCCGCATGGTTTTCCGGAACAGGATGTCAGATGGTGTTTGTCCTGTCGAGCTATGTACTGCACTTCTATAGGCCATCAGGAATAGCGGTACGTGCCTATCCCAGTCTCTTTGGTAGTCGCCTACGACCTTGGTGAGGTGTTCTTTAGTTTAGTTTTGGCTTCTTGATTTGGGATGGCATACGCCTCAGGCCATTTGCTAAAATAGTCCATTACAACCAGAATGTACTTGTTTCCAGCGTTGGTCTCTGGGAAAGGACCAGCCACATCTACTGCAATCCTCTCAAAAGGCGATCCAACGTTGTACTGATACATCTTACCTTGAATCTTCCTACCAGGTCCTTTGGTTGCAGCCCACTTGTCACATGTTTGGCACCACTTCTCCACGTCATCTCTAGCATGTAACCAGTAGAACCGATGTCGCACCTTCTCCAGTGTTTTGTTAACTCCCAGGTGACCTCCAGAAGGTCCGCCATGCATCTCCCGAAGAACTTCACTGACTTTCGATTGCGGCACGATCAGCTGCATCACATATGATTTACCGTCAGCGGCCTCCCATCTTCGCCTGAGGACACCTTCTAGCACATTTAGTGAGTCCCACTGTGCCCAATAGGCTTTGAGAACTGGACTCCTGTCAGAAATGTCTCCCCATTCCGGTTTCTCTTCATTTTCTTTCCATGCGAGAATGGGTTCGATATCTGGATCCTCCTGTTGAGCAGTTCTCACTTCCTCATTGCTCCATCCGCATATGGGGTCAGCTCTTAGTCGCTGAGCGGTAATATTTTCTTTGTTTTCTTGTCGCCTACAATGCTTGCAATCCACTTTGCAAGGTCTTCGGGATAATGCGTCGGCGTTTGAGTGCAACTTTCCTCTGTGGTGTTGAATCTGGTAATCATAAGTCTGCAGTCTTTCTATCCACCTTGCGACTTGACCTTCTGGATTTTTGAAGTTCAACAGCCAGTTCAGAGCACCATGGTCTGTCCGCAGAAGAAATTTCTGTCCATAGATGTACTTATGGAAGTGCTTTGCTGCCAAGATAAGAGCTAGCAGTTCCCTTCTGATCACGCAGTAGTTTCTTTCGGGTTTCGAGAGGACCTTGCTGTAGTATGCCACCACTTTCTCTTCGCCATCATGCACTTGGGATAGTCTCGCCCCGATTCCAACGTTGCTTGCATCTGCGTCGATGATGAATTTTTTGCCAGGTGTTGGATATGCCAGCACTGGAGCGTTACAGAGGCGGTATTTGAGTTCCTGAAAAGATTTCTCACACTCACCTGACCATTTAAACTGCTTCCCTTTTTCGGTGAGCTGATGCAAACTCTTTGCAACTCCAGCAAAGCTCTTAACAAAACGTCAGTAATATGTGGCAAGACCAAGAAGGCTTCGGAGTTGATGTTTGTCCTGTGGTGTTGGCCAATTTTTGACGGAGTCAACTTTTTCAGGATCAGTCTTCACTCCTTGGGAAGAGATAATGTGTCCCAAATACTTAACTTCGGTTTTGAAAAGTGCACATTTTTCCGGATTCAGTTTAAGGTTAGCCTCTCGAAGTCTCTGAAACACGGCTTTTAGGTTCCTGCAATATTGGTCAAATGTTTTCCCGTAAACAATGACATCGTCCAAGTAGACTAGGCAAGCTTTCCACGTAAGTCCTTGAAGAACGCACTCCATCAAACGCTTGAATGTTGCCGGAGCGTTGCATAGCCCAAACGGCATAACTTTGAACTGCCAGAGCCCATTACCTGTAGAAAACGCCGTCTTTTCCCGATCTTCAGGGTGGATTTCAACTTGCCAATATCCACTTTTCAAGTCCAGCGTCGAGAACCACTGAGCTCCCTCCATGGCATCCAGGGTATCACTAATTCTGGGCAGGGGATAGCTGTCCTTCTTAGTCACATCGTTCAGCCTTCGGTAGTCCACACAAAAACGAGTGCTTCCGTTTTTCTTTTTCACTAGCACCACTGGTGACGCCCAAGGACTTTTGGAATTTTCGATAAGACCGTCCTTCTTCATTGTTGTTATCATTTCCTCAACCTCACCTTGTTTGGCCAGTGGAAGGAGTCTTGCGGGTTGACGAATCGGTCTTGCATCTCCTGTGTTGATGCGATGCTGCACCAACTGTGTCCGACCATATTGTCCCTTTTGCGATGCGAAGATGTCAGTGTACTCTTGTAGGAGATTTTCAGCTATTCTTGTTTGTTGGTGATCAAGGTTGGATGAATTCAGTATTTTAGCTCTGATGGTTTTGAGCTCCACTGGAGTTATAGTTTTTCTCGGGGCTTCATCTGGGATCTTCGTAATTGCTGCAACCGATTAGCAACGTCCAACGACTTCTCCTTTCTTCAACCTTACATCATACGGTCTGGTGTTTAGTAATCGTACGGGGACCATTTTGTTTTTCGGTGCTACCAGTGTTTTCCCAATGATGACGCTTTGGGAGGAACACTCTGGGTCTGGTTCCACCATGAGGTATCGAAGGCTTCCAAACTCACCTTCCAGTTTTGTCCAAACGAACACTTCAGAAGAAGGAGGCAGAATCAGATCTTCCGTGATGACAGTTCTCAGTGTCGACGTACTTTTGTTCGAATAGGTCATTGGAAGTTCCTTATTTTGGTACTTCAAAACCTGATTACCGATGTCCAAAATAACTCCGTGTTATTTCATAAAGTCGATTCCAATGATGCACTCGTCACATATATCTGCCACCAGGAATTGATGAGTAAACACTAGATCGGCCAGTCGGATCTTAAGACACACTTCTCCATATACTCTTGCTGCTTCTCCCGTTGCGGTTCTTAGACGGTAGCTATTGGTGTTATGAAGCCACGTCGTCTTTACCAGGTCTCGACGTACTATGGAGGCTGTGGCACCGGTGTCGATGGTAGCCACATGTTTGTTCCCGTTAATAGTAGTCTCCACAGTCAGACTTTTGTTGTCTCGTTTGGTCTGAGAGACCTGGATGGTGGTTCTGGAGCTATCGATACAAGAAACCAGCCTCTGCCCCTCGAAGTTGGTTCTTACTCGTTTCCCTGATGGGAAACGGGCTGATAGGCAACGCTGGTGTTGTTGTTACCTTGCTCTGGGTTGGATCTCCTGCTTCCACAATGTTGACAAGCGGCTTTATTTGGTGGTAGTCAGCATTGACGCTGTAAGTGTCCGGTCATGTTGCAGTTCCAACATCTTGCTAGTCCACTCCGCTGGTTCTTTTGTATTTCAGCTCTTTGGCACGAGCATTCTTCGACTATGGCTTCTCTAAGTCGATTTACTCCATGAGAAGCCTGTTCTGCTGCTTCAATTGTCAATGCGAATGCTAAGGTTTCAGAAAGAGTACGTGTTCTAGCAGTTCGCACAGACCTCTGAAGATTTATATCAGAAATGGCACGAACGAAGGACTCAACAGCAAGCTGGTTGATGATTTCTTCTCCAGCATCCGGGTATGCCAGGTGAACCAGTCTTTCGACGTCTGCTTGGAGCTGCTGTAGACTTTCACCCCTTTTCTGGACTCTGTTATTGAGTTGCACTCGGTAGACTTCTTTCAAGTGGCTATCTCCAAAGCGTTTATCTATAGCTGCCACGAGAGAACTGAAATCACCGCTCTTACCAGCTGGAACTGTTTGAAGTAATTCAGCTGCTGGTCCTCTAAGAGCAAGAGTCAGTGCTATGTACTTGTCTTCGTCATCCCAGCCATTTGTTGTCGCGGCTGCCTCAAATTGTCTCTTGTAGACTGGCCAGGAAGACTGTCCATCAAATGTTGGCGGTTTCATCTACTTTTTCTTTGCAAACTCTCCAGTAGATTCTCGAATTTTGATTTTCCGGATCTGGTCCAATTCCTTGGTCAGAACAGAGAACTGTTTATCACATCGGCTTTCTACGATTTCGAAACGATTCTCTACAACAGAAAGCTGTTTTTCCATACCTTCAACGCGTTCGTCAAGGGCACATACATTTTTCTCAATGTTGCCCAATTTGCCTTCTAGAATGTTTTTCTGACCTTTCAAAACATTCTGTTGCGCCTCAAGTCTTTCGAGAATATTCTGTTGTTCCTTCTTTTGCTCGTTTCGTTGTGCTTCCAGTTGTTCGAGAACATTTTGCTGTTCCTTCTTTTGCTCGTTTCGCTGTTCTAACAAAAGTTTCATCATACTAGAAAAATCTACACTTTCACTTACCCCATCCTCCACTTCTGTTTCAAAAACAAAAGTGTTTACGTCTTCCCCTTGCTGTTCCAAATAGTTGCGCAAGCGCAGGACGAGCTCATTTTTCGATCCCGCTCTAGAAAGATTTCGCTTAACTAACTCACTTTTAAGCTCAATGCAGTTGTTACTTTGAGAAAGTGTAGCATTCTAATGGGGAAATAATTCATGAAATCAGTTCAGTATTTTCTAGGTTCCCGTTTATGTTTGCGTTCTTGTGGGAATACAGGGATAATATACATAGCCTAAATGTCAAGACTATATCTGTGTACTAAAATTCATATAAAATAGGTTTAAAAATAGCAAGACAGAATTATGATTAGATTAGATTAGATTAGATTTTATTCAGTTTTTTCATTTGTTCGTACAATCATTATTTTTAAAAAATAAAAGTCATAAAATCTTTAAAGCATGGCATAGCCATCCGCCGGACTGAGAATTATATTTGTACCTATGTATGTTAAGATAAAAATAGTAAATTATGAAACGGTAACTATAAATTTCAATATTTTGCCCCTTAAATACAGGGTGTCCCGTAATTCGTTTTACATACTTTGGGATATGATTCTTGGTCATATTCTAAGAAAAAAATTGTTATACAGTAAAGTCCGTTTCTCAAGTTTGACATCACTTTTTGACAATTTAAAAAAAGGCTAACTTTGGTGTACCCTGACCTGTGTTAAATTCGATATCTCTGTCAATACTAATGATAGAGACCTAATCTTAGACTCAATTTTTTGAAGAAATAACAACCTTTAAGACTGTATTTAAATTAGGCTTCCATAGGTTTAGATTAGATTAGATTTATTATAATTCATTATAATTCATATAGTACAGACACTTTAAGATAAATCTTATAAAATAGTGAAAGTTTAGGGTTGCCAGATTTTCAATTTTAAGTGGTGTTCAAATTTTCTTCCCAAAACAAAGTTTTGACTTTGAGGTCATTTTTTTGGAGAAAAGGCCTGATAAACATAGAGTTTCTTTATTTTTTACAGATGAACAAAATAATAATAAAGAAAAAATTCTGCATTAAGTTAACTCAAAAACCCATACATTTTATGATACTTGTAAAAATACGATATGGGAAAAATTTAAAAAAAAATAAAAAAAAGTTTTTGCTTTGAGGTTTGTTTGAATAATATGATCACTTTTAGTAGTTTTTTTATGTATTTAATACAAATACAATTATAACAAGTGCTCAAAGCGCCCTCCTTCGTTTTGAATCCATGCCAGAGCCCGTTTTTGGATTTCATTGTGGGTGTAGAACAATTTTTTTCTTAGAATATGACCAAGAATCATATCCCAAAGTATGTAAAACGAATTACGGGACACCCTGTATATTCATGTAGTGTAACATTTTATATCTAAATAAAATGTTTGAATTTTTCAGGTATGTATTTATATTATTAGTTTTTTAAAAATCTTCGTTTTGAATTCTTTCTTTATACTTCAAGGTAATTTTGCAGTACCAGTAAAGGCGTGAAACATCCATCTCATTTAGTTGCATTAGAACTTGATCCTCCGATAAGAAATCGCTTCCGAAAATGCTCCTTCTCGTTTCTCTTAGGCTAAGGCCACGCAGTCAGCGATAAGCGAGCGAGCGATTGAACGATCAGCGATTAAGCGACAAAGTCGAGCGACGAGTGGCCTTTTCGTGAGCGACATTTCTTTAGCGATTAGTTGATTAGTTGTTGTTGCACAGCAGAGATCAAAATTTCTATATTTACTTTAACCATCTGTTGCTCTTGACGCTAAGCGATAAACTAAAAATTAGAACAAGTTTGGTGACAGAGCGACGTCGTTCAGTCGCTTAAAAAAATCGCTCATCGCTCGCTCAATGCATGGCCAGTTCAATGCAATTTCATTTGTTTTAATTTTTTCATGTCGTTCAGTCGCTCGCTCGCTCGCTTATCGCTGACTGCGTGGCCTCGGCCTTAGCGTTGGACATTTTCCAATGAAGTGAATGGTATCTTCTGTTTCTCCTCAATGGCAAATCAGGTCTGTGTGGTATATAATTTAGGTTGAGCAATTCGCTCCGCAGCATAACCATTGTACTAATGATTTCCACATTATTTGAGTCTTGGAAGTAGTTATTGTTCTGTACGAACCAGTTGCTTCAGCTATGTATTCTTCTCTACATTGTTCGTCTACCTTTGCTATTAATTCGTAGAGAGACAGAATTATGATATAAGTAAAGACTCCCATTCCCGTGGGAATATGGTAACCGTTCCCGTAGGAATATGGGGATAACTTACAGTTTATGTTACTCAGGGATAGCGTATCATTCTAATGGTAACTTCTTGTAACTTCTAAGTTCCCGTATACGTTCCCGCTCCCGTGGGAATTTGGGGATAAAATATATAGTCTATGTCCCTCCTCAGGTTCAAGACTATCTCTGTACAAAATTTCATTTCAATCAGTTTAGTAGTTTGAGCGGGAGATGGTAACATAGAAAGGTGAATAGACAGAGCTACTTTTGCATTTATAATATTAGTGAAGACCGGTTCCCGAGGGAATATTCGAATGAAATGCAACCAATATCCTTCTACAGGTTCTAGATCATAAATGAAAAGATTAGTAAAGTTTTTAACAGTTAAAACACTTATTTTATTTCCTCAGATGTACATTTCAGAAGCAATGCTTCCATCGTCAGTGAGATTTATAAAATTAAATTAAATTAAATTATTTGTCACTGACGATGGAAGCATTGCTTCTGAAATGTACATCTGAGGAAATAAAATAAGTGTTTTAACTGTTAAAAACTTTACTAATCTTTTCATTTATTAGATTAAAAAACACGTGGAATATCTCAACTAAAAAACTCATCAATTCTAGATCATCTCTGTATTAAATTTCATTTAAATCGGTTCCGTAGCTTGGGCGAGAGATGGTAACATAGAAAGACGAACAGACAGAGCTTCTTTCGCACTTAATATATTAGTAAGGACTCCGGTTCCCGTAAGAATATGGGAATGAAATAATGTTTATGTTACTCGGAGATAATGTAGCATTCTAACGGTGGAAGAATTTTCGATCAGTGCTATAACTTCTAAGTTCCCGTATACGTTCCCGTTCCTGTGGGAATTTAGGGGTAAAATATATAGCCTATGTCCTTCCTCAGGCTCGAGACTGTCTCTGTACAAAATTTCATATCAATCAGTTTAGTAGTTTGGGTGGGAGACGGTAACATAGAAAGTCGGACAGACAGAGTGACTTTCACATTTATAATATTAGTAAAGATTATCAAACAACAAAAAATCTAAAATTAGACATTTTCAAAACCTAATAAAAAAACATTCAAGTAGATAACTTGGATACAGCTGCTGCACAGTCAGTATTAAAAATTTGTGAAGAATTTCAAGATGTTTTCCATGCCGAAGATGAAGAACTGACCACAAATAATTTGTATATAACATATCACTGTTTCAGACAAAAATCCAGTTTATATAAAGAATTACAGACTACCAAATGCACAATTAGAATTACTTAAGAATGACATAATAGAAGAGTCTGCCAGTCTATATATCTCACCGTAACTTATAGTTCCAAAGAAAATCATTAACGAACAAACTAAGTGGAGATTATAGAAGATTTTAGATCACTAAATAAAAAGGTTGTTGATTATAAATTTCCACTCACACAGAAGATGTGTTAGATAAACTAGGTAATGCTAAATATTTTTCCACTCTAAATATGACAATCTCATTTCATCAAACTTCACTTAACAGACAATCTAGGCCATTAACGGCATTTTCAACAAATGAGGGTCATTACCAATTCAAGAGACTACAGTTTGGATTAAAAATATCAACAAATAATTTTCAGAGGATGTTGTCGATCGCTCTTAGTGGTCTACAAGCCTCAGCATTTTTATATGTAGACGATGTTATAGTATTTGGTAAGAATTTGAAAGATCACAATGAAAATTTAATTAAAGTTTTAGCAAGGCTTCGTAAATACAACTTGAAACTAAATTTAGAAAAATGTGATTTCTTGAAACCAGAAGTAATTTACTTTGGTCATTTAATAACATCAAATGGAATAAAGCCAGATCCAAGGAAGTATGAGACAATAAAATCTATATATATAAAATAATTAAAACTATCCACTGCCTGGGAGAACACAAAACCTCATCCTTCAAGGCAAGATATGGTCTGGTATACGGACGGCTCAAAAATGGAAACTGGTACAGGTTCTGGCATTTTCAGCGAATGTCCCAGAACGAATTTCTCAGTAAGTCTGGGCAGTCACTCGTCCATTTTCCAAGCTGAAGTCTTTGCCATTATAAACGAATGTTCGAGAATAATATGTTCATCGAACACGAAAAACAAAACAATATTAATTTTTTCAGACAGCCAAGCTGCACTAAAGGCGTTAAGCTCACCTGTCATAAGATCCAAACTAGTCCAAGAGACAGTCATGTCACTCTCTGAACTAGCAAGGAAAAACACTGTAATCCTTCACTGGATCCCAGCACACAAAGGCTATGATAGCAATGAGAAGACATCTTAGTTAAAGACGGCGCATCGAAACCATTCGTCGGTCCTGAACCCTTCTACGGTGTAAATAAAAGCACCTTCAAACATACTGCCAAGAACATCCTACTGGAGGAATCTAATAAAGCTTGGAGTAACTCATCTGGTCAAATCTGTTCAAAACTCTTTTTGCCAGAATATACTGAAAAACATCAAAATTCCTACTGAACCTCAATAGGAAAACCCTAAAAATTTGCACAGGACTACTAACCGGTCACTGTTTTTTACAGAAACATTTTCACCAAATGAGGCTGGTAGCAGACCCCATCTGTAGACTATGCCTCGAAAATGAAGAAACATCTCTGCACATCATTACAGAATGTTCAGCACTTTTCAGCCTTAGGCCTCGGCCACGCAGTAAGCGGCAGAGCGGCTAAGCGGCTGAGCGGCGAGCGGCTGAGCGGAAAATCTAAGCGACGTATGGCCAGGCACTGGGCGACTGCTTTTGAGCGATTACGAGTTAAAATATATATAACTATAATATATATAAATATAAAATGCTGTTTGCCGCTCAGAAAATTAAAACACGTTTGGTTGCTGAGTGGCACCGCTTTGCCGCTCAGAATTTTGTTGGCGTCGATTGCTCATATATGTATGGCCAAGGATTCGACGGAGCTCCGGCAATGAGTGGCCAATTCATTGGTGCACAGGCTCATCTGAGATCGTATTTCCCCCTGGCAATTTATGTATATTGCGCTGGACATAGCTTTAGTTTGGCAGTCAATGCAGCATGCGTAGTGTCAGGAATCAAAAATGCGTTAGGAACTATCGGACCGATTGAAGCATTTTTTCACTGGCCTAAAAGACATGATGTTCTACACCAAGAAATTTCAAAAATGACAAACAAAAGTGAGAAAAAAGAAACAAAACTTGAAGTCTGTTTGTCCTATCAGGTGGGCTCAGTCTCATGAAGCAGTTGGAAGGTACGTTGAATTGCAACCGGCTGCTATTGAATCTTTGGAAGAAATCAAAACGTGGAAATATCGAGATTACCTCGCAAAATGCATTGCATGTTTTGACAGCGATTTCGACGGTTGAATTCCAAATCGCCTGTCACAGTATGCAATCAGTTAATTCGATTGATTTGCCTTTGAGTCGGGAATTGCAATCTAAAAACCAAGATCTGGGTGAGGCTACTAAGCTTGCAGATGAAGCTTTGAATGAATTTAAGAACAAACGCGAAAACGCAGATTCTACTTTCCACGCTATTTATGAACAGAACATGTTGCTAGAATATGTTCTGAATACGAAATCACAATGAAATTGCCACACCGCCGGCCGCCGCGCCGCGCGCTTGCAATTAACAAAAAATCGTTGCAACGTTCAAGCCCAAAGTATTGAAGACTACTACAGAATTTCTTTCTACATTCCGTTTCTTGATACGTTCACTTCTCAACTCAAAAGTCAGTTCTCGGAACACAAATCTGTTTTCCAAAGTTTCTGTTTTTTAAACAAGAATTGAACGAAAAGGAATGCGCTGACCTCTATACATTTTACGAAGACATATCGGATTGCTCGAAAGAAAATCTTCTGTCAGAAGTCAAGATGTGGAGACCACGAATCCACGGCCAGAACATCTAAAATGCGCTTGATGCTTTACTGGTTAGTAACTTCTTCTTTACTTTTTTTTTGCTCATGCTATATTTTTCCGTCCCGTAACGAAATTTGAACATTAGGAGCCGATAAATGTTGCAAATAACATCTTTTATTTTCCCGTTTGGGGGGGGGGGGGGGCGTGGATCCGCCTATGGCTGGTACAATAGGTTTCATTCAGACACCGCAGTGCCCGGAGCTGAGGAAGCTCTACCCGTCCCCTAAATTGAAATCTAAATCTATCCACTGCCTAAAAATGCAGATGATGTAAGAAGGTTTGTAGCATTCTGTGATTATAATAGAAAATTTATAAAAGACTTTGCAGAAATAGCAAAACCTCTAAACCAGTTATTGAAGAAGCAACAAATATTCTCTTGGACAGAAGACTGTGATAAATCATTCAACACACTTAAACAAAGCTTAATAACTCCTCCAATATTATGCTATCCAGACTTTAAAAAACCTTTTATACTAACTACAAATGCGTCCAATTTCGCATTAGGAGCAGTGCTCTCACAGGGAGAGATTGGTTCCGATAAACCTATAGCGTTTGCTAGTAGATCCCTTAATAAATACGAATTGAACAAACCCATTATAGAAAAAGAATTGTTAGCGATACATTAGGGAATAAATTATTTCAGGTCTTATTTTTTTGGTAGAAAATTTATAGTTTACACGGTTCATGGACCCTTAGTCAGTTTGTTTACGCATAAAAATCCATCATTCAAATTGACAAGAATTCGAGTTGACTTAATGGATTATGATTTTGAAATAAAATTTAAAAAGGGGGAGATGAATACGAATGCAGATGCTTTATCTATCATGAATAAAAATTGAATCTGACGAACTAAAAGAAATGATACCGAAATATAACATAGACATTTTAACAAGAGCGATGAAAAAGAATAATAATAAAATACTAAATGAAAAAGAAAATTGTGCAAAAGCCTTGGACTCAAACACGATGACTAGCTACCTTCATATTTGGGACTGTACATCGATATCGGACACTAGGCGATTAAAAAAGTTAGAGTTTGAAGAAAGTAAATTTACAAAGAAGAAAATAAATGAAATAAAATTAACAGCAAACACTGTAGTTGTAGAATTAAGCGATAAATCTTAATCAGAGATAAAATTGATTCTGAGGAAGCTAATATTCAAGATGAACAATGCAGGTGTTAAAAAACTAGTGCTAGCAAGAACTAGTCAAGTATTTAAAAATATGTGCATACAAAAATTTAAAAATATATTTAATAAGTTGCAAGAAAATGTAAAAGGAGATAAATGTCTAGACATAATATTATTTGAACCTCCAAAAAAAATAACAGATGAGAAAGAAACGCACAAAATAAAAGAAGAACATTATCAATCGAAAATAGGAGGACACTACGGTATCAGAAGATGTGTCTACAAGTTAAAACAAAGATATGTCTGGAAAAACATGAACAAATTGGTTAAAAAGTTTAACAGCTGCGAAGCATTCAATAAAACGAAGACAACAAGGTATAGGTACAAAAGAAAATATTGCCATTACAGATACACCCAATACTTCATTTGAAACAATATCAATTGATACTGTAGGACCACTTAGACCATCTAATGCAGTGATTCCCAAAGTGGTCGATATCCCCCTTGGGGTCGATATCGGTTTCTCAAGGGTCTACAAAAACGAAATCTGAATTTGGCGGTCGACAAGTTTTTCAATCGACCCCCTTAACACATTTTCTTATTTTAAACTTCAAAAAAAGTGTTGCGTTACTTTTGCCATTCTAAAAATGGAAAGTTTAATGAAACATTTTAAACATGCGTAAAAAAAAAAATTAACAGAGTGTTGTATAATTGTGATATTATAGTAGTAGTTTCAAAAATTTTTTGCTTAAGATTGGGGGTGTGATGGCAGACACGAAAAAAAAAAATGTAGACAATACAGTTTGGACTACTTAAAGTTTGGATTTATTTTATCTCCATCAAATCAACACTTGCCGATGTGTCTCATATGTGAAAAAGTATTTAGTAACGATGCCATTAAGCCTTCAAAAATGGAGGACCACTTATCACGAGTTCATGTTGACAAAAAAAGTAAACCATTATCATTTTTCCAATCACTTAGGGAAAAACAAGAGAAAAGGCCGTCCATAACATCGATGTTTGCATTATCTTCTATGCAAGACGTTGATGGCTTGCGAGTGTCCTACAATATATCTTTGCTAATAGCGAAGTCGGGGAAGCCTCACACAATTGGAGAGCAGCTTATTTTACCAGCCATTGCAGAGGTCCTCAACAATGTATTGCATAAGCCCGCTCAAGATATTATAAAAAGAATACCCTTGAGCAATAACACCCATCAGAGACGAATAGACGAGATGAGTCGCGCAGTGGAAAACAAAGAGATTCTCTCTGTAGTTAGACGAGTCTACATTACCCGACAATGAAGCTCTGTTGTAAGGATACGTTCGATATATCATAGATGAAAATATGTGCCGAAAGCTGCTCTTTACCATATATCGGGAAACTGATACCAGAGAAGAATCAATTTTTCTGGTTATTCCATGGAGAAACATTATTTCTGTTGCGTGATTCACAGACAACATTTAGTAGCAAAAAATCTGAGTCCTAGATTGCACCAGTCTTTGCAACACGTTATAAATGCTGTCAACAAGATTCGAAGCAATTCATTGAACTCTCTGTTATTTGCTCAGCTTTGTGAGGATAGCGACGAAGTCTTTACTAAGTTACTTTTGCACACTGAAGTTCGCGGGTTTTCAAGAATATGCTAGCTTAGCAAGCTATTTTTGGGTCTGTGTTGGAGTTTCTAAATGAAAAAGATACGAATTGGGAAGAAAATTTAAAAAAATTCTATGACGGATATTTATTACATGACCGATCTCAAATTGATCAAAACAAAATAAATTATAGCGGCGAATTAAAACTGTGTTGAATCGTTAAGCTTTTTAAAAAAAGAATTATTTTATTTTATTCTAATTAAAAATATACCGAGATC
This sequence comes from Melanostoma scalare, assembly GCA_949752695.1. NCBI lineage: Eukaryota > Metazoa > Arthropoda > Insecta > Diptera > Syrphidae > Melanostoma > Melanostoma scalare. The sequence continues at coordinate 116,444,185 of OX456984.1, read as the reverse complement.
TCTTATGAGATCTTTCTCGTTTGGTATCTCACTTAAGATTAATTTTACAAAATGATCTTAATACTAGGTCGTCTACAATTCAGTATGGTATGTGTGTATCTACAATGATCGCCAGACAATATCGATCTTGTCTGTCGGATGTTTATGTTTATGTTAAATCTAATGGAGGTTTCGTATGTCAAAGAAATGTGATGACTGATGAGTCTGCATATCGTTAACTCCCCTCTCACCCTGGAAGTGATCGTCCCGATCGCTCTTCTATTGCTTTCCTGGTTTCTTGTAAACATTTCAATGATATCATTTCAAATATTTTTCGGTTTTCTTTTTCCTGTCTCAACTTGTAGATTTTCAATAATTTAATAACAATATAAATGCTAAGTACTAGAACAATATTCAAAGTTATACCATACAATATTGGATGTTCTTTAATATCTTTAATATAAGGTCTTATGAGGTCAATGTTGGTAAATTTAAGCTTTTCGTCACTTGATTCTAAATATTTCAAAATGTTTAATTCAATTGGTGAATTTAATTTCATATGTTTCAAAATTTCTGTTCTTTTATTTTCATATCTCTTAGAATTAATAGTTACATTGTTCTTAAAATGAATAAGATATATACCTATGTATATTTTTTCATTTATTGTGGTTTTTCCACTTACAAAAATAATACCGTCTTTAATTATTTTGACCTCTGGATTTTTTCTTTTATTTTGTGACAATCAGCTTTCTTATTATTTAACAAATTTGTTAGGCAATTACTTTCATTATTTACTTTACAATATATGTCATTTAATTCTTTAATGCAATTTGCCATTTTATATTTTTCCTTATATAACACAACTTGATTGGGTAATGATAGTTTTCCATCACCAACATTTATACTTTCAACAATATATTTTTTATTTATTTCCTTAACTAGTGGGTATTCAATATAAATTAAAATTAAATCTTTATTCTGAATTATCTTAAAGTCGGATGCATCCAATACATCAGCAATCGAAATTGGTAAAGTTTCAGTATTGATTATTTTATTCAAATCATTCATATTTAAAATTACAGTATTCAAAATTTCATTCTTACTCAGATTAATGGCATTTATTATTTCACGTAAGTCCTTTATTATCAGTCGTAATACTAAATCGTCCTCTTTGTCTATTTCGTTATCTTCTGCTGCTAGTTTCTCTATAGCCTTAAATATCTGTGAGTTGGTCTGGTATTGTTTATTATTAGATTCTATTAACTCTTGCAACTTTGTTTCAATTCTAACATTGTCGTCGTGATCTGGACTTCCGGATATCCATTTAAATAATGTGCCAATTTCATTAATACCTCTTTTGGATCTATTTCTTATCGTTAATTGCTCTAGCAATCTGTCTGCTGTTTCTAGATTTCTAAGTTAGTTAATTAGTTAACTTGTAATATGTCAAGTTAATTACATGATACAATTCTCCTGTATCTTCGTATAATGCAGCAGGTCCGTCCTCTATTAGAATGTATTCCTCTGAACTATAATTAGTTATCTGCACTTGTGCAGATGTTGTGGCTAGTAATGCCAAAAATTTCAAAACTGTACTTACATACATCTGAAATTTAATACAAATAATATTTTATTTCTTTATGTTGTCTTTATGTATAATCCTGTCTTTACTGTCAACTACAACCCTTCCTCTATCCTCTTTAACAATTCGCTTTTTAAATAAAGGTTTAACTTTACCTTTCCTACGTGTTGATTTTTCGTGTATCTTTTGTCCTGGCCTAAACTCAATTTCAGTTCTATTTTTATTGAAATAAGAAAGATCTTTATCTTGTTTTGTTTTCAATACATCTGTAAGAGATTTAAACTTTTCAAAGTTATGGAAGACCTCTAATGGTTGTTGATTCGTTACTGAGTGAATAGACTCATTATATTTCTTTACTACAAACGGCATAATAAATTTTGTGTCTGCATGAATTTCTGTTTTCATAATGCGTATTAGTTCTGTTAGTGTGCTATGTACTCTTTCAATCATTCCGTTGGTTTTACTATGATTCGGAGCTACCTTTTCGTGTTTGACTCCAAATTTTTCTAATTCTAATTCTGCCGTCGGAGTACAGAATGTTCTCTCATTGTCTGTTAACAAAACTTCTACTTTCCCAAACTCTGGTAGTGTTTCAATCAGTTTTTCCTTAGCGTTTATTTTACTGTCGATATGTCTAACTATTAAAAATTTCGAAAAAGAGTCTATCATAGTCAAAAATTGATCGTTGTCAATGTAGTATATGTCTGCATGTATGCGTTCCCCCCCTTTCTTTGGAATTGGAGCCTCTCCAATCTTATATCTAACAGGATGTCTGTCATATTTGTTTTCCTTACAAACAGAGCAGTCTTTCGCGTAATCGAGTAATTGTTTAAAACATTCGGGCCAGTAACATTTAGCTGAAATTTGTTTAAAATTTTCTCTAGAGTCTCTATGTGCTCTATTATGTTCCTCTTTCATAATGGTTATTTGCATGTCTTTGTTGTTGTTGGGTATTCGTTTAGTAATTTGTCTTTAATCTTAAATAGAGTCTCTTCTGTTGAATATATTGCGTTTATTCCCTTCCTAATTATTTCTTTTAATTTAGTGAAAACGTCATCATCTTTGTATTTAATAGTATGCCTCCAATATCCTTTATGAATTTGTTCACTATTTATATTATTGGAATCTCCTTCTTCTATAATTAATTGATTTCTGAATCGATTGATTATTCCACCTAACCTTCTAATTTCTTCTCTTGGGCTGCTGTGAGTACTATATACTGTAGCTAAATCTTCACTATTTTCCATTATATTTATTTCTTGACGACTTAATGCATCTGCTACCACATTTTCCTAACCTGGTTTATAATTTATTACTGGTGTATATTCTTCTATAAATGCTTTCCATCTCTTCAATTTCGTATTAGGGTTTTTATCAGATACAGCAAAACTCAATGGTTGATGGTCCGTGTATATGCGGATTCCAGTTTGACCATATAGATAATTTCTCAAATTTTTCAGACTCCATACTATTGCTAACAATTCCTTTTCATTGGTAGCAAATTTGTTCACTTTCAGATAACGTCCTACTTACAAAGGTTATTGGCTTATTGTCTTGGCTTAGTACTGCACCTATGGCTGAGTTACTTGCATCAGTTGTTAAATCAAATGGTTTATCGAAATCGGGTTGATTTAACGCAACTTCTTCTGTAAGCTTATCCTTTAATACCTGAAACGCTTTTTTGCCTTCTGAATCTAATTCAATATTTATCCTCTTACTGTTTATTTTTTCGTTTCCCCGTAAATACTTTGTTAACCCTTTGCTTATCATTGCATAATTTCGGATAAATTTCCTATAATAACCTGATAGTCCAAGAAAACTTCTCAATTGACGTAAAGTCTGTGGTTCGGGATATTCCCTAATTGTTTTTATTTTATCTGGATGGGTTTTTATATGGTTGTAGGATACAACATATCCTAAGAAGTCCACCTGTTCCATGAAGTACTTACTCTTCTCACTGCTAATTCTCATGTTAGCTTCTGAAAGTGCTTTAATTATTATTTCAATGTGATGTAAGTGTTCATCACGTGTTCCTGAAAATATTATTACGTCATCTAGATAAACATGACAGAATTTCCCGATGTATTCTCGGAGAATGTCATCCATAGCTCTTTGAAATATGGCTGGAGCGTTTTTAAGCCCGAATGGCATACGATTGAATTCGTATTTCCCGTTGTTGACTGAAAATGCAGTCTTTGGTCTATCTTTTTCATTAACAAGGATATGATGAAATCCTGATTGTAAATCTAAAGTAGAGAAAAATTTTGACATGCCTAAATTAGATAAAATTACTGAGGTTTCTGCCATGGGATATTTATCAGACTTCGTAAAAGAATTTAATTTCTTGTAGTCAATGACCATTCGTAGTTTCTTTGTGCCATCTTCATTGAAACCTTTTTTATCTACCACCCAAACTGGACTGTTATACGCGCTCCGACTTGTTTTTATAATATCGTTTTCTAATAAATTTTGTATTTCCTTATTAATAAACGCGGAAGCAGATTGCGGATATGGGTATGCTCTTTGCCAAACTGGTTCTTCATTTACAGTTTTTATACTACATTTAACGTTTGTATTATACGGTAAGTAGTTTGGTCTTTCCGTAAAAATTCCCTGATATTTCTTTAAAATTCCCTTCAGTCTTTCCTGGTATTCCACCTGCATATGGGTGTTTATTTGAAGACTGTTAACTAATTTATTATTATACATTAGAGGTACTTTGCCTATGTTGAATTCCAAAAAACTGTCTGCTATATTTATTTTACAATTAGATTTTCTTAACGTATTTATGCCTATTATAGCATCATAGTCTTTTAATTCTTCTAGCTCATAAAAAATTTCCCAATTTCCAAATATGTTTATATCCTGGTAAGTATCTATGATACTACTACCATGAACACTTTTTACTTTATTACTTGTTTTCAATTTCTTACACTTATTTATATCTGGTCTAACATAATTATGTGTCGCACCCGTATCTATTAATATTTTATATACTTGACCTGTCGTTTTATTTGTTCGTATAATTGTAGGCAGGTCGTACCTCATTCTAAAAAAGAATCCCGTTCATTAAGATGATTTATTCTTGGTGTTTTTGCTAAAGGCTGCTGATTGCTATTAGGCCTATCTCGTTTAAACGGATTGTTGTTATTGCGAATCTCATTATTGAATCTCTGGTCCCTATATTGATTTAAAGGTACATTTCTCTGAAAATTATTATTTCTCTCCGGTCTGAAATTACCGCTTCCCTGATCTATCCTCTGTTGCTGTCCGTTATTCGAAGTTCTTTGTTGTGGAGCTACATGGTGTCTCTGTGATGAATCTGGAAATGGTTTTTGAAAATGCTGGAAATTCGTTGGTCTTGGTGGTAAAATACCAAGAGGTCTGTTTTGTACGTGTTGATTCATAAATCTCGTAGTTTGGTTCATTTCAATTTCTTGTGCTCTAGCTAGAGCATTTGGGATATCCCCTGGGTTCAATGCAAACACCAAGTTACTCATTGGCTGGTTGAGTCCAGTTATGAAAACTCTTAGTGCATTTTGTCTTGTAACATCAAGTAAAACTTTTGTCTCTGCCGTTTTTGGCCCATAACTCATCATAGTCTTATTAGTTATCAAAGTTAATAATCTGTTAACCTGATCACAAAATTCCTCTAAAGTCTGTCTTCCCTGTCTTGCGTTAGTAAGTTCAGTCTGTAACATGTGAATCGGTCTCTTGTCCTCGTATGTTACATCTAATCTCGCTATTATTGCACTGGGATGAAGTGGAGTCCCGGGTGATGTTAATACATCGTTTGCTTTTCCTACAATTTTGTTTCTTAGAATATCCACCGCTGTGAAATAACTTGTACTACCTATGCAGTGTTCGTATGCCTGCATACAATGCACTGCGGATGTGCGCCAACTAATGTAATTGTCGCCATCGAATTTTTGTAGGCTTTTAACTAGATCTAATCCTTCCTTTGTATCATTTGACGGATCTATTTCTATTTCCTTATATGGAATTATGTTGTCTGTGGGTAACAATCTACCTAAAGCTGTTGTTAACTCTGTAATTCTAATCTGTAAATCCCTCGTCTGTTCGGTGACTGCCATCGCAATCATTCCCCCTACCTGTTCTACCGTTAATGCCATTTTTATCTTGTTATTTTTTAAAATATTAAATTTGCTTAATTTAGGTATGCACGTATATATATTTCCTGATATAAAAAATACACTAATAAAAAAAGTTACTTGTGTTAATTTTGTTGCTCTCTGTCCCTCGTTCTAGTTGTTGTTTGACACTATCCTCTGCACGGCTTCTAGTAGTTTGTTTTTCTTCAGCTTAGTTTTTTTTTATTTTTCAACACTTTTTATCTAGTCTCGGCTAGATAGCAACCTTTCGCAATGTTTGTTAATAATTTTTTTTTTTCAGTTCATTATTTTTTTATTTTTTCAACACTTTTTATCTAGTTTCGGCTAGATAGCAAACTGTTTTGTTAACAATTTTTTCTTCAGTTTAATTTCACTCTTTCTTTTGTTTTGCAATTAATTATTTAATCCACTTCAACACATTTTTTCTTTCTTCCTTTTATTTTGTTTTGGATTTTCCGCTAATAATTTTTTTTTCACTCTTTCTTTTGTTTTGCAATTAATTATTTAATTCACTCAAACACATTTTTTCTTTCTTCTTTCTTTTTTGTTTTGGATTTTCCGCTAATAATTTTTTTTTTTTAATTTCACTCTTTCTTTTGTTTTGCAATTAATTATTTAATTCACTCAAACACATTTTTTTCTTTCTTCTTTTTGTTTTTTGTTTTGGATTTTCCGCTAGTCAATTTTTTTTAATTTCACTCTTTCTTTTGTTTTACAAATAATTATTTAATTCACTTCAACACACTTTTTCTTTCTTATTTTCCTTTTGTTTGTTATGCTGGATTTTCCGCTTCTTATGAGCGTTTGTCTCCTGATCTTTGATTTATTATTACATAAATTCTTTTCACTTGCCTCCCAGTGTTTTGTATTGGGTAGGTCTACTGTCACGGTTTTTTTTTATTTTTTTCAAAGTGGCACAGGTTGCTTTAAACTTATGGCGTTGTGCAGTTTTTAATTAAAACTGGTTCACTTGCGATATATAACTTTTCCGCGAAAACAAGTGTCCCTACTGTTCGGGCGCCAATTAAAACTGTGTTGAATCGTTAAGCTTTTTAAAAAAAGAATTATTTTATTTTATTCTAATTAAAAATATACCGAGATCTCTTATGAGATCTTTCTCGTTTGGTATCTTTCTTAAGATTAATTTTACAAAATGATCTTAATACTAGGTCGTCTCCAATTCAGTATGGTATGTGTGTAATGTGTATCTACAATGATCGCGAGACAATATCGATCTTGTCTGTCGGATGTTTATGTTTATGTTAAATCTTATGGAGGTTTCGTATGTCAAAGAAATGTGATGACTGATGAGTCTGCATATCGTTAACTCGGCGTTTGTGGGAAAACTTATTTTTTATAAACAAAATTTTAGTAGAAAATAATACTTTCAGTTTCCGCATTTGTCGAAATCCACAAAAATCCTCCAAGACGATGTTATTTTATCATAATATGTCGCTCACTTGGACACGCTCCACAAAAAATTTACCAAAAGGTTTGAGGATCTTTCGAACTTACAACTTCCTGAGTGGATAATAGATTCGTACAGTATAACAACCATGGAAGAAGCCACTTTGACAATGCAAGAAAAGTTTATCACCATCCAAACTGACGAAGTGCTTAAGCTAAAGTTGAAGGAAGGCTTTCAGAAGTTCTAGTCGCAGCGCAACATTGAAACTCAATATACTGCATTGTAAAACATTGCTGAAACATATCTCATCGCTTTTCTGTCATCATATTTAGTTGAAAAAGGCTTTTATGTGGTTGCAAATATTTTGACGAAAAAACAAACCGTTTGAAAGTCAACGAACGCGGAGACTTAAGACTGCAACTTACCAATATTAAACCAGGGCCCTATTTCATAAACATTGACAGGTGACAATTCTACAAATTTGTCGCAGTTATCTGACAAATTTCCATTTCACATCGTATTGACAGGTCGTATATGACAATTTTGTAGTGACAAATTTGTCGCTGTCAGACAGTGATCAATTTGTCATGACAATTTTGTCACTGTCAAATAATGATATAATTGTCGTGACATTTTTGTCACTGTCTGACAAATTTGTCTTGACAATTTTGTCACTGTCATATATTTTGACAAATTTCTTGCAATGGTATACAAGAGACTGAACTTAGCTACAATATTATTTATCTTTGACTACCAACCTTGGTGTTGATTAATACAGATAAAACTCCTATGAGAAAATATATGCGTACATAATATGTATTCATGTATCTATGTGTAGTAACTGTTTTTCTCTTTCATTAAATTTTTTACCTCGCTTACAAGTCGATCCAGAGAAATATAATATAATATTGTGAATTCCAGTGCTTTCAGATTAAAATGAATAATATTCTGAAATTTCATTAAATTGAAAATCATTTAATGCACCTAAATCATTGTTAATTCTGTCCTTTAAAATTCGAGGACGACGTATTTCGCGAACTTCTATCTCAGACTCATTATCGCTTTCACTTGAAAAAATAATATTCGACATTTTTAATTTAACTTGTCACTTTTCGACCGAAACTCAGTTGCCTGTCACAATTGTCAATTACATACTGACAAAATTGTAATTTGTATAACTTTTCCTGTTCCATAAAAAAATTGTCACTACAAATTTGTCGGGGAATTTATGACAATTTTAAAAAATTCCCTGACAATTCATTGTCATGACAATTTTTTTATGAAACGAAATTTCGACAATTGTCGCAGATTTCCCGGCAATTCTACAAAATTGTCAATTTTTCTATGGTACAGAATATAGACAATTTCCCAGTTGTCATTTACAAATTGTCACCTGTCACCTGCCGCTATTGTCAATTTTTATGAAATAGGGCCCAGATCTAGCTATATTGGTAGAAAGTCACCAAATTCATCCATCGCATTAGTTTTTCAAATCATGAATTTATTATTTGTTCTCAATTAAGAGAACGATTTTTAAAAACCTGCATTGAATTTCATACCTGCTATCATTGTTATGTCATGTTTTATCTCAAAAAATTTTCTTTCTGCACTACTGCAAAACTTGCTTAGGTACTAGGTACTTATAAAAGTAAGTAAAAAACTTGAAACAGGGTTTTTAAAGTAATTTGTTTGGGGGTCTACGGTATCAGATCATTTTGGAAAAGGGGTCTGTTGCTCAAAATAGTTTGGGAAACCCTGATCTAATGGTTATAGATATGTACCTTACTTACATTTACATTACAATGGGTGCCGTGAAATAATGTAGATGGAAATAAGATAGATTCGATGTTATTTCTAAAAAAAAAACGAAAATAAAGACGAACAACCGGCTTTTTTCCAGTCGACTTTATTACCAACAAAAATGGTAACAACGTCGACCCTCATTTCGGCATTAGTACCGAAAAAGTGTCCAAAGAATAACTTTTGACTTTATTTCTCAAAAAAAAACATGGTATTCGTCATTATTACCAATGAAATGCTTTTTTATTTATGAAAGGAACATAACATATACTTTTTAAATTATTAGTTAAAGGTTACAATGTATGTGTAGTTGGGTAGGTTGCGTGTTTTTTTTTTTTTGTCATCTATGTTTACAGTAATTTGCGGCACGGCAAGGGGAGTATGGGTTGGTGTTCTGAAAGATGCAGATTTTTTTTTAAGTTCATCAGATACCTATATCTTGAAATTGAACTAAGTAAGAACACATCTTTTACACACACAGGCGAATTTCTTATTATTACCTTATCTTATGCTCAAAAACAAAAAATTTAAATACATCAGACCTTCACACTTATAACACACTTAATACTTTAAACTTTCCGAAACTTTATTAAGTCTATATATTTGGCAGGTTTCAGTCACATAAAGAAGTTTGCTGTTTTTACGCATTCCAGCAATTATTTCGTAACTTAATACAACACAAGCCATTATTTTTAAGAAATAACAAAGTCTTTCTTTTTTTGTGCTATACACTTCTTATCACTTAAGATCACGCTTTACAAAGACTCGCTTGCAAGCTGCCAAAAAAATCATATAAAAGAAGCAAGTGGAATACAAATTCTTTGAGTGCACCGTTATGCTGGCCGCACAAAATCGAGTACCATCTGCTTACATGCGGCACTACATCACAATTTCGGCGTTATTGCCATTTGGGCAAAAACATTTCTCTATTTTATTTCCCTTTGCTTCTATGTTATTACCACGCCCGATTTGCAAACTAAACAACAATTTCTGGTCGCTTTTATTGCCAATTATAACCAAAAGGTGGATGGGCGTTGTACTCTTCGGGTAGGCTCTGACTGGTGCCAACTTGGCGGCGCCCAGATGCTGTAACTTATAGTACACGTAACTTATAGTACAGTTAATTTGGCCAACGAAAAATACATAATTCTACCAATATACTTAAATTGCAACAAGTGGGAAAATGATTTCGGTGATTTATACGATTTTATGCTTCACAATGATAATTCAAACGTGCTCTTGGTCGGCGATTTTAATGCGAGATTAGGATTGGAAGCAGGATTGGAAAACGAAACAGCGGGATGTATACGACGATCGAAGGATATGACTATCAATGCTAGAGGGAAAAAATTACTTGAGCTATGTAACACTTTTTGTCTACGAATCCTAAATGGTACGAGTATTTCTGATGAGCATGGAGACTTCACCTTTGTGGGAAAACAAGGAAACTCAGTCATTGACTACAGTCTTGCTGGGGGTGCCTGGAATGATATGGTTAGGGAATTCAAAGTCGACTCGGTACCGTACTCGGACCATCTCCCCATCATAACGACCCTCCAAATAGAAGGCACGGATTCGACCGGAAATAGGATTATGACAATGCTGCCTAAATTGAAGTGGGTGGAAAACAAAGCAATTAGTTATCGCTGGAGTCTTGACATTTCGCTCAGAAGTCAGAGCGCCTTTAATTTTGCAGATATCACAACCTGCATTAGATCGTCCTACCCTGTCGGCAGCAGTCACAATCGAAATAACCTGAGACAAACTGCCCCCTGGTTTGATGAGGATTGCAAAAATGCCCGAAATAAATCATTTGGATGGCTGAGAGCATTCCGCATTGGTAATGATCAATCCAGCAAAAACCAGTATCTGGATGCAAATAAGGAGTTTAAACTACTATGTAAGAACAAAAAAGAAAAATACTTTGAATCGGAGGCTAGACAACTAGCACTTGCTAGTAATCCAACCAAGTTTTGGAATAAAGTTAGAACTTTTAATGGAATCAAATTTAAAATAAATCAAGATTTAACCCCGGATATCCTGTTTCTGTATTTTAAGGAGCTATTGAATCCGCCTTCTAACAATATCGCTATTGCCTATGCTGCACCGAACACGGATAATCAATTGCTGGATGTGCATATAACTAGTGAAGAAGTAATTTATGCTTTGAAGAGCTTAAAGGATGGAAAGGCTGCAGGATCTGATGGAATTCCTGTAGAGTTCTACAAATATGGAACCACGGAGCTAATAAGTAAACTTAGTGTGCTTTTTAATGAAGTTATGGATACAGGCAGTATACCGCAGGAGTTTAAGGAAGCTCTTATCTTCCCAATCTTTAAAAAAGGAAACACGAGGAATCCGGAAAGTTATCGTGGGATAAGTTTCCTTAACTCATCTTACAAAATATTTACCGCTGTTCTGCAAAGACGACTAAGCAACTGGATTGACCAAACTAGTCTAATAAAGGAAACCCAAGCTGGATTTAGGCCAGGATACTCGACGACAGACCATATATTTGTGCTGAGAAGCATCGCAGAAACATTTTTGAGAAATGGGAAGAAGCTGTACTGTTTTTTTGTCGATTTTAAGGCAGCGTTTGATGGAGTGAACAGGCATGCCTTAATTTATAAACTCTATACAGTAGGAATGTCTAAAAAGTTTGGTAGAGTTCTACAAAATCTTTATGGCGATACCAAAGCGGCAGTATGGAATGGCGAGGAAATGTCTGAATGGTTTCAAACCGAATCAGGAGTTCGTCAGGGTTGTGCTTTAAGCCCTCTCTTGTTTGCACTGTATATTGAAGACCTTTCTGACTGTCTGGCTGGAGGAATAAAGTACGCAGAAACTGTTATAAAGGCGCTTTTCTACGCTGATGATATAGTCTTGTTCGCTTATTCACCTGAATCGCTACAGTTGATGATTAACCAACTAGATAGGTACTGCAAAGCTTGGAGTTTAAAAGTGAACCTGAACAAGTCCAAAGTAATGATTTTCAAAAATGGTGGTGGAATAAACTGCTCAAATGAAAGGTGGTCCTTTAACGAGGAAAGTATTGAAGTTGTTAAGGACTATAGTTATCTTGGGGTCTGTTTTACAAAAAACCTTAGTTTGGAAAAGCATTTCACTTGTCAAGGCCAAGAATGCCATTGGTGCTACATGGAAGAAATGTTTCGCTAACAAATACATTGCCCATAGTAGTAAGTATCGTGTTTTTGAAGCAGTGTCGGAGTCGATCATGCTTTACGGAGCTCAAGTATGGGGATACAAAAAATATGAAACGGTTGAAGCACTTTTGAGGTTTTATGTGAAAAGGATATTTCGTCTTCCTTCGAATACCCCCAACTACATTGTGATGTTGGAAACAGGACTCTCCCCGCTCTTCATTCGCACACTTAAGCTGCACATAGACTATATAATCAAGGTTATGAACATGTCTAACGAAAGATTACCAAGAAAGGCGGCGCTACAAGTCATTGATCGAAGAACTAGCTGGTATGCGGAGTGGTTGGAGCTGGCGCAATGGTGTGGTATTCAACTAAATCTGAACTTAGAAAACATCAGTGAATGGAAAAGCTCTCTCTACAATTTAATTGAGACCGTGGACTTAAAATATCGCAAAAGATATATAGAAGAAGCTACTAGTTCAGTGCATAGATCGATATACAATAGATTATGTCACAACCTGGGCCCTAAAAACTATTTTCGAGATGAGTACAGTGTGGATCAAATATCAATGATGGTAAGACTACGTGGAGAACTTCTAAGTCTCAACTTTGTTCCTCATAGAGATGACCTTCCGGTATTATGTAATTTGTGTAATCAGAGAGAAAGAGAAGACGTGTTCCACTTTCTTGGAAGATGTCCAGTGTTGAAAGAAACAAGAAGATTTTACTATGGCTGTAATGTTTTCAACGAAGATGAGATGTTATCATTCTTAAATGAAATGGAAGTCTCAAAGCTCTTCAATTACTGCAAGGTGGCACTGGCTTACCGTGAAAGGCTAATTAATGAAATGTTTTAGGACACTCAGGTGTTATCATCCTTTTGTTTTTTTGTTGTTGTATTACTATTATGTGATCAATTTAAATTTATATTTGCTGCAATTTTGAATCGGTTAAATGTAACCAAACTTATATAATTATTTGTCAATCGGGCAGACGGCAATGCCATGCTATATCTGATATTGTATATTATTTATTGTTTTTTTATAAAATATTGAATAAAAATCACTTAAATCTAAAAAAAAAAAAAAAAATCTAGTACACGTCAATTGTGCTTACTTTACCTCCAAGCGGTATCCACTGGGACCTGGGATGCTCCGTCCAGAGCTGACCTGCTAAACTATTAAGTGCGAGTGTTTGACAAGGGAATCCGGAACAAAAGAACTGTGATCGGTCAACACTATAATTGCTCTGCGAACTATGACTGACTGCACGAATCTCAGTGGTCTACGAGAGCTTTCGTATAAATGTTCCAGCGGATGAATTCGAAGGACAGAATCAACGGTGGACTTCAGCAGCCATAAAAGCAGAAACCCCTGAAGGAGCTACTCCAACATATTTGGTTTAAAGGTCTTTCGGGGTCTTTCAATACCAGGACAGGGTATTGAAGTAAGTGGTGAGCCAACGGCAGCACTCACACCCCTGCAGCAGGGTACTGACACTGGATATTCCAGCCCTTTGTGTCCGAAGGGATCCAAAAGGACCTGGCCCTCCAGGTTGGGGGTTGTGCGTAGGGTTAACTACCCGACCACGGAAAAAAAAATGGTTCCGAAACAACCAAAAGCCTCGGATAACGATAATGATTTCAAAGTTGACGACCCAAGCAAACGAAAAAAGGACAATGACCTCCGGATCTGCACGTGGAACGTAAGATCTCTTAACGGACTAGGTGCAGCTGGAGAATTAGCGGACGCCCTGGACTGCTGCAAAGCAGACATAACCGCCATCCAAGAAGTGCGATGGAGTGGACCGAGCATAAAGAAGATGAAATACTGTGACATCTACTATGGCGACTGCTACAGACAAAAGAAACAACGCTTATTTGGGTGCGGATTTGTCGTTAGAGGAAGACTCAGAGATAAGGTGATTAGCCAAAATCCAGTCAATGAGCGTATAATGACCATCCGCATCAGGGCTAAATTCGCCAACATTAGCCTTATATGCGCCCACGCCCCCACAGAAGAGAAAGACGACGATTCCAAAGACTGTTTCTACGAGCTCCTCGAAGAAACGTATGAGCAGTGCCCTAGACACGACGTGAAAATCGTTCTTGGCGATTTTAACGCAAAGCTAGTGAAGGAGGACATCTTTGGAAACACAATCGGTAAGCATAGCCTCCATGACAAAACCTCCGAAAACGGACTGAGGCTAATCGATTTTGCTGCGGGGCTGAATCTTGTTGTAAGTAGTACACGCTTCCCGCATCTTAAAATTCATAAAGGTACATGGCGATCCCCAGATCAATTAACCGTCAACCAAATTGACCATGTTGCGATCGACGCAAGGCACTCTCCCAGTGTGCTAGATGTCCGAACTTTCCGAGGGGCCAAATTTGACTCGGACCACTACCTTGTTGTAGCCAAGGTACGAATGAGGATATCTTGTTCACGACCAGCGCGAACTAACGCTGTGAAGAGATATGACGTCGGAAAGCTACAATCGCAAGAGATTGCCAATGCCTTTTCCAATCGAGTGTCCCTTCAATTATCCTTGAATCCCATGCCACCAGCATTAAACATTGAAGACCAGTGGCAGCAATGCCAAGAAGCCATCAGAACCGCTGCCTCTGAGGTTCTGGGTTTCACTCGGCCACCAAAACAAAACCCATGGTTCGATGAGGAATGCAGGCAGGCAAATGCAGCCAAACAAAGACCACGACAAATGCTTATGCAAACACGAACGAGGGCTGCTTACGATCAGTATAACGAGATTTACAAGGAGAGAAGAAGGGAAGAACACCAACTTCTCAAAAAGAAAAAGAAGCAGCATGAGAAGCGCTCGTTTGAGGAAATAGAGAGGTGCCATGACAGGAACGAGATTCGGAAGTTTTACCAAAAGGTAAAAAGATTCTGCCATGGTGGCAAAACCCCGAACTCAAGCCTGTAAAGACCAGCAGGGAAACATAGTTATAGAGTCACAGTCGCTACTGAGGATCTGGAAAGATCATTTCTGCAGACTTCTTAAAGGCGATGAATACACAAATTCCGCTGTCAGGCAGATTGCCCCATTCAGCTTGGACGATGATCAAGAATGCCGTCCTCCCGACCTAGAAGAGGTTAAGCTTGCCATATGCAAACTTAAATCAAATAAGACTGCAGGTGCAGATGGCCTTGATGCCGAACTTTTCAAGGCAGCTGGAGATCAGTTGGAAAGGAGCATGTACCAGCCGATCTGCATGATATGGTCGGAAGAAAGCATGCCCGATGAATGGAACCTCAGTATAGTATGTGTTCATACGACATCAGTGTGAACAGTGCCTAACTCCAAAATAGTTCGCCCTCTACAATAATTCAATCTAAAGTAAAAATTCTATTACATTTTTCCTAAAAGTGTTGCATCGCATAGCGACGGCACGGCATTATAACTTCAACCACCATCGAGAAAAGTTCTCTTTTAATTTTTTACTTGGGCCATCTGCCATTTGCATTTTTCTTATTGTCTAAATTTCCAAATTTTACCTTTCGGCATAAAGTACATATAGATATTTTTAATAAATTATAAAAAACAAAAGAATCGATACAATCACTACGTGCAAAACAAATAAACATACAAAATAACAAAATCACAAGGAAGGAGTTTTTTATTTGCTGGAGGTGGTTTGTCTCTTGGTGGTGCGTGTGCGGAGTTTGTTCTCGCCAGAAAAGAAAACGTTTATCGGCATTTTTTGGAGGTTGCTTGGGTTCGATTCCTGCAGTGTGGTCTGCATCATCATTTGGTCCATACGAGCGGATTGCTGACAACACACGCGGCCAGCACCACACGCTGCCAAACGCCATCGACGCCAACACGCCACCACACGTTGCCCACGCCAAAAAATCGGCACGCTGCCCACGCTGGTCGGCCATTTTGCTGGCGAAAATCCCAACACGCCACCACACGTTGCCCACGCCAAAAAAATCGGCACGCTGCCCACGCTGGTCGGCCATTTTGCTGGCGAAAATCCCAACACGCTACCCACGCTGCCAAAAACCCGACCACGCTGCCCACGCTGCCCAAAAAAGGCACAAAACCCGACCACGCTGCCCACGCTGCCCAAAAAGGCACAAGAAACCGACCACGCTACGCACGCTGCCAAAAATTCACCAAGTCCGACCACGCTGCCCACGTTGCCCAAAAAGGCACTAAACCCAACCACGCTGTTCGGCCATTCTGGATGCAGGCGTAAATTGGAGTCAACACAGGAGACCTGGAGTACAACTACCTGAAGCGAAGCTGTCCCTTTTTTTGCATTTTATGTACAGGGTAAGTGAACTTTTTTTTAATTGGCAATTTTAAATACATTACAAAAATTTTTTAATCTTTGTGTTGCACCCTGACCGAAAAAAAAAAAAAAAAAAAAACTCATTTTTACGTGGTGTGATACGAAATATCGGTATTTTGTGGTTGAAGCGGTTCCTGGGTATTCACTTTCCGTCTCAGTAGTTTTCATTAATTTTTGAAATTTTTAAAGCAACTTTGATAAACGCGATTTGGTTGTGTTCCCCAGACTTTTGTTTTTTGGTTTTCGGAAATTTTCTTTCTCTCGTTCGTGCTGCACACATCGTTCGTAACGGTGTATTTAAGCCGGGGTGGTTGGCCCCCAGTAGAATCTTTCAAGTCTGTTGAAGATTCTTGAGCTTTAAAATTTTAATTTTTTTTTGGAATTTTTAGAATCATTCAAGTCTTTTGAAAATTCTTGCACTTTTAATTTTTAACTTTCGGAAATTTTCTCTTTTTCGTTCGTGCAGCACACATCGGTCGCAACGGTGTATCAAAGCCGGGGTGGTTGGCCCCCAGTAGAATCCTTCAAGCCTGTTGAAGATTCCTGAGCTTTAAAATTTTAACTTTTTTTGAAATTTTTCGAATACTTCAAGCCTTTTGAAGATTCGCGCACTTTAAAATTTTTTACTTTTGAAATTTTACTCTCGTTCGTGCCGCACTCACCGTTCGTAACGGTGTATCCAAGCCGGGGTGGTTGGCCCCCAGTAGAATCTTTCAAGCCTGTTGAAGATTCTTGAGCTTTAAAATTTTAATTTTTTTTTTGAAATTTTAGAATCTTTCAAGCCTTTTGAAGATTCGTGCGTTTTTTAATTTTTGGCTCTTTGGGATTTTTTTCCCTCTCTCTCGTTGGTGCAGCACACATCGTTCGTAACGGTGTATCCAAGCCGGGGTGGTTGGCCCCCAGTAGAATCTTTCAAGCCTGTTGAAGATTCTTGAGCTTTAAAATTTTAATTTTTTTTTGAAATTTTAGAATCTTTCAAGCCTTTTGAAGATTCGTGCGTTTTTTAATTTTTGGCTTCTTTGGGATTTTTTTCCCTCTCTCTCGTTCGTGCAGCACACATCGTTCGTAACGGTGTATCCAAGCCGGGGTGGTTGGCCCCCAGTAGAATCTTTCAAGCCTGTTGAAGATTCTTGAGCTTTAAAATTTTAATTTTTTTTTGAAATTTTAGAATCTTTCAAGCCTTTTGAAGATTCGTGCGTTTTTTAATTTTTGGCTCTTTGGGATTTTTTTCCCTCTCTCTCGTTCGTGCAGCACACATCGTTCGTAACGGTGTATCCAAGCCGGGGTGGTTGGCCCCCAGTAGAATCTTTCAAGCCTGTTGAAGATTCTTGAGCTTTAAAATTTTAATTTTTTTTTGAAATTTTAGAATCTTTCAAGCCTTTTGAAGATTCGTGCGTTTTTTAATTTTTGGCTTCTTTGGGATTTTTTTCCCTCTCTCTCGTTCGTGCAGCACACATCGTTCGTAACGGTGTATCCAAGCCGGGGTGGTTGGCCCCCAGTAGAATCTTTCAAGCCTGTTGAAGATTCTTGAGCTTTAAAATTTTAATTTTTTTTTGAAATTTTAGAATCTTTCAAGCCTTTTGAAGATTCGTGCGTTTTTTAATTTTTGGCTCTTTGGGATTTTTTTCCCTCTCTCTCGTTCGTGCAGCACACATCGTTCGTAACGGTGTATCCAAGCCGGGGTGGTTGGCCCCCAGTAGAATCTTTCAAGCCTGTTGAAGATTCTTGAGCTTTAAAATTTTAATTTTTTTTTGAAATTTTAGAATCTTTCAAGCCTTTTGAAGATTCGTGCGTTTTTTAATTTTTGGCTTCTTTGGGATTTTTTTCCCTCTCTCTCGTTCGTGCAGCACACATCGTTCGTAACGGTGTATCCAAGCCGGGGTGGTTGGCCCCCAGTAGAATCTTTCAAGCCTGTTGAAGATTCTTGAGCTTTAAAATTTTAATTTTTTTTTGAAATTTTTAGAATCTTTCAAACCTTTTGAAGATTCGCGCACTTTAAAATTTTTACTTTTGAAATTTTACTCTCGTTCGTGCCGCACCCACCGTTCGTAACGGTGTATCCAAACCGGGGTGGTTGGCCCCCAGTAGAATCTTTCAAGCCTGTTGAAGATTCTTGAGCTTTAAAATTTTAATTTTTTTTTGAAATTTTTAGAATCTTTCAAGCCTTTTGAAGATTCGTACGTTTTTAAATTTTGGCTTCTTTGGAAATTTTTGCCTTTCGTTCGTGCCACATACACCGTTCGTATCGGTGTATTCAAGCCGGGGTGGTTGGCCCCCAGTAGAATCTTTCAAGCCTTTTGAAAATTCTTGTGCTTCCAAATTTTGATTTTTGAAATTTTTAAATTTAAATCTTGACCTTTTTTGAGAGTCTGCGGGTTTTGAGTGCTGTAAGCCACGAGTTAGTTTTAAAATCTTCTTGGTTTCGTGTCGCTTCCTTGTCATTTATACAATTTTAAACGCACTTTGTGATGGCTTTGATGGAAGACTTCATTTTCGCGACTGATCAATTGGTCAAGTTTCACCAAGCGGCGAGAGAGGTGCCGGATCACGGGCACACACTGTCCGCTCTCGCAGTCAGAAAGTCAGAGTTAAGGGAACTGTGGCTCGGAGTCAAAGAAACCTATGCCCTATACATAAAAGGCGGCCCAAAGACAAGAGAAGCAGCAGTAGACCTTGAAGCCATAGAAACCAAGTATAAACTGTGCAACGAAAGTTATGTGGCATGCTCAGCACTTTTCCTAGATCACGAAGCACGACTGAAACCTGAGGGTACTGGCAAAAATTCGATAGCTGATCCAACATTCGCTCCTCGTCACCTCAAATTACCTCCATGTGAGACGGAGGTCTTCAAGGGGGATTATATCTCCTGGCCGGTTTTCCGAGATATGTTTGAGGCAGTCTACATTAAACACCCCCAGTTGGGTGAAGTAGAAAAACTCTTCCACCTTAGAGCCAAAACCAAAGACGAGGCTTATCGGATTGTCAGCCAATTTCCGCTAACCAATGCCAGCTTTTCTCTAGCCTGGGAAGCGTTGCGGGCTACGTATGAAAATACTCGGATCTTAGTCAACAATCAGGTAAAAAATATCTTTAACTTGCCAACAGTACATGAAGAGTCGGCCAAATTGATCCGAGCCCTTCAGAGTACTGTAAATGATTCGGTATCAACGTTGCAAGCGCATAAGGTTATAACACAAAACTGGGATCCGATTCTCGTCTTTGCGTGTTCAAGTAGACTGCCCAAAACTACCTTGACCCTTTGGGAACAATCCCTGGAGGACCCGACGAAGGTTCCAACCTGGCAGCAATTAGACTCGTTCTTAACGTCTCGCTTTCAGGTGCTGGAGTCCATTTCGGACACCACGTCGACAAAAGGCACAGGGCTTAATAGACTACCCAAAAGGGAGACGAATGTTCGAAACAATAATAGAGTCAACACTTACCTTGCCAAAACAGGGGGGGGGAAATGCAAAATCTGTGCGGCTGCGCACTCCATTTATGAGTGTGCCAAATTTTCGGCAATGTCGATCCCAACGAGAATCCAAACGGTACGGCAGCACAAACTGTGCAACAACTGTCTAAGCGCGAGTCATACAAAGGTCGCTTGTACGAGCAAATATTCTTGTAGCCACTGCAAAAAACGGCATCACTCACTGTTGCACCTCAACGCTAACGAAAACGGAAATAAAATACAGTCCACTAATCTCCCTAGTGCAACAACAGCTCCTCAAATATCGGCGTCGTCACTTCCATTCGTGCCTCAAGCGTCGTTTCAAAACTTTCATGTCGGCGCTCCCAAGAAAATATTGCTTGCAACGGCACTAGTTTGCATTGTTGGCAAAGAATCCAAACACATAGTTCGCGCTCTCATCGACCCTGGTTCCGAAATATCCTTTATCTCAGAGGCAGTACAAAAGCGTTTGAACTTGCCCGTAACGGATAAGAATACAACCATTTCCGGAATCAGTGGTAATCTCGCCATAACGTCGAAAAAACTCTGTGCGTTTGCAATCACGTGCTTAGACGAAGCCCAGATCACCATTTCTGCCCAGGCAATTGTGCTTCGATCATTGACGAACAATCTGCCAAGTTCATCGTTTAGTATCATCGATCCTAACCTTTGTGGCGGCCTCAAACTGGCTGATCCCACGTTTAATAAATCGTCCCAGGTCGATCTGCTGATCGGTGCGGATTTATACCCATCGATCATAAGGAACGGTCTCCAACTTATCGCAGATTCCCTCGTGGCTCAGAACACAATGTTCGGCTGGGTACTGTCCGGACCAGTTCCGGAGTCGTTCCAATCGTTCAATACATTCGTAGTATCGAACAGTTCGAGTACTTCCAATCTGGATACTCAGCTACGAAAATTTTGGGAGCTCGAGGAACTGCCGTCCACAGTCATTCGGTCAACAGAAGACTGCTACTGTGACGAACTTTATAAAAACACAACTTCGAGACGTTCGGATGGGAGGTATGTTGTTCGTTTGCCGTTCAAGGCACAATCGTCAAAGGGCAAGTTAGGGTTCTCTAGACACATCGCACTAAGGCACCTCTCTAGAGTCGAAAGATCGTTAGCCATGAAGGCGGAGCTCAAGTCTCAATATTCAAGCGTCATTTCGGAATACCTCGCCCTCGGCCATATGCGGAAAGCGCCTCCGGTCGAAAAGATTTCCAGAGGTCAAGTAAACTCGTTCTATCTGCCACATCATGCGGTCATAAAGCCTGAAAGCACGACCACCAAAGTGAGGGTTGTTTTTAATGCGTCTCAATCGTCGTCGAATGGGGTAAGTCTAAACGATTTGTTGTATCCAGGGCCCATATTGCAGCAAGATTTACCATCTCTCATTCTCCGCTGGAGATTTTATAAATTTGTCTTTAATGCGGACATTGAAAAAATGTACCGCCAAATCTTGGTCGACCCTAGAGATACTCCATTTCAACGAATCCTCTTTCGCAGTTCGCCAGAGTCCGAGATCGAAGACTTTGAACTTCAGACCGTCACTTTTGGTGTCAATTGTGCTCCATATCTGGCCATCCGCACGCTCTTGCAACTGGCAAAAGAAGGCAGAACCGTGTATCCCCTAGCGTCTAGAATCGTTCAATCGGAGTTCTATGTCGACGATGTTCTATCTGGTGGTCATTCTCTCAGTTCGGCTAAACAGGCACAAATCGAACTTATAGCGTTGCTTAACTCAGCTGGGTTTCCACTACGTAAGTGGACCGCAAATTCGTCTAGCTTACTTAACCATTTGCCACCAGAACATGTGCTGAACGAAAGTTTCTTGAAGCTCGATGCTGACAGCACCACAAAAACACTAGGGGTACGATGGAATGCCAAAGAAGACAATTTTTACTTCACCACGCAACGCATTCCACTGTCGACAAATCCGACCAAAAGAGAGGTCTTCTCTCAAATTGCTCGTCTTTTCGATCCTGCGGGGTGGTTGGCCCCCGTAGTGATAATCGCCAAAACATTGATGCAACGCATTTGGGCTGAGCACACTGAGTGGGACGAGCGTATCAGCCCGGAATCATTTGCCACTTGGAAAGAGTTTGCAGAGTCATTACCTGAAATACAGGTTATAGAAATCCCACGTTGGGTTGAATACTCGCCCACTGTGGAAATTCAGTTTCATGGCTTCTGTGACTCTTCCGAGAAAGCATATGCGGCAGCGCTTTATATACGCGCAAGTCACCCTAATGGAGAAGCATCCTCCTACTTGATGTGTGCTAAGTCCAAAGTTGCCCCTCTAAAGACGGTCTCTTTACCGCGTCTGGAGCTGTGTGGAGCACTTTTGCTTTCCAAAATGATAAAATTTTACTTACCCAATTTTCCAGTCCAGACATATCAAATCTTTTTATGGACAGACTCATCCATAGTTCTGGCTTGGCTCAAAAAACCTCCGTGCGTTTGGAAAACCTTTGTTGCAAACCGTACCAGTGAAATCCAGGACAATGTCGGCAACGCGGTGTGGAAGCACGTCAGATCTGCCGAAAATCCCGCGGACTTGGCCACTCGAGGTGTAATGCCCTCCGATCTGAAGCAGAATCGTATGTGGTGGCAGGGCCCAGCATGGCTCTGTGAACCAGCCTCTCAATGGCCGGTGGCATTACCAGACGCTCCACGTACTGAAGATCTAGAACAGAAAGAGGTTTCCTCCTTAGTGGTCCAGCCAAATGACAAAGTTTCTGGCATTTCTCTCGACGTTTCTGAGCAAAACACCAACTCATTGGTAGTTCAACAAGAACCAGAAGACTTTCTTGACCGTTTTTCGACGTTATCTCGCGCTATGCGCGTATTGTGCTATGTTTTTCGCTTCTTCGGGTCTGTCTCAAAGCAACAGCCCAGCAAATACAAGTCTCGTGACATCTCGCAACCAGAAATGGAGTTTGTGAAAATTCGTCTAATCCGATTGGCTCAAGAAGCTCACTTTTCGACAGAATATTCTCTGCTTGCAGCTGGCAAGCCAGTGTCAACGAAAAGTTCTATTTTGTCCTTTAATCCATTTTTGGATTCAAACAAGCTTCTTAGAGTCAATGGGCGACTAACGAACTCAGACATTTCGTACAATGAACGTCACCCTATAATACTACCCTTTGAATCCCGTTTTGCTTGCCTCCTGATTCAATTCATTCATGAGATTTCTATGCACGGTGGCAACTCTTTAATGGTGCGACTAACACGACAAAGTTTCTGGGTACCAAGACTCCAAATTCTGGTTAAGTCTTGCATCCGTCGTTGCACCATATGCGCGACCAACAAAAGAGACTTAAGCAAGCAAATGATGGCTGCCCTACCGCCCGAAAGAGTTACCTTTTCTCCACCATTCACATTTACTGGAATAGACTTCGCGGGTCCCTTCACAATCAAGAGTTTCAATGCACGGAATTGTCGTATGACCAAAGGGTATGCATGTGTGTTTGTCTGCTTTTCCACCAAGGCAATTCACCTTGAAGCGGCAAGTGATTTGTCATCTGAAGCGTTCCTCGCGGCCTTTGCCAGATTCACCTCTAGACGAGGTTTACCTAAAGAAGTGTTCTCCGACAATGGAACGAACTTTACAGGTGCCGATGCAATTTTACGCAAGGAATTTAAGAAGTTTGTAGGCACCATTCCGAAAGACACGAGTCTTAAGTATGGCGTTCAGGGTTTGAAATGGAATTTTATTCCACCCGGGGCACCTCACATGGGAGGTCTATGGGAAGCCGGCGTTAAAAGTTTCAAAAGCCATTTAAGAGGGCTGGGGACCAAGGCCAAATTTACGTTCGAAGAATTTGCAACGGTTTTAGCACGTATCGAAGCATGTTTGAACTCGCGTCCAATATCGTCCATGTCCACAGATCCTTCTGATCTGTTGGCATTGACGCCGGGGCATTTTTTACGCGGCGGTCCGCTTTTATCTTTTCCGGAACCGAATCTGGCCGATGCAAATTTATCGCTAATCAATCGGTGGGAAAAAGTAAAATGCCTCCAACAACAATTCTGCCACAGATGGAAGGATGAATACCTCAAGGAACTACATCAACGACACAAATGGAAAACACCTCAAACCAACATTAAAGTTGATGATTTGGTCGTCATTAAAAACGAAAATCTGCCATCCACCGAATGGCGTCTAGGCCGTGTTATAAATATACACCCGGGTTCCGATGGTCGAGTCAGAGTTGCAACATTAAAGACCCAAAACGGAGAAATAGTCCGCCCCATAGTAAAACTGTGCCTATTGCCTATTAACTAAATTGCCAATTAAACAAAATTTCACTTGCTTTATTTTCAGTAATATTTTTTTTGGCGTATTTCGCCAAGGGGGGCGGT
Source organism: Melanostoma scalare (assembly GCA_949752695.1). Classification (NCBI taxonomy): domain Eukaryota; kingdom Metazoa; phylum Arthropoda; class Insecta; order Diptera; family Syrphidae; genus Melanostoma; species Melanostoma scalare. The sequence goes on along the minus strand of OX456984.1, from coordinate 116,419,982 downwards.
AATGTTCATACGACATCAGTGTGAACAGTGCCTAACTCCAAAATAGTTCGCCCTCTACAATAATTCAATCTAAAGTAAAAATTCTATTACATTTTTCCTAAAAGTGTTGCATCGCATAGCGACGGCACGGCATTATAACTTCAACCACCATCGAGAAAAGTTCTCTTTTAATTTTTTACTTGGGCCATCTGCCATTTGCATTTTTCTTATTGTCTAAATTTCCAAATTTTACCTTTCGGCATAAAGTACATATAGATATTTTTAATAAATTATAAAAAACAAAAGAATCGATACAATCACTACGTGCAAAACAAATAAACATACAAAATAACAAAATCACAAGGAAGGAGTTTTTTATTTGCTGGAGGTGGTTTGTCTCTTGGTGGTGCGTGTGCGGAGTTTGTTCTCGCCAGAAAAGAAAACGTTTATCGGCATTTTTTGGAGGTTGCTTGGGTTCGATTCCTGCAGTGTGGTCTGCATCATCAGTATGCCCGATCCTAAAAAAGGGGGACCCTCACAATTGCGCCAATTACAGAGGGATAAGCCTCCTTAACGTCGCTTATAAGATCTTGTCTGCTGTAATATGTGAACGTCTGAAACCCCACGTCAACAACTTGATAGGTCCTTATCAATGTGGTTTTAGACCAGAGAAGTCCACAATAGACCAAATTTTCACATTACGGCAGATCTTGAAAAAAACCGAGAACATAATATCGATATTCACCACCTCTTTATCGATTTCAAGGCCGCGTATGACAGTATTTACAGAGACGAGCTGTACAGAGCCATGTCTAGTTTCGGCATCCCTGCAAAGCTCGTACGACTATGCAGGATGACTTTGGAGAATTCACGCTGCTCCGTCAAGGTCGGAAAAGAACTCACCGAGACCTTTGATGTCGAAAAAGGCTTTAGGCAAGGCGACAAACTGTCATGCGATTTCTTCAACATCATACTTGAACAGATTGTAAGAAACTCAAACGTCAACACCAGAGGAACAATCTTTCAAAAGTCTGTACAATTACTCGCCTATGCAGACGATATTGACGTAATGGGAAGAAAAAAGCGTGATGTCATAGGTGCTTTTGCGAGTATTGAAACAGAAGCGGCAAAAATGGGTTTGATGGTTAATGAGAGCAAAACGAAGTATATGTTGTCATCAAACAAGGACACAGAACATTGACGAATTGGACAAATCGTCACAATAGACAGACATAACTTCGAGGTAGTACAGGATTTCGTCTACCTAAGATCCGCTGTAGACACGGACAACAACATCAGTGCGGAGATCAAACGGAGAATAACTCTTGCCAACCGTTGCTTCTTTGGGTTAAGAAGGCAATTGAGAAACAAAACCCTCTCTAGAAAAACCTTGTATAAGACCTTGATCATCCCAGTCCTGCTTTACGGCGCGGAAGCATGGACCTTATCGAAAGTGGATGAGGAAACCCTTGGTCGTTTCGAAAGAAAAATTCTCCGAATGATCTTTGGTCCCGTATGCGAAGACAATGTGTGGAGAAGAAGATACAACAACGAGCTGTACCGCGACATGGGCATAGCCAGAAGAGTACGCATCGCGAGGCTACGATGGTTGGGCCATGTAGAGCGGATGGACCCAAACGCTCCGGCTCGTCGGGTGTTCGAAAGCACATTGCAGGGAAATCGCGGAAGGGGAAGACCTCGTCTTAGGTGGCGCAATCAAGTGGATGAAGACCTAAACCGACTTGGAGTGCGAAACTGGAGAGAGCTCGCCCGAGATCAAAATCGTTATAGAAGGCTGTTGGTTGAGGCCCAGGTTCACCCCGAACTGTAATGCCCACCTAAGTAAGTAAGTAAGTAAGTAAGTTTATTGCCAATTGAAGCCTTCGGCGTAGTTTCCCACTTTTTACAAAATAATGTCGAAAACATGAAATCGGTCTTATTTCCACTAGGATAGAAATAATGTCGAATTAGGCTGATTCGACCTAATTACCATCTACCTTATTTCACGGCACCATACAATGTGACTTAACGAAGTTTATAGAAGCATTTCCGATAGAGACTAAAGTACGAATACTGTAGCAAAAACAATAGTAGAAAAATTTACTCTAAAATACGGATGTTTTTCCACCCCCTATGAGTTGACCTTGTCGTGGTGGGGGTGCTTAAGGACATCTTCTCCAGCAATCCAGCTGCAGAACCTGACCAACCAACAAAACTCAAAACAAAACTTCAATGTTGGAAAACTCTAACTGAAAAAAATGGAAAAAGTAAATAAAAGGAATAAAAAACGAACGGGCATATACGTTCAAAAGTCGGTAGGTGTCGCGACTGCCGGCGATGGCTTGGCCTCGAAAGAAGATAAGTTGCCAGTGACAAATTTATTTACTGTGACGAATAAAGCGATTTGCGGAAGGGTTGGGGAGCCGACTGCAGTTCCAGAAAGGCCTAACAAGCCAACCAAGAAATGTGGAGAGCCCTCTGGTTCTAACGCCCCTCCTAAGGAGGATGCCCAAACCAGTGGAAGGGCTGCAGTGACTCTCTGTAGCACTTCCACTCATACTGCCCGTATTGAAGGGACCCCGGAGAAGACTATTGCCGCAAGTAGAGGGGCCGAGACTTTCGGTTCTAACGCGTACTGTGATATGTTGACGAAGGGGCTACCCTCATCAAAAAAACTGCCCCAACCTCCTACATCATCCCATCCCTTGTCAAAGGACTCAAGGTCGACCAACCCGGTCTGTACGGGTGCCGAGACTATCGGCTCCGTGGCTGAAAGGGGAGAACCTCCTTCGAGCTCCGGAAACACTGCTTCCCTCCCCCAAGTTGTAGGTGAAACTGTGACTAACAGTGGAACAAACAACGAAAGGGTGTCCAATCCCCCTAACCCCAAAGTTGGAGGTGAAACTGTGACTTACAGTGGAACTGAAAACAAAAGGGTTTCCAATCCCCCTAACCCCCAAGTTGAATGTGAAAGTGTGACTTACATTGGAAATGAAAACGAAAGGGTTTCCAATCCCCCTAACCCCCAAGCTGAAGGTGAAACTGTGTCTTACAGTGGAACGGACAACGAAGGGCATCCCAACCTCCCTACTTTCCCAAACCACAAAGAAAGGCGGAATGCGGAGAAAATTGCGAAGGTGTTAGGTGCGGTACCTAAACCTAAACTTAATTCAACGCAATCTGCCAAACTTGAGTGGGCAATGAAAATCATTGCAATAAATGAAAAAAACAGCAAAGACTCAACGTCTAAGCGCCAACGCTCGTTCGAGCAGTCAACCCCGAACGCCAAAAGGCCTAAGGTGCAAAAACCAAGCACCCTCAGCTCCACAAAAGACATGTCGTACAGTGACGCACTGAAGGACAAACCCATTTTCGCTGTCATTGACAGGAGTAACGCGGATGGTGCGATCTCTTTCGATCAATGGGCGATCATCATGAACAAGCTCCAGGCCTCTCTGCCATCTGCCATCTTTGAGGACGCAGGATGGTATCAGGTTCGCGTCAGGTTAATCGCGTTTGATGGAGAGAGATCGCGCGATCTGTATAGCTTGCGATAAACAGGTTAGAGGGACTCTGGCCTGGTGCTAAGCTTGAAGTCGTGTCAAGGGAGGATATCCCTTGCAGGCCTAGGGCTCGCGATAGGCTACCAGCAGAACTCTCCTGCAAAGATACAATCATGAAAATGATTCAATTTGGCAATCCAACCCTTCCTACTCATGACTGGAAAGTCGCGAAGGTGGAAGAGCCGGAGGGTCACTATAGATCGGCTATAATAGTCATCAATAAGGACTCCCTTGCTCCCCTGGCTGCGACTAAAGGCGTGACTCGGTTCGGCTGGTCAAACATTGCCTTAAAAATATACAAAAAAGATGAAGAACAGAACATCGTTCCATCTCCCGAAACAAAAAGTGCGTCTTCAGTGGAAGAACCCGCAGGGCAAGTCGACCCTCCATCCATGGAGATAGACGAGCTCGGCACATCCTCTGCTGAAACGTATGAAAATAAACCCTCCACATCCCACTTGGATGCCCAAAACGTCATCAAATTCTCCGACTTGGAGACTGATGACTCCACTCACGAGGTTTCGGTCAGCGAGGATGACCTTTTCAGGTGAAACTCTGAGAGCGAAACAGACGACGACCTCAACCAGACCGTGGTGGGGGTTAGTCTACTTAGTTGTTCCCAAGATGGTGCAGCTAACTCAGATTAACCTCCAACACTCCAAGCAGGCTTCGGCCTCCCTTCTTGTCCGCCTAAACAAGAGAGGGGAAGATATTGTCCTTATCCAAGAGCCTTGGATCATCAAGTCCATCGTTCGAGGACTAAGGACTCCTGGATATACTCTACTGCATATGATGGACAAAGGTGAACCCAGATCCTGCATATTGGTAAGAAGTAGCACAAATGTATTTTTACTCCCTCATTACAGCAATCGAGATGTAACTACAATAAGATACCAGACCGGTGACAACACCTACTGGCTGGTATCTGCTTACCTCGGCCACGACCATCCTGGCCTTCCCCCAGGCGACTTATTAAAAAGGATTGTCGCTGAAGCAGAACAGCAGAAGATCTGCCTCATCATTGGATGCGATGCCAATGCGCATCACACAGTATGGGGAAGTACTGACATAAATGAAAGGGGTGAGTCACTTTCTGATTTTATTTTAAGTACTAACCTCATAGTAAGTAATACTGGCAATGAACCGGTTCATCATAGGATTACTAATTGGAAAGTATCTACTGAACACTCCTTTTCTGATCATAGATACATTCAATTTGATCTTAGTGATGAACCTCTTAAGCAACCAATCTTCCGAAACTATCGGAAAACTGACTGGCAAAAATATCATGTAACTTTGAAAAAGTTTATTAAGCCTGAACTTTTATAAGACCCTACAAACAAACATGATCTAGACAAAAAAGTCAATGATCTTACCACTGCCCTTAACCATTCACTGCAGAAATCCTGTCCTCTTATAAAAATAAGAGGAAAACAGAAACCACTGTGGTGGAGCTCGGGGCTAGAACCGCTCAGGAAGGAATGTAGAAAACTTTTCAACCGAGCTAAGCAATCTAAAACTTTAATAGACTGGGACTCCTACAAGGAATCAATCAAAACTCATAAATATCAATTGAGGAAAAATAAAAGAACTTCCTGGAGAAACTTCTGTGGAGAAATAGAAGATACTTCAGAAGCTTCTAGATTAAGAAAAATCCTCTCAAAAAGTCGGACCATGCCTAGCAGTCTGAAAACAGCTGACGGCTGGACAGAATCCTGCGAAGAAACGCTCAATCTGCTTCTGGACACTCACTTTCCAGGGAGCTCTAAGAACTTATGTAACTATGATTCCATAGAATCAGGTAGCATAATAACTAACACCCCCGATCTGATTACAAGGGAAAAACTAGTTTGGGCCATTAACAGCTTTGACCCATACAAATCGACCTGATGGTATAATTCCAGCCGAACTTCAAAAGGCCGCGGATATTATTATCCCTGTCCTGGAAGTAATTCTTATCGGCTGTACCACCTTGAACTATATCCCCCACGCAGTGGAGAGAGGTCAAGGTTGTGTTTATACCTAAGGCTGGGAAATCATCCCACGTAAATCCGAAAGATCTCCGACCAATAAGTCTATCATCTTTCCTTCTTAAAACCTTAGAATGACTGATTGATATCCACCTGCATACAGCTATAGATCCAAAATTGTTATCTACAGCACAACACGCCTACTGTAAGGGAAAATCTGTAGAAACGGTCTTACACACCTTGGTCCGTACTATAGAATATTCCCTCAATCACAAAGAATTCACTCTGTCCGCGACATAGAGGGCGCCTTCAATAACGTCAGCAACTCTTCAATTACAAAGGCACTGACGAAGCTCAAAGTAGATGGTTCCGTAGTGGAGTTGATAAATCTAATGCTAAAAAGCAGGAGAATCAACTCTTCTTTAGGAAACTTCTCTGCAAAGAGATCTGTCAGTAGAGGAACACCGCAAGGCGGAGTCCTATCCCCTCTTCTATGGAATCTAGTCGTCAATGAACTTCTAGTTGACTTAGAAGCTGAGGGATTCAAAGTGATTGCATATGCAGATGACGTCTCCATTGCGGTATCTGGCAGACATGCTCACGTCCTTACGGATCTGATGCAGACCGCTCTAAATATACTAGTAAAATGGGCGGGAAAATGTGGTCTAGGGGTCAACCCTAAGAAAACTGAACTCGTTCTCTTCACCAGGAAATACAAAATTCCTCAACTAATAACTCCATCAATTAATGGAATCCCACTTGAGCTTTCAAACGAAGCCAAATATCTTGGTATAATCCTAGACAAAAAGCTAAATTGGAAAGCCAATATACAGGAAAGAATCAGGAAATCCACCGTTGCCTTATTTTCCTGTAAAAAAGCCATTGGTAATAAATGGGGTTTCTCCCCCCAAATCACCCACTGGCTCTACACCGCGGTCATCAGACCAATACTCACATACGGAGTAGTGGTATGGTGGACCGCTCTTGATAAAAGGACCTACTGCGACAATTTAAGCAAGGTCCAACGAACAGCCGGTTTGTGTATAAGCGAAGCACTGAGATCAACACCCTTAGCTTCCCTAAATACACTTTTTAACCTCACACCACTAGATATCTTAAGCCAGCGGTCCGCAACCCTGGGGCCGCGACCCCTTTTGGGGTCGCAAAAGATATTTATAGGGTCACCAAAAAAGTCGTTTTAAATGTACAGAGTTGAATTTTTAACAACGTCCACAGTGCGTTGTTTGTTCGGAGGTTATGGCAAATGAGAGCATGAAGCCGGCCAAACTGAAAAGGTACCTAGAAACTAAGCATCTACAGTTAAAGAATAAAGATGAATCTTATTTTAAACGACTAGCCACCAAAGTAACGTCACAGCAGGTTGTCTTCCAAAAATACACAACAGTTAACCAAAAAGCCTTACAAGCATCTTTCGAGGTTTCCTTTTTGATTGCCAAAACTAAAACTCATTGGCTAGACGCTCATTTTGCCAGCAGCAATGAAAATGGTTTCGATCATGCAAGGAGAAAAGTATGCCAATGTACTGAAAACAATTCCACTATCAAGTGACACTGTTCATCGTAGTATCAATCTACTTGCTGATGACATCACACAACTTATAGAGCGCGTGAAAGGGAGTCCTTATTATGCTTTTCAGCTGGATGAAAGCACTGATGTAGCTAATGTAGCTCAACTTCTGATATTTATTCGATACCGATTTGAAAACGACATATGTGAAGATTTGTTATTTTGTCAGGGATTAGAAGGAAGAACAACCGGTGAAGCAATTTTTGATGCAGTTAATACCTTTTTTGAACTCCATGACATAAAGTGGGAATATTGTGTATCTGTGTGTACAGACGGCGAAGCTGCATTGACCGGCTCCAAAACAGGATTCAAGGCAAAAGTAACTGAGATTGCACCTCACGTAGGCTTTGTTCACTGTATGATTCACCGTGAAGCCCTTGCAGCAAAACATTTGCAACCAGATGTAAATAAAGTGTTGGAACAAGTCGTAACAATAATAAATTTCATTGAAGCTCGCGCATTAAACAGTCGCCTTTTCAAAATAATGTGTTGTGAAATGGGATCAGAATACGAAAATCTACTGTTACATACAGAGGTCAGGTGGTTATCGCGAGGAAAAATACTCCGACGTGTATTTGATCTCAAAGATGAAATCAGAATATTTCTACTTGAACGGGAACCAAAGCTAGCGGAATATTTCTTGAATGACAATTGGCTCGCAACAGTTGGGTATCTTTCGGATATTTTTGAGAAACTTAACGATTTAAATCAATCGTTGCAAGGGAAGAGTACAAATGTACTGACTTAAGCTAACAAAATAAAAGCTTTTTGTAGGAAAATAAGTTTGTGGATAGACGAAATCAGTGCTGAAAACTACGAGATGTTTGCATGTTTGGAGAAATTTTCTGAAGAAAAAAATGTAAAGCTCGAAGGAGAAATCAAAACCAAAATCATGATGCATCTTACAAACCTTAAGCAAGACTTTTAAATAAGATTCCCAGATACGTCACACGGCGACCAATGGATAAATTAATCCATTCACTTGTGATCTTAACACTGTGAAGATGACCTTAAAAGAAAAGGAGCAGCTGACCGATTTAATGTTCGATGAAAGCCTTCGATCTATTTTCAAAATCACGATCTATTTAAGTTCTGGATAATGACGGAAAAGGAATATCCAATTTTATTTAAAACATCTCTGCTGAAATTGTTGCCATTCGCATCTACATACCTTTGCGAGACAGCTTTCTCCACATTAATTGCTATAAAAACAAAATATCGCTCCAGCCTTAACGTAGAACCTGATTTGAGGGTGTCGATTTCTGATAATATATCACCAAGAATTAATATACTGACTGCAAGTGTGCAAGCACAAGGTTCACATTAGTTTGTAAGTTTACGTATATGTACCTTTTTTGAACAATAAAAAATTAAAATAATTGCTTGTCTCATTTAATGCCATCATAAAATATTACTCGTATGTTAATTGCATATTTTCTAGTTTGCTCTAATATTACTTTCCAAAATAAATAAACTCTTCAATATATATAACTTCAAATAAAAAATAAATAAATAAAGAATCAACCTTTGCACTTGTTAACTTAGTGATATTTTTTCTGGGGTCGCTCATCTCTTTGTTTAATTTTGGGGTCGCAATAACAAAAAGGTTGCGGACCGCTGTCTTAAGCAAACAAATGGCCGCCAGTGCAGCCACTCGTATGAGAGCCATCTCCCAATGGACCGATAACAACATCGGTCACGCTACAATCCTGAATTTATCACTCCGACTACACCATCCCCCAATTGGTTTTTGATAATAAGTTCCAAGTCTCAATCCCACCGAGAACGACCTGGGAAGACGAAGAATTTTTGAGAGATGATTAAATTCCTTTCTATACAGATGGTTCAAAAACCGAAGAAAGGGTAGGCTGTGGGGTGTACTCAAACCGACTTAACGTAAGTCTCTCGTTCCGCCTTCCAAACCATTGTAGCGTGTTCCAAGCGGAAATTCTGGTGATCAAAGAGGTCCTATCATGGCTAAGAGAAAACGTGATATCCTCAACGAATATCCGGATTTTCTCAGATAGTCAAGCAGCCCTCAAATCACTCGGCGCTGTTTCTACGAACTCAGTAACCGCCCTTAACTGTCGCCTATCTCTTAGGGAGATGGCTGAACAGTTCAATATTCACCTTATTTGGGTGCCGGGGCACAGAGATATCGTGGGTAACTGCAAAGCCGATGAACTCGCCAGAGAAGGGACCGTTCTACCGATCTCAACCAGTAGGTTGAACATTGGTACACCAATCGCTACATGTAAACTTATGCTAAGGCAAGAGACAATGGATAGAACAAATCATAGGTGGAACAATATCACCACGTGCGTGGCAACAAAACGGATATGGCCAGGACTAGATCCAAAACGCACAAGACATTTGTTATCCATTACCAGACTGCAAGCTAGCTCCGTAATCAATGTCATCACCGGACATTGTCTTATAGGTAGACACGCCATAAGACTTGGTGTTCCCTCAAATGACTTCTGCAGAAGTTGCTTAGATGAGGAGGAGGAGGAAACAATCCCACACCTCCTCTGTTCATGTCCTGCACTCTCTTTTAAAAGAAAACAACATCTAGGAAAATATTTTCTTGATGATCCAAGCGATCTGGCGAACACAGATCCCCTGCATATCCTTCGCTTTATTAAAAGCTCCAAATGGTTTTGTTAAGTGAGATACTTCCTCGCATAATTTTATGGTATCACAATGGACTTAATATTGGTCTAAGAGTGTCAGTTTGTTTTCCTGACAGCCATTTAAACCTAACCTAACCTAACGGATGTTTTAAAAAACTTAAGGCAGATAAGGGAACAGAGTTCACTAAAGAAAAGAAAAGACTGTTTCTACACCTTTTCACCATGAAACAATGGGATCAATAGAAAGAAATCATAGGGTATTTAATGAATATATTATGAACGTAGGAGATGAAGATAACTAGGAAGAATGGATACCATACTAAATTTATTGTTATAACTCAACACCACACAGTAGTTCCTTATATTCACAATTTGAACTAGTTTTTGGAAAGTTATGTACTCTCCTATGTGAAGTAATAGAAAATAAGGATACAATCTATAATATTAATAATTACCTGAGTGAATTAAAATGTAAATTAAGATATGCTCATGAGCAAGCAAAAAACAACTTAATCAGTGATAAATATAAAAGACAGAATTTTCAAAAAAATGTGTTTAAAAAATCAAAGCAAAAGAAAATTTGATAAACCTTTTAAAAAACCATTTAAAATTATATCACAAAACGGTGTAAATAGTATTATTTTATTAGATGATAAGAAATATGAAATTATGATAAGTTTCGTGACCTTTTTATATTAAGAGATAATTAATTATTCTTTATGTGCGCTATAGGCCACATAGGTGACCTATAGCCCACATAAAGAATAATTAGAAATAATAAAATACATAACAATAATTTAATTAAAGCCAGAAATACAAACTTACAATAAACAGCAACAAATAAGCCTAAAATTCATATATTATATATATAAAAAAAAGAGACGAACAATATTTATTTAAATTTTAGAAATGTAAACAAATATCATTTTTTAAAGGGGAGGGATGTAGTGTAATAACATTCATTCAAAAAGAGCTACAACCAAAACCGCACATTACAAGCACGTTTTTCATTTATACTTTATATCATAGTAAAACAATGTACACAATTTTGTTGTCCCCTTTGGCCAAAAAAGTTGAGTTCAAAGACATCGTTTTGACTATGTAAGCTGCTTTATGAGTGGCAAAGATTGTATTTTGTTACACTACTCCAGAATGCAAGCTATAAGTAAGCAACAGTTAAATTGATTATAAAAAGTAGAATGCTTATGCATTCTTATTTGTAATATAGTTGGTAAGAGGGGATATCCCAAATCGGTTGTAAAATAATTTAGGTATAAATAACTGTAAGAACTGTAAATAAATTAATTCCATTTCTGTAATTGAAGTGTGAATTAATTTTTAACTGCGGCTCTCTAGCTATCTGTTTGAAGAAGCGAGCTGCGCTGTATAAATAACCAGCAAAATTTGGGTACCGGTATACATATGAGAACATTAAAAAAATAAATAAATAGGGTGGCGCAACAGAGCGTGGAGCCCCTGGGCCTAGCGCATTTCTCACAACCATGCCTTGTGAGGGAATGGAGGGGACCAACAATTTTCTGCCGTTTCCGAACGGCTAATCGAGAAAGCGCTTTTCATGGCAATGAATACTAACGGAGGACTTGCCAATTCCTCGCGAAAGGCGATACCCGTGGAAAAAACATTTTTGCCTCTGTTGGGATTCGAACTCGAAACTCTGGATTAACAGGCGGACATGCTATCCATCACACCACGGGTACCATGAGAACATTACACTCTCCTTAAAAAGGGAGAGGATGGTTCCAATCCAGCAAATATTCTGTCTATTAGTCTTCTTCCGAGTATCAGCAATGTATTCGAGAAAGTTCTCAATAGAGCACTGTTCACATGGGCTGAGGACAAAAATATTATTCCAGAAAATCAGTTCGGTTTTAAGGCGGGTCATGATACCATACATGCAGAGTCTAAACTAGTATCAGATATTCAATGGAACAAAGCTAAAAACCAGTGCACGGGTGCATGTCTGGTTGACTTGGAGAAGGCTTTCGGTACCGTTTGGTTAGACGGTCTTTTCCATAAGTTGATCAGGTATGGCATGAGTAAACCACTGGCTATACATATATTCTTAGTGACATGTAAAATATCTGCAAACTATATTTGTAGCATGTTTTAAAATAAGCTTTTTCCCTAAAGAATGAAAAACAGTCAAAATAATCCCAATTTCGAAACCTGGGAAAAATCTATCTCAACCAGGCAGTTATAGGCCAATTAGCTTGCTTAGCTCTCTGAGCAAATGTTTCGAAAAACTGATAAAAATAAAAATTGTTTGCATTTAAATACTCATGATATCCTTCCAGCAGAACAATTTGGGTTCAGAATCCATCATAGTACTGTCCAACAGATACACCGAATAACGAATGACATCAAAAGCAATCTCGCATTGGTTAAAAGTACAGGAATGATACTTTTGGATGTAGAAAAGGCATTTGACACAGTATGGCATGAAGGTCTGATTCAATAGTGGCGGGTGTACCTCAAGGATAAGTTCTGGGTCCTTTTTTATATATAATATACACCTACGACTTTCCACGATTCCTTTCCATTCGCCGATACATGTTTGTATTCATCGATTTTTTTAAGAATTGAAACTAACTTGCAATCTGCTTTGTATAGGCTGTACAAGATTATTTCAACGACTGGAAAATAAAAATTAATGCTGGTAAAACCCAAGCTGTCTTTTTTACACGAAAATGAAAATCTTGCTTTTTACCCAGTACTACAATTCAAGTAAATGGCCTACCAACAGAATAGAAATCTTATATGAAATACTTAGGTGTAAACCTGGATAAAACACTGACGTTTGGAAATTCAGGAAACAATTAATAAAGTTAACTTAGCGATAATAATCCTATATCCCTTTATAAACCGAAAATCGAAGCTCTCTTTTGAAAACAAACTTCTGATCTATAAAGCTATATTCCAGAGTATTATGCTTTACGGTTCACCTGTGTGGGGTAAATGCGCCAAGACGCACTTACTTAGATTAGTAGTAGTAGTAGTAGTAGTAGGTATTTTATTTAACAAAATAATTCAAAACCGTGTTTATAAATTCACAATATATAGCATTGGCTTTTGCCGTCAGCCAGGAAAAAGAGTATTATTTTGACAATGTTACAATTTAATTTGTTTTTTAAATATTTAATTAAAAGAAATATATATCTGTCGTAAACTTATATTGACAGTTAAATAATCTCAGAATAATCTCAAGTTAGACTACTTAGATTACAAAGAACCCAAAATAAAGTTTTAAAAATGATGCTTAATCTACCTTGGCATTATTCAACAGATAATCTTCACGCATTGACTGGCATCGATAAGATTTCTAGTAGAATTTCTTATTTATTTCAGCGCTATAATGTTTCTTGCAGTATGTGATGTCTGAAAACTACTTAATCTCAAACTTGGATGTATAAAAAAAAGGGAAAAAAATTGTAAAATACAAAACGCTCATAAAAAAAAAATCTGTATATAATCAAAAACTACAAATAAAAATGTCAAAATTTTGAAAAACTAACAATATAATAGTTTATAAATTCGTTCACTATTTATTTCTTAGTTATTTACTTATTTATTTATCTATTTATTTATTTAATTATTTACTTATTTATTTATTTATTTATTTATTTATAATTTATTTATTTACTTATTTATTTGCGTACAGAACAGGTCTAAAGATCGAAGTCAGAAGTCTCTTGCAACGTGACTTCGATAAGATTCAGCAACATTTCGATGACTGGAAATCAACCTTCAGAAATCGGAAATAATTGTGTTTAGAACCCCGTTGGCCCGGGCCTCATGGGATACGAGAAAGAACTGGCGAAAGCTGGTGATCGTTGATCTACATGGCCACCCACTGCCAAACAAAGTAGTAGTCAAGTACCTCGGCATCTGGCTAGATCAGTATCTACATATATTTTAATAAAAATATGGATGCGGCTCTGGTCAGGGCTAGAGGAGCTTTTGCTCTGACAAGGCGACTGTTTCACAGCAGTCAGCTTGATAGGAGAGGAAAGTGATTTGCTACATGTTCCTCATAAGGCCAATGATTGTCTATGGGTGCCCTGTGTGGTTCAATGTTACAGCGTCTCAAATGGAAAAGATTCGGGTGTTTGAGAGACAGTGTCTGCGCACCTGTCTTGGATTGCACAGAACACCAGAGTCGGAGTACAGAAAATATTATCCTAATGAGGTCCTTTACAACGGGGCTCAAGTACACAGGATCGACAACTTCATTATAAGACTGACTCGGGGTCACACTGCAAGAGCGATGACCTCGACCAATGGCTTGATATTTGGGGCTTATTTTCGCAACACTGAATATATGGAGAAAATGCGCTTCAGTAGATTTGTCCCACCGGAGGCTTTCCTCTATTTTGATAGGGGGTGATTCAGGATAGATTGGCTGATTCAGGATAGATTGGCTGATTCATGATAGATTGGCGGTTCCGCTAATCTATCACGTCCGCCGCAAGTCCGTGGAACGACGGCTACCTTATAACTGAGACGTCACCGCAGTGGGCGAAGAAGTTTAAGAGTGTTGGTAACTTCATTCACTTGTTATGAAATCACTTGTTATGAAGTCACTTGTTATGAAATCACTTTGCTTTATTTTAATTTTATTCATCAAGTATGCTTTTCTTTTATGTCTGTTGTTTCTATTTATTCTTTATTATTCCTAATAAATGTGTACTTGCTGACGTGTTTTTCATTAATCTGAAGAAAGAAGAAAGCTCTAGAATTTTCAACATAAGGAATCAACAGGTTATGGGCCCAGATGGACATGTTTAAAAGCAGTGTTACAAAGCTAAATGCAGATAATTACCATACTTGGAAATTTAAGTTGGAATTATTGTTGCAGAGGGATAATGCTTGGCAAGCCATCGAAAATGAAAAACCTTCAACAAATCCAGAGGCTTGGATAAAGGCGGATAGTGATGCTAGGAGTATAACTGGGTTGTTAGTCGAAGACAGTCAATTGGTCCATATACATATGTGATGTAATTTAAACAAGAAATACTTTTATGTATTTTATTAAATAGTTTTATTTCAGGGTAAAGTTGAAAGGCATACAGCCACTACGATGTCACAGAGTAGAGTGAGTAAAAAGAAAATGACAACTGTCAAATAGAGTGTGAAATGCTAGTGTTGCTAGACGTAAAATTCAAAATTATATTTAACACCCTTCCTGAATTTAAGCTCTAACAAAGTGGAAGTATTAATAATTCTTTACAATACTCATTTAATTAAAAAAAATTCATTCAAAACTAATAAAATTTAGGAAAGTAAATTATATGAACACATACCAAGTTTAGTTCTTAAAAATTGAAACTTTTCTTTTGATAAAGCTTTTGTGAGTATGTCTGCATACTGCTCACTACTATTAACAAATTCTAGTATAATAATTTTTTTGTTGGTATTTTTCTTTGATAAAGTAATATTTAATTTCAATGTGCTTACATCTTTTATGAAAGTTAATATTTTTAATGACACTAATAGCACTTTGATTGTCCAAATAAAGAGACATTGATTTTTGTTTGTATTGATTAATATCACTTAAAAATTGCTTGATCCACATTGTTTCTTTGGTAGCAGCACAGGCTGCCATGAATTCAGCCTCTGTTGTAGACAGAGCAACTGTTTGCTGTCTTTGACTGGACCAGGTTACGGCCGCCCCATTCCTAACAAACACATAGCCAGTGACTGAACGTCTCGTATCCAGATCATTTGCATAGTCTGCGTCGCTATAACCAGTGATTTCAGCAGGTTGGTCAGTTCGTGTGTAGCATAGCCCGAAGTCTTTTGTATCTTTCAAGTATTTGAAAATCCTCTTGACTGCGTTCCAATGTATGGTGTTATAACAATTGAGAAATCGACTGACTAGACTTAGACTCACAGCAAACATTATATCAGGTCGACTTACGATGGCTAGATGCATCAAGGAGCCAACTGCTTCTCTGTAGGGAATATCTTTATCAGCTTCTTCTTCTACTTTATGCAGCTTCATGTGAGGATCTACAGGTACACTGTTGGGATGAGAGTCAGTCATATTAAATTTGACTAACATTTGCTCTATATATTTAGTTTGATGTATAAATATACGTTTGTTGAATTGATCTATTTGCATTCCCACAAAATTTTTAGGTTCAGTTATTATTTTTATATCAAAAATGGTTTTAGGTTCTTGAGTTATTTCTTTTAGTGTTTGTTCATCTGAAGAAAATAACAGTCCGTCATCTACATATAAGCATAAATAACAATTCCTTTTACTGGTATTACAAATATATACGCATTGATCAGCTTTGCTATTGACAAAACCAAACTTCTTTAAAACAGAATCAAACTTACTGTTCCAGCATCGTGGAGCTTGTTTTAATCCATAGAGGGATTTATTCAGTTTGCAAACCATATTTTCTGTATGGAGAATTCCTTCTGGTGGTGTCATAAATATGGTCTCTTCCAGTTCTCCATAAAGGAATGCTGTTTTCACATCCAGCTGTATTATTTTAAGATTATTTTGTACAGCCACAGAAAGTAACAGGCGTATTGAATCATACCTGACCGTTGGTGCAAATGTTTCTTGATACACACAGAAAAATAACCCAATGTAAAATCAACCCGACAAATTATTGTTTTTACAATGGTGCATATTTCTTAAATCAACTTTTCTTTCATTTAGATTTAAAAAGATTTCGTTTTAAATTGATTTTTTTAGTGATTAATCTAACACGATATCTTTTTGAAATGTCATTATTATTAATTTAGTGTTGTTTTTAAAGTATTTCGTTTAAAATGTACTTTGCATCAGATTAAAAGAAATGTAAATCGTGGTGAAATAAAAGGGAGTCGTGTTAATAATCGGATTAAAACAGAATACAGGTCCAATGTAAAATCAACACGATAAATTATTGTTTTTTAGTATTCAATCAACATGAAATCGTTTAAAAAAAAAAAAAATCTTGTTTAATTAAAAGGGAGTCGTGCTAGAAACCGTGTTGATTTAAAATGGAGTCGTGTTAATAATCGGATTAAAGCAGGAAACAGACCCCATGTAAAATCAACACGATAAATTATTGTTTTTTTGGTATTCAATCAACATGAAATCGTTAAAAAAAAAGAAATCGTGTTGCATTAAAAGGGAGTCGTGTTAATAATCGTATTAAAACAAGAATCAGATCCCATGTAAGATCAACATGATAAATTATTGTTTTTTTGGTATTCAGTCAACATGAAATCGTTTAAAAAAGAAGTAAATCGTGTTGAAATAAAAAGGAGTCGTGTTCATATTACTTGATATTGAGTTGAAATACGCCGAGATTTGCCAAACCAACGAAAAAGATCCGTTATCTTTTCAACTACCCCTTGTCTGCTTGCATTGGCATTTTAGCTTTACTTTTAATTTATTTGATTGCGCGTCTCAGTTCGAAAACTGTTTAGTAGCCAATCAATATTTAATCGTTTAAAAACAAAAAGAAATCGTGTTGAAGTAAGAGGGAGTAGTGTTCATACTGCATCAAATCGTGTTGAAATACATTAAAATTTGCCAAACCAGGAAAAAAGTTCCGTTATCTTTTTGATCACCAGTTGCTTGTCTGGTCCTGGTGGCATTCTTGTTTTGCTTTCGGTCGGAGAAGTGCGTGTAAGGTAAAGTGTAAAAGTGGTTTATTAATAATATTTTTTTAATGGATGTGCAAAATAGTGATTTTGTGTTCAGTCAAGAGCGGCACACTATTTTAAGTGATGCATTAACGTACGAGAAAGACGACCAAGGAAATATAATCCTTAATTTGCCACCATCAGTGTCAGTATTGGACTGAATTCAAACAAAGCTGGACGAACTGCTGGAAGAGTTTAATTTACCAGAAGCAAAATTCTATTTAATATTTATTTTTTGCGGTCGAACTTATAAAAAGAATTGTTATATGACTATTCAAAATGACTTTAATTATATAAAATTCTTTATTTTAATAAAATCGGCCCTACAATGTATGTTTTGTGTCAAGAAATGGAGCTAAATATTTTTGACAGTCATTTTCAATCATATGAAGTGGGAAATTTAAAAGAACAAGTTTTGTTGAAAAAATTTCAGGAGTTCACAAGTCCGCCTTTAAATATATTTTCTATTAATAATGGAAAAACATATTTGAGAAGTAAATGTATTTAAATAATAAATTAAATGATATTTACAATTTATATTGAAAAAATATATTTTTGGAATAAATTAATTTAAATGTATGTAGTTTTAAAGACTAAAATAAAACTGAATAATATATAACTTTAAAAAATTGCATTATGTATTTCTGTATGTATGTTTGTTAACAGGACCACCAACTCAACAGGACCCTTTATGTTAATTTGACATGAGGGTCATTTCAATTCTTGTTCATTCTCATCTTACTTTAAAACGAAAACATATTGATTGTTCGAGGAAAATTCAAGTTGTTTTAATACGACAAGGAATTGTTTTGAAAGGAACTATCATGTTATTTTGACATGAGAGCCTAGTTGAATCAATTCGAATTCTTAATTTGTTTTAATGTGAGTATCATTTTGGTTTAACAAGGATCATCGAGTTATTTCAATTTTAGAATCTATTTGATTCAAGAGGATATGTGTATTATTTTAAAAGGGTAGTCATTTTGATTCAACAGGAATCAACGAGTTATATCAATACGATAATCTTTTCAAATCAAGCTGATATCACGTTATTTCAAAATGATAAGAATTTACGTTTGTTTTACAAGAAAATCATTTTAAATCAACACGAAACTCCATTAGAGCAAAATCATACCCAAAAAGTGTTGAATCTATCCTATTTTTTTTGATTTTACACGATTATTTTTCTGTGTGTAGTCAATGCCCTTGGTTTGAGCATATCCTTTTGCACATAGACGTGATTTATATCTTAGTCCTGTTGGTTCCTCCTTAATTCGAAACACCCATTTACATTGTATTAGCTTGGCATTTCTAGGTTTTTCAACCAACGTCCACGTACTATTTTTGTGATGAGCATTTAGTTCCTCTTCAATAGACTTTTTCCATTTTTCTTTATCTGTCGAGTTCACAGCTTCTTTATATGTCATAGGAACATCTGCAGGGTAGCTTTCGTGTTCACACAAGTAATTTTTTTCTTTAATATCATCTGGTTTTACATCTTCAACCCTGTTCTTCCTAGGTCTCAAAGTCATGCTGCTAACTGGAGGAGAGTCCAGTGTATACTCACTGCTGAAGTAGATTGATTTTCACATACAGTATCATATGAATTTACGCTGGAATCTGTATCTTCTGTATCAGTGGTAATATTCTCTTCACTGCTACTATTATTTCTTGTAGAGCTCTTCTCTGACAGTTCTACCAGAACATAATCCCTTTTAACAGTAGTTTCAAGAAACGTAGCATCCCTGCTTTTTACCACTTTTCTAGATTTTGGTATCATGAATCTATATCCTTTAGTGTGGTCACAATATCCGATGAAGATCATTTTCTGTGCCTTAGGGTCCCACTTCTTACGTTTTTCCTGCGGTAAATAAACCATAGCTTCACAACCAAATATTCGCATATGTTTCACATTTGGCTTTTGTCCGGACCACATCTCCTCAGGTGTTTTAAATGATAGGGATTTGGTTGGTGAACGATTTATTACATAAGCAGCGGTATGAACTGCATCAGCCCAAAGTTGTTTTGGCAAATTGGCATTGATTAGCATACATTTTGCTCTTTCTATAAGACTTCTATTCATACGTTCTGCAGTCCCGTTTTGTTGTGGTGTGTACGGTGTTGTTGTTTGGTGAATGATACCTGCAGCTTTTAAGTATTCAGAGAAATTTTTGTTGACATATTCCAAACCATTATCAGTCCGAAGAGTTTTTATACGCGTACTGAGTTGGTTTTCTACTTCATGTCTAAATTCTTTAAATTTTTCTAGTGCGTCTGACTTGTTCCGAAGAAAATACACATAAATTTTCTTTGAGTAGTCATCAAGAAAAGTTATAAAATATTTGGCACCACCTAGCGTTTGTGTTTGTATAGGGCCACATATATCCGAGTGGACCAATTCAAGCAGACCACTTGATTTGTTTCCTTGACTTTTAAAAGGTAGTCTTGCCTGTTTGCCTTCTTTACAGGTGATGCATGTCAAATTTTCTGATTGTGCTGAGAAAATTACATGTTCAGTATTTTCGGACATTTTCTTTAAGCTGTTAAAATTTAGGTGTCCCATTCGTTGGTGCCATAAGAAGATATCTTGTTCTTCAACATCAGACATGCATGCATAGCCTCCTCCGGCCATGTTCAACCGGTACATGTTGTTGATTATACTAGCTGTAGCTACTATTTGACCTTTGTTGTTCATAATAATACAACCATTTTTGTCAAATCTTACTTGGCCCCACTGCGAATAATCTGACTCACTGAGAGTAAATTGGTTGCGAGTTCTGGAACACATAACACATTTTTAAACAGTACTTTGTTTTCTTGACCTTTCTCATTGTATGTATTTAAACTCACTTGGCCTGAGCATTGCACTGATAATACTTTGTTGTCCGCTACTCTTATATTCTTTATAACAGAAGTAGTTTCATTTAAGAGAAAATTTTTATCTTTGACCATATGCGAGGATGCACCCGAGTCTACATACCAAGCATCACATTATGTACTTGTCGCTATGAATACAGCAGCGTATGATGATGAACTACTTGATTTTTGTGATGCGTCTTTAGATTTAGATTTGCATTCTGGGCTTTTGTGCCCATACTTATTGCACGTATAACATCGTGGCCCTTTTGACTGCTTCTTAAAATTTTTCTGAAACCTCTTATTAACAGCGAATGCTTTGGTCTCATTTTCAGATAGTTTGACATCTTGTAATAACTTGGCTTTGACAGAAGCGGAAGAAATTTTCATGCCCGAACTTTCTATAGCTATTATCATTGGCTGATAAGATTCTGAGAGACCAGAGAGCAGCAGTGTGCCTAGCCACTCATCGTCAACCTTAAAACCAATATTTCTGAGCTTATGAGCCGTGTTCATAATTTTGCTCACATATTCATCTACATTTTGACATTCTGTTAGTGACGTATTACAGAGATCACGCAGCAGACCAACTCGGCGTGTCAGCCCAGAGTCGTCGAATGCTGATGACAGCTTACTCCATACTTCTTTAGCAGTGCGAGCCTCTTGTATGTGCACATAATTGGTTGGATTAAGTGAGAGGATAATCTTGGTTTTTGCTTTAGTATCTCGTTTCGGATCTAATTCGGCGTCTGATTCTACACAGTCCCACAGATCTTCATGTTGTAGGTATGTTTGCATTGCAAACCGCCAAGTTCCGTAGTTTTCCCGACCAGATAGCTTTTCCATGAGTGCAAGTTGATTATTATTTGCCATTTTCAATTACTTCAATCAGTTTATGCTCGAACACCTTGCAAAAAAAAATTGAAACGAAAAAGAAAAGAGTCACGTTGCTGTTTTGAGGTTATATGAATATAAAGAGTATTTTATTCCTGTTTTCAATTTTCAATTATCGCACTATCTTTATTTCTGAGCTTCTCTGGGCCCATAACCTGATGTAATTTAAACAAGAAATACTTTTATGTATTTTATTAAATAGTTTTATTTCAGGGTAAAGTTGAAAGGCATACAGCCACTACGATGTCACAGAGTAGAGTGAGTAAAAAGAAAATGACAACTGTCAAATAGAGTGTGAAATGCTAGTGTTGCTAGACGTAAAATTCAAAATTATATTTAACAATATGGAAGGCGAAATCTGCTAAGGAAGCATGGTTTAATTAACAAACGTACCATCAGAAGTCGACTCTCAGTAGTAAGGTCCAACTTATGAGAGGGATATGCAGTTTAAAATATGTTGATGTTGAAAGATTGGACTCACATCTGGAAAAATTAACTACTATGTTTGACAAGTTAGCAGCATTAGGAGATGAAGTTTCAGATCGTTGGAGAGTTGCTTTTTTATTGAGCAGCTTACCTCAGTCATACAACATTCTAGTAACAGCGTAAGCTAGGGAAGAGGCAGATTTGACTTTGGGGCTTGTGCAGGCAAAGTTGTTGGACGAATATTCAAGGAAGAACTCGAATGCACCCAGCGGATCGAATACAGCCTTAAAGGTAAAAAGTTTTGAGAAGTTTCACAAAAAATGTTTCTTTTGTCAGAAAAGTGGGCACATCAAACGTGACTGCCATCAATACACACAATGGAAGAAAAATCATACAAAGGTATCTGCGAACAGTGTAGTTAGTTCGAAGGAATTTTGCCTTAGTTCCTATTCGGATGCTTTCAACGGATGGATCGTAGATTCTGGAGCAACATGTCATATAACAAAATCGATGGAAAATTTCATATCTCTAAACACAAACCTGAAAGGTGAAAAGATTATATTAGCTAATGGTCAAGAAATTTTTTCAAGTGGGAAGGGCACTTGTCGTCCTCTGGTTTTCGCTAACATGCAAGAAACATCGATTCAGGTAGAGAATGTGCTTTATATCCCCGAGTCTCAAGGAAGTTTGCTTTCAGTAAGAGCTATTGTTTGCAAAGGATTTTCAGTATATTTTGAAAATAATCATTGTTTAATCAAAACAACGGATGGACTAGAAGTTGCTGGTGCTGATTTAGTGGACAATCTATACAAGCTTCGAATGAAGGTATATTTGCAGCAAGCGATGATAGCTAGTAAAAACGTGTACTGTGTGCATTACTGGCATAGGATTTTCGGTCATCGAAACTTGGACTTTGTAAGGAAGCTGGTAAGTCAACTCAGCTTAAAAATCCGTAGTTGTAATTGTGCAGATGTTTGTGCAATATGCATTCAAGGGAAGATGACTCTACTTTCGTTTAAATCCAAAGGAAGTGAGAAGAGTTCAGCGGTTCTGGATTTGGTTCACAGCGATATTTGTGGTCCGATGCAAAATGCTACTCCTGGAGGAAAAAGATATTTTTTAACATTTATTGATGACTTCAGTAAGTTCACAAAATTATTTTTGCTGAAAGAGAAATCACAATAATTTTGACTGCCTCCGAGAATTTGTAGAAAGTGTCAAAACAACATTTTCTAAGAAGCCAAAAATGACCCGGATTTCAATCTGATCTGATGATGTAAGCCTTGTTTGTAAACTAAATAAATGTTTATATGGACTGAAGCAGGCAGCATTTTCTTGGAACCAAACTATAACAGACGTATTAACTAAAAATGGATACAAGCAAAGCAAATCGGATGTATGTTTATTTTCAAGAACGAAAGAAAAAATTGAGGTATACATTTTAATTTATGTAGACGACATAATTGTAGCTAGTACCTCTAAAACGAAATTAAGGAAGCTGAGGAATTATTAAAACGATATTAACTATTTTTAGTTATTATTATTAAAACGATACTAACGAAATTCGAGATCTGGGAAATATTCAACATTATCTTGGGCTAGAAGTTATCAGGGACAACCAAGGCAATTATTCGGTCAGGCAGAAAAAATATATCGAAAAACTTTGTTGGGAATACGGCTTACAAGATTCGAGTTATTCTAAATTGCCAGTCGATCCTGGCTATGAAAAAGTTCAAGATTCAAGCAGCATTTCAAATGAAAAATTTCAAAATTTGATTGGTAGTTTGCTATACATTGCAATCAACAGCAGACCAGATATAGCAGCATCTGTTTCAATTTTGGCAAACAAAACATCTTCATCTAGTGAAACGGATTGGAAAGAATTAAAACGAATACTTAAATATTTGCGAGGAACTGTGAATATGAAACTTAAACTAAGCAAGATCGTAATGGAAAACTTATTGGATATGCTGATGCCAATTGGGCAGAGGACCGAAGCTCAAGAAAGTCAAACTCTGGATATGTTTTTCTTCTGAACGGAGGACTAATAAGCTGGACATGTAGAAAGCAAACCTGTCGAGTACTGAAGCCGAACTTGTTGCTTTGTCTGAAGCATGCAAAGAAGCAGTATGGCTGAGGGAACTTCTCACATTTTTCAATTGTAAGCAACTGGAACCAACAACCATAAATGAAGACAACCAGAGCTGCTTAAAGCTAATTAAGGAGGAAAAGCTGAGTGGAAGGTCGAAGCATATCTATACGAAAACTTATTTTGTAAAGGACTACATCGATAAGAAAGTAATTGTCTGCAAATATTGTTCTTCAGAAAACATGTTAGCTGATATGCTAAACCTCTCACACTAGCTCGACTTGTGTTCTTAAGAAGCATTTGTGGTTTGGTATGTGAATGAGGAGGAGTGTTGGTAGCTTCATTCACTTGTTATGAAATCACTTGTTATGAAATCACTTTGCTTATTTTAATTTTATTCATCAAGTATGCTTTTCTTTTATGTCTGTTGTTTCTATTATATTCTTTATTATTCCTAATAAATGTGTTACTAGTTGCTGACGTGTTTTTCATTAGTCTGAAGAAAGAAGAAAGCTCTAGAATTTTCAACATAAGGAATCAACAAAGAGCTCCTCCAGTTCAGTAGGGCGGTCTCAGATCGCGATCGTAGTGACGTTGTGAAAACGTCGTAAATGTTTTGGTGGTTGTCGGAGCAACAACATGAATTTGATATTGAAAGCGAGTCGCCAATGGCTGGCTTACACAGGTTTAGCTTGTAAGTCTTTGGGTGTAGGGGGTGGGCACAGTGGCAAAAAAAAAAAAACAAACAAAAAATAAAAATAAAAATATATTAAAAAGCACAAGAAACAAAAAAAATACAAAAACACAAAAAAAAACTTTTATAAAATACAAAACCCAAACTAGAAACCACAAAAAACACAAAACATAAACACTTATATAAACTATTATGTCTGCTCTATTTTTCAGTAGTTTTAAGTAGATTTAAGTAGTTATAATTAAAATAAAATAAAATAAATAAATAAATAGGGTGGCGCAACAGAGCGAGGAGCCCTTTGGCCTAGCGCATTTCTCACAACCATCCCTTGTGAGGGAATGGAGGGGACCTACAATTTTCTGCCGGTTCCGAGAAAGCGCTTTTCATGGCAATGAATACTCGGAGGACTTGCCAATTCCTCGCGAAAGGCGATACCCTAAAACATTTTTACCTCTGGTGGGATTCGAACTCGAACCTCTGGATTAACAGGCGGACATGCTATCCATCACACCACGGGTACCACGTGGTATAAGTAGTTATAATTAGACTAAAGTAATTCTAAGAAGAAAACAAAAAAAAACTATCAAAAAAACTTAGTTTTTCCAATTTTCTTAGCTTTTAGTTATAGTTATTATACCTAAGTTATCTTTAGGCCGAAAGGCATTAGAATTAAGAAATTGTTTGATTTAGAGTAGCCGCCTAGGGTCAGTAAGTTAGTTAACCCTTAAACCCTACCCATCCCGGGAGAAACACTATTGCTACCCTGGGGTCTTAGGGACCCCAAACAGTTTTTGCCCCAATTTATTAAAAAAAAAAAAACAATTTAATCAAAAATTTTATTTATTAACATAAAATATAGAAATGTTTAGTTATGAAAAACGTTTTAAAAATTTATATCGAGACAATTTTGGCACACTGAGCGGCTATGTTCGCCACAAAGTGGATTTCGGCAACTCTTGCATCGTGTTTTGGTCTTGCGGTCTTTGTCTCGTGGACACACGGCACATCTAATTTTTGTAGTGACTGAAGATGTTGACTCAGCCACAGGTCGCTTCTTTTTTAAAATATTTCCAATGAGGACCTGAAGATTGGATGGCAAAGTTGGCCAAGTAAACCTCTCCTCCATTTGGGGTTTAATGAGTTCCAAGGCTAAGTTTTTTAAGAAATTTCGACTTATTTGAGTTTTATTGGACGCTATTTTGAGGAGGACATACGAATTCATACCAACAATATTTGATCCCATAAAACATTGCCAATGGCCATCGTTTCGCTCGTCTTGAAACACTGTCAAACTGTTAAAAAACTAAAACCATCACTACCCTGGGGTCTATGGGACCCTGAAGCTCAAATATTTTCAACTGCACCAATCGAAAATTAATAAATGACTGACTTTTAGACGCCTGCTGTGATAATATGAGAATTCCATGGGTGGCACTGGTGTGAGTTGCTTAGTTTTTAAAAAATTCAAGAAAATGTATGTTTGCAATGGCGCTGGACCCCAGGGTAGGGTTTAAGGGTTAAGATATTATATAAGCTAGTCTTACACATTTATGTTAGCATATACATTATGGTGGTCCTTATTTCACTTTTTTGCGAAAATTGAGTGCGACGCCCCCTAAATCGAATTTAGAACATGAAAAAAAATCTCTAATTTTTTCATATTTTTATCTCTTACCCTTCCTGGCCCTATTTTCCTGTCATTTTTTAACTTGTTGCGGTATATTTTACCACAACAAGTTAGACCTTTATTTTTTCCCATTTTCACCCCCTCCTTTTGTTGTGTCTTCAAAGTGCTGGAAGAGTACAAAGCAGCCCTAGTCCATCAGCTAGTGGTGTACTTCAAAGCATTTTGGAAAAGCAACCCAAATAGGTACCCCTTCATTGAGCCAGTGGACGGCTGGAGACTCAAACAGCAGCGGTAGTAAGAACCAGGAAGGTTCTAGAAGAACTCCATCCATAACAGCAGCTGGTTACTAACAACCTAGTATTTGTACAATAAGGTAGAGATATGGCTACCCACCTTTAACACACTGATATATATCAGTGATCTTCGGATTTTGGCATTTGAAGCCTTTTTCAATATAAACGGCCAAGAGCCCAACGTAATGGCCACCGTAAAGGCCGAGTGCTTAACCTAAAGTGCTTTACCTTAGCAAGTAAATGACTATTTATAGGATTATCCTCAGACCCCCAAATCTGCGCGAAGGATCACCGAAGTAGCTTAGTAGTTTTCGTGGAAAATGACGAAACCTCTTTAACTGAATCCTAGCTTAAATAGTTTTCTTGCACAGTGTAACTTGGGTCGGTTAGGCCGAGGGAACTTGTTAAAAGTAATAGTTTTTCAATTTCCTATTTTGGAATGGATTGAAATGGAACAGGTCTCGATTCGTTCATTCAGGCAAGTTGTTGCGAATCTCTAACGACCGAGAGATTCACAACGAAATTGTTTAGAAGAGAGCGATGGATGCGTTATGCGTAGACTCCAGCGAATTTGCTGAGAGTACTGCAGATACCCCGTGACGAACCTCCACGACTCTGATTGGTCGAAGTGATTGGAATTTGCTGAATGCGCCGATGAACGAAGAGACCGCCAAGAAGATGGCACTTCTTGGTTGACCTCTAAAAACGACACTGTGCCAAAGAATTTTTGAAGATTGAGAAATTATTCGGAAATTTTATAATCGAGTGCTAGAATTTTGCAAGTAGTGCAAATTTGTAATTGTGATAGAGTTTGTGTTTGCACTTTGGCAGGAAGGCCAAGTTCAACACTGTTTTGAATTTGTGCAGGAAAGCTCCAATCAGGCAGGAGTTCAGGAGAGTTAGTGCCAGGACGGGCAAGATAACTCATAGGCAGGATTCGTCAGGAGAAAGTTAAGTATTTTCCTATAAAAGTTGATTTGTTTTGACTATTGAGTCATATTGATTGTTTCGGTTACCCTTCGCCTTTCGTAATTAATCCTGAGATTGCAGGACGCGCGACCATTCTTTGACCTTGTTGTCTGTTCGGGAAAATTCCCAAAGAGTCGTTTGTTTGCGGGTGTATTGTGCACACAAGTTGTTGTTTTGCGTTTTAACCAGGGTAAAAACCCATCTTCGATCATTAAATTTCATCCCATCTAAATTGTTAACTGGCCCTCTGCCAGATTTTATATCTATTGTACCTTACTTGTTTATGAAAAAATTTCAGGTTTTCTACCTATACCCATAAAGGTTTCCTGAATAAAACCTATTTTATTCCTTTTGGATATCAATCGCGTTGTTTTTATTTAATTTGAAGACCATTTTCAGTGTTGAAGTTGGTTTGGAAATTCCAAACAAAAATTTCCTGGCGCCCTTAATTTTGTGAAACACCCTACTGTGTTGATAGAACACATTCTTTATATCATTCTTTCCTTTTTATATCAATTCTTCTATAATATAATCAATAAAACTACCTACGGACTACACCTTGCTGAGCAGCTGGCATTGGCAGCATATTATTTTGCTACCCGTTGCATTCTTTTCTCACCGAAATCCACCCCAGCTGTCATTTGACAGTTCATCATAAAATATAAAATTCGAACAACACCGCCGCGGCACATCGGTGTGCATTTTTTTGTTAACCCTTAAACCCTACCCATCCCGGGAGAAACACTATTGCTACCCTGGGGTCTTAGGGACCCCAAAAAGTTTTTGCCCCAATTTAATAAAAAAAAACAATTTAATCAAAAATTTTATTTACTAAAATAAAAGATAGGAATGTTTAATCATGAAAAAGGTTTTAAGAGTTTACATCAAGACAATTATGACACACTGAGCGGCTATGTTCGCCACAAAGTGGATTTCGGCAACTGGTGCATCGTATTTTGGTCTTGCGGTCTTTGTCTCGTGGACACACGGCACATCTATTTTTTGTAGTGACTGAAGATGTTGACTCAGCCACAGGTCGCTTCTTTTTCAAAATATCTCCAATGAGGACCTGGAGATTGGATGGTAAAGTTGGCCAAGTAAACCTCTCCTCCATTTGGGGTTTAATGAGTTCCAAGGCTAAGTTTTTTAAGAAATTTCAACTTATTTGAATTTTATCGGACGCTATTTTGAGGAAGACATACGAATTCACACCAACAATATTTAAGATCCCATAAAACATAGCCAATGGCCATCGTTTCGCTCGTCTTGAAACACTGTCAAACTGTTCAAAAACTTTAACTATCACTACCCTGGGGTCTATGGGACCCTGAAGCTCAAATATTTTCAACTGCACCACTCGAAAATTAATAAATGACAGATTTTTAGACGTCTGCTGCGATAATATGAGAATTCCATGGGTGGCATTGGTGTCAGTTGCTTAGTTTTTAAAAAATTCAAGAAAATGTATGTTTGCAATGGCGCTGGACCCCAGGGTAGGGTTTAAGGGTTAAACATTCGTCTGAAAATCAATAAGTAGGTACGATTAATTATAATATTAGTATAATATAATCCAATTTGTGGATTACTTTTGATTCGTTTGGATTCGGTTCGTCGGGAAAAAATTGCAACAAACTAATGTCGATTTCCTTTCACCAATTTGCAGTCGACTGCAGTCGCTACTAAATTCGATTCTTTTTTGGGTATTTAGGAAATTAAAAAAGTAGCGATTTTCTATTTTATGAATGTATGTGTGTCCAACTAACTAATGAAGAAAAACAAGTAACATGAAACAAAACAATTACATTCGTATTGTTAAGCACACAATTTTTATATTTTTTTTCACCAAATGTTTTCCAAATTCACAACTAAATACAAAACAATTCTCTTTCTTTTAATTTTTTTCATATGCTGATGTTTTTGTTTGCCGTTTTCGATCTGTCAAAATTGTTGTGTGTGTGAAAATCTGTGTGCAAATCCGTCCCAAAAAAGAGATCGACGGCAAGTCGATTTTTTTCCTCCTAAATGAATTCCTTTCAAAAAAAAATTGACTGCAGTCGACTGCAGTCGATTTTTTTTTTGAAAGGAATTCGACATAAACAACGGAAAGACTTCGAATTAGGCTCAAATGAAGCATCTCTGAACACTTTACAGTTGCGTGTATGTTTTATAGAATTTAGATCATTTGTTTATACTCTATTGTTAATAAACAGAAAGGTTGATTTCTTATTTCGCTCAATCCGCCAAAAGTAAGCAACATTTTGACATGCGGAAAGTTGTTGCATACGGAAATTAATTGCACATAAGCACCTGTCTGAAAAATTTTTATACTTTTATACTTTTTTCAGTTCGATCAAATAATTTACAGTTAGAAAAACAATTGCTATTTTCATATTTGGCATGAGCAGCTTAAAAAAAAGGGTTAAAATAATTAACCCCGCGAAGCGGGTCATGCGGAAAGTTGTTGCATACGGAAATTAATTGCACATAAGCACTTGTCTGATGAATTTTTATACTTTTATACTTTTTTCAGTTCAATCAAATAACTTGCAGTTATAAAAACCATTGCTATTTTCATATTTAGCATGAGCAGCTTCACCCTGCGGAAAATGGTTAAAATAATGAGCCCCTGATTTTTTTCAAAGATATCTACGGAAATTTTAATGACCGAACATTAAATTAGATTTTTTTTATTTAAATTTTCACTTGTTATTAACAAAAACTTGATAAACAATTTTTTATAACAGCAGCCGTTTTTGAACGGATGATCGAAAAAAACAAAAACTTCTTAACGAAAAAGGGTCAGGAAGGGCTAGGAATAAAAAATTTAAAAAATTAGGGAATTTTTTTTTTTCCTGATTTAGAACCAATCCGGGGGGTGTCCCCAATTTTTGTTTCTCCTAAGGACCACCCTAATATACATACATAGTAGTTTTAAGATAAAATGGAACAAAAATGAATTTAAAACTAAAAAATAACATCTCACAAGGTGTAATAACAAAACTTTGCTGCCCAAAAATGAAGTAATTTTACATCTTATATGTAGTGAAAGATGTACTGATAAAGCAAAATTATGAGTGTGAATAACTTTGCTTTATCAATAAAAAAAAAAACAATTACCTACCTATTTAGAACGACAAACAAAAAAATCTTTGAGAAGGCTGTTCGGTTACTTCATTCTGTTTTGGTACGCAGATAACTCAAATATCTACACAGGAACTTTAACCCGCCACCGCTACTAAAAAAGCATTATTGGAACTTCAGATTTATATAATCATATATGTACAAGCAGGCGCTTGTATTAGCGCTGGTAAGTTCAATTGGCCTGGTCTCAATTCCTGGAATTATTTTGTCTTTTTTCTTCAACCTTTTCTCATTGTATGAGTAGAGGATATAAAGTGTGTTGAAAGAGTATCCCTAATACTCATAATTAGATATACCACTCGACATAACCAATACCTATCATTTCTTAATGGAAAAAACAAAGAATGTTAGGTACTTATTCATTTTTGATTTTTACCTGATTGTAGGTATCTTAAGTCTATATGCTCTATGCTCTTTGTTTTTTTTTTGCTTAAAAACGACAACGCTTTAACATCCAACATAACCAGTGAAACTCGAAACGAGTTTTTAAATCGAAGCTGGATACAAAACAAAATACAATAGGCATTTATACATATGTACATAAATACATTTGTAAGAAATAATCAATGAAATGGCATTCGAAACGTTGGAAACAATATAAAATCAACATGACATCATCGTAAGCAACATCAGCAAGCAACATTTGTGTGGGTGATATAATATGAAGGGTTGGAGTGCCTATATTTAAGTTTCTGGTATGATTACACCCGTGCCCTTGCCTATTTAGGTGTCATGATGACACTATGTTAAATATCTATTAATAGAATATATAGACACGGCTGTACAATTTGTCAAAGTCTTCCAAACATGCTCATTACACCCGTTGCCCTTGCCTATTTAGGTGTCATGATGACACTATGTTAAATATCTATTAATAGAATATATAGACACGGCTGTACAATTTGTCAAAGTCTTCCAAACATGCTCATTACAAAATATCAGGACAAGAAAAGTGGAGCAAAATGTTGAATGATTTAAATAGTTAAATATATAAAAATAAATGAATTTGTTCGTGGGATGGTAATAGATAAACGATTGAAAGAGTTGGTTACTTTCAAAACAAGTAGTACATACCACTACAAGCTAGGAATGGTCTAATTTAGACCATTTATGGATAAAAATAGATATTTTTTTCCATATTTAAGTATGTATGCATGCAGGTATCAACATAAATATAACTTTATTTGTTCCTAGAAATATGGTGCTTCAATTATCCTATTTCAGCTAAGTTCTTCCGGAAAAACTGCCTAGACACTAGCCAGGTACGAAAATCGAACACGTTTTTGGTCCTACATGGGTACATTTAAATATTTTCTCTTATTAGTCCCAAGTACTATTACTTTAAGAAACTTTATGAGAGAAGAATGAATAATTTTTGTTTTCACTCACTACAATCAAAAATATCTTCTGTGCAACGGCAACGGTTTGAACTATTTCAAGTAACTTGTATTCATATACATTATTATGATCAATATCTCAACAGAATTCAAATTACCTTACACTTAAGATTTAACGATTGCCGATGCAATATTCAAAATGTGGTATAAAAGCAATTAAAGACATGCCTTCGTTCAATGTCACCAGTTGACCATCTCAAACAATGTTAAAGAGGAAATGCGTAGTCATTCAATGATGTCAACATAAATTTAAAAAAAAACACCAAGGCACCACACTAACCTATACCGCGCGTTTAAGTATATACTTTTTTTCACCAAACAAACTTCGCAGTGTGCACGAATTGTCGTATAAATGAAAACTGAACACAAATTCAAATTCAATAGATATTACAAGCAATACTAACTTTTAGG
Organism: Melanostoma scalare; assembly: GCA_949752695.1. Taxonomy (NCBI): domain Eukaryota; kingdom Metazoa; phylum Arthropoda; class Insecta; order Diptera; family Syrphidae; genus Melanostoma; species Melanostoma scalare. The sequence continues at coordinate 116,387,782 of OX456984.1, read as the reverse complement.
GAACGACAGACATAATATCATTGTATGTCTAATCTATACATACATAGATGGCTTTCAGCGACCGTTTTTGCTTCATGTGTACGCATCTACATACCGAAAAATATCTCGAAAAGCGTTTCAAAAAACAGCCACCACGAAGTAGCTGTGCCATCAAAATTGAACCGAGTATTTACCATTACTTCCCGAGCCCCGAACCTTTTCTTAGCCTGGTGTCTTGTGTGTGTCAAAGGTAAGTTAATGCAACATTGAGCGGTTATTAGGTGTGTTTTTTTCACAAGGATGTTATGTACAACATGATATCCAAAAAAAAACGCTGTTTTTTTTAATTTGTGGGTTGGTGTTCTTTATCAGTCAACAAATTATTTTTTTTTGCCTAATTCGCACAAAAACGCAAAAAATTTTTGTTAAAAACTCAAAGCAATTGTATAGAGTGGAAAATAAAAATATTCCGTAGTGAAATTAATGCAGGTAAACATTTTTTTTTGTCCGTTTTTTGTTTGTTTAGAAATGTCTAAAATAGGTCCGCTCACAATGGTAACAAAGAATTTTTCTTGTGTGTTTTCGACTCTGTTTAAATACTGGGGTTGAGTTCATATGAAAATGTGATTTATAGGTCTGTTCGTTGAACTTTCCCCAGGGTTGACCCAGGTTTTCTTGACAACCCCATGAGTTGTCAAAAAAACCTGGGTTTTCCAGTCCTCAAAAAACGCTAAACCACAAATCGCCACACATCTCTGTCATTTAAATAAAAACACATGCCATTTGACAACCCTCAACTCGCCACAGCAAAAAGCTAGGGCGAGTTTGGGGAAAACCTATGGCAAACCTATGGCTCAAAAAACACTCAATTTGACATTCAGAGCGAATTTAGGTTTCTCAAAAAACGCTTTGTGGTGACCCTAGGGCAACCCCAGGGCTTCAACGAACAAACCTTATATGTGAGTTGGAAAAAGTATTTTGTTACTTTTTTCAAACGAACTCAACTATTAATAATAAAAAAATAAAACCATTTTTATGGCATACTTAACAACTACCTTTGAAAAAAATGTCAACATTCAGAGAAAAATGTGAAAAGAAATATGCAAAAAGTTCTTTCAGTCACTAAACAGACCTTTTTTAATTGCTATTACGTTGTTTTATGTATCTTTATATAAATTTGAAGAAAAACTCCCTAAAGGCGGAAGAACTGCAGATTGTGGTCAACGGCAAGAAAGTTTGGTGGTGGATGAGCCTATTTAAGAAGGCCAACGGTAGCAGCATGTAGCGTCTGTACCCATATTAGGCGGCTACAGAAGGCGTCTGTTTTCCCACAGTGGGCGGCCTGGTTTTTGTATGTGTTCGATCATCCGAAGGGCTGGTGGTGCCTGTCGAACTCTTGGCTTGAGTGTGTTATTAACCTTATCCAGCAAAACACCAAGCGGCGGAACGAGAATATACTTCTTGCATGAAAAATGACAACGAACGGAAATGATTCCCCAAGAGGTAGCCATACTTTGGTGAATCCTCCTATGGCCCCGGCTGTAGTAAACCGCACATCGTATTTGAGGGTGCGGCAAATTACGTGTACAAATGAAAATCGTGACGTCATCAATAGGTCCGTTCGTTGAACTTTCCCCAGGGTTGACCCAGGTTTTCTTGACAACCCTATGAGTTTTCAAAAAAAAAACCTGGTTTTCCAGTCCTGAAAAAACGATAAACCACAAATCACCACACATCCCTGTCATTAAAAAAAAATACATGCCATTTGACAGCCCTCAAACCGCCACAGCAAAAAGTTAGGGCGAGTTTGGGGAAAACCTATGGCTCAAAAAACACTCAATTTAACATTCAGGGCGAATTTAGGTTTCTCAAAAAACGCTTTGTGGCGACCCTTTCCCTAGGGTTTCAACGAACAAACCTAATAATGAATTAGGAACACGATCAAGAAATCCTCCAGATTCAACTAGACGGACTTTTGGCTACAAAACACGAACGAAGATTGGGGCATGGAACGTCTGTTCCCTGTACGCACCAGGAAGGTACGAGCAGGTAGAACGAGAAATGCTTCGGCATAACATCAGCATTCTCGGAGTGAGTGAAACTAAATGGAGATGAAGAGCTGAATATTCTGCAGAACCGGGCCTTACGAGAATTGTACTCTGGGGATGAGGAGGTAGACAGAGGTCCAAGACTCAATGGTGTGGGCATCATGCTGAATAAGGAAGCAACCAAAATTCTAATATCTTGGAAACCGATTTCGGCGAGGCTTATGACGGCGAGGTTTAGCTCCAAAATTCGAAAAGTCACCATTATTCAGTGTTACACACCAACGAATGATGCGTCAGTGGACGATAAGACCTCTTTTTATACTCATCTGAACTCGGTGTACAACAGTGTTCCAGGGGGAGACATCATTATCATCATGGGGGACTTTAATGCCAAAATTGGCTCGGATAACGAAGGTCTCGAACGCGTTATGGGTAAACATGGATTAGGTCAACGAGTCGAAAATGGTGACATGCTTGTCGACTTTTTCAACGCTCGTCAACTTGTCATTGGGGGTTCTTTATTTCCGCCCAAGACCTGCCACAAAATCACCTGGGAATCTCCTGATGGTCGAACTAAAAATCAAATCGACCACTTCATTATACAGCAGAAATGGAGGAAGTTACTGTGTCGCAACGAAAGAAAGGCGGACGCAGGTAGCGACCATCACGTGCTACTGGGTTTGCTTCGCTTACGAACGGCTGCTGTTTAGCGTCGCGTAGAGGGTATAGCAAGGAGACCAAGATTCAATACTAGCGTCTTAAATGACCCTAACATATGTCGTAATTTCGCCACCACACTTGACGTCAAAGCGTCAGACTTACAAAACGCTGGTTTACCGATAGAAGCTATGTGGGGTCAAATTAAGAGCGCTTTCATGGAAACTGGATCTGAAACTGTACCAAGACTGACAAAAGCGAGGGATTCCTGGATATCCCAAGATACCTGGGACAAAATTACACATCGAAGATCACTTAAGATCAATTCAGAAAGTGATGCTCAACGCAAATTGATTCTACGGAACGAGTATAAGGCATCTCATAAGACAGTGCAACGGTGTGTGAGGCGTGATAAAAGGGCAAGAGTGGACCAACTTGCGCAGAACGCGGAACATGCTGCAGAAAGAGGGGACGCAAGGGAGCTGTATAAAATCACTAAGGTCATTGTCGGACAGCGTAGTAGCACTAACCCGTTTTGGATCTGAACGGCAACCTTTTAGTGACGATAGAAGATGAGCTGCAAAGATGGAAGAAACACTGTGTTTCTAAATGACGACAACAATGCAGACATGAATCCTGAACTGAACAACATGCGCAGGTCTTCTAGGGGTATTGACACCAGCCACCCAACAAGTACAGAGATTAGAGACGCGATCCATCTCCTAAAGAGAAACAAAGCAGCTGGACTTGACGGTATTCCCGCAGAATTAAAGTGTACCTGAAGCAGCTTCCCGTATTTTGCTTCAGCTGGTGCTGAAAACTTACCCAAGGGACTGGAAGGATGGAGTTATTGTGAAGTTACCAAAGAAAGGAAATCTCAAAGACTGTAATAACTGGCGCGGAATCACTGTTCTGTCCGTTTTTCTGAAGTTAATGGCAACAAAATGGAGGATAAAGTCTAGGATCGAGTCAGCCCTCAAGAGGCACCAAGCGGAGCTTCGCAGCGGTCGATCGTGCGTCGACCACATCAACACCAATAGGGTCTGTTTGACAAACTTAGCCACATAGATTATGCTGACGATATATGTCTCATGGCAAACAACACGGCTAATATAAATCAAATATGTCATTCGCTGCAACTAAATGGAGAAGTGGCTGGCTTAAGGATCAACGCAAATAAGACCAAAGTAATGACTACGGGCCAAAGCACACAACAAGTTATTCTAAGGCAGGGAACCATAGAGATGGTCACGCCGTTTAATTATCTGGGCAGTTTTATTGCACTTGATGACGGAGCGGACCTGGATGTTAACAATAGAATAAACAAAGCCCGTAGTGTATTTGGAATCCTTTCTCCTGTGTGGAACTCAAACAAAATATCGCTACGAACCAAGTTGAAACTCTTCGAAACCAACGTGAAATCTATGCTGTTATATGCTTCTGAAACATGGAAATGCTTTGTCAATATCTCGAGCAGGCTACAGGCCTTCGTCAACCGTTGTCTGCGCTACATTCTGAAGATCCGGTGGCCGCAAACCATATCAAACGTTAAACTATGGAATAGGACCGGACAGATGAAATTGGATGCAGACATCACCCAACGAAAGTGGCGTTGGATAGGCCATACACTGAGGAAACCTAGCGACAACATAGCGAAACAATCATTCGAATGGAATCCTCAGGGTGAGAGACGCGTTGGAAGACCAAAAACAACATGGAGGTCATCTGTTTTAAAAGAAGCTCAGTCTCAAGGCATTCAATCGTGGTCACAGCTAAGATCCGTTGAGGCGAATCGGGACAGATGGAGGGATCTGCTTGCTGCCCTATGCTCCAGGAGGAGTTAAAGTGCTGCTACAGTTGCAGCCGGACAACAACACATGTGAACAGAGTCAAAAACACCCAACAGAAATTCCTTGTTACCTTTGTGAATGGACCTATTTTTGACATTTCTAAACTAACAAAAAACATACAAAAAAATTGTTTACCTGCATTTCCACTTTATACAACTGATTTAGGTTTTTAACAAACAATTTTTGCGTTTTCGTGCGAATTTGGGGGAAAAAAATTCATTGTTGTTGACTTTTATTGGCTTAACAACTGATCAAAAACACCAACTTTCAAATAAAAAAAGACGAGTAAACGGATCGCGAATCCGTTTGGATAAAAAAAAAACGCGAACGCCAATCCCTAAAAGGCTGGCCCAACGGTTCTACTTACTAGAACCACGAGTGAATTAGATAACGATACTAAACCAACGAGTTAATTGGATAACGATTTATTCGACTGGATATCTTGGAGGTTCCAACAGAACTAATCTTACTTAAAACTAATTCCCTCAAATTACACCTAACGGCGTGCATTGCTGGTTGATGGTGATTTGCTTAGTCAGCGACCTCGATGGTGTTGGTGCGTTCACCTCCATGCACCGCTATATGATATCCATTAATCGTGGGAACTCATGTATAGCTGTTATGTATAGTTTGCACATTATGATCGCGCGTGTCGGTGCGAGGTGTTAACTCCTCCCCCTTCGAAAATCTACGTCCCGTAGATCAATATTTAAGGTGAGATGTTAGGGGTAGGCGTCGTTGGAATCTTTGGTAGGTCAATCTTCCTGTACAACTTTCGCCATATCATTGAGACAACAGCTGCGAGTATTAGAAAGATCGTCATATCTGTGGCAGTGTATGTGTTCAGCCGGCTTGTTAAGCCACTCAGGATCTTGATGTTCTTCATATTCATGTCGTGGAGGTCGAATACCTCAATCAATCAATGTGTTCCATCATGGAAGTGTTGTTAAGTAACAAATGTCCTGTTATTGAGTCGAATTGATTCGCTGTAAAATTGAATCAAGTATGTACCAGAGAGCTTTGTTGAGATGCTTTTGCTGATCAATTCTCCATTGAAGTTCGTTACGAATATCGTGTCCTCTTTGATTAGTTCCGTGATCGTGGCTGTGTTGGTACGTATTGCATAATTAGCGTGTCCACCCTTAAGTAGCCGAACTACGCATCCATCTTCATCCAGATTTTCTAAGGAACTCTCGTCACAAACAGTCATGTTGCCCATGCTAGGGCAGTTAGACGTAATCCCATAGGTTTCCTCGTGGTCTGCCAAAATCCTAGGGTATGGTAAGTCAACTTGCGTTTCGCTGATGATGGAGACTCTGGTCAGAAGCAGGTTACACTCAATTCCGCTAACTTTAGGCATAGAGAGTACGTATAGTAGGATGGAGTCGTTCGTATAGACTGATGGTTTACCAGATTGTAGGGCCTCTACCACGTTTGCGTATGGTAAGGTTTCAACTTCACTGATGACTCTGTTTATCTCTCTACGAACTCAGTAACCGCCCTTAACTGTCGCCTATCTCTTAGGGAGATGGCTGAACAGTTCAATATTCACCTTATTTGGGTGCCGGGGCACAGAGACATCGTGGGTAACTGCAAAGCCGATGAACTCGCCAGAGAAGGAACCGTTCTACCGATCTCAACCAGCAGGTTGAATATTGGTATACCAATCGCTACATGTAAACTTATGCTAAAGCAAGAGGCAATGGATAGAACAAATCACAGGTGGAACAATATCACCACGTGCGTGGCAACAAAACGTATATGGCCAGGACTTGATCCAAAACGCACAAGACATTTGTTATCCATTACCAGATTGCAAGTTAGCTCCGTAATCAATGTCATTACCGGACATTGTCTGATAGGAAGACACGCCATAAGACTTGGCGTTCCCTCTAATGACTTCTGCAGAAGTTGCTTAGATGAGGAGGAGGAGGAGACAATCCCACACCTCCTCTGCTCATGTCCTGCACTCTCTTCTAAAAGAAAGAGGCATCTGGGGAAATATTTTCTCGATGATCCAAGCGATCTGGCGAACACAGATCCCCTGCATCTCCTTCGCTTTATTGTAAGCTCCAAATGGTTTTGTTAAGCGAGGTACTCCCTCGCATAATTTTTATGGTATCACAATGGACCTAGTATTTGGTCTAAGTGTGTCGGGTGTATTCCTGGCAGCCATTGTAACCTAACCTAACCTGTTTATCTCCTCATGGTCCAAGAGATTAGTGTTTACGATTTCGCTTCTCGCCACCTGGCAGGCACGAACAATTTCGTTCACTTCTTCTTTAATGACGAGCAGTTTATCAATAATGTTTTGTTCATGGATAGCTCTATTAGATGATAACATTTGGTTGGCAGTACTGTTAATAACCCAGTTGATCTTTTGCGTGATGTCCTCTGTTATTCTAAGGACCCTCTCATTTACTTTGTTTTGCTGATTATTGTTGTCTACTATGTCATTCTCGCCCTTAAGCACTTTTTCCCAATCTGCTGCGTCGGGGTTACCGGCCAGCCATTTCCATGCAGAACCGATCCAGTTAATTGACCTTTGTCTTCTATGGCTTCTTCCTTTCAGTATGTCGATACGTTCGTGAAGCTGAGTAAGGTTATGGTGTGCGACGATCTTCTTTGTAGGCTGAGTGATTTCACCTTCAGCAGCCAATGTCATACTTTTCAGCAGGTCCTCAAATCCATCTAGTCGGATCATGTGCACTAGTTTGAAGTGTCCATCGATAATTCACCCTGGTCCTTCTTTGATTGTCACCATTGGGGACTGGTACTCGATGATAGTGAATTTAGGGATAATAAGCTAAATAATCTAAGTTTATAACAATGGTTTAATATAACAATGTACAATATAAGGATTATTTGAAACTCAAGAAAATTGGTTAGGTGTATTATAGAGTTATGAATATAAATTTTATTAATATATTTAGAGAAATTGATATATGTACATTGTACATAGTCATAGTAAGAACTATGTACAATGTACATATATCAATTTCTCTTCTTCACCTTTGACATTTCAACTGTCAAAGGTGAAGTGTAGTTTTTAAAGTCAGCTCTGTGTTTTTTTAATTTATTTTGAAACTAAACTTGAATTAAAATATCTGAAAACCTATTAAATCTATGCAATTAAATGCTCTTCACTCTGAGCACAAAAAGTTTTCTCCGGTTTCAAACTATTACGTTTGCTTTTCTAAGATTTCGACTAAGCCAAAAAATCACAAAAGTACGTTGCTTACTATACGGTTTCTATGAACCGCAAATGAAACTTAACAGAAATTTCGCCCGAACATATTGTCAACACCAGCAAAAAGTATTTTACTAATAGTTCACCCGCTATGGAGGTTGGGAAACTTACAATAAATGAGTTGAAAAGTATCCTCAATGACCAATGAATATCCTTTGACCGATAAGCTGAAAGATCTTGCTACCAGGGACGATTTTCTTGCTCTTTCAAACGAGATCAGTTCACTGAAGACCATCAACAATCGCCTCAACCAACAATTATCAACGATGTCCGAAAGATGTGAGCTTCTTGAAACTCAGCTAGAGATCATATCACGAAAAACCAACGAAAAAAATATTGTTGTTCATGTCCCTTTGAGTTCTGACACCGACGCGGTCCAACTAGCCAGGCAGACGTGCAAGGGACTTCTGAAGCTAGATGCTGAACAAGAGGTACCAGTGAAAAGCTCACGTTTGTTACGAAACCAAAATACACAAAGGGGAACTGTTTTAATGGAGCTCAATTCAGCTGAAGACACCGACAAAATTATATCCGTCGCACACAATTTGAAGGGATCCGGTATAAGCATATTCCGAGAGCAATCAATTTTGTTCCGACAAAAGAGGGGAACGCTGGTTGGACTCAGAACAAAGTTACTTGAATTAAATCCAAACGCTAAAATCATCGTTAAAGGAGACAAACTGCAAATCAACAACCACATATTTGTATACAAATTTGCACGAGGACTTGTTGTCAAATCACCTGCAGAGATGTCATTTATAATGCAAATGTTTGGTGACAGTTCAAGTGAGTTTTTTGACTGCAGCGAGGGAGCGAAGTTGGCGTCGATTACAACCGATCTGCCACAACCCATCCTTCAAACGCCGGCAGCGTCATCTAGGATCCAGTTTGCGAAGCCCACTAGAGGGAAAAAACAATAGGGTAAATATGCCGTCTGCCACTCTTTTAACAATACAATTTATTTAAATATATGTTCTTATAATATTACTGGTCTCAAGAGCAAGCTCATTATACCACTTTTTTTAAGATTCATAAATCAGTATGATATAATGATTTTATTTGAAACATTTTTAGAAGAAAAACAAGAAATTGATAATGTTAAATATTTCAAAGCTTTTAAAATTATGTTTATTCCGGCTATTAGAAACAATATGGGAGAGCAATGGGAGGTATGTTGCTTGCAATTAAAAAATGCTTTTGGGGTCAGTTTGTTAAATTCAAGATTGTTGACAGCAAAATCATATTTCATGTTTCTTGTAACAATTTAAGTTATCATATAACTCCGCTGTACTTAAATTGCAGTAACTGGCAAAATGAATTCGATAGCCTAGTAGACTTCACTAACAAATAAGCTTTGGAGAATGTTATGCTCATTGGTGATTTTAATGCACGAATTGGTAAATATCAAAATCCCTCCTTCTCACCACATTTGGAGCTGAGCTCGAACAGAAAATCAAAGGATGAATTGTTAAACCGCAACGAAAAAATGGTAACAGATTTTTTTGAAAACTATGGTCTTTCAGTTCTGAATGGAACAACAGTTGGAGATACACTTGGTGAACTCACTTTCATTAGCGGACAAGGACAGTCCGTAATTGATTATTGTGCAATAGCAGGACACTGGTGGAATTCAATTGCAGACTTTGAGGTCGCCGTGGCTAATTACTCAGGACACCTTCCAATAATAGTAATAGCTCAATTGACCAGTAGAGTGCAACAATCTTTCTCTCGTTAATTAGAGAATCTCAAATGGGGGGAGAGTAAAGCTCCGCTTTATAAATTATTGTTAGATCGAAATTACAGTTCTTTACCTCCGCTGTCATCTACTAGCGCCGATGAAATAAGCAAAAATATTAGACAGATAATAAAAGCATCTGCTCCTTTTGCTATGAATAACAGCTCCAGGTTTTCAACTGGTAATAAGTGGTTTGATAAAGAATGCGGAAAACTTCGCAAACTGTCGTTTGTCTACTTGAAACTTTTCAGAAAAACTAATTCTATGATTTTTAAAAGTACTTACATCAGAATTAATAAAGAGTTCAAACAATTATGCTTGCTTACAAAAAGCGGATTACCTTAAAAATGTTGCGAAAAATTTAGAAAACTGCAAAAACTCAAAGGAATTTTGGAAAAACGTCAACGAGCTAAGTGGCCGCAAACAAAATGGTAAAAATAGTCTGGAAGCTGATGTCCTTGCAACCCACCTTAAAAACCTTTTGGTGTCCGATGAAAATTGTCAAACTTTTGATTACGCGTTGCCAAACACGACCGTGGATAGTTTGGATTCGCCCATAACAGTTTCGGAGCTGGAGATAACCCTTAAAAAGATGAAGAACAACAAGGCACCAGGTATAGACGGTGTTCCAGTCGAATTTTTCAAAAATAGCACTATGAAGCTCAAAAACTACCTTGTTAATTTCTTCAACAAAATATACAGTGATGCAGGTATTCCCAGTTGTTTCAACAAAGCGGTAATTTTCGCTATTTTTAAGAAAGGCGATGCAAATGTTGCAGAAAATTATAGAGGAATTTCAATCCTAAATTCTTTGAGAAAGATTTTTTCTTCAATTTTGTACGAACGGCTGTTAGAATGGATCGAGGAAACTAATCGCCTCAGTAAGTTTCAAGCAGGCTTTCGTTCTGGATTTTGTACGATGGACCAAGTGTTTGCGATAACCAGCATAGCCAGGAAATTTATCGAACACAAGAAGAAGTTGTACGTTTGTTTTGTGGATTTGAAAGCTGCATTTGACAAAGTAAGCAGACAGGCGCTTATTTACAAACTTTCTTGTCTAGGAATATCCCGAAAATTCCTTTTAACGTACTTAAGTTTTCTTTCATCGTCTACGGCAACAGTCTGGGATGGAGGCGAGCTCTCAGAATGGTTTGAAACAACAAGTGGTGTGCCTCAAGGTTGTATCCTGAGCCCGATCCTATTTGCACTATTTATTGATGAAATCCAAAACATCCTTCCTGGTGGAGTAAGATTTGGAAGTGTTTTAGTAAAAGTCTTACTATATGCAGGTGACCTGGTACTAATGGCGGATAACCCTTTCACGTTGCAGTTAAAAATTAACAAACTTAACACTTTCTGCGAGACGGCCAAAAAACAAAACTACTTATTATTATATACCCCCTGTTTACATTCAAACCCTCAAAGCAAATGCAGACTATATTTCTAAAGTTATGAACCGAGGTGATGACAGTCTTAAAAAGACTTTATTGATTCGACTTCTTCACACAAATGATACGCCATTCAAAGATTGGAATGAACTCGCGTTGTCGCATGATGCCGTTCTTTCGTTGAATGAGACCAATACGGATGTTTGGCAGAATAATTTCGCAGATGTGATCGCCAAAGTGGATGAAAAAATGTATATGCAATGTTTGGATAGAGCAGCTTCTTCTTTATCCAGAAGTGTATACAAGAGCTTAAATCACCAGTTGAGGTCTGATGAAAACTACTTGAGAAGAGATTTTTCCGTCGAAGTCATCAGTGTTATTTTCCGAGCAAGAGTCGAAGTTTTAAATTTGAACTACATGCTACACAGAGAAGACCTGCCACAAATTTGCGACTTATGTAATAGAAGGGATCCGGAAAATGTCTATCACTTCATTGCGATATGCCCTATTTTACAAGAGATTCGGCGACTTTATTTCCAACAAAATATTCTCACGTTGCAACATTTATATGAGATACTCAATTTAGCAGCAGGTTGGCTTAGTCTCTATCAGTATTGCCAGCACGCGCTCTCTTATCGCAATAGTTTTCCTTAAACGAGTCAGTTATTTCAATTTAATTTAAATTTAATTATTTTTCTTGTGTCAAATCACTTAAAATTGTTTTTTTTTTCACGAAGATAAAAAAGTCAAATTATAATTTATAATAATAATATTATTAATAAGCTTAAATTTTGAATTGTATGTCTTATTTTTATATTTTCTTGTTTATGTTTCAAAACATTAAAATTGCTACTTTACAACCCTAACACTTTACACAAAAATGTATCTAAGTCATCATGATATGTCATATCAGGCAGACGGCTAAATTGCCATGTCCTTAATCTTAAGTTTTCTATTTGTAAACTCTTTGATGTAATAAAGAATTTATCTATCTATCTATCTATCTAGTAAGAAAAAATGGTTATGACTTTTATGTATTAACATGTATTCAAAATATGGATTAAAAGAATATATTATATTACATTATTAAATGTTAATGATTTCTCATTTGTATGATAGGTGATATTCACCCCTTTTTTTCATTAATTAATTTTGTATGTATTACATGATATACATATGTGTTTAATGAAATAGGTTTCTTACATATTTATCTGGTTTTACATGAAATATGATTTTCTATCATAATATTTTTCATAAAGTAATTTCATTCTCATAATGTCATAGACAATTGAGTATATGTGCTTTTTTGTTATGTATTACTGCTTGAATAAACATAACTTGTAATACATATTGTAATGAACACCCAACATTTATACCAATTTCCTAATCGAAAACGTTTAACCGAAAACACAACTGGCAACACTATAATGGAATTTTAAAATGACAGGCATTGCTTGTAAGCCAGTGTGTGTGAGTGTAGAGATGCTTGACAGCAAATGTGGAAACCATGGAGAAGAAACTGGAACGCTCTAGATGAGTGTTGTTCTATATAAGTAGGACCGCTGACGCAACGAGCAGTCAGTTTTGATTATAGAGTGATAAAGTTAAGAGTGAAATGTTGTTAACCAGTGATAGTCCAATAGTCGAGTAGAGTTCGAATAAAGTATAGATACTGAATAAAAGTGATAGAAATAATTTGAAAGGTGTTTTATTTTGCGAACTAAGCGCACGTGACATTGGTGTCAGAAGTGTAAATAAAACTTATTTGATTAGTAAAGTGTACACAAAAAAAAAAAAAAAGTAAAAAAGAAAAATAATAATTATATACAGTGAAAATGGGTAAGTTGTTAGAAGAGCTCAACTGCATTGAGCTTAAAAGTGAGTTAGGTAAGCGAAATCTTTCTAGAGCGGGATCGAAAAATGAGCTCGTCCTGCGCTTGCGTAACTATTTGGAACAGCAAGGGGAAGACGTAAACACTTTTGTTTTTGAAATAGAAGTGGAAGAAGAGGAAGTAAATGAAAGTGTAGATTTTTCTAGTATAATGAAGATTTTATTAGAACAAAACAAGCAACAGCAGAATATTCTCGGACGTCTGGAAGAGCAACGAAACGATCAAAAGAAGGAACAGCAGAATGTTCTCGAAAGACTCGAAGTACAACAAAAGAATCTGGAAGAGCAACGAAACGAGCAAAAGAAGGAACAACAGAATATTCTCGAAAGACTTGAGGCGCAACAGAATGTTTTGGAAGGTCAGAAAAACATTCTTGAAGGCAAATTGGGCAACATTGAAAAAAATGTGTTTGCCCTTGAAGAAACCCGTTGAAGGTATGGAAAAACAGCTTTCTGTTGTAGAGAATAGTTTTGAAATCGTAGAAAGCCGATGTGATAAACAGTTCTCTGTTCTAACCAAGGAATTGGACCAGATCCGGAAAATCAAAATTCGAGAATCTATCTGTTGTAGAGAATAGTTTTGAAATCGTAGAAAGCCGATGTGATAAACAGTTCTCTGTTCTAACCAAGGAATTGGACCAGATCCGGAAAATCAAAATTCGAGAATCTAATGGAGAGTCTGCAAAGAAAAAGGAGATGAAACCGCCAACATTTGATGGACAGTCTTCTTGGTCAGTCTACAAGAGCCAATTTGAAGCAGCCGCGACAACAAATGGCTGGGATGACGAAGACAAGTACATTGCACTGACTCTTGCTCATAGAGGACCAGCAGCTGAATTACTTCAAACAGTTCCAGCTGGTAAGAGCGGCGATTTCAGCTCTCTCGTGGCAGCTATAGATAAACGCTTTGGAGATAGCCACTTGAAAGAAGTCTTCCGTGTGCAACTCAATAACAGAGTCCAGAAAAGGGGTGAAAGTCTACAGCAACTCCAAGCAGACGTCGAAAGACTGGTGCACCTAGCGTACCCGGATGCTGGAGAAGAAATCATCAACCAGCTTGCTGTTGAGTCCTTCGTTCGTGCCATTCCTGATATACATCTTCAGAGGTCTGTGCGAACTGCTAGAACACGTACTCTTTCTGAAACTTTAGCATTCGCATTGACAATTGAAGCAGCAGAACAGGCTTCTCATGGAGTACATCGACTAAGAGAAGCCATAGTCGAAGAATGCTCGTGCCAAAGAGCTGAAATACAAAAGAACCAGCGGAGCGGACCAGTAAGATGTTGGAACTGCAACAAGACCGGGCACTTACAGCGTCAATGCCGACTACCACCAAATAAAGCAGGTTGTCAACATTGTGGAAGCAAGAGATCCAACCCAGAGCAAGGTAACAACAACACCAGCGTTGCTTATCAATCAGTTTCCCATCAGGGAAACGAGTAAGAACCAACTTCGAGGGGCAGAGGCTGGTTTCTTGTATCGATGGCCCCAGAACCACCATCCAGGTCTCCCAGACCAAACGAGACAACAAAAGTCTGACTGTGGAGACTACTATTAACGGGAACAAACATGTGGCTACCATCAACACCGGTGCCACAGCATCCATAGTACGTCGAGACCTGGTAAAGACGACGTGGCTTCATAACACCAATAGCTACTGTCTAAGAACCGCAACGGGAGAAGCAGCAAGAGTATATGGAGAAGTGTGTCTTAAGATCCGACTGGCCGATCTAGTGTTTACTCATCAATTCCTGGTGGCAGATATATGTGACGAGTGCATCATTGGAATCGACTTTATGAAACAGCACGGAGTTATTTTGGATATCGGTAATCAAGTTTTGAAATACCAAAATAAAGAAATTCCAATGACCTATTCGAATGAAAATACGTCAACACTGAGGACTGTCATCACGGAAGATCTGATCCTGCCTCCTTCTTCTGAAGTGTTCGTTTGGACAAAACTTGAAGGTGAGTTTGGAAGCCTTCGATACCTCATGGTGGAACCAGACCCAGAGTGTTCCTCCCAAAGCGTCATCATTGGGAAAACAAAATGGTCCCCGAACGATTACTAAACACCAGACCGTACGATGTAAGGTTGAAGAAAGGAGAAGTCGTTGGACGTTGCGAATCGGTTGCAGCAATTACGAAGATCACAGACGAGGCCCCGAGAAAAACTATAACTCCGGAGGAGCTCAAAACCATCAGAGCTAAAATACTGAATTCATCCAACCTTGATCACCAGCAAACAAGGATGGCTGAAAATCTCCTACAAGAGTACACTGACATCTTCGCATCGCAAAAGGGACAATATGGTAGGACACAGTTGGTGCAGCATCGCATCAACACAGGAGATGCAAGACCGATTCGTCAACCCGCAAGACGCCTTCCACTGGCCAAACAAGGTGAGGTTGAGGAAATGATAACGGCAATGAAGAAGGACGGTCTTATTGAGAATTCCAAAATTCCTTGAGCTTCACCAGTGGTGCTAGTGAAAAAGAAAGACGGAAGCACTCGTTTTTGTGTGGACTGCCGAAGGCTGAATGATGTGACTAAAAACGACAGCTATCCCCTGCCCAGAATCAGTGATACCCTGGATGCTATGGAGGGAGCCCAGTGGTTCTCGACGCTGGACTTGAAGAGTGGATATTGGCAAGTTGACATCCACCCTGAAGATCGGGAAAAGACGTTGTTTTCTACAGGTAATGGGCTCTGGCAGTTTAAAGCTATGCCGTTTGGGCTATGCAACGCTCCGGCAACATTCGAGCGTTTGATGGAGTGCGTTCTTCAAGGACTGACGTGGAAAGCGTGCCTTGTCTACTTGGACGATGTCATTGTTTACGGGAAAACATTTGACCAACATTGCAAGAATCTAAAAGCCGTGTTTCAGAGACTTCGAGAGGCTAACCTTAAACTGAATCCAGAAAAATGTGCACTTTTCAAAACCGAAGTTAAGTATTTGGGACACATCATCTCTTCCCAAGGAGTGAAGACTGATCCTGAAAAAGTTGACTCCGTCAAAAATTGGCCAACACCACAGGACAAACATCAACTCCGAAGCTTTCTTGGTCTTGCCACATATTACCGACGTTTTGTTAAGAACTTTGCTGGAGTTGCAAAAAGTTTGCATCAGCTCACCGAAAAAGGGAAGCAGTTCAAATGGTCAGGTGAGTGTGAAAAATCTTTTCAGGAACTCAAATACCGCCTCTGTAACGCTCCAGTGCTGGCACATCCAACACCTGGCAAAACATTCATCATCGACGCAGATGCAAGCAACGTTGGAATCGGGGCGGTACTATCCCAAGTGCATGATGGCGAAGAGAAAGTGGTGGCATATTACAGTAAGGTCCTCTCGAAGCCTGAAAGAAACTACTGCGTGACCAGAAGGCAATTGCTAGCTCTTATCTTGGCAACAAAGCACTTCCATAAGTACATCTATGGACAGAAATTCCTTCTGCGGACAGACCATGGTGCTCTGAACTGGCTGTTGAACATCAAAAATCCAGAAGGTCAAGTCGCAAGGTGGATAGAAAGACTGCAGACTTATGATTACCAGATTCAACACCGCAGAGGAAAGCTGCACTCAAACGCCGACGCATTGTCCCGAAGACCTTGCAAAGAGGATTGCAAGCATTGTAGGCGACAAGAAAACAAAGAAAATATTACCGCTCAGCGACTAAGAGCTGACCCCATATGCGGATGGAGCAATGAGGAAGTGAGGACCGCTTAACAGGAGGATCCAGATATCGAACCCATTCTCGCATGGAAAGAAAATGAAGAGAAACCTGAATGGGGAGACATGTCCTCAGGCGAAGATGGGAGGCCGCTGACGGTAAATCATATGTGATGCAGCTGATCGTGCCGCAATCGAAAGTCAGTGAAGTTCTTCGGGAGATGCATGACGGACCTTCTGGAGGTCACCTGGGAGTTAACAAAACACTATAGAAGGTGCGACATCGGTTCTACTGGTTACATGCTAGAGATGACGTGGAGAAGTGGTGCCGAACATGTGACAAGTGGGCTGCAACCAAAGGACCTGGTAGGAAGATTCAAGGTAAGATGTATCAGTACAACGTTGGATCGCCTTTTGAGAGGATTGCAGTAGATGTGGCTGGGCCTTTTCCAGAGACCAACGCTGGAAACAAGTACATTCTGGTTGTAATGGACTATTTTAGCAAATGGCCTGAGGCGTATGCCATCCCAAATCAAGAAGCCAGAACTAAACTAAAGAACACCTCACCAAGGTCGTAGGCGACTACCAAAGAGACTGGGATAGGCACGTACCGCTATTCCTGATGGCCTATAGAAGTGCAGTACATAGCTCGACAGGACAAACACCATCTGACATCCTGTTCGGGAAAACCATGCGGCTGCCCAGCGAACATAAATTTGGATGCCCCACAGAGGAGCCACAGGACACGAACGAGTATGTGGATGACCTCAAGGAGAGACTCGCTGACATCCATAAAAGAACAAGGGAACGGATGAAAACCTACAGCGACCGGATGAAGACACGGTACGACACAAAAGCGACAACGGCAGGATTCCAAGCAGGAAATCGTGTGTGGCTTTATAATCCTCATCGTCAAAAGGGATTGTCACCGAAACTTCAGCAAAACTGGAAAGGTCCTTATACTGTTGTCACGAGGATTAACGACGTGGTTTACCGCATCCAAAGAGGATTAAGAGGCAAGTTGAAAGTAGTTCATTGTGACCGGCTGCATCGATATAGTGGCGAGGCTGCAGATGGAATTATTCGGGACGAACAATCTTAAGGAGGGGGCAGTGTAATGAACACCCAACATTTATACCAATTTCCTAATCGAAAACGTTTAACCGAAAACACAACTGGCAACACTATAATGGAATGGTATAAAATGACAGGCATTGCTTGTAAGTTAGTGTGTGTGAGTGTAGAGATTTTTGACAGCAAATGTGGAAACCATGGAGAAGAAACTGGAACGCTCTAGATGAGTGTTGTTCTATATAAATAGGACCGCTGACGCAACGAGCAGTCAGTTTTGATTATAGAGTGATAAAGTTAAGAGTGAAATGTTGTTAACCAGTGATAGTCCAATAGTCGAGTTGAGTTCGAATAAAGTATAGATACTGAATAAAAGTGATAGAAATAATTTGAAAGGTGAAGTTTTATTTTGCGAACTAAGCGCACGTTACAATATATTACATTTCATGTGTGCTTGGATGTGTGCGTCTCTTTTGGGGTTAGAACTTATGTGTTTTTAAGTTGTGTCTTATGGATTTTGCGACCTGTGTCTGTGATAATAGTAACCTTGTTATCCTTGGCTTCTACCTCCTTCCTATATAGAGGTTTATGCTTGCCTTGGATTCTCTTGAAGGAAGTGTAGACTATGTTGCCCTTTTCGAACTTCTTTGGGGTAGACTTATTTTTATTGCCATGCGTTTCTTGTTTCTGTCTTTTTTTCCCCCTTAGTTCCTGATTTACCTTTAGCCTGAAATTTGCCATATTTTGGAAGTTTACTCTTGTACTAATATGTCAGAGGGTTTCCGTTCAGTTACAGAATGGACTGTGTTATTATACCGATCGACAGAGATTTTAATTAGTTCTCTAAGATTTAGCTCCCTGTATCCAGCTTTCAAGCATCGATAGATTTCTAGGATCGTCGAATGAAATCTCTCAACTTGCCCATTAGCTTCACTTCGGTTAACGGGAGTTTGATACATTTTGATATCAAGCATTTTTATAAAGTTGACCATTATAGGACTTAAAAAGCTTCTCTCGTTATCCGTAACTAATATCTTCGGGACAGTGAAGTAGTGAAGAATCTTTATCACTTTGTCTCTTAGATGAATAGATGACTTATTTCTTATATGAAATAGAAACTTCGAGAATTTATCGATGCATGAGATGTATTTTTCCCCCTGGATTTCCATAATATCCATGTGCAGTATTTCACAAGGATAAGACGGAACTGGGGTAGGCTGGAGCATAGGAGTTGCCGGATGTCAATCGTATTTGTTGGTGAGACAGATGTCACAAGACTTAACATAACGGGTTACCAAGTTATTCATTTTCGGGAAGTAATATTTCTTAAGGAGCTGTTCCTTGTTTTCCCGAGCATTTCTATGCGCTCGCTTATGTTCCTTAATAATGAGTTCCCACACTTGGTTTTCATCCATGACATCTTGCACCAATCTCTGCGTTAATCTTATTTTGTAACCTGTAAAAGTTTCTAAATAGACCATCTGAAGTAATTCCATTAATAACATAAGGATTTAGTTTAGCTTTAAGGGCGGCAGTAAGAGCCACTTTATCTAAATATAGGATAGCAAAATTGTGTCTAACATAACCGGGTTGTGGTTCCTCATAAGAATCAACAGTATCATTTGTTACGTTAATAATTACCTGATTCCGGAAAACGTTAGAAGGTACCTCCACATGAGGAATCAGATCAGTTGCATCTTGTTTTGCGCTGTGCACTGTTTCGTTAGCGGATTCAGTGGAAGCTGATTCGTCTAAGGAAGGCTCTGTAGCGGGAATGCTCTCTAAGGCTATATCGTTTTGAGGTCTGACACCGTTCAAGTTAGAATTTTCCTCAGAGGCAAGTTCTGTGGAAGAGTCGTTATGTAACGCATTCACTTAGCAATCCGTTTCAGCTTTTGCTGAGACGGTTGAGTGTCCGTTAGATATTAAGTCTAGAGAGCGCGTCCTCTACGACATTCGACTTTCCCGGTTTGTAAATGAGCTCGCAATTGTATTCCTCTAATCTAGCCTTCCAGCGCTTCAGTTTCGCGTTGTAATTGCAGTTGCCAGGGCATACGTAAGCGGCTCGGGGTCCGTAAATATTTTTATATGTTTCGCTCCATATAGATAGGATCTCAGGTTATCTAATGCCCAAACTATCGCCAACATTTCGTTTTCATTTGTTGCGTAGTTTTCCTCACTTGCACTAAGGGTTCTTGAAATGTAGGTAATAGGTCTCTCCTTGCCTCCATCTCCTTGGGACAAAACTGCACCAATGGCTATGTTTTACGCATCGGTAGTCAGAGAAAACGGCTTACTGAAGGAATGCCAGGACCTCAGCAGAAGTAAGGAGTTCCTTCAAATCATTGAAGGCTTCCATGGCAAGGTCATCCAATTTTATTGGAATTTTCCTCGACTGGTTGACCTTAACTTGGGCATTTTCACCCCTTGTTAAGTTAGTCAGAGGCTTAGCGACCTTGGCGTAATCCCGAATAAACTTCCTGTAGTATAAAGTCAGTCCGAGGAATGATTTAAGTTCCTTTAGATTAGATTGTCTGGGGTTGTATGTTCTGTACAGCCTAGATTTTTTTCTATTCAGGTAATACACCATCAGCCGTTATAACGTACCCGAGAAACTCCACAGTAATGTCCACGAAATGGGTTTCAGATGCGGTTCATTAAGCCTTTTAAGGACCATATCGAGATTTTGCAAGTGTTGTTCTTCATCCTTGCTAAAGACTATTATGTCATCGATATAGACATAACATATCTTTCCTATAAAAAGTTGAGCACATCATCAATCATACGTTGAAATATGGCTGGTGCGTTTTTGAGACCGAATGGCAGTCTTAGGAATTCATACTTGCCACTCATGGTAGAGAAAGCTGTATTAGGAATGTCCGAGCGTTTCATTGGGATTTGGTGAAATCCAGAAGTCAGGTCTAGGGTCGTAAAATACTTGGCGTTCCCCAAGCAAGCGAGAGTAGCATTTATATCCGGTATGGGATATGAGTCTGAAATGGTCACGCTATTGAGTCTTTTATAGTCGATAACCATTCGGTATTGCTTCCCACCATTAAGTTTGGGTTTTTTTAGGAACAACCCAATTAGGGGAATTGTAAGGACTCCCAGAAGGCCTTATAATCCCTTCTTCTAGAAGTTTTTCTATCTCTTTCTCTACGACTTCCCTCTGACGACATGATGGATACGGATAGCTCTTGGTATATATTGCCTCGTCTGTTCTTGTTTTTATTTCTGCTTGAACTGACGTGTCAATTATTTCGTTCACATTGAAAGGTCCAAAGAGCGATTCGTATTTTTGGACTAAAGACTAAACCTTGTCTAATTTCATACGGCAGATCTTCCCTACAAACAACATTCACTTGGTGTGATACTTTTGCCTTCAGTGGAATTTCGATACCTGGTTTTATCGTAAGCACATTATTCTTCCTATCGATGACAGCCTCCAATTTTTTGAGGGTATCATCTCCAATGATGCCATCGAAGGAGTCAAGCCCAGGCAAGATAAAGTATATTATTGAAGCATCATTACCGACTTTAGAAAAGAATCGCCCTTCCACATATTCTGATATACATAAGTATTTGGCCAGCAGCTGATTTAACAGAGAAAGGTTTCTCAAGTAGGGTAGAGGGCTGGCTTATTTTGGAACTTATGAAGTTCTTGTTGGCCCTCGTATCAACAAGAAACTTCAACACTACTCCATCCTTGGTTACATACTCTAAGTATGGTACGCTGTCATAAAATTTAGCTGCTCCTCGATTGCATCTTCAGCAGAAGTGAGGTATTCCTCTAGGTCAACCTCATCTCCCGTTTCGATGTGATACAAGCGTTGTTGCTTGTTCGGATAGTTATCAGACATCGCCCTTCGCTTGAATGGGTTCCCATTCTTAGGGTGGTTCACGTAATTCACCTGTTTGCTCTTGATAGACTGGTCAATGTCCATTTTTTCTAATTTCTTTGGTCCAGGCCTCGGCGGAGCTATACCTTCTTGACGGGAGCCTGGCATAAACCGATTATTTCTCCCCATTAAACCCTGTTGGGGCTTTCTCGGAGGTTAATAGGGTTTATGGTCTGGGCTCCTAAAGCACTGGTTCATTGGAGCTGTGATGAAATTAGAATAAGAGGGACAGTGGGTGAAATGATTCCTGTAGTTGAGATTCTGTATCTCCAAACAGGCAGAATATGCATCCGGAAGTGATCGGGTTCGTTGAATCATAAGCATCTTTGAGATGTCGCCGTTAAGGCCTCTTACGAAAACATCCAGAGCCCTATTTCTATATGTTTCCATAAGCGCTCTGATGGCTTCCTCGCTGTATGATTCCGTCTTCATCTTGTTAACCATCAGTGAGAGCCGATGGTTAACTTTCGCGTAAAATTCGTCCAGCTTGGTTCCATTCTGAGCCAGCTGGTTCAATTGGTGCTCGAAAGTCCGTAAATCTCGTTTGTCTGCATAATGCAGTGACAAACAAGACTTCATCTCGAGCCAATCGCCGTCAAATATATTATAACTAATTAACGCAGCGTCGGCGGAACCCCTAATTTTTTCAATCACAATTTGCAACTTTGGCTGCGAAATCTTGCCTTTTTTCCTAGTACTCATCTAAAAGTTTTTTAATTTATTTTTTAATATTGTTAGTGAACTCAATAAACCTTTGAAACCTGTGCATAAGTACAACCTAATATCCTTGTATATGAAACAATAATAATTTCTTACAAGTGCATTTGCGTAGTAATTAATTTTGTGAATAATTAAAATTTTGCATAAACTGACTTTTTCTGATCGTTGACTTTGTTAACACCAGCCGCGGGTCCAGGGGGCATAGGGGCAATTGCCCCCCCCCCCCATAAGTACAACCTTATACCCTTGTATATGAAACAATAATAATTTTTTACAAGTGCATTTGCTTAATAATTGATTTTGTGAATAATTAAAAATTTGCATAAACTGACTTTTTCTGATCGTCGACTTTGTTGACACCAGGCGTGGATCCAGGGGGGGCAATAGGGGCAATTGCCCCCTCCCTGTCAATAAAAATGTTAAGTCTATAGTAAACTGTACGTATTCGCTACAAAAATTCGGTTTGTCCCTAAATTGCTTAAAATAATAATTCATTCAATACCAAAAACTCAGACAGAAGGCATAAAAAAAGTCAATGTCATTCGTTCGGGATTCACAATATTATTCAATACTTTTTGATGAAACAACTGATGCATCTCACCTCTCCCAACTGAGTATTATATCACACTACGTTCACAATGGTAGCATTCGTGAGGATTTTGTCTCTTTCGTGGATGCATTTGTAGAACTAGCTTATTCCAGAACTGATGAAGAATACGAATCTGATGAGGAAAGCTGGAGGGAAAATAGAAAAAAACTAGCTGCCGAAAAGAAATTGGATAGAAATTCTAAATCTAAGGAGTTATCTCTAACTGACAAAGCCATCGGCCAAATTGTATTGGTGCAACTGAAGAAAAAGCTCAAACTTCCTCTTGAATGCTGTGTGGGAATGGGGACAGACGGATGTGCTGTTATGCTTTCAGAAGTTCGAGGTACTGTCAAGGAACTCGAGAAGCGAAAAATGCTGTTAGGACTCCATACTACAGTCATAAGCCAAATAACTCCATTTCTCAAAGTTCAAAAGTACCTGCCATTCGAGACGCTGTTGCAATAATGAAAGAGGTAATCTTCTTCTTCAAATCGCATCCCAAACGAAAAACTGTCCTCATGAACACCTTGGGGTGTGCCCTCACATCACTTTGCGAAACAAGGTGGGTAGAAAGACATGAAGGTGTACTTCAATTTTCTTTGGACCTCATCAAAATTGTGGGAAGCGTTAGAAACGATATCGCAGTGGCGTGACCCAAGCACCATGGCTGGCTAGGTTTCCTTACTCATAACATCTTTATGCAAGTCACAATTTATTGTATCAGTTTTGTGTTTGAGTGATGTGTTGTCCTTAACACAGTCCTTGAGCAAGTTACTACAATCTAAATCTCTTTGCCTGAATAGCAGCGCAGTGCTGGTGAAGAACACGATTTAAATTCTTAAAAGTCGCCGGGAGAACATACATACCAGTTTCCACAACATCTGGCAGCATGCCATGTTGAGTTGAGAATTCCTCGTATTCCACGTCATGGTGGACGCCAAATTCACCGAACTAGTTTTGACACTAATTCAGCTGAGGTATGCTACAGAATCTCATTATACGCACCTCTACTTGACTTTGTCCTGACCGATTTGCATGAAAGAATTCGACCGGAAACCTTAGATGAATTTAAACTTACAATTTTTATTCCGGAAAATACAAATCGATATAATACTGATGAGTTGGATACCACCGTTAAGTCGCTAATAAATCGCTTTAGTCAACTCTTAGAGTTAAATACAGACACAGCCTGTTTTTTGCTAAAAGATAAGCTGGTTTTGTGGCGGGAAAAATGGTTAACGGAAAAGAAGCAGAACAACCATCTTCCCGTTACTGCTCTTGAGTTGATGGATAAATGCAATAAGGATGTGTTTTCTTTTAATCCTTGCAACGCTTCCGGTTACGAATTCTTTGGCAGAGCGGTCTTTTTCTTCATTGCGTCGCCTTAAAACCTATTTGAGGTCCACAATGAGTGAAAATCGCCTTTGCGGTCTGGCACTTATGCACATCCACAGACAAATCCCGATCGATGTTGAAAAAGTAATAACAAGGTTTTCAAAAACCGGCTTCAACAAAAAGTTAGATTTTAGCATTTAATTAACTGTTTTAAACTAATTTAACTTATTTTTTTAAAATAATTTTTCTAATTCTTTTGAATAAAAAATTTATTGTAATGTACACCCAACATTCAATACTAATTTCCTAATCGAAAACGTTCAACCTTAAACACAAGTGGCAACACTATAATGGAATGGCATAATGGAAGACGTTGTTTGTGAGTGTGTGTGTGTGCAGAAATATACCGGGAGGGGAACTTGTCTAGACATCATGGTTCATAGCAAAACTACCAGAAAGCCCTCGATGTTTCACACTTCTATATAAAGAGGGAGCTGACGCAACCAGAAGTCATTTTTATTTAGAAAGTGATAGTGTGAATATTGAGTAACGTGATTATTAGTCGAGTTGTATGCCGAAAGTAGATATTGAATAAAAGTAGTACAGTTAAAGAAAAGAAAGTAAAAGCTTTATTATTGCGAACTAAGCGCACGTTACATTGGTGTCAGAAGTGTAAATAAAACTTATTTGATAAATATAACGAGTTTGACTAGTGAAGTAAAAAAAAAAAAAAATAATAATAATAATTATATACAGTAAAAATGAGTACGTTGTTAGAAGAGCTCAACTGTATTGAGCTTAAAAGTGAGTTAGGTAAACGAAATCCTTCTAGAGCGGGATCGAAAAATGAGCTCGTCCTGCGCTTGCGCAATTATTTGGAACATCAAGGGGAAGACGTAAACACTTTTGTTTTTGAAACAGAAGTGGAGGAAGAGGAAGTAAGTGAAAGTGTAGATTTTTCTAGTATGATGAAGCTTTTATTAGAACAACAAAAGAAACTGATTGAAGAGCAACAGCAGAATATTTTCGGACGTCTGGAAGAGCAACGAAACGATCAAAAGAAAGAACAGCAGAATGTTCTCGAACAACTCGAAGTACAACAAAAGAATCTGGAAGAGCAACGAAATGAGCAAAAGAAGGAACACCAGAATATTCTTGAAAGACTTGAGGCGCAACAGAATGTTTTGGAAAGTCAGAAAAACATTCTAGAAGGCAAATTGGGCAACATTGAGAAAAACGTATATGCCCTTGACGAACGCGTTGAAGGTATGGAAAAACAGCTTTCTGTTGTAGAGAATCGTTTGGAAAGACGATGCGATAAACAGTTCTCCGATCTGTCCAATTAATTAGACCAGATCTGTAAAATCAAAATTCGAGAATCTGCTGGAGAATTTGCAAAGAAAAAGAAGATGAAACCGCCGACATTTGATGGACAGTCTTCTTGGCCAGTCTACAAGAGACAATTTGAGGCAGCCGCGACAACAAATGGCTGGGATGACGAAGACAAGTACATAGCACTGACTCTTGCTCTTAGAGGACCAGCAGCTGAATTACTTCAAACAGTTCCAGCTGGTAAGAGCGGTGATTTCAGTTCTCTCGTGGCAGCTATAGATAAACGCTTTGGAGATAGCCACTTGAAAGAAGTCTTCCGAGTCCAACTCAATAACAGAGTCCAGAAAGGGGTGAAAGTCTACAGCAGCTCCAAGCAGACGTCGAAAGACTGGTTCACCTGGCATACCCGGATGCTGGAGAAGAAATCATCAACCAGCTTGCTGTTGAGTCCTTCGTTCGTGCCATTTCCGATATACATCTTCAGAGGTCTTTGCGAACTGCTAGAACACGTACTCTTTTTGAATTTAATGCATTCGCATTGACAATTGAAGCAGCAGAATAGGCTTCTCATGGAGTACATCGACTCAGAGAAGCCATAGTCGAAGAATGCTCGTGCCAAAGAGCTGAAATACAAAAGAACCAGCGGAGCGGACTAGCAAGATGTTGGAACTGCAACAAGACCGGGCATTTACAGCGTCAATGCCGACTACCACCAAATAAAGCAGCTTGTCAACATTGTGGTAGCAAGAGATCCAACCCAAAGCAAGGTAACAACAACACCAGTGCTGCTTATCAATCCGTTTCCCATCAGGGAAACTAGTAAGAACCAACTTCGAGGGGCAGAGGCTGGTTTCTTGTATCGATGGCCCCAGAACCACCATCCAAGTCTCTCAGACCAAAGAGACAACGAAAGTCTGACTGTGGAGACTACTATTAACGGGAACAAACATGTGGCTACCATCAACACCGGCGCCACAGCATCCATAGTACGTCGAGACCTGGTAAAGACGACGTGGCTTCATAACACCAATAGCTACCATCTAAGAACTGCAACGGGAGAAGCAGCAAGAGTATATGGAGAAGTGTGTCTTAAGATCCGACTGGCCGATCTAGTGTTTACTCATCAATTCCTGGTGGCAGATATATGTGACGAGTGCATCATTGGAATCGACTTTATGAAACAACACGGAGTTAATTTGGACATCGGTAATCAGGTTTTGAAGTACCAAAATAAGGAACTTCCAATGACCTATTCGAACAAAAGTACGTCGACAATGAGAACTGTCATCACGGAAGATCTGATTCTGCCTCCTTCTTCTGAAGTGTTCGTTTGGACAAAACTGGAAGGTGAGTTTGGAAGCCTTCGATACCTCATGGTGGAACCAGACCCAGAGTGTTCCTCCCAAAGCGTCATCATTGGGAAAACACTGATAGCACCGAAAAACAAAATGGTCCCCGTACGATTACTAAACACCAGACCGTACGATGTAAGGTTGAAGAAAGGAGAAGTCGTTGGACGTTGCGAATCGGTTGCAGCAATTACGAAGATCACAGGCGAAGCCCCGAGAAAAACTATAACTCCGGAGGAGCTCAAAACCATCAGAGCTAAAATACTGAATTCATCCAACCTTGATCACCAACAAACAAGGATGGCTGAAAATCTCCTACAAGAGTACACTGACATCTTCGCATCGCAAAAGGGACAATATGGTAGGACACAGTTGGTGCAGCATAGCATCAACACAGGAGATGCAAGACCGATTCGTCAACCCGCAAGGCGCCTTCCACTGGCCAAACAAGGTGAGGTTGAGGAAATGATAACAACAATGAAGAAGGACGGTCTTATCGAAAATTCCAAAAGTCCTTGGGCGTCACCAGTGGTGCTAGTGAAAAAGAAAGACGGAAGCACTCGTTTTTGTGTGGACTACCGAAGGCTGAACGATGTGACTAAGAAGGACAGCTATCCCCTGCCGAGAATCAGTGATACCCTGGATGCCATGGAGGGAGCCTAGTGGTTCTCGACGCTGGACTTGAAAAGTGGATATTGGCAAGTTGAAATCCACCCTGATGATCGGGAAAATACGGCGTTTTCTACAGGTAATGGGCTCTGGCAGTTCAAAGTTATGCCGTTTGGGCTATGCAACGCTCCGGCAACATTCAAGCGTTTGATGGAGTGCGTTCTTCAAGGACTGACGTGGAAAGCTTGCCTACTCTACTTGGACGATGTCATTGTTTACGGGAAAACATTTGACCAACATTGCAAGAACCTAAAAGCTGTGTTTCAAAGACTTCGTGAGGCTAACCTTAAACTGAATCCGGAAAAATGTGCACTTTTCAAAACTGAAGTTAAGTATTTGGGACACATAATCTCTTTCCAAAGAGTGAAGACTGATCCTGAAAAAGTTGATTCTGTCAAAAATTGGCGAACACCACAGGACAAACATCAACTCCGAAGCTTTCTTGGTCTTGCCACATATAACCGACGTTTTGTTAAGAACTTTGCTGGAGTTGCAAAGAGTTTGCATCAGCTCACCGAAAAAGGGAAGCAGTTTAAATGGTCAGGTGAGTGTGAGAAATCTTTTCAGGAACTCAAATACCACCTCTGTAACGCTCCAGTGCTGGCATATCCAACACCTGGCAAAATATTCATCATCGACGCAGATGCAAGCAACGTTGGAATCGGGGCGGTACTATGCCAAGTGCATGATGGCGAAGAGAAAGTGGTGGCAGCAAGGTCCTCCCGAAGCCCGAAAGAAACTACTGCGTGACCAGAAGGGAACTGCTAGCTCTTATCTTGGCAACAAAGCACTTCCATAAGTACATCTATGGACAGAAATTCCTTCTGCGGACAGACCACGGTGCTCTGAGCTGGCTGTTGAACTTCAAAAATCCAGAAGGTCAAGTCGCAAGGTGGATAGAAAGATTGCAGACCTATGTCTACCAGATCCAACACCGCAGAGGAAAGCTGCACTCAAACGCCGATGCACTATCCCGAAGACCTTGCGAACTGGATTGCAAGCATTGTAGGCGGCAAGAAGACAAAGAAATCATTACCGCTCAGCGACTAAGAGCTGACCCCATAAGCGGATGGAGCAATGAGGAATTGAGGACTGCTCAACAGGAGGATCCAGATATCGAACCCATTCTCACATGGGAAGAAAATGAAGAGAAACCTGAATGGGGAGACATTTCTGATAGGAGTCCAGTTCTCAAAGCCTATTGGGCACAGTGGGACTCACTATATGTGCAAGAAGGTGTCCTCAGGCGAAGATGGGAGTCCGCTGACGGTAAATCATATGTGATGCAGCTGATCGTACCGCAATCGAAAGTCAGTGAAGTTCTTCGGGAGATGCACGACGGACCTTCTGAAGGCCACCTGGGAGTTAACAAAACACTGGAGAAGGTGCGACATCGTTTCTACTGGTCACATGCTAGAGATGACGTGGAGAAGTGGTGCCGAACATGTGACAAGTGTGCTGCAACCAAAGGACCTGGTAGGAAGATTCAAGGTACGATGCATCAGTACAACGTTGGATCGCCTTTTGAGAGGATTGCAGTAGATGTGGCTGGGCCTTTTCCAGAGACCAACGCTGGAAATAAGTACATTCTGATTGTGATGGACTATTTTAGTAAGTGGCATGAGGCGTATGCCATCCCAAATCAAGAAGCCAAAACTTTGGTCGACCAGATTGTGTTTAACTGGGTGAGTAGGTTTGGCGTGCCTATGGAACTCCATTCCGACCAAGGGAGGAACTTTGAGTCAAACATCTTCCAAGAAGTGTGCGGACTACTTGGCATTAAGAAAACGAGAACCACAGCGCTTCATCCACAATCTGATGGGATGGTTGAAAGATTCAACCGGACCTTGAAAGAACACCTCACCAAGGTCGTAGGCGACTACCAAAGAGACTGGGATAGGCACGTACCGCTATTCCTGATGGCCTATAGAAGTTCGGTACATAGCTCAACAGGACAAACACCATCTGACATCCTGTTCGGAAAAACCATGCGGCTGCCCAGCGAACTCAAATTTGGATGCCCCACAGAGGAGTCACAGGACACGAACGAGTAAGTGGACGACCTCAAGGAGAGACTCGCTGACATCCATAAAAGAACGAGGGAACGGATGAAAGCATACAGCGACCGGATGAAGACACGGTACGACAAAAAAGCGACAACGGCAGGATTTCAAGCAGGAGATCGTGTGTGGCTTTATAATCCTCATCGTCAAAAGGGATTGTCACCTTTCGGTGACTTCAGCAAAACTGGGAGGGTCCTTATACTGTTGTCAAGAGGATTAACGACGTAGTTTACCGCATCCAAAGAGGACTAAGAGGCAAGTTAAAAGTAGTTCATTGTGACCGGCTGCATCGATATAGTGGCGAGGCTGCAGATGGAATTATTCGGGACGAACAATCTTAAGGAGGGGGCATTGTAATGTGCACCCAACATTTAATGCTAATTTCCTAATCGAAATGTTCAACCGAAAACACAAGTTCTGGTAACGCTATAATGGAATGCTATAATCTATAATGGAAGACGTTGTTTGTGAGTGAGTGTGTGTGTGCAGAAATACCGGGAGGAGAATGTGTCTAGACATTATGGTTTATAGCAAAACTACCAGAAAGCTCTCTATGGTTCACAGTTCTATATAAAGAGGAAGCTGACGCAACCAGAGTCAGTTTTATTTAGAAAGTGATAGTGTGAATATCAAGTAAACGCGATTGTTAGTCGAGTTGTATACCGAAAGTAGATATTGAATAAAAGTGGTGGAATTAAAGTAAAGAAAGGTAAAGTTTTATTTTGCGAACTAAGCGCACGTTACAAGAAGCCATCAGAGCGCTTATGGAAACATATAGAAATAGGGCTCTGGATGTTTTCGTAAGAGGCCTTAAAGGCGACATCTAAAAGATGCTAATGATTCAACGAACCCGATCACTTCCGGATGCATATTCTGCCTGTTTGGAGATACAGAATCTCAACTACAGGAATCATTTCACCCACTGTCCCTCTTATTCTAATTTCATCACAGCTCCAATGAACCAGAGCTTTAGGAGCCCAGACCATAAACCCTATTAACCTCCGAGAAAGCCCCAACAGGGTTTTATGGGGAGAAATAATCGGTTTATGCCAGGCTCCCGTCAAGAAGGTATAGCTCCGCCGAGGCCTGGACCAAAGAAATTAGAAAAAATGGACATTGACCAGTCTATCAAGAGCAAACAGGTGAATTACGTGAACCGCCCTAAGAATGGGAACCCATTCAAGCGAAGGGCGATGTCTGATAACTATCCGAACAAGCAACAACGCTTGTATCACATCGAAACGGGAGATGAGGTTGACCTAGAGGAATACCTCACTTCTGCTGAAGATGCAATCGAGGAGCAGCTAAATTTTATGACAGCGTACCATACTTAGAGTATGTAACCAAGGATGGAGTAGTGTTGAAGTTTCTTGTTGATACGAGGGCCAACAAGAACTTCATAAGTTCCAAAATAAGCCAGCCCTCTACCCTACTTGAAAAACCTTTCTCTATTAAATCAGCTGCTGGCCAAATACTTATATCAGAATATGTGGAAGGGCGATTCTTTTCTAAAGTCGGTAATGATGCTTCAATAATATACTTTATTTTGCCTGGGCTTGACTCCTTCGATGGCATCATTGGAGATGATACCCTCAAAAAATTGGAGGCTGTCATCGATAGGAAGAATAATGTGCTAACGATAAAACCAGGTATCGAAATTCCACTGAAGGCAAAAGTATCACACCAAGTGAATGTTGTTTGTAGGGAAGATCTGCCGTGTGAAATTAGACAAGGTTTAGTCTTTAGTCCAAAAATACGAATCGCTCTTTGGACCTTTCAATGTGAACGAAATAATTGACACGTCAGTTCAAGCAGAAATAAAAACAAGAACAGACGAGGCAATATATACCAAGAGCTATCCGTATCCATCATGTCGTCAGAGGGAAGTCGTAGAGAAAGAGATAGAAAAACTTCTAGAAGAAGGGATTATAAGGCCTTCTGGGAGTCCTTACAATTCCCCTAATTGGGTTGTTCCTAAAAAACCCAAACCTAATGGTGGGAAGCAATACCGAATGGTTATCGACTATAAAAGACTCAATAGCGTGACCATTTCAGACTCATATCCCATACCGGATATAAATGCTACTCTCGCTTGCTTGGGGAACGCCAAGTATTTTACGACCCTAGACCTGACTTCTGGATTTCACCAAATCCCAATGAAACGCTCGGACATTCCTAATACAGCTTTCTCTACCATGAATGGCAAGTATGAATTCCTAAGACTGCCATTCGGTCTCAAAAACGCACCAGCCATATTTCAACGTATGATTGATGATGTGCTCAACTTTTTATAGGAAAGATATGTTATGTCTATATCGATGACATAATAGTCTTTAGCAAGGATGAAGAACAACACTTGCAAAATCTCGATATGGTCCTTAAAAGGCTTAATGAACCGCATCTGAAACCCATTTCGTGGACATTACTGTGGAGTTTCTCGGGTACGTTATAACGGCTGATGGTGTATTACCTGAATAGAAAAAAATCTAGGCTGTTCAGAACATACAACCCCAGACAATCTAATCTAAAGGAACTTAAATCATTCCTCGGACTGACTTTATACTACAGGAAGTTTATTCGGGATTACGCCAAGGTCGCTAAGCCTCTGACTAACTTAACAAGGGGTGAAAATGCCCAAGTTAAGGTCAACCAGTCGAGGAAAATTCCAATAAAATTGGATGACCTTGCCATGGAAGCCTTCAATGATTTGAAGGAACTCCTTACTTCTGCTGAGGTCCTGGCATTCCTTCAGTAAGCCGTTTTCTCTGACTACCGATGCGTAAAACATAGCCATTGGTGCAGTTTTGTCCCAAGGAGATGGAGGCAAGGAGAGACCTATTACCTACATTTCAAGAACCCTTAGTGCAAGTGAGGAAAACTACGCAACAAATGAAAACGAAATGTTGGCGATAGTTTGGGCATTAGATAACCTGAGATCCTATCTATATGGAGCGAAACATATAAAAATATTTACGGACCCCGAGCCGCTTACGTATGCCCTGGCAACTGCAATTACAACGCGAAACTGAAGCGCTGGAAGGCTAGATTAGAGGAATACAATTGCGAGCTCATTTACAAACCGGGAAAGTCGAATGTCGTAGAGGACGCGCTCTCTAGACTTAATATCTAACGGACACTCAACCGTCTCAGCAAAAGCTGAAACGGATTGCTAAGTGAATGCGTTACATAACGACTTTTCCACAGAATTTGCCTCTGAGGAAAATTCTAACTTGAACGGTGTCAGACCTCAAAACGATATAGCCTTAGAGAGCATTCCCGCTACAGAGCCTTCCTTAGACGAATCAGCTTCCACTGAATCCGCTAACGAAACAGTGCACAGCGCAAAACAAGATGCAACTGATCTGATTCCTCATGTGGAGGTACCTTCTAACGTTTTCCGGAATCAGGTAATTATTAACGTAACAAATGATACTGTTGATTCTTATGAGGAACCACAACCCGGTTATGTTAGACACAATTTTGCTATCCTATATTTAGATAAAGTGGCTCTTACTGCCGCCCTTAAATCTAAACTAAATCCTTATGTTATTAATGGAATTACTTCAGATGGTCTATTTAGAAACTTTTACAGGTTACAAAATAAGATTAACGCAGAGATTGGTGCAAGATGTCATGGATGAAAACCAAGTGTGGGAACTCATTATTAAGGAACATAAGCGAGCGCATAGAAATGCTCGGGAAAACAAGGAACAGCTCCTTAAGAAATATTACTTCCCGAAAATGAATAACTTGGTAACCCGTTATGTTAAGTCTTGTGACATCTGTCTCACCAACAAATACGATTGACATCCGGCAACTCCTATGCTCCAGCCTACCCCAGTTCCGTCTTATCCTTGTGAAATACTGCACATGGATATTATGGAAATCCAGGGGGAAAAATACATCTCATGCATCGATAAATTCTCGAAGTTTCTATTTCATATAAGAAATAAGTCATCTATTCATCTAAGAGACAAAGTGATAAAGATTCTTCACTACTTCACTGTCCCGAAGATATTAGTTACGGATAACGAGAGAAGCTTTTTAAGTCCTATAATGGTCAACTTTATAAAAATGCTTGATATCAAAATGTATCAAACTCCCGTTAACCGAAGTGAAGCTAATGGGCAAGTTGAGAGATTTCATTCGACGATCCTAGAAATCTATCGATGCTTGAAAGCTGGATACAGGGAGCTAAATCTTAGAGAACTAATTAAAATCTCTGTCGATCGGTATAATAACACAGTCCATTCTGTAACTGAACGGAAACCCTCTGACATATTCTTTAACAGAAGTACAAGAGTAAACTTCCAAAATATGGCAAATTTCAGGCTAAAGGTAAATCAGGAACTAAGGGGAAAAAAAAGACAGAAACAAGAAACGCATGGCAATAAAAATAAGTCTACCCCAAAGAAGTTCGAAAAGGGCAACATAGTCTACACTTCCTTCAAGAGAATCCAAGGCAAGCATAAACCTCTATATAGGAAGGAGGTAGAAGCCAAGGATAACAAGGTTACTATTATCACAGACACAGGTCGCAAAATCCATAAGACACAACTTAAAAACACATAAGTTCTAACCCCAAAAGAGACGCACACATCCAAGCACACATGAAATGTAATATATTGTAACGTGCGCTTAGTTCGCAAAATAAAACTTCACCTTTCAAATTATTTCTATCACTTTTATTCAGTATCTATACTTTATTCGAACTCAACTCGACTATTGGACTATCACTGGTTAACAACATTTCACTCTTAACTTTATCACTCTATAATCAAAACTGACTGCTCGTTGCGTCTTACTTACTTAGGTGGGCATTACAGTTCGGGGTGAACCTGGGCCTCAACCAACATCCTTCTATAACGATTTCGATCTCGGGCGAGCTCTCTCCAGTTTCGCACTCCAAGTCGGTTGAGGTCTTCATCCACTTGACTGCGCCACCTAAGACGAGGTCTTCCCCTTCCGCGATTTCCCTGCAATGTACTTTCGAAAACCCGACGAGCCGGAGCGTTTGGGTCCATCCGCTCTACATGGCCCAACCATCGTAGCCTCGCGATGCGTACTCTTCTGGCTATGCCCATGTCGCGGTACAGCTCATACAGCTCGTTGTTGTATCTTCTTCTCCACACATTGTCTTCGCATACGGGACCAAAGATCATTCGGAGAACTTTTCTTTCGAAACGACCAAGAGTTTCCTCATCCGCTTTCGATAAGGTCCATGCTTCCGCGCCGTACAGCAGGACTGGGATGATTAAGGTCTTATACAAGGTCACCTTGGTTTTTCTAGAGAGGGTTTTGTTTCTCAATTGCCTTCTTAACCCAAAGAAGCAACGGTTGGCAAGAGTTATTCTCCGTTTGATCTCCGCACTGATGTTGTTTTCCGTGTCTACAGCGGATCCTAGGTAGACGAAGTCCTGTACTACCTCGAAGTTATGTCTGTCTATTGTGACGTTTTGTCCAATTCGTCGATGTTCTGTGTCCTTGTTTGATGACAGCATATACTTCGTTTTGCCCTCATTAACCATCAAACCCATTTTTGCCGCTTCTGTTTCAATACTCGCAAAAGCACCTATGACATCACGCTTTTTTCTTCCCATTACGTCAATATCGTCTGCATAGGCGAGTAATTGTACAGACTTTTGAAAGATTGTTCCTCTGGTGTTGACGTTTGAGTTCCTTACAATCTGTTCAAGTATGATGTTGAAGAAATCGCATGACAGTTTGTCGCCTTGCCTAAAGCCTTTTTCGACATCAAAGGTCTCGGTGAGTTCTTTTCCGACCTTGACGGAGCAGCGTGAATTCTCCAAAGTCATCCTGCATAGTCGTACGAGTTTTGCAGGGATGCCGAAACTAGACATGGCTCTGTACAGCTCGTCTCTGTAAATACTGTCATACGCGGCCTTAAAATCGATAAAGAGGTGGTGAATATCGATATTATGTTCTCGGGTTTTTTCCAAGATCTGCCGTAATGTGAAAATATGGTCTATTGTGGACTTCTCTGGTCTAAAACCACATTGATAAGGACCTATCAAGTTGTTGACGTGGGGTTTCAGACGTTCACATATTACAGCAGACAAGATCTTATAAGAGACGTTAAGGAGGCTTATCCCTCTGTAATTGGCGCAATTGTGAGGGTCTCCCTTCTTTAGGATCGGGAATACGATACTGAGGTTCCATTCATCGGGCATGCTTTCTTTCGACCATATCATGCAGATCAGCTGGTGCATGCTCCTTTCCAACTGATCTCTAGCTGCCTTGAAAAGTTCGGCATCAAGGCCATCTGCACCTGCAGTCTTATCTCGTTGCGTCAGCGGTCCTATTTATATAGAACAACACTCATCTAGAGCGTTCCAGTTTCTTCTCCATGGTTTCCACATTTGCTGTCAAGCATCTCTACACTCACACACACTGGCTTACAAGCAATGCCTGTCATTTTAAAATTCCATTATAGTGTTGCCAGTTGTGTTTTCGGTTAAACGTTTTCGATTAGGAAATTGGTATAAATGTTGGGTGTTCATTACACTGCCCCCTCCTTAAGATTGTTCGTCCCGAATAATTCCATCTGCAGCCTCGCCACTATATCGATGCAGCCGGTCACAATGAACTACTTTCAACTTGCCTCTTAATCCTCTTTGGATGCGGTAAACCACGTCGTTAATCCTCGTGACAACAGTATAAGGACCTTCCCAGTTCTGCTGAAGTTTCGGTGACAATCCCTTTTGACGATGAGGATTATAAAGCCACACACGATTTCCTGCTTGGAATCCTGCCGTTGTCGCTTTTGTGTCGTACCGTGTCTTCATCCGGTCGCTGTAGGTTTTCATCCGTTCCCTTGTTCTTTTATGGATGTCAGCGAGTCTCTCCTTGAGGTCATCCACATACTCGTTCGTGTCCTGTGGCTCCTCTGTGGGGCATCCAAATTTAAGTTCGCTGGGCAGCCGCATGGTTTTCCCGAACAGGATGTCAGATGGTGTTTGTCCTGTCGAGCTATGTACTGCACTTCTATAGGCCATCAGGAATAGCGGTACGTGCCTATCCCAGTCTCTTTGGTAGTCGCCTACGACCTTGGTGAGGTGTTCTTTAGTTTAGTTTTGGCTTCTTGATTTGGGATGGCATACGCCTCAGGCCATTTGCTAAAATAGTCCATTACAACCAGAATGTACTTGTTTCCAGCCACATCTACTGCAATCCTCTCAAAAGGCGATCCAACGTTGTACTGATACATCTTACCTTGAATCTTCCTACCAGGTCCTTTGGTTGCAGCCCACTTGTCACATGTTTGGCACCACTTCTCCACGTCATCTCTAGCATGTAACCAGTAGAACCGATGTCGCACCTTCTCCAGTGTTTTGTTAACTCCCAGGTGACCTCCAGAAGGTCCGCCATGCATCTCCCGAAGAACTTCACTGACTTTCGATTGCGGCACGATCAGCTGCATCACATATGATTTACCGTCAGCGGCCTCCCATCTTCGCCTGAGGACACCTTCTAGCACATTTAGTGAGTCCCACTGTGCCCAATAGGCTTTGAGAACTGGAGTCCTGTCAGAAATGTCTTCCCATTCAGGTTTCTCTTCATTTTCTTTCCATGCGAGAATGGGTTCGATATCTGGATCCTCCTGTTAAGCGGTCCTCATTTCCTCATTGCTCCATCCGCATATGGGGTCAGCTCTTAGTCGCTGAGCGGTAATATTTTCTTTGTTTTCTTGTCGCCTACAATGCTTGCAATCCTCTTTGCAAAGGTCTTCGGGACAATGCGTCGGCGTTTGAGTGCAGCTTTCCTCTGCGGTGTTGAATCTGGTAATCATAAGTCTGCAGTCTTTCTATCCACCTTGCGACTTAACCTTCTGGATTTTTGATGTTCAACAGCCAGTTCAGAGCACCATGGTCTGTCCGCAGAAGGAATTTCTGTCCATAGATGTACTTATGGAAGTGCTTTGTTGCCAAGATAAGAGCTAGCAATTGCCTTCTGGTCACGCAGTAGTTTCTTTCAGGCTTCGAGAGGACCTTACTGTAATATGCCACCACTTTCTCTTCGCCATCATGCACTTGGAATAGTACTGCCCCGATTCCAACGTTGCTTGCATCTGCGTCGATGATGAATGTTTTGCCAGGTGTTGGATGTGCCAGCACTGGAGCGTTACAGAGGTGGTATTTGAGTTCCTGAAAAGATTTCTCACACTCACCTGACCATTTAAACTACTTCCCTTTTTCGGTGAGCTGATGCAAACTCTTTGCAACTCCAGCGAAGTTCTTAACGAAACGTCGGTAATATGTGGCAAGACCAAGAAAGCTTCGGAGTTGATGTTTGTCCTGTGATGTTGGCCAATTTTTGACAGAATCAACTTTTTCAGGATCAGTCTTCACTCCTTGGGAAGAGATAATGTGTCCCAAATACTTAACTTCGGTTTGAATAGTGCACATTTTTCCGGATTCAGTTTAAGGTTAGCCTCTCGAAGTCTCTGAAACACGGCTTTCAGGTTCTTGCAATGTTGGTCAAATGTTTTCCCGTAAACAATGACATCGTCCAAGTAGACTAGGCAAGCTTTCCACGTCAGTCCTTGAAGAACGCACTCCATCAAACGCTCGAATGTTGCCGGAGCGTTGCATAGCCCAAACGGCATAACTTTGAACTGCCAGAACCCATTACCTGTAGAAAACGCCGTCTTTTCCCGATCATCAGGGTGGATGTCAACTTGCCAATATCCACTATTCAAGTCCAGCGTCGAGAACCACTAGGCTCCCTCCATGGCATCCAGGGTATCACTGATTCTGGGCAGGGGATAGCTGTCCTTCTTAGTCACATCGTTCAGCCTTCGGTAGTCCACACAAAAACGAGTGCTTCCGTCTTTTTTTCACTAGCACCACTGGTGACGCCCAAGGACTTTTGGAATTTTCGATAAGACCGTCCTTCTTCATTGTTGTTATCATTTCCTCAACCTCACCTTGTTTGGCCAGTGGAAGGCGTCTTGCTGGTTGACGAATCGGTCTTGCATCTCCTGTGTTGATGCTATGCTGCACCAACTGTGTCCTACCATATTGTCCCTTTTGCGATGCGAAGATGTCAGTGTACTCTTGTAGGAGATTTTCAGCCATCCTTGTTTGTTGGTGATCAAGGTTGGATGAATTCAATATTTTAGCTCTGATGGTTTTGAGCTCCTCCGGAGTTATAGTTTTTCTCGGGGCTTCGCCTGTGATCTTCGTAATTGCTGCAACCGATTCGCAACGTCCAACGACTTCTCCTTTCTTCAACCTTACATCGTACGGTCTGGTGTTTAGTAATCGTACGGGGACCATTTTGTTTTTCGGTGCTATCAGTGTTTTCCCAATGATGACGCTTTGGGAGGAACACTCTGGGTCTGGTTCCACCATGAGGTATCGAAGGCTTCCAAACTCACCTTCCAGTTTTGTCCAAACGAACACTTCAGAAGAAGGAGGCAGAATCAGATCTTCCGTGATGACAGTTCTCATTGTCGACGTACTTTTGTTCGAATAGGTCATTGGAAGTTCCTTATTTTGGTACTTCAAAACCTGATTACCGATGTCCAAATTAACTCCGTGTTGTTTCATAAAGTCGATTCCAATGATGCACTCGTCACATATATCTGCCACCAGGAATTTATGAGTAAACACTAGATCGGCCAGTCGGATCTTCAGACACACTTCTCCATATACTCTTGCTGCTTCTCCCGTTGCAGTTCTTAGATGGTAGCTATTGGTGATATGAAGCCACGTCGTCTTTACCAGGTCTCAACGTACTATGGATGCTGTGGCGCCGGTGTCGATGGTAGCCACATGTTTGTTCCCGTTAATAGTAGTCTCCACAGTCAGACTTTCGTTGTCTCTTTGGTCTGAGAGACTTGGATGGTGGTTCTGGGGCCATCGATACAAGAAACCAGCCTCTGCCCCTCGAAGTTGGTTCTTACTCGTTTCCCTGATGGGAAACGGATTGAAAAGCAGCACTGGTGTTGTTGTTACCTTGTTCTGGGTAAGATCTCTTGCTTTCACAATGTTGACAAGCTGCTTTATTTGGTGGTAGTCGGCATTGACGCTGTAAGTGCCCGGTCTTGTTGCAGTTCCAACATCTTGCTAGTCCGCTCCGCTGGTTCTTTTGTATTTCAGCTCTTTGGCACGGGCATTCTTTATGGCTTCCCTGAGTCGATGTACTCCATGAGAAGCCTGTTCTGCGGCTTCAATTGTCAAAGCGAATGCTAAAGTTTCAGAAAGAGTACGTGTTCTAGCAGTTCGCACAGACCTCTGAAGACGTATATCAGAAATGGCACGAACGAAGGACTCAACAGCAAGCTGGTTGATGATTTCCTCTCCAGCATCCGGGTATGCCAGGTGAACCAGTCTTTCGACGTCTGCTTGGAGCTGCTGTAGACTTTCACCCCTTTTCTGGACTCTGTTATTGAGTTGGCCTCGGAAGACTTCTTTCAAGTGGCTATCTCCAAAGCGTTTATCTATAGCTGCCACGAGAGAACTGAAATCGCCACCCTTACCAGCTGGAACTGTTTGAAGTAATTCAGCTGCTGGTCCTCTAAGAGCAAGAGTCAGTGCAATGTACTTGTCTTCGTCATCCCTTGTAGACTGGGAAGACTGTCCATCAAATGTCGGCGGTTTCATCTACTTTTTCTTTGAAAACTCTCCAGCAGATTCTCGAATTTTGATTTTCCGGATCTGGTCCAATTCCTTGGTCAGAACAGAGAACTGTTTATCATATCGGCTTTCTACGATTTCGAAACGATTCTCTACAACAGAAAGCTGTTTTTCCATACCTTCAACGCGTTCGTCAAGGGCACA
Source organism: Melanostoma scalare (assembly GCA_949752695.1). Taxonomy (NCBI): domain Eukaryota; kingdom Metazoa; phylum Arthropoda; class Insecta; order Diptera; family Syrphidae; genus Melanostoma; species Melanostoma scalare. The sequence goes on along the minus strand of OX456984.1, from coordinate 116,347,482 downwards.
TACATTTTTCTCAATGTTGCCCAATTTGCCTTCTAGAATGTTTTTCTGACCTTCCAAAACATTCTGTTGCGCCTCAAGTCTTTCGAGAATATTCTGTTGTGCTTCAAGTTGCTCCAGAACATTCTGCTGTTCTTTCTTTTGCTCATTTCGTTGCTCTTCCAGCTTATTTTGTTGTACTTCGAGTCTTTCGAGAACATTCTGTTGTTCCTTCTTTTGCTCATTTCGTTGCTCTTCCAGCTTCTTTTGTTGTACTTCGAGTCGTTCGAGAACATTGTGCTGTTCCTTCTTTTGCTCGTTTCGCTGTTCTAACAAAAGTTTCATCATACTAGAAAAATCTACACTTTCAATTACTTCCTCTTCCTCCACTTCTGTTTCAAAAACAAAAGTGTTTACGTCTTTCCCTTGCTGTTCCAAATAGTTGCGCAAGCGGAGGAAGAGCTCATTTTTTGAACCCGCTCTAGAAAGATTTCGCTTACCTAACTCACTTTTAAGCTCAATGCAGTTGAGCTCTTCCAACAACTTACCCATTTTCACAGTATTTAACTTTTTTTTTTTTACACTTTACTAGTACATTGCACTGACTCTTGCTCTTAGAGAACCAGCAGCTGAATTACTTCAAACAGTTCCAGCTGGTAAGGGTGGTGATTTCAGTTCTCTCGTGGCAGCTATAGATAAACGCTTTGGAGATAGCCACTTGAAATAAGTCTTCCGAGTCCAACTCAATAACAGAGTCCAGAAAAGGGGTGAAAGTCTACAGCAGCTCCAAGCAGACGTCGAAAGACTGGTTCACCTGGCATACCCGGATGCTGGAGAAGAAATCATCAACCAGCTTGCTGTTGAGTCCTTCGTTCGTGCCATTTCTGATATACATGATATACAGAGGTCTGTGCGAACTGCTAGAACACGTACTCTTTCTGAAACTTTAGCATTCGCTTTGACAATTGAAGCCGCAGAACAGGCTTCTCATGGAGTACATCGACTTAGAGAAGCCATAGTCGAAGAATGCTCGTGCCAAAGAGCTGAAATACAAAAGAACCAGCGGAGCGGACTAGCAAGATGTTGGAACTGCAACAAGACCGGGCACTTACAGCGTCAATGCCGACTACCACCAAATAAAGCCGCTTGTCAACATTGTGGAAGCAAGAGATCCAACCCAGAGCAAGGTAACAACAACACCAGTGCTGCTTATCAATCCGTTTCCCATCAGGGAAACGAGTAAGAACCAACTTCGAGGGCAGAGGCTGGTTTCTTGTATCGATGGCCCCAGAACCACCATCAAAGTCTCTCAGACCAAACGAGACAACAAAAGTCTAACTGTGGAGACTACTATTAACGGGAACAAACATGTGGCTACCATCGACACCGGTGCCACAGCATCCATAGTACGTCAAGACCTGGTAAAGATGACGTGGCTTCATAACACCAATAGCTACCGTCTAAGAACCGCAACGGGAGAAGCAGCAAGAGTATATGGAGAAGTATGTCTTAAGATCCGACTGGCCGATCAAGTGTTTACTCATCAATTCCTGGTGGCAGATATATGTGACGAGTGCATCCTTGGAATCGACTTTATGAAACAGCACGGAGTTGTTTTGGACATCGGTAATCAAATTTTGAAGTACCAAAATAAGGAATTTCCAATGATCTATTGAGAACTGTCATCACGGAAGATCTGATTCTGCCTCCTTCTTCTGAAGTGTTCGTTTGGACAAAACTGGAAAGTGAGTTTGGAAGCCTTCGATATCTCATGGTGTTCCTCCCAAAGCGTCATCATTGGGAAAACACTGGTAGCACCGAAAAACAAAATGGTCCCCGTACGATTACTAAACACCAGACCGTACGATGTAAGGTTGAAGAAAGGAGAAGTCGTTGGACGTTGCGAATTGGTTGCAGAAATTACGAGGATCACAGACGAAGCCCCGAGAAAAACTATAACTTCGGAAGAGCTCAAAACCATCAAAGCTAGAGTACTGAATTCATCCAACCTTGATCACCAACAAACAAGGATGGCTGAAAATCTCCTACAAGAGTTCACTGATATCTTCGCATCGCAAAAGGCGCAATATGGTAGGACACAGTTAGTACAGCATCGCATCAACACAGGAGATGCAAGACCGATTCGTCAACCCGCAAGACGCCTTCCACTGGCCAAACAAGGTGAGGTTGAGGAAATGATAACAACAATGAAGAAGGACGGACTTATCGAAAATTCCAAAAGTCCTTGGGCGTCACCAGTGGTGCTAGTGAAAAAGAAAGACGGAAGCACTCGGTTTTGTGTGGACTACCGAAGGCTGAATGATGTGACTAAGAAGGACAGCTATCCCCTTCCTAGAATTAGTGATACCCTGGATGCAATGGAGGGAGCCCAGTGGTTCTCGACGCTGGACTTGAAGAGTGGATATTGGCAAGTTGACATCCACCCCGATGATCGGGAAAAGACGTTGTTTTCTACAGGTAATGGGCTCTGGCAGTTCAAAGTTATGCCGTTTGCACTATGCAACGCTCCGGCAACATTCGAGCGTTTGATGGAGTGCGTTCTTCAAGGACTGACGTGGAAAGCTTGCCTAGTCTACTTGGACGATGTCATTGTTTACGGGAAAACATTTGACCAACATTGCAAGAAGCTAAAAGCTGTGTTTCAAAGACTTCGAGAGGCTAACCTTAAACTGAATCCGGAAAAATGTGCACTATTCAAAACCGAAGTTAAGTATTTGGGACACATTATCTCTTCCCAAGGAGTGAAGACTGATCCTGAAAAAGTTGATTCTGTCAAAAATTGGCCAACACCACAGGACAAACATCAACTCCGAAGCTTTCTTGGTCTTGCCACATATTACCGACGTTTTGTTAAGAACTTTGCAGGAGTTGCAAAGAGTTTGCATCAGCTCACCGAAAAAGGGAAGCAGTTTAAATGGTCAGGTGAGTGTGAGAAATCTTTTCAGGAACTTAAATACCGCCTCTGTAACGCTCCAGTGCTGGCACATCCAACACCTGGAAAAACATTCATCATTGACGCAGATGCTAGCAACGTTGGAATCGGGGCGGTACTATCCCAAGATCACGATGGCGAAGAGAAAGTGGTGGCATACTACAGCAAGGTCCTCTCAAAACCCGAAAGAAACTACTGCGTGACCAGAAGGGAACTGCTAGCTCTTGGCAACAAAGCACTTCCATAAGTACATCTATGGACAGAAATTCCTTCTGCGGACAGACCATGGTGCTCTGAGCTGGCTGTTGAACTTCAAAAATCCAGAAGGTCAAGTCGCAAGGTGGATAGAAACACTGCAGACTTATGATTACCAGATTCAACACCGCAGAGGAAAGCTGCACTCAAACGCCGACGCATTGTCCCGAAGACCTTGCAAAGAGGATTGCAAGCATTGTAGGCGACAAGAAAACAAAGAAAATATTACCGCTCAGCGACTAAGAGCTGACCCCATAAGCGGATGGAGCAATGAGGAAGTGAGAACTGCTCAACAGGAGGATCCAGATATCGAACCCATTCTCGCATGGAAAGAAAATGAAGAGAAACCGGAATGGGGAGACATTTCTGACAGGAGTCCAGTTCTCAAAGCCTATTGGGCACAGTGGGACTCACTATATGTGCAAGAAGGTGTCCTCAGGCGAAGATGGGAATCCGCTGACGGTAAGTCATACGTGATGCAGTTGATCGTACCGCAATCGAAAGTCCGTGAAGTTCTTCGGGAGATGCATGACGGATCTTCTGGAGGCCACCTGGGAGTAAACAAAACACTGGAGAAGGTGCGACATCGGTTCTACTGGTTACATGCTAGAGATGACGTGGAGAAGTGGTGCCGAACATGTGTCAAGTGTGCTGCAACCAAAGGACCTGGTAGAAAGATTCAAGGTAAGATGCATCAGTACAACGTTGGATCACCTTTTGAGAGGATTGCAGTAGATGTGGCTGGGCCTTTTCCAGAGACCAACACTGGAAACAAGTACATTCTGGTTGTAATGGACTATTTTAGCAAGTGACCTGAGGCGTATGCCATCCCAAATCAAGAAGCCAAAACGGTGGTCGACCAGATTGTGTTTAACTGGGTGAGTAGGTTTGGTGTGCCTATGGAACTCCATTCCGACCAAGGGAGGAACTTTGAGTCAAACATCTTCCAAGGAGTGTGCGGACTACTTAGCATTAAGAAGACGAGAACCACACCGCTTCATCCACAATCTGATGGGATGGTTGAAAGATTCAACCGGACCTTGAAAGAACACCTCACCAAGGTCGTAGGCGACTACCAAAGAGACTGGGATAGGCACGTACCGCTATTCCTGTTGGCCTATAGAAGCGCAGTACATAGCTCGACAGGACAAACACCATCTGACATCCTGTTCCGGAAAACCATGCGGCTGCCCAGCGAACTTAAATTTGGATGCCCCACAGAGGAGCCACAGGACACGAACGAGTATGTGGACGACCTCAAGGAGAGACTCGCTGACATCTATAAAAGAACAAGGGAACGGATGAAAACCTACAGCGACCGGATGAAGACACGGTACGACACAATAGCGACAACGGCAGGATTCCAAGCAGGAGATCGTGTGTGGCTTTATAATCCTCATCGTCAAAAGGGATTGTCACCGAAACTTCAGCAGAACTTGGAAGGTCCTTATACTGTTGTCACAACGATTAACGACGTGGTTTACCGCATCCAAAGAGGACTAAGAGGCAAGTTAAAAGTAGTTCATTGTGACCGGCTGCATCGATATAGTGGCGAGGCTGCAGATGGAATTATTCGGGACGAACAATCTTAAGGAGGGGGCATTGTAATGTACACCCAACATTTATACCAATTTCATAATCGAAAACGTTTAACCGAAAACACAACTGGCAACACTATAATGGAATGGTATAATGGAAGACGTTGGTTGTGAGTGTGTGTGTGTGTGCAGAAAAATACCGGGAGGGGAACTTGTCTAGACATCATGGTTCATAGCAAAACTACCAGAAAGCTCTCGATTGTTCAAACTTCTATATAAAGAGGGAGCTGACGCAACCAGAGTTCAGTTTAATTTAGAAAGTGATAGTGTGAATATTTGATAAACGTAATTGAGTTGAGTTCGAATAAAGTGTATATCGAAAGTAGATACTGAATAAAAGTGGTAGAATTAAATAGAAATTTAAAGTTTTATTTTTGCGAACTAAGCGCACGTTACAATATTTTCCCCCGTAATATGAGGTAAACATTAACAGCCGTATTTATAATCGCATAATAAACTCCGCACAACTTTAAAACACGCTTATTCATTGAAAAAAACAAAAATGGTATTTATAATCATTTTTCGTCAGGGAATAAGGACTGAATAGCTTAAACGCCGATATGCGTGTTTTAAGCGTGTTTTAGCGCATAAATGTCATTTGATTTTGAGTATTGAGTTGTCATTCAGTGGTTTATTTACAACTTTGAGAATTTTAAAAATAACTAAATTGGAAATGTACTCAAATTACACTAACTTTATAAATAAATTGGATGTAGTAAATGTTTTCAATTGAAAGAAATATACATGGTTTTCTTTTTTTGTAAACTGGTTTCTTACAAGTTTTCCAGCTGGGAAACGTTTTTGATTTTCCCTTTTTGGACAAAACAAGAAGAAATTAAAACCAAAGAAATATATAGAATAACATATATTGTGTGACCTACATTTCATCTTCCATAGCTAAGAAAATATAAGCCATTTGACATTGAATCTTTTGTATCATAGTCATAAATTGCTTCCAGCATTAATGCTGAATCAGAAACAGAACGAGTAATGACTCCTGCTTGATCCAGAGAACTCGTAAATGCAATAATACCAAAACGCGAGCATCTTCTTGGCTTTATTCCAACTACTCCACAATGAGCTGCTGGTTGACGTACAGATCCACCGGTGTCGCTATCTAACGCTCCAGCGCATAAAAATCCAGCAACCGATGCTGCAGATCCACCAGATGATCCACCAGGAACAACTTTTCCCATCACTTTTCTAGTCCACACTTTTTCAACAGGGCCAAAATAGCTATTTATGTTCGCAGAACCCATAGCAAATTCATCCGTTATTAAGCTTACCGAGCATGTCTGCTCCACTTTTTAAAAGCAAGTCAGACACCATAGATTCTTAAGTCGGAACGAAATTTTCCAGCATTTGAGCATGCTGTGGTTTTTATTCCTTTTGTACAGAATAGATCTTTGAGGTCAACTGGTACACCCATGAGCGGCGAGATTAAATCATCCTGTTGCCTAGAGAAATGTTCATCTGCAACCTTAGCAGCTTTCATAGCTATCTCTGGGTTTTTTGTTATAAATGCATTTAATTTCTATTACGTCAATGATATAAACAAAAATAAATTTCTGTTGTCAGTTTTAACCATTGAGAAACAAAATAAGATAGTTTCTTTATGATTTTGACATAAGGGATGAATAACTATAATGGGTGATGAAAAGATTATAAATAAGGATTTTTTATTCACTGAATAAAGTCTTAATAGGTTCTTATTTACTGCATAACTATTATGCGTTTTAAGCGTGTAATAGCAAAATCTAATAAATACTGCTGTAAATGCATTTTTCTAGCGTTTAGAACATCGGTTGAATGTGCCAGAAAAGATTTACTTTGAAATCACACATTCTACCTCCTTAAAATAAACGCGCCTAAAAAGAAAATAAGTTTTTAAGAATAAATGCCAAAAAAAAATTTAAGTCGGGTGACACTGATGCGAAAAAGCATGTATATGGAATCTATAGTACTATCGAAAACAAAACGGTTGCTTAACCTTCCGTTAGTCGCGTGCACCTCACAGGTGCATACATTTTTTCTTTTATACGCCAAAGTAATACAGATTACTTTAGTCCCCCGTTCTTTCGTTAACCCTCCTAACTTCCGTCGTTCTAAGGATCAGGACTACCTAGACCTTCGTCCTGATCAGTTCAGTGGTATAATAGACATAAAAACACCTCAGGGGTGCAGTGCGACTATTAAGGTAAGTTTTTTTTTACTTGTTACTTATTACTGTTTACTTGTAAATTGGTCCTTGTTACTTGTTACTTATTATTACTTCTTTTCAAATGCATTAGTGTATAATAATTGTATAGTTTTTGTTAATTTCCATAAGTTTTTGTGATAATTTATTTTGCTAAAGTGAATTTCTAGTTTTTTGTTTGTTTCTATTACAATTATTTTACTTCTTGTTTTTTGATACTTCTTACTTACTTATTCATTTTAACTGCAATGAAATATATATATATACTTAAATTGTGTTTATTATTTCTTAATTTATGCACTTCTAATGCGCTGGGACACTTAGAAAACGTTTTATTGTGTAAGAATACAGAAAGCACCTGACAGGTGCAGCGCGACTATCGATGGTTGAAAAAGGGCGCGACTAACGGAAGGTTAAAGCCATCTATGTATAAGCCGGCGCTCAAAAAATTACAGGGAAATGTTAGTTAGTAAGCCGGCAGATACATAGATGGCTTTCAGACAACGTTTTTGTTTTCGATTGTACTATAGGTTCCAAACACAATGCTGAAAATATGGTATTGTGAAAGAGAAAACCGCCGAGAAAAATGTATCTTCTCATTTCCGCTACCACTTTTTTTTGAAGAGTGAGTGACAGATTTTCAACGACCTCTGAGCAAAAGCTACTTTAGAAGGTTTTAAATAAGTTCTGCAAAGTGTCAATATGAAAAACGCTTGTCAAGGAATTATTTAAGCTATCCTTAAGAGTTTTTGGTTACACCTGAAAGAAAAACCACATACAAAGAGCTTATTAATAAGTAAATAAGTGTAATAGTTTCCTAAGTATAAATTAAATCCAAGTTAAGTGCTGAGTAATATTTTGGTACAACTTTTAAAGAGCTTGTGTGTTGCTTGGGGAACCACATCATGTTAAATCGATGATATCCCAGTACAATCTCAACATAACTCTGTTCTCTACAACACCTCCATCCTCGCCGAGATCATCGAATCATCTCATAATCCTTCATCTCTAACAGCCAACCAAAACTTCATCCTCAAACTTCAATCTGCTTTCTGCCTCCATGACTGATGAACATTCCATACCATCTCCGAGCATACCAGGTTCTTTTACTTCCCTTCCAATCAACACATCTACATATTTAACTTCATCAACAATAGCTAGAACTCATATAGAATGGATGAATAGGATTAATAAATTGAATGAATTAGCTTCTTTCACTCCTTTATTTATCTATAATACTCCAACTACTGCCAATGTCTCCTGGTTACGTAATTTCTTCTCCTTCCATTACAAAATTAATATCGATAAATGTTTTAAACTTAAATCTTCTTGTTTTAAAGCCTATATCATTGGTTGTTTTTACCTTTTGATCAAACTGTATTTAAGGTTGGCAAAATCCAAATTTCTCTATCAAATTTTTTTTTTTTTTTTTTAATACTTTTATTTTTTTCTAAATATGGGTTTATAATATTATCTGCGAAGCCAAAGCTTGTTTGCAGAAGAATAATTTTCAAATATATTACAATAAAAGCAATCAAAGCTTACGATTTTATATAAAATACAATTTTAAAGTTTAAATTTTTTTTCAAAAAATTAGTATGGATTATGATAATCTCTATATATAGAATTTTAATTTGAACAATTTAGGAAAAAATTTTTTGTTCTTTTTTTCTTTTTTTAAAGTTTTGAATCATGACGATCTCTCTCGGTAGTCCATTGATTATTATTGGTACAGTGTGTTGAAGTTTACGTCTTCCGTAGTTGTTGTAGTTTCTTGGTAACTGTAACATTCCTTGTGCACGTCTTCTGGTGTTGAGTTAGTGGTGAATTGGTTGTTTAAATCGGTTGTCATCAAAGTATTCTATTATGGTCGTCATCTTGAAAATATCTTCAACTTGTAGTGGCTTAAAAAGTGTGTCATGTGTTTGTCGATAGTTGTTGTTTATTTGTTTTATAGCTGCATTTTTTTTTTTTTGAATTTTCATTATGTGGGTTTTAGCTGCATTACCCCATGCAAGTATGCCATATCGTATCCTTGATTCCATCAATGAGTAATAAACTTGTTTTAAGACATCGTGGTTAGTGTTGTATTTTAGATGAGATGGAGCAAACATCGCTTTCTTTAGGTCCATTCTCAATTTGTCTATGTGTTTATCCCATACAAAGTGACTGTCAATTACTACTCCCAGATACTTGAAACTGCTTACTAATTTGATGCATTCCTTTTGCGTTTTGGGGCAGTCATCATTTTGTAAATAAATCCTTTGATTAGTCGGCTTGAACTGCGGACTTGATGTGCATCATTTTTGTTTTTGACGCATTCATTACTAAGCCGTTGTCGTGACACCATCTAACTGCCAAGTTGAATTCTTCTTGAATTATCTTTGTTGCCGTATCAAGAGAACTATGGCGAACGACAATAGCCGTATCATCAGCAAAAGCGAAGGGAATACTCTGTTTGAAAAGTCGTAGCAATTCGTTAGTGTATAATACAAACAAAATTGGACCCAGTTTAGATCCCTGCGGAACTCCATATCTCATCACATTTTTCTCACTCACAGCATCTTCAGCATCAACACAAAATGTTATGTTTTGAAAATATTCTGTCAGCCAATCAGCCATACGAATTCCAAATCTTCTTAAAGCTTCAATAAGATTTGAGTGATTTAATGAGTCGAATGCCTTACTGAAGTCCATGAAGATTACTAATACGTGATGCCTCCTATGCAAACTTTTGTTGACACAATTTGCAAACTCACCAAGCAACTTTCCTGTATTTTTACCCTTCTGAAAACCGTACTCCTCCAAACATTTTTCAATAACTGGAAGAATTGATATAGGCCTATAGTTGTTTAGTTGGTCCTTTTTTCCTCCTTTATAAATCGGCCTTACAACTGCTGTTTTTAAGGTAGATGGAATTTTTGACTGAGTTATACTCAAATTAATTAATTTGCATAGAATAGGAGCCTTACAGCTTTTTATATCAATTGCTCTGATTCCATCAAATCCTGGAGCTTTATTCTCTCCCAGTGTATTGAGAATGCTTTCAATCTCAGTGACACTAGTTGCATATGAAAATATTGAGCTTTCCACTGTGTCATTGATGTTGTTTGACGTTTTTATATTGCACTTGTGAATTATTTTTTCAGTCTGAGAAGAGAAAAACTCCGCCAATTCCATTGATAGTGTTGTCATCTCTGTTTTAAAGTTTTTTTTCCAATGTTTCGTCTATATTCTTTTTTTTTTCGTCCTAGTATTTCGTTGATGAGAACCCATGTTTTCCTCGAATCAGTCTTAAATTGTATAAACTTGTTCTTAGGTTAGGTTAGGTTAGGTTAAAATGGCTGCCAGGAATACACCCGACACACTTAGACCAATATTGGGTCCATTGTGATACCATAAAAATTATGCGAGGGAGTACCTCGCTTAACAAAACCTTTTGGAGCTTACAATAAAGCGAAGGAGATGCAGGGGATCTGTGTGCGCCAGATCGCTTGGATCATCGAGAAAATATTTCCCCAGATGCCTCTTTCTTTTAGAAGAGAGTGCAGGACATGAGCAGAGGAGGTGTGGGATTGTCTCCTCCTCCTCCTCATCTAAGCAACTTCTGCAGAAGTCATTAGAGGAAACGCCAAGTCTTATGGCGTGTCTTCCTATCAGACAATGTCCGGTAATGACATTGATTACGGAGCTAACTTGCAATCTGGTAATGGATAACAAATGTCTTGTGCGTTTTGGATCTAGTCCTGGCCATATCCGTTTTGTTGCCACGCACGTGGTGATATTGTTCCACCTGTCATTTGTTCTGTCCATTGCCTCTTGCTTTAGCATAAGTTTACATGTAGCGATTGGTATACCAATATTCAACCTGCTGGTTGAGATCGGTAGAACGGTTCCTTCTCTGGCGAGTTCATCGGCTTTGCAGTTACCCACGATATCTCTGTGCCCCGGCACCCAAATAAGGTGAATATTGAACTGTTCAGCCATCTCCCTAAGAGATAGGCGACAGTTAAGGGCGGTTACTGAGTTCGTAGAAACAGCGCCGAGTGATTTGAGGGCTGCTTGACTATCTGAGAAAATCCGGATATTCGTTGAGGATATCACGTTTTCTGTTAGCCATGATAGGACCTCTTTGATCGCCAGAATTTCCGCTTGGAACACGCTACAATGGTTTGGAAGGCGGAACGAGAGACTTACGCTAAGTCGGTTTGAGTACACCCCACAGCCTACCCCTTCTTCGGTTTTTGAACCATCTGTATAGAAATGAATTGAATCATCTCTCAAAAATTCTTCGTCGTCCCAGGTCGTTCTCGGTGGGATTGTGACTTGGAACTTATTATCAAAAACCAATTGGGGGATGGTGTAGTCGGAGTGACAGGGGATTGAGTCCATTGGGAGATAGCTCTCATACGAGTGGCTGCACTGGCGGCCGTTTGTTTGCTGAAGATATCTAGTGGTGTGAGGTTAAGGAGTGTATTTAGTGCAGCTGAGGGTGTTGATCTCAGTGCACCGCTTATACACAGACAGGCTGTTCGTTGGACCTTGCTTAAATTGTCGCAGTAGGTCCTTTTATCAAGAGCGGTCCACCATACCACTACTCCGTATGTGAGTATTGGTCTGATGACCGCGGTGTAGAGCCAGTGGGTGATTTGGGGGGAGAAACCCCATTTGTTACCAATGGCTTTTTTGCAGGAAAATAAGGCCACGGTGGATTTCCTGATTCTTTCCTGTATATTGGCTTTCCAATTTAGCTTTTTGTCTAGGATTATACCTAGATATTTGGCTTCGTTTGAAAGTACAAGTGAGATTCCATTTATTGATGGAGTTGTTAGTTGAGGAATTTTATATTTCCTGGTGAAGAGAACGAGTTCAGTTTTCTGAGGGTTGACCCCCAGATCACATTTTCCCGCCCATTTTAGAAGTTTATTTAGAGCGGTCTGCATCAGGTCCGTAAGGACGTGAGCATGTTTGCCGGACACCGCAATGGAGACGTCATCTGCATATGCAATCACTTTGAATCCCTCAGCTTCTAAGTCAACTAGAAGTTCATTGACGACTATATTCCAAAGAAGAGGGGATAGGACTCCGCCTTGCGGTGTTCCTCTACTGACAGATCTCTTTGCAGAGAAGTCTCCTAGAGTAGAGTTGATTCTCCTGCTTTTTAGCATTATGGTGGATTTACATGCATCCGCAAGTGCGGAAGTGCAGAAAAGTAAAGCAGGACGGATATAGATAGTGTGCACAAAAGACAGAAAGAGAAAACCGATATCTCCTTTCAAAGTTACTATAATCGGTTGACAGCTTTCAGTCATATGTTTTTGACATTAAAAAAAAATTGGTTGGCCTTTAAAGTGATTTATTTTTTCGTTCTTTCAAGAACATTACTTCGTTTATTTTACATCGCACGTTTCTTTAACTTTTATGCAAATAGAAAACACTTTAGACTTTTTAATTCAAGCTTAGAAATTATGCTGCGAGTTCCCAAATCTAGTCAAACTCCACGGATCTTTTTGGTGGGGGATGGTTGTCATTTTAAAATGTCCTTTCGAAACGTTTGCATTTTTTCAACACGTCCTTTTTTTCACTTTGAAACAAAGAGAAAACTAGGCAGACACTCACGGTGCAGGCAAATGCAACAACAGCATCTACATTCTACATTGATTGTGCTTGCCACTAACGTGATTGAGGCAAGGTCTAGGTTTATTATAGGCCTGTGTAAATTATGATCGATTCGATCTTTTTGATTCGATCATTCAAAAGTATTGATGATCGAAATCATTCAAGTCCGAATCAATCGATCTCAATCAATCTCGATATTCGATCTCAATTACAAAATTATACCTACTATGCATTTTGATTCGATATTTCATTTCCATTTAGTTTCGGTTTCGATCTTTTTGACTCCATCTTATTCAATCATTTGAATGAATACGAAAACTTTACGTTGCTCTCTCTTTCATGGTGCAGTAAAGGGTGGAGTCATAACTCATATCATAAGCAGTGTAGGAATGATGTTGAAGTTGGGTAGATGAGAAATGATTTAAAGGATGTTTGTATGTATGCGTCAAGCATTTCTAGCCGTGTTTGGTGACTTCGGGACATAATGGTATAGCTTATCGGAATAATGTTGAGTAGATGTAGGATACATACACACATGTACCTATGTTTGTTAACATTTTCAGTGCGAGCAATTCTTCAAGTTTGAAAGAGAAATCTTCCCGAGCTAATGTTGCTTCAAAAAATATATTGTTGCCTATGCCTCCACGGCACCAAACCACGCCCACGGTTAAGTTGGTTTGACGATTGACGCATACCTACATACTATTTGATTTGGTTCAATTCAAATCGTACAACTACAAACTAAAATGATTGAAATAGAAACAGAACGAGAAAATAAAAATGATTGAATGATCGATCGATTCAAATGATCGAATCATTTAGTAAACCGATACTTGATCGAATCGATCATCAAAAATGATCGATTTACCCAGGCCTAGTTTATTATTATTTGATGATGAAAAAGATGATGATGAAGATGAGGACGAAATGGATAAAGCTAAAAATCGGAAGAGATGGGTAATGCAAATCGGTGTAAAAGAATGTTTCGGCATGTTCAATTGTTCAATTTTAGTAAACGCAAATCTCGGTATCAACGCAAAGCTCCAGAAAACCATCAGAAACGTGGACCAAAAGCATTAGAAAAAATGCCACAGACCTGCTATGACTGCAACAAAATATTTAAATGCACTGTACAGCTTCAAATGCATATCCGAACGCACACTGGAGAGAAGCCCTACGTATGCAACTATTGCCCTCGCCGATTCGCTCAAAATTATAATCTCCAAATTCATGTAAGAACTCATACCGGCGAGCGTCCCTTTCAATGCGAAATATGTAGCAAACAATTCTTGGCATTATGAAACTTTCAGGCTCATCAAGAAATACACACTGGAGTGCGTGATCAAGTAACGCACTTCAAGACGCTTAGCTTTAATGTCACCCAGGATTGCGATCTGAATGGAATCGCTGGGTATTTCGATGCAGTTCTGTACAAGGATATTACTTTGAGCAACGCAAAGGCATACAAAGGCTCTTGGACTGAATGGGCCCAGAAGGAAGGCATGTGAGAATCTAATTTTCCTTCTGGGCCCATTCAGTCCAAGAGCATGTGAGAATCTAATTTTTTGTTTCCTCTGTTTTAAAACAGCACTTTTGTGTATATTATATATTATGCATTTTAGTAAAAAATGTTCAAAAATTAAAACAATAAACTATTTACATTTTAACTTCTTGCAAATCACACCAGGATTTACCAATTTTCAGCTTCACCTTTAGTGGAACACTCAACGAACAGTTTTCCATTGTTATGCTCAAAACTTTAGCAACTTTCTTTGCTTTATATTCGGGAATTTCAAATATCAGTTCGTCATCCAGATGAAATACTAAGTTTTCAAACTAACACATTGATTTGTCAAGCCCATATTCCCGCAATACTTGCCAATGTTCTTTTCCATTCTTAAGATTGCATTTTTGCCATGTCAGCAGCGGATCCCTGAATAGTTGATTTGATGGCCTGACGGTCGGCTTGACCTGAAAAGAAAATTCGCATTGAAAGCAACTGACTTTAGGTAAAAGATAAAGGAATACTTTTCAACTGTGGTTCGCCACTGTTATTGTCTAAATGCCGCCTTCGCCCTGTTATTGTCTCCACATATCCATTCTGCCTAGCAAACTTTATTATTTTCTCTGCATTCAAGCTAAAAATATAAAAATAGGTACAACAAAAGTAAATAAAAACCATTTTCAGATGAAATTGTTTTTTTTTGGCAACCGAATTCAAGGATATGTAGCATGAAATTGTTCTGAAACAGTTTTTGCTTCTTGTTCGTTGCATTTCAACGATTCGACTCAAGCTCGCATTCCCATGCCATAAACGATTCCATAGGATTTGTACTAAACTAGTAGTTGCTGAATTGTTTGAGTTAATACGGGGCGCAAATTTTTGTTTGCTGCTCATTGCCAGATATACGCTGGCTGTGGAGAAATTAATCGTTCGGATTTTGGTAGGAGCGCTTTGGGAGCCCGGGAAGTTGGCATATACGGTGTCTGTAGGGAAGTGCATAAGTTTGACGGCTGCGGGAACAACATCGGAACACATGGCAAGAAGCTCAGAAGTGTGGTTGAAGTGTAGTTGGGTAATGGAGGCTGTTAAGTTGAGAAGCGTCTTCTCTGGTTGTGCAGCCTTGGAAGCAAAACACTTTATCGTATTAGTAAATGTTGACAGCTCCTTCGCAACTATGGTAAGCATTTTGCCGTCCGTACTTAGTACTAATGAGAATCCTTTAATATAGCCATCGTCAAGGAAAGAGTGCATAACGCGTTGCATTCATAATTATGTCGAATATATTTACCGTCGATCCTCTGAACGTAGTGATGATTTTTTTGGAATCCAGAGAAAATCTGAATCTCCAACACACCTCCTCTTGTTTGAATGTGTGGAGAAACTTTGGATTTTAAGTCCAATAAATGCAGCTCACATTTCAAATATTTCGTCGACCTAGGAAAAAAATTCATAATTAAAAAGTTAAGAAAAGAATTCACTTACCGCATTTTTTGGTATCCAAATAAACAAAGAAGAAGAACCGATGAGTTTGACGTTTCTAGTGTCGTCACTGAAGTTCAGGCAACGAGTGCTAGGAACAAAAAAAAAATTTTTCCTCAAAATAAAACACCTGAACGAATAAAATTATGGTTGCAGATGAAAAATTATAGGTGCAGATGAACATGTTCATCTGCAACCATAACTAGGAAGTTCATTCCCTCTCTATCAGACAAGTATGAATTTTACATCTTTTGTCTTTTTCCGATTTTCATCTGCACTTGCAGATGCATGTAAATCCACCATTAGATTTATCAACTCCACTATGGAATCATCTACTTTGAGCTTCGTCAGTGCCTTTGTAATTGCAGAGTTGCTGACGTTGTTGAAGGCGCCCTCTATGTCGAGGAAGGCGGCCAGAGTGAATTCTTTGTGGTGGAGGGAATATTCTATAGTACGTACCAGGGTGTGTAGGGCCGTTTCTACAGATTTTCCCTTGCAGTAAGCGTGTTGTGCTGTAGATAACAATTTTGGATCTATAGCTGTACGCAGGTGGATATCAATCAGTCGTTCTAAAGTTTTAAGAAGGAAAGATGATAGACTTATTGGTCGGAGATCTTTTGGGTTTACGTGGGATGATTTCCCAGCCTTAGGTATAAACACCACCTTGACTTCTCTCCACTGAGTGGGGATATAGTTCAAGGTGGTACAGCCGATGAGAATTACTTCAAGGACAGGGATAATAATGTCCGCGGCCTTTTGAAGTTCGGCTGGAATTATACCATCAGGTCCAGGGGATTTGTATGGGTCAAAGCTGTTAATGGCCCAAACTAATTTTTCCCTTGTAATCAGATCGGGGTTGTTTGTTATTATGCTACCTGGTTCTGTGGAATCATAGTTGCATAAGTTCTTAGAGCTTCCTGGAAAGTGAGTGTCCAGAAGCAAATTGAGCGTTTCTTCGCAGGATTCTGTCCAGCCGTCAGCTGTTTTCAAGCTGCTAGGCATGGTCGGACTCTTTGAGAGGATTTTTCTTAATCTAGAAGCTTCTGAAGTATCTTCTATTTTTCCACAGAAGTTTCTCCAGGAAGTTCTTTTATTTTTCCTCAGTTGATATTTATATGTTTTGAGGGATTCCTTGTAGGAGTCCCAGTCTATTGAAGTTTTAGATTGCTTAGCTCGGTTGAAAAGTTTTCTACATTCCTTCCTGAGCGGTTCTAGCCCGGAGCTCCACCACAGTGGTTTCTGTTTTCCTCTTATTTTTATAAGAGGACAGGATTTCTGCAGTGAATGGTTAAGGGCAGTGGTAAGATCATTGACTTTTTTGTCTAGATCATGTTTATTTGTAGGGTTTTGTAAAAGTTCAGGTTTAATAAACTTTTTCAAAAGTACCCGATATTTTTGCCAGTCAGTTTTCCGATAGTTTCGGAAGACTGGTTGCTTGAGAGGTTCCTCATTTAGATCAAATTGAATGTATCTATGATCAGCAAAGGAGTGTTCAGTAGATACTTTCCAATTAGTAATCCTATGATGAACCGAATCGGAGACAAGAGTCATATCTGAAACTTCTTGTCTGTTTTTGGTAATGAATGTTGGTTCATTGCCAATATTACTTATTATAAGGTTAGTACTTAAAATAAAATCAAAAAGTGACTCACCCCTTTCATTTATGTCAGTACTACCCCATACTGTGTGATGCGCATTAGCATCGCATCCAATGATGAGGCAGATCTTCTGCCGTTCTGCTGCAGCGACAATCCTTTTAAATAAGTCGCATGGAGGAGGGCCAGGATGGTCATGGCCGAGGTAAGCTGATACCAGCCAGTAGATGTTGTCACTGGTCTGGTATCTTATTGTGGTTACATCACGATTGCTGTAATGAGGGAGTAAAAATACATTAGTGCTACTTCTTACCAATATGCAGGATCTGGGTTCACCTTTGTCCTTCATATACAGTAGAGTATATCCAGGAGTCCTTAGTCCTCGAACGATGGACTTGATGATCCAAGGCTCTTGGATAAGGACAATATCTTCCCCCCTTTTGTTTAGACGGAGAAGAAGGGAGGCCGAAGCCTGCTTAGAGTGTTGGAGGTTAATCTGAGTTAGCTGCACCATCTTGGGAACAACTAAGTAGACTAACCCCCACCACGGTCTTTTTGAGGTCGTCATCTGTTTCGCTCTCAGAGTTTGACCTAAGAAGGTCATCCTCGCTGAACGAAACCTCGTTTGCGGAGTCATCAGTCTCCAAGTCGGAGAATTTGACGACGTTTTGGGCATCCAAGTGGGATGCGGAGTCATCAGTCTCCAAGTCGGAGAATTTGACGACATTTTGGACATCCAAGTGGGATGTGGAGGGTTTATTATCGTACGTTTCAGTAGAGGACGTGCCGAGCTCGTCTATCTCCATGGATGGAGTGTCGACTTGCCCTGCAGATTCTTCCACTGAAGACGCACTTTGGGTTGCCGGAGATGGAGCGATGTTATGCTCTTCATCTTTTTTATATATTTTCAAGGCAATATTTGACCAGCCGAACCGAATCACACCTTTTGTCGCAGCCAGGGGAGCCAGGGAGTCCTTATTGATGACTATTATAGCCGATCTATAGTGACCCTCCGGTTCCTCCAGCTTCGCGACTTTCCAGTCGTGAGTAGGCAGAGTTGGATTGCCAAATTGTATCATTTTCATGATGGTTTCCTTGCAGGAGAGTTCCGCTGGTAGTCTAGCGCGAGCCCTAGGCCTGCAGGGGATATCCTCCCTTGACACGACTTCAAGCTTAGCACCAGGCCAGAGTCCCTCTAACCTGCTTATCGCGAGTTTATACAGATCGCGCGATCTCTCTCCATCAAACGCGATTAACCTAACGCGCCCCTGATACCATCCTGCGTCCTCGAAGATGGCAGGTTCCCCTGGGTTCTCCATCATAAGAGTCCAGTAGGAGGCCTGGAGCTTATTCATGATGATCGCCCATTGATCGAAAGAGATCGCACCATCCGCGTTACTCCTGTCAATGACAGCGAAAATTGGTTTGTCCTTCACTGCGTCACTGTACGACAAGTCTTTTTTGGAGCTGAGGGTGCTTGATTTTTGCACCTTAGGTCTTTTGGCGTTCGGGGTTGACTCCACGAACGAGCGTTGGCGCTTAGACGTTGAGTCTGAGCCGTTTTTCTTATTTATGGCAATAATTTTCATTGCCCATTCAAGCTTGGCAGATTGCGTTGAATCAAGCTTAGGTTTAGGTACCGCACCTAACACCTTCGCAATTTTCTCCGCGTTCCGCCTCTCTTTGTGGTTTGGGAGGGAAGGGAGATTGGGATCCTCTTTGTTGTCCGTTCCACTGTTAGACACAGTTTCCCTTTCAACTAGGGGGGTAGGGGGATTGGGAGCCCTTTCGTTTTCAGTTCCACTGTAAGTCACAGTTTCACTTCCAACTTGGGGGATAAGGAGATTGGCGACCCTTTCGTTTTCAGTTCCACTGTAAGTCACAGTTTCACCTCCAACTTTGGGGTTAGGGGGATTGGACACCCTTTTGTTGTTTGTTCCACTGTAAGTCACAGTTTCACCTACAACTTCGGGGAGGGAAGGAGTGTTTTCGGAGCTCGAAGGAGGTCCTCCCCTTTCAGCCACGGAGCCGATAGTCTCGGCACCCGTACCGTCCGGGTTGGTCGACCTTGAGTCCTTCGACAATGGACGGGATGAGGTGGGAGGTTGGAGCAGTGTTTTAGAGGAGGGTAGCCCTTTCGTCAACATATCACAGTTCTCGTTAGAACCGAAAGTCTCGGCCCCACTACTTGCTGTAATAGTCTCCTCCGGGTTCCCAATAATACGGGCAGTATTGGTGGAAGTGCTACAAAGAGTCACTGCAACTCTTCCACTGTTTTGGGCATCCTCCTTAGGAGGGGCGTTAGAACCAGAGGGCTCTCCACATTTCTTAGTTGGCTTGTGAGGCCTTCCTCGAACTGCAGTCGGCTCCCCAGTCCTTCCGCCAATCGCTTTTTCTTGCGTTACAGTTAATAAATTTGTCACTGGCGACTTATCCTCTTTCGAGGCCAAGCCATCGCCGGCAGTCGCGACACCTGCCGACTTGTGAACGTATATCCCCGTTCGTTTTTTATTTCTTTTATTAACTTTTTCCATGTTTTTCAGGTTTTGTTTGAGTTATGTTGGTTGGTCAGGTTCTGCAGCTGGATTGCTGGAGAAGATGTCCTTAAGCACCCCCACCACGACAAGGTCAACTCATAGGGGGTGAAAAAAAAAACTTGTTCTTATAATAGTTTGATTTTTGTACTGCTATGTGTTTATTGATTTCGTTACGTAGGGTTTTATACTCTTTTTCATGGTCAAATTTCTTCGAATATTTTTCCATCTTCTGTATAGAATATCCCTTTTTTTACACCCATCTATTAATGTTGCCGTTATCCATGGGTTGTTTTGTCTTTTTTTATCTGTCTTTCGCTGGTATGTTGATTTTTTGTATATATTGTTAATTTTTTGAAGAAGTTTATTGTACATTCTCTCTGCATCTTCTTCCTCCAAAACCTCTCCCTATCTCCCTCTACTGTATTGAAGGATTTCGCTACATATGCATCTCATGTTGGCTTTAAGCGTTCCTTAAATTCTAATCTATCTCAAAAACCTCGTCTTTAACACAAGTTCTTTCTCGCATCTTGCCTTCAACGGGGTATCCTTGAACACCCTTTCCCTATATTATCAGAACGTTAGAGGGCTTCGTACGAAGACATCGTCAGCACTTCTTAATTCTCAAATGCTCCCATATGATATATACGCCCCTACAGAAACAAACCTTGATTCTAGTTTTCTTAATAATGAATTATTCACTTCGTTATAATTCGTTATTTCGTGCCAAATTAATGAAAATTGTCCAAATGGCAGTGGTGTTCTTCTTGCTGTTCACAATCGTTTCAATGTTACTCTAGTAGATATCCCTAAATCCCCACTCATCGAATTTGTATGTGTAAAACTTTTATCCCGCAATAGATGTTTCTATATTCTCTGTTGCTACATTCACCCATCTCAACCTACTATTGCATATCAACAATTAGCCGATTCCTTTGATTTGCTTTTTGAAGCTGCGGAATCCTGCGATGACTTTTTTATCATTGGAAACTTTAATTTGCCCGACTTGCGCTGGATACCATCCGATAATGAAACATACTATGTTCCTTGCAACCTTACTTCAGAAAAAGTCAGGCCTCTTTCAAATGAGTAATGTAGCCAACAAGCTTGGGAGACAACTCGACCTTATCTTCTCTTCGGATCCTTGTAACTCAGTAATTACCGAAAGTTTCCATCTTCTCTCGACCCTTGACCAATTTCACCCTCCTCTTTCTCTTGTTTTTACCTTAGAACGACAAATCTCCACCATTGATTCAGAGGTTCCCCTTGTTTTCAACTTTCGTAAAGCTAACTTTGATCATCTAAATATCTTACTTAATCAGGTTGATTTCAGTTCTTTCACTTAAGCTCCTACCCCTATTGACGTTGCTCTCACATTTTTCTATACATCTATTTTCGAATGCCTCATCCAGTGTGTCCCACATTTGAAACAAAAAAATTGCTCAGCGTATGGTATACTAAAGAATTACCAACGCTTCGTAATCTCAGAAATAAATTGTGGAAAATCTTCTTAAAATCTAAATCTCCCTCTAATTACATAAATTATCAGCATGCTTTCTCCAATTTCTCATCTTTATGTGAAGTTCTTTATCATAATTACCTCAGTAAAATGCATACCTGTCTCATTTTTGAGCCTAAGCGGTTCTACCAATTTATTAATACTAAAAGAAAATCAGATGGACTTCCTTCAACGTTCAATCTTCAAAACACTTCAACTTCAAATTCTCAAGTCATTGCTAACCTTTTTGTTAATTTCTTGAGCCAATCTTACAGTGTCGATAGTATCGACCCAGACCCTGATTACTTTAGTTACCTGACAAACACTCCACATACCTCTCTCGTTTCTCTTGGTGCAGATATAGATACTGTTTGTAATAAAATGAAATTACTCAAAGATGATTTTTCTCCTGGACCTGACGGCATCCCTGCTATCTTACTTAAAAAATGCATTAACGTACTATGCAAGCCTCTAACGAATTTATTTCCACTCTCTCTCTCACAAGCAGGCTTTCCTATTTTATGGAAAGATTTGTTACGTAGCAAAACCCATTGTATATGAAACATACAGGGTGTCCCGTAATTCGTTTTACATACTTTGGGATATGATTCTTGGTCATATTCTAAGAAAAAAATTGTTCTACAGTAAAGCTCAATTCTCAACTTTGACATCACTTTTTGACAATTTAAATAAAGGCTAACTTTGGTGTACCCTGACCTGTGTTAAATTCGATATCTCTGTCAATACTGATGATAGGAACCTAATCTTAGACTCAATTTTTTGTAGAAATAACAACCTTTAAGACTGTATTTAAATTAGGCTTCCATAGGTTTAGGGTTGCCAGATTTTCAATTTTAAGTGGTGTTCAAATTTTCTTCCCAAAACAAAGTTTTGACTTTGAGGTCATTTTTTTGGAGAAAAGGCCTGATAAACATAGAGTTTCTTTATTTTTTACAGATGAACAAAACAATAATAAAGAAAAAACTCAGAATTAAGTTAGCTCAAAAACCCATACATTTTATGATACTTGGAAAAGACAAAATGGGAAAAATTTAAAAAAAAATAAAAAAAAGTTCTTGCTTTGAGGTTTGTTTGAATAAAACAATAATATGATCACTTTTAGTAGTTTTTTATGTATTCAATACAAATACAATTATAACAAGTGCTCAAAGCGGCCTCCTTCGTTTTGAATCCATGCCAGAGCCCGTTTTTGGATTTCATTGTGGATGTTTGCTTTAAATTTGGGGTATGAATGTTCAATAGGTAAATAAGTCGTATAAAAGAATAAGAAAACAAATTTGTTCATTAGTTTGTCAAATTAAGTCACGATTGCAGTTTAAATACAGTCTTAATGCCTCCCATCCCTCTACCAAACCTCCAACTCATAATCCCTCCAACAGGCTGTATAGTAACTTTATACATTCTCATTCCCTTAATCCTCCCTCTCCATCTTCAAGTACAACTCCTCAACTTATATCACCCTTTTCTAATAGCCTATCAAATTATACTAACCAAAACCCCCCTATTTTTGACCCTATGTACCCCCCCCCCCCCCCCCCCCCCATCGTTAAACTAACCTCTAAACTTGCTAACTCACAAACCACAGCCAATGGCTATGATAGTCGTTACTTGTTTGCAAGGCTACGCGATAATAAGCTTTATGAGAACGTTCGCCTTTACCTTGCTTTCTTACATAATAAACCTTACTCTCTATGTATAAATGGCAAAAATAAAACCCTTGTAATCATGTCCATATTAAAAGAGGGTCTTCCCACTGATCCGCTCTATCTTAAGAAAATCTATATCTGGTTTCACGAAGATTTCAATCTATCTCCCTCTACTGTATTGAAGGATCTCGCTACATATGCATCTCATGTTGGCTTTAAGCGTTCCTTAAATTCTAATCTATCTCAAAAACCTCGTCTTTAACACAAGTTCTTTCTCGCATCTTGCCTCCAACGGGGTATCCTTGAACACCCTTTCCCTATATTATCAGAACGTTAGAGGGCTTCGTACGAAGACATCGTCAGCACTTCTTAATTCTCAAATGCTCCCATATGATATATACGCCCTTACAGAAACAAACCTTGATTCTAGTTTTCTTAATAATGAATTATTCACTTCGTTATAATTCGTTATTTCGTGCCAAATTAATGAAAATTGTCCCAATGGCAGTGGTGTTCTTCTTGCTGTTCACAATCGTTTCAATGTTACTCTAGTAGATATCCCTAAATCCCCACTCATCGAATTTGTATGTGTAAAACTTTTATCCCGCAATAGATGTTTCTATATTCTCTGTTGCTACATTCACCCATCTCAACCTACTATTGCATATCAACAATTAGCCGATTCCTTTGATTTGCTTTTTGAAGCTGCGGAATCCTGCGATGACTTTTTTATCATTGGAAACTTTAATTTGCCCGACTTGCGCTGGATACCATCCGATAATGAAACATACTATGTTCCTTGCAACCATACTTCAGAAAAAGTCAGGCCTCTTTCAAATGAGTAATGTAGCCAACAACCTTGGGAGACAACTCGACCTTATCTTCTCTTCGGATCCTTGTAACTCAGTAATTACCGAAAGTTTCCATCTTCTCTCGACCCTTGACCAATTTCACCCTCCTCTTTCTCTTGTTTTTACCTTAGAACGACAAATCTCCACCATTGATTCAGAGGTTCCCCTTGTTTTCAACTTTCGTAAAGCTAACTTTGATCATCTAAATATCTTACTTAATCAGGTTGATTTCAGTTCTTTCACTTAAGCTCCTACCCCTATTGACGTTGCTCTCACATTTTTCTATACATCTATTTTCGAATGCCTCATCCAGTGTGTCCCACATTTGAAACAAAAAAATTGCTCAGCGTATGGTATACTAAAGAATTACCAACGCTTCGTAATCTCAGAAATAAATTGTGGAAAATCTTCTTAAAATCTAAATCTCCCTCTAATTACATAAATTATCAGCATGCTTTCTCCAATTTCTCATCTTTATGTGAAGTTCTTTATCATAATTACCTCAGTAAAATGCATACCTGTCTCATTTTTGAGCCTAAGCGGTTCTACCAATTTATTAATACTAAAAGAAAATCAGATGGACTTCCTTCAACGTTCAATTTTCAAAACACTTGAACTTCAAATTCTCAAGTCATTGCTAACCTTTTTGTTAATTTCTTGAGCCAATCTTACAGTGTCGATAGTATCGACCCAGACCCTGATTACTTTAGTTACCTGACAAACAGTCCACATACCTCTCTCGTTTCTCTTGGTGCAGATATAGATACTGTTTGTAATAAAATGAAATTACTCAAAGATGATTTTTCTCCTGGACCTGACGGCATCCCTGCTATCTTACTTAAAAAATGCATTAACGTACTATGCAAGCCTCTAACGAATTTATTTCCACTCTCTCTCTCACAAGCAGGCTTTCCTATTTTATGGAAAGATTTGTTACGTAGCAAAACCCATTGTATATGAAACATACAGGGTGTCCCGTAATTCGTTTAACATACTTTGGGATATGATTCTTGGTCATATTCTAAGAAAAAAATTGTTCCACAGTAAAGTCCGTTTCTCAAGTTTGACATCACTTTTTGACAATTTAAAAAAAGGCTAACTTTGGTGTACCCTGACCTTTGTTAAATTCGATATCTCTGTCGAAACTGATGATAGGAACCTAATCTTAGAATCAATTTTTTGTAGAAATAACAACCTTTAAGACTGTATTTAAATTAGGCTTCCATAGGTTTAGGGTTGCCAGATTTTCAATTTTAAGTGGTGTTCAAATTCTCTTCCCAAAACAAAGTTTTGACTTTGAGGTCATTTTTTTGGAGAAAAGGCCTGATAAACATAGAGTTTCTTTTTTTTTTACAGATGAACAAAACAATAATAAAGAAAAAACTCAGTATTAAAATAACTCAAAAACCCATACATTTTATGATACTAAGAAAAATACGAAATGGGAAAAATTTAAAAAAAAATAAAAAAAAGTTCTTGCTTTGAGGTTTGTTTGAATAAAACAATAATATGATCACTTTTAAAAGTTTTTTTATGTATTTAATACAAATACAATTATAACAAGTGCTCAAAGCCCCATCCTTCGTTTTGAATCCATGCCAGAGCCCGTTTTTGGATTTCATTGTGGATGTTTGCTTTAAATTTGGGGTATGAATGTTCAATAGGTAAATAAGTTGTATAGAAGAATAAGAAAACAAATTTGTTCATTAGTTTGTCAAATTAAGTCACGATTGCAGTTTGATCAGAGAGTTTTTTGAAATGCTTTCATTTACGAGAGAAGAATACGCAGACATTTTTTTTCTTATATGAGTTTTTAAATGGAAATTGAAGAAAAGCACAACAAAGGATACCAGGAACTTTATACTAACTGAAAATCTGGCAACCCTTAGCCTATAGGAGTCAAATTTAAATACAGTTTCAAAGATTACAAGACTACAAGTAAGACAAGAGTTATCGACAGCAAACACCCACAATGAAATCCAAAAACGGGCTCTGGCATGGATCCAAAACGAAGGATGGGGCTTTGAGCACTTGTTATAATTGTATTTGTATTAAATACATAAAAAAACTTTTAAAAGTGATCATATTATTGTTTTATTCAAACAAACCTCAAAGCAAGGACTTTTTTTTTATTTTTTTTTAAATTTTTCCCATTTCGTATTTTTCTTAGTATCATAAAATGTATGGGTTTTTGAGTTATTTTAATGCTGAGTTTTTTCTTTATTATTGTTTTGTTCATCTGTAAAAAAAAAAGAAACTCTATGTTTATCAGGCCTTTTCTCCAAAAAAATGACCTCAAAGTCAAAACTTTGTTTTGGGAAGAAAATTTGAACACCACTTAAAATTGAAAATCTGGCAACCCTAAACCTATGGAAGCCTAATTTAAATACAGTCTTAAAGGTTGTATTGACAGAGATATCGAATTTAACACAGGTCAGGGTACACCAAAGTTAGCTTTTTTTTAAATTGTCAAAAAGTGATGTCAAACTTGAGAAACGGAATTTACTGTAGAACAATTTTTTTCTTAGAATATGACCAAGAATCTGGCAACCCTAAACCTATGGAAGCCTAATTTAAATACAGTCTTAAAGGTTGTATTGACAGAGATATCGAATTTAACACAGGTCAGGGTACACCAAAGTTAGCTTAGAGAAAATACTTGTTCCTTTTAATGTAATTTTCAATAACGATTGTGAAGTTGTTGACACTTTCGAACAATTTGATCTTAAGCAAATAAATCATTTCAATAATTCTTTTAATAATATACTCGATTTAGTTTTTGTAGACTCAGAATTGTGCGTAGGCATCGACAACTCTATGGCTTTACTCTTTCCAAACACAATTTTTCATGTGGCTTTTAGTTTGCATTTAGAATTTTATACTTATTTTAAACCTGCAATTTCACATACTAACTATAAATATAATTATGATAGATCAAATTTTGATTCAATCAACAACTATCTCAATGGTACTAACTGGCATGCATTGTTTGATAACAATAAT
Source organism: Melanostoma scalare (assembly GCA_949752695.1). NCBI lineage: Eukaryota > Metazoa > Arthropoda > Insecta > Diptera > Syrphidae > Melanostoma > Melanostoma scalare. Next base: position 116,320,753 of record OX456984.1, on the reverse strand, counting down.
AACTTAAATGAGTGCTATAATTCGTTTTTGAGCATTATGGAAGAAGCCATTTCTTTATTCACGCCAAGAATTAAAGCAAAAAGTGACTCTCGACCATTGTGGTTTAATAAAAGATTGATTAATCTGAACAATAGGAAAAATTAGGTTTATAAGCAATTTCGCAGATCTAACAATGACCAAAGTCTTTTAAGACTTTATCGTTTACTGCAAAAAAATTTTGATACTCTTAACAAATTTCTATACAACCAGTATTTATTATCTGTTGAATCTGATTTAAAATCGAATAGCAAAAGTTTATGGAACTTTATCAACGCTAAAAGGCAGTCCATTCGTATCCCAAATCTAATACATCATGGAAACAAGTCATCTTCAGACCTCTCAGTAATCTCTAACCTCTTTGCTAAACATTTTCAGTCTATTTATACTGAAAGCAGTTCAAATCTACTTTTTCAAGATGAATTTAATTATTCTAATAATTCTTTCAATTTTGGATCTTTAACGCTTTCATATTCTGAAGTTGAACAAGCTTTATCTGAAATTAAAGAAGATACTCGACTTGATATGGAAGGAATCGCTCCGATAGTTCTACAAAGATGTTCAAAAGTAGTTGCGTTACCTTTGGAAATTATTTTTAACCGTTCCCTTGAAAGTGGTGAGTTTTTATTAAAATGGAAAAGTTCTTTGATTACACCAATTTATAAGTCAGGAAATAGGCAGGAAGTTTCTAATTATCGGCCAATATGCAAGATTTCCACAATTCCTAAAATTTTTGAAAAATTGATATTTAAAAAACTAACTCCGTCCTTAAAAAATATTATTTCTCCATATCAACATGGCTTTGTTACCGGTAGAACAACCAGCACTAATCTTTTAAAATTTTCAAACTTTGTAGTTAAAGGCTTCCAGAAAGGGTATCAATGCGATGTTGTTTATACTGATTTCTCAAAAGCATTTGATCGGGTTGATTTTGATGTACTTCTTTTGAAACTTAATAAAATAGGTTTCCACGCAAAATTTTTAAAATGGATAAATTCTTATTTGAGAGATCGTACTCAGTTTGTTAGAATAAAAAATGTGTTCTCTTCACCTATATATGCCACCTCTGGTGTGCCACAAGGGAGTCATCTCGGTCCGCTTTTTTTCTTATTATTTGTCAATGACATTCCCAGTGTGTTTTCAAATTCTGAATGCCTTATGTATGCAGATGATCTGAAAGTTTTCCGTTATATAAAAACTCATAATGATTGTATCTTACTGCAAGACGACCTTGAGAAACTATCGAATTGGTGTTCGCTAAACTCTTTATCCCTTAACATAAGTAAATGTCAGAATTTAATCTTATGTCGGAATCGTACTCCAATAGATTTTGCTTATAAAATAAATAATTCACTTTTGTCAAAAGTAACTTTCAAAAAAGATCTTGGAGTTATTTTTGACCAAAAACTGGATTTTATTAAACATATTGATTTTTTAGTTGCAAAAGGAAATTCAATGCTGGGTTTTATTTTGCGCAATTCAAGAGAATTCAGTGATCCTCACACATTAAAAAGTTTGTACTATGCGTTTGTAAGGTCTAACTTGGAGTATTGCAATATTATTTGGAATCCTATGTATGAAGTTCACTCGTTTAGAATTGAGAAAATCCAAAAACGCTTTACAAGAGTTTTAGTAAAAAAGCTTCGCTGGGAAATAGATATGCCTTCTTATGAGACCAGGTGTAAGTTATTTGGAATTTTGCCTCTTAAAACCCGAAGAAAGTTATCTGAAGTGATGTTCATTCGTGACTTGTTGACTAGCCGTATTGATTGCTCTGACATTTTGGCATTGACAGAGCCCGTTTTTGGATTTCATTGTGGATGTTTGCTTTAAATTTGGGGTATGAATGTTCAATAGGTAAATAAGTTGTATAGAAGAATAAGAAAACAAATTTGTTCATTAGTTTGTCAAATTAAGTCACGATTGCAGTTTGATCAGAGAGTTTTTTGAAATGCTTTCATTTACGAGAGAAGAATACGCAGACATTTTTTTTCTTATATGAGTTTTTAAATGGAAATTGAAGAAAAGCACAACAAAGGATACCAGGAACTTTATACTAACTGAAAATCTGGCAACCCTTAGCCTATAGGAGTCAAATTTAAATACAGTTTCAAAGATTACAAGACTACAAGTAAGACAAGAGTTATCGACAGCAAACACCCACAATGAAATCCAAAAACGGGCTCTGGCATGGATCCAAAACGAAGGATGGGGCTTTGAGCACTTGTTATAATTGTATTTGTATTAAATACATAAAAAAACTTTTAAAAGTGATCATATTATTGTTTTATTCAAACAAACCTCAAAGCAAGGACTTTTTTTTTATTTTTTTTTAAATTTTTCCCATTTCGTATTTTTCTTAGTATCATAAAATGTATGGGTTTTTGAGTTATTTTAATGCTGAGTTTTTTCTTTATTATTGTTTTGTTCATCTGTAAAAAAAAAAGAAACTCTATGTTTATCAGGCCTTTTCTCCAAAAAAATGACCTCAAAGTCAAAACTTTGTTTTGGGAAGAAAATTTGAACACCACTTAAAATTGAAAATCTGGCAACCCTAAACCTATGGAAGCCTAATTTAAATACAGTCTTAAAGGTTGTATTGACAGAGATATCGAATTTAACACAGGTCAGGGTACACCAAAGTTAGCTTTTTTTTAAATTGTCAAAAAGTGATGTCAAACTTGAGAAACGGAATTTACTGTAGAACAATTTTTTTCTTAGAATATGACCAAGAATCTGGCAACCCTAAACCTATGGAAGCCTAATTTAAATACAGTCTTAAAGGTTGTATTGACAGAGATATCGAATTTAACACAGGTCAGGGTACACCAAAGTTAGCTTAGAGAAAATACTTGTTCCTTTTAATGTAATTTTCAATAACGATTGTGAAGTTGTTGACACTTTCGAACAATTTGATCTTAAGCAAATAAATCATTTCAATAATTCTTTTAATAATATACTCGATTTAGTTTTTGTAGACTCAGAATTGTGCGTAGGCATCGACAACTCTATGGCTTTACTCTTTCCAAACACAATTTTTCATGTGGCTTTTAGTTTGCATTTAGAATTTTATACTTATTTTAAACCTGCAATTTCACATACTAACTATAAATATAATTATGATAGATCAAATTTTGATTCAATCAACAACTATCTCAATGGTACTAACTGGCATGCATTGTTTGATAACAATAATAACTTAAATGAGTGCTATAATTCGTTTTTGAGCATTATGGAAGAAGCCATTTCTTTATTCACGCCAAGAATTAAAGCAAAAAGTGACTCTCGACCATTGTGGTTTAATAAAAGATTGATTAATCTGAACAATAGGAAAAATTAGGTTTATAAGCAATTTCGCAGATCTAACAATGACCAAAGTCTTTTAAGACTTTATCGTTTACTGCAAAAAAATTTTGATACTCTTAACAAATTTCTATACAACCAGTATTTATTATCTGTTGAATCTGATTTAAAATCGAATAGCAAAAGTTTATGGAACTTTATCAACGCTAAAAGGCAGTCCATTCGTATCCCAAATCTAATACGTCATGGAAACAAGTCATCTTCAGACCTCTCAGTAATCTCTAACCTCTTTGCTAAACATTTTCAGTCTATTTATACTGAAAGCAGTTCAAATCTACTTTTTCAAGATGAATTTAATTATTCTAATAATTCTTTCAATTTTGGATCTTTAACGCTTTCATATTCTGAAGTTGAACAAGCTTTATCTGAAATTAAAGAAGATACTCGACTTGATATGGAAGGAATCGCTCCGATAGTTCTACAAAGATGTTCAAAAGTAGTTGCGTTACCTTTGGAAATTATTTTTAACCGTTCCCTTGAAAGTGGTGAGTTTTTATTAAAATGGAAAAGTTCTTTGATTACACCAATTTATAAGTCAGGAAATAGGCAGGAAGTTTCTAATTATCGGCCAATATGCAAGATTTCCACAATTCCTAAAATTTTTGAAAAATTGATATTTAAAAAACTAACTCCGTCCTTAAAAAATATTATTTCTCCATATCAACATGGCTTTGTTACCGGTAGAACAACCAGCACTAATCTTTTAAAATTTTCAAACTTTGTAGTTAAAGGCTTCCAGAAAGGGTATCAATGCGATGTTGTTTATACTGATTTCTCAAAAGCATTTGATCGGGTTGATTTTGATGTACTTCTTTTGAAACTTAATAAAATAGGTTTCCACGCAAAATTTTTAAAATGGATAAATTCTTATTTGAGAGATCGTACTCAGGTTGATAGAATAAAAAATGTGTTCTCTTCACCTATATATGCCACCTCTGGTGTGCCACAAGGGAGTCATCTCGGTCCGCTTTTTTTCTTATTATTTGTCAATGACATTCCCAGTGTGTTTTCAAATTCTGAATGCCTTATGTATGCAGATGATCTGAAAGTTTTCCGTTATATAAAAACTCATAATGATTGTATCTTACTGCAAGACGACCTTGAGAAACTATCGAATTGGTGTTCGCTAAACTCTTTATCCCTTAACATAAGTAAATGTCAGAATTTAATCTTATGTCGGAATCGTACTCCAATAGATTTTGCTTATAAAATAAATAATTCACTTTTGTCAAAAGTAACTTTCAAAAAAGATCTTGGAGTTATTTTTGACCAAAAACTGGATTTTATTAAACATATTGATTTTTAAGTTGCAAAAGGAAATTCAATGCTGGGTTTTATTTTGCGCAATTCAAGAGAATTCAGTGATCCTCACACATTAAAAAGTTTGTACTATGCGTTTGTAAGGTCTAACTTGGAGTATTGCAATATTATTTGGAATCCTATGTATGAAGTTCACTCGTTTAGAATTGAGAAAATCCAAAAACGCTTTACAAGAGTTTTAGTAAAAAAGCTTCGCTGGGAAATAGATATGCCTTCTTATGAGACCAGGTGTAAGTTATTTGGAATTTTGCCTCTTAAAACCCGAAGAAAGTTATCTGAAGTGATGTTCATTCGTGACTTGTTGACTAGCCGTATTGATTGCTCTGACATTTTGGCATTGACAGAGCCCGTTTTTGGATTTCATTGTGGATGTTTGCTTTAAATTTGGGGTATGAATGTTCAATAGGTAAATAAGTTGTATAGAAGAATAAGAAAACAAATTTGTTCATTAGTTTGTCAAATTAAGTCACGATTGCAGTTTGATCAGAGAGTTTTTTGAAATGCTTTCATTTACGAGAGAAGAATACGCAGACATTTTTTTTCTTATATGAGTTTTTAAATGGAAATTGAAGAAAAGCACAACAAAGGATACCAGGAACTTTATACTAACTGAAAATCTGGCAACCCTTAGCCTATAGGAGTCAAATTTAAATACAGTTTCAAAGATTACAAGACTACAAGTAAGACAAGAGTTATCGACAGCAAACACCCACAATGAAATCCAAAAACGGGCTCTGGCATGGATTCAAAACGAAGGATGGGGCTTTGAGCACTTGTTATAATTGTATTTGTATTAAATACATAAAAAAACTTTTAAAAGTGATCATATTATTGTTTTATTCAAACAAACCTCAAAGCAAGGACTTTTTTTTTATTTTTTTTTAAATTTTTCCCATTTCGTATTTTTCTTAGTATCATAAAATGTATGGGTTTTTGAGTTATTTTAATGCTGAGTTTTTTCTTTATTATTGTTTTGTTCATCTGTAAAAAAAAAGAAACTCTATGTTTATCAGGCCTTTTCTCCAAAAAAATGACCTCAAAGTCAAAACTTTGTTTTGGGAAGAAAATTTGAACACCACTTAAAATTGAAAATCTGGCAACCCTAAACCTATGGAAGCCTAATTTAAATACAGTCTTAAAGGTTGTATTGACAGAGATATCGAATTTAACACAGGTCAGGGTACACCAAAGTTAGCTTTTTTTTAAATTGTCAAAAAGTGATGTCAAACTTGAGAAACGGAATTTACTGTAGAACAATTTTTTTCTTAGAATATGACCAAGAATCTGGCAACCCTAAACCTATGGAAGCCTAATTTAAATACAGTCTTAAAGGTTGTATTGACAGAGATATCGAATTTAACACAGGTCAGGGTACACCAAAGTTAGCTTAGAGAAAATACTTGTTCCTTTTAATGTAATTTTCAATAACGATTGTGAAGTTGTTGACACTTTCGAACAATTTGATCTTAAGCAAATAAATCATTTCAATAATTCTTTTAATAATATACTCGATTTAGTTTTTGTAGACTCAGAATTGTGCGTAGGCATCGACAACTCTATGGCTTTACTCTTTCCCAACACAATTTTTCATGTGGCTTTTAGTTTGCATTTAGAATTTTATACTTATTTTAAACCTGCAATTTCACATACTAACTATAAATATAATTATGATAGATCAAATTTTGATTCAATCAACAACTATCTCAATGGTACTAACTGGCATGCATTGTTTGATAACAATAATAACTTAAATGAGTGCTATAATTCGTTTTTGAGCATTATGGAAGAAGCCATTTCTTTATTCACGCCAAGAATTAAAGCAAAAAGTGACTCTCGACCATTGTGGTTTAATAAAAGATTGATTAATCTGAACAATAGGAAAAATTAGGTTTATAAGCAATTTCGCAGATCTAACAATGACCAAAGTCTTTTAAGACTTTATCGTTTACTGCAAAAAAATTTTGATACTCTTAACAAATTTCTATACAACCAGTATTTATTATCTGTTGAATCTGATTTAAAATCGAATAGCAAAAGTTTATGGAACTTTATCAACGCTAAAAGGCAGTCCATTCGTATCCCAAATCTAATACGTCATGGAAACAAGTCATCTTCAGACCTCTCAGTAATCTCTAACCTCTTTGCTAAACATTTTCAGTCTATTTATACTGAAAGCAGTTCAAATCTACTTTTTCAAGATGAATTTAATTATTCTAATAATTCTTTCAATTTTGGATCTTTAACGCTTTCATATTCTGAAGTTGAACAAGCTTTATCTGAAATTAAAGAAGATACTCGACTTGATATGGAAGGAATCGCTCCGATAGTTCTACAAAGATGTTCAAAAGTAGTTGCGTTACCTTTGGAAATTATTTTTAACCGTTCCCTTGAAAGTGGTGAGTTTTTATTAAAATGGAAAAGTTCTTTGATTACACCAATTTATAAGTCAGGAAATAGGCAGGAAGTTTCTAATTATCGGCCAATATGCAAGATTTCCACAATTCCTAAAATTTTTGAAAAATTGATATTTAAAAAACTAACTCCGTCCTTAAAAAATATTATTTCTCCATATCAACATGGCTTTGTTACCGGTAGAACAACCAGCACTAATCTTTTAAAATTTTCAAACTTTGTAGTTAAAGGCTTCCAGAAAGGGTATCAATGCGATGTTGTTTATACTGATTTCTCAAAAGCATTTGATCGGGTTGATTTTGATGTACTTCTTTTGAAACTTAATAAAATAGGTTTCCACGCAAAATTTTTAAAATGGATAAATTCTTATTTGAGAGATCGTACTCAGGTTGATAGAATAAAAAATGTGTTCTCTTCACCTATATATGCCACCTCTGGTGTGCCACAAGGGAGTCATCTCGGTCCGCTTTTTTTCTTATTATTTGTCAATGACATTCCCAGTGTGTTTTCAAATTCTGAATGCCTTATGTATGCAGATGATCTGAAAGTTTTCCGTTATATAAAAACTCATAATGATTGTATCTTACTGCAAGACGACCTTGAGAAACTATCGAATTGGTGTTCGCTAAACTCTTTATCCCTTAACATAAGTAAATGTCAGAATTTAATCTTATGTCGGAATCGTACTCCAATAGATTTTGCTTATAAAATAAATAATTCACTTTTGTCAAAAGTAACTTTCAAAAAAGATCTTGGAGTTATTTTTGACCAAAAACTGGATTTTATTAAACATATTGATTTTTTAGTTGCAAAAGGAAATTCAATGCTGGGTTTTATTTTGCGCAATTCAAGAGAATTCAGTGATCCTCACACATTAAAAAGTTTGTACTATGCGTTTGTAAGGTCTAACTTGGAGTATTGCAATATTATTTGGAATCCTATGTATGAAGTTCACTCGTTTAGAATTGAGAAAATCCAAAAACGCTTTACAAGAGTTTTAGTAAAAAAGCTTCGCTGGGAAATAGATATGCCTTCTTATGAGACCAGGTGTAAGTTATTTGGAATTTTGCCTCTTAAAACCCGAAGAAAGTTATCTGAAGTGATGTTCATTCGTGACTTGTTGACTAGCCGTATTGATTGCTCTGACATTTTGGCGTTGATAGGGTTCAGTGTTCCTGCGAGAATGCTTAGAAACCAAGTTTTCTTTAATATTCCATTCCACAAAACAAATTATGCAGCCAATGAACCACTGACTAGATGTTTAGGAACTGTTAATTCATTTCATGCAATGATTGATTTTAGTTTGAGTAGGTTTTCATTTAAAAATAAATTTCTTTTGTTATTAAATAATTTTTAAAGGTGGTAATGTTGTTAACTATTTTATCTATTATTTAATTATCCAACTATTGTTATGTTCTAGTAATCACTAAAGTTTATATCTTTGTTTGATGAAATATATATACTATAGAATCATATCCCAAAGTATGTAAAACGAATTACGGGACACCCTGTATAGTACCACCATGGCGGGGAAAGCGATGGTGTCGCCGCCTTTAGTTCCCATTAAACGTACTACCTTTTCAATCGGAAAAAATTTATCGTAGAACCCTGCCAACATGCTGTCAATACGTCATATATTATAGTTTTTTTTCTAGGGCTCTTAGGGCCAGTTGCTCAATCGAATCATAAATTTAAGTTCTACATAAAGTTCTACTTTAGTATGGGGATTTTATGTAGAACTTAAGAATTCCGAAACGTCTTATACAAAAATGAAAACTTTATGTAGAACTTAAATTTATAATTCGATTGAGCAACTGGCTCTTAATAACATACAATCTTGACCTTCGTCCCCATATAAAAGAAAAGTGTGCTACAGCCAAAACTGCAATTAATCTTATGTGGAGCAAATTTTTTTCAAACAAAGATGTTAATGCTTCTGCCAAGTTTAGGGTTTTTGATGCAACCATTAGAACATGTCTGTGTTATGCAAATCAAGTGTTTGGATACCAAAATATTGACGATTTTGAAGCAATCCAAAGATTCTTTTTTAAACGTATCCTTAAACTAGCTGAATCAACTCCTACGTATGCTATTCACGTTGAATCTGGTATCTCACAAATATATCTTAAAAATCTGAAGGCAAATGCGGATTACATAATTAGAGTCATGAACAGATCGGATTCAAATCTTCAAAAACAAGTCATGAACTATGCGTTCCTACAGCGTTTATCTCCGTTTAAGGAATGGTCATTCTTACACGCGAAGATACAAAGCAGATTTTAAATGGTTATTTATGTTGGAAAACCCTTTGTCTCTTCATTAATCACGCCTTATATTACCGGAACTGCTTTACAATAACGTAATACAAATATTGTGATCAACTATTTAAATATATGTATGTTTTAAATTTTCTTTTTTTTCCCCTTTGTTATTAGTTAAACTTAAATTTCAACCTTCTAATTTCTAATGTAAAACTCGAAACTTGTCAATTGAGGCAGACGGCAAAATTTTTGCCATGCTATTATTCTTAAGTAACATTTAATTAAAAATTGTAAATTTATCGAGAAACATAATAAAGAATTTATAATAATAATAATAATAATATAGTTTTTTGTTAGGGCAGCTTTGCTTCGTAAATGTGTAAGCAATTTAAAAGAGTGATGTGCGAGTATGTACTTTTTGATTCTAAATGATAAAAAGTTTGTTGTTTTGCATTTGGCGTGTCATGACATTGCTTGAAAATCATTTAAACACATTTACTTATTGATGAATGAAATACCATCCACAACCATTAAAGCATCCGAAAAAATACCATCAACATGACTAAGTCAACAACCACAACAAAATTTTTCGAACCGATAAAACCTTTAAGGGAGACCGCAGGTGGCGACACCATCGCTTTCCCCGCCATGGTGCTACTATATATTCTTTATACTATGGATTTATGTAAGTTTTTTTTTTGTAGATTAATAGGTCTGTTCGTTGAACTTTCCCCAGGGTTGACCCAGGTTTTCTTGACAACCCCATGAGTTGTCAAAAAAACCTGGGTTTTCCAGTCCTCAAAAAACGCTAAACCACAAATCGCCACACATTCCTGTCATTTAAATAGAAAAACATGCCATTTGACAGCCCTCAAATCGCCACAACAAAAAGCTAGGGCGAGTTTGGGGAAAACCTATGGCAAACCTATGGCTCAAAAAACACTCAATTTGACATTTAAGGCGAATTTAGGTTTCTCAAAAAACGCTTTGTGGCGACCATAGGGCAACCCCAGGGCTTCAACGAACAAACCTAATGTATGTATGTGTTATTGATTAGATGATAGGTAGTGTAAGCATTAAATTGGGTATGTCTATAGCTTAATAAAGAGTAAGGTAGGAGAAAGCATGTATGTATGTAGGTGTGTGAAGAAAGGGGGTGGACAGTTAGTGACATAGTATAAAGAATATATAGTAGCACCATGGCGGGGAAAGCGATGGTGTCGCCACCTGCGGTCTCCCTTAAAGGTTTTATCGGTTCGAAAAATTTTGTTGTGGTTGTTCACTTAGTCATGTGGATGGTATTTTTTCGGATGCTATAATGGTTGTGGGTGGTATTTCATTCATCAATAAATAAATGTGTTTAAATGATTTTCAAGCAATGTCATGACACGCCAAATGCAAAACAACAAACTTTTTATCATTTAGAAACAAAAAGCACATACTCGCACATCACTCTTTTAAATTGCTTATACATTTAAGAAGCAAAGCTGTCCTAACAAAAAACTATAATATATGACGTATTGACAGCATGTTGGCAGGGTTCTACGATAAATTTTTTCCGATTGAAAAGGTAGTACGTTTAATGGGAACTAAAGGCGGCGACACCATCGTTTTCCCCGCAATATACTATATATTTTTTATACTATGGTGAGAAGTACAAATGGGAACATAGGCACAGATGGTAAATTTTAAAGAATAATGAAAAAACGTTAATCAGCTGTTTATCCATCCAAATTGAGAGGTAATTATGTATTGATGTAACAACAGAATTCAAGCTAAGTGCTTATGTACCCGAGGAGCAAAAGAGTTCACAAAGAAAATAAAATTGTAGAACTTTCTTTTGCAAAAGAACAGCTGACAAAGGAAGTTCGGCACTGATCTTTTAATTGTATAAAGGCAAGATACTCCAATAAAGTCAAGTATACTCAATTAAATTAAAGTAAAGCTTGAAATTGTTGTGAAACTAATACAAAAAAAAAAAAAAAATAGGAAATATAAAATAAAGATTATAAAGAAAAGGTAAGGAGGATTTAGGTAGAGTGTATGAAATATCATATTTTATTGATTTTTATTTTGTTTTATATAGAAAGTTGAAGGGACTGAAGGAAAAACTTAGAGAAGCGGAGTAGAAGAAAATAAAAGAGAAAGCAGAGGTAGGTTAACGAAAGTGAAGTAACTTTTGAACGAACATAAAAAATTTTAAATTTATATAGGTTGGTTAGACAACCTCTGCAAAGTTTTTTTTTATGCCTAACAAAGGTCAAAGAATCCAAGTCAAGGACCCGTGTAAGGAGATATATGTAGACAGATACATATATGAGGAGGCTGAAAAGGAGGAGAAACGAAGATTTATAAAACATTTAATCTTTAGATGAAAAGGAATCTACAAGTGAATTTAAAGAAGAAAATACTAAAAGTGAAAAATTAAAGAATAAGAACTGAAAGTGAATTTGAAGGAATAAGAAAAATTAGTAGTAAATTTAAATAGAGATTAGAAGAAGTATAAAGAAAGTAAAGAGTTAAAAAAGTGTAAAGTAAAAAAAAAAGAAAAAAAAGAGAGAAAAAGTATAGTGAATTTTGTTAACTATAGTAAGAGGGTGGAAATAGAAGAACCCCAGAAAAAAAAAGAAAAAAGGAAATTTTTTGAAATATAATATATATATGTAAAGAAATGTGATTTTCATTGTAGCCGCAAGATGGTTCATCGATCGACTGAATATAGAAAGAGATGGGTAGTGAGCACATGGAAAAAGTCCATAATACAGATTGTGGTTAAAGAAGATTAAACGTTTAAACATTGATAAAAAATAGTCTGTAAAATTAGAAATAGTCAATAAACTTGAATTGTCGTTTCTTTGTTTACAGGTGAGATTTGAATTTTATAGAAATTTTGTATTTTGGTAATAAAAAAACTGTTAATAAACTTTGTTTACAGAGAAACTGTTTCCAGTTTATTGAATTTGTCTTATAAAACGAAAATTTTTGGTTATTGCAAAAAGACAATTGACCAATAAAAGAAATAAGAAAAGAAAAAAAATGGTGAGACTCCAGTTTGAATTTACAATAATAGCATCAAGTGATCCAAAAACAAACTTGTATGCCATAACCTCAATAACCGCCGAGGATGGAAAATGCTACGCAATACCAGAAGACTACAGGGCAGCAGCTCATCACAAAGAAATAGTCCTAACAGAAACCTATAAAAAAGTGAAAAGTGGCTTAAAAAGAAGGCATCAAGTATACAAAATATGGATGGCACTGGAGGATGACCTGAAAGACGTCTATATGGATGGAGAGGGAAACCTGCAATTTGCTGACCAGTTTTTAGAAGAAATCACCCCAAAAGCAACGACAGGGAAAAATGATAGTTTACACCAAATTTTGGAAAAGTTGGTTGAAGTGTCAGACGTAGGTAAGAAACAAGATTTGAAACGAATATCAGAGAAATTCATTATAGAAAAATTCACAGAAAAAAATGTCAATGCCATCCAACGGATGAAAATTTTTGAGAAGGAATGTGGTAGATTTAGTGTAACACAAGATGAATCTAAGATAGAAATACTCCGTTTTTTTTTTTGGAAAAATCCTGTTTAGATTGGTATAGCGCAATGACTACAAAATTGACCGCAAATTCTGAATGGAAAATTTGGAAGCAAAAATTCCTGGAAACTTTTGTTACTAAGGGCTGGAATATGATTACATATGCTTATGCGTTCAAATATAAAGAAGGTCAACTCATTGACTATGCAATGAAAAAAGAAAAACTCATATTAGATATAAACAAATCCATAGACGCAAAAACATTAATTGACCAAATCGCAATAGGTCTGCCAGAATTTGTATTAAATAGAATAGACAGGGATGATTTGAAAGATAGCACAGACCTGTTTAACGAAATAAAAAAATATTGGTACATAGGAAATACTTTACAAAACCAAAAGAGAATAAACCCGATTTCAAAAAAAGAACAGAAGAAAAGAAGTCATGCGAAATTTGTGAAAATTTAGGTAAATTCAATAGATACCACCCAGAAGATGCATGCTACTTTAAAACAAAAAATACAGACCAAGAAAGAAAAGATAAGGTTAGAAACGTAAATAATAATTCTGTTTTGGAAGTAGAGTTGAACACTGATGAAAAAAACTAAGATCCACACCATTAATTAAGATCAAACTGTTGCTAGATGATAAATTGGAAGTGAATGGCGTGTATGACTCCGGATCACAAATTTCTTTAATTAATTCGAAATTCGTTAAAGTAAATGAAGAGAAGGAAAATAAAAATAGAACATACATAAAAACGGTTAATGGTGTGAAAAAAACGGAGGGTTTGATAACTATCAAAATTAAAATATTTGAAGTAACAAAAGAGGTGGATGTCTATATCATAAAAGAAGAAAATTTTGATGATTTCATAATCGGCTTAGATACGATCAAACAATTTAAACTGATACAAGACGAAAATTTAGAAATAAAACAAAATTTAGGTATAACAGAAGAAGAATCAACAAAAGAAACGAAAAATCACTCAAATATCGAAATAAATCCGGAAGTAGTTGAGATTTATTCAATAAATTTTAATGAACACATACGGGAACAGGAATTTGAGATAACAATAGATAACTTAGACTCTAGAGAGAAGAGAGAAATAGAAAGAATAATAAACAAATATAAGACAGTTTTTGCAAAAGACAAGTATGATATTGGAGCAGTGACAGGTTATGAAGCTCATATAGATTTACTTGTGGATAAATATTGTAGCAAAACACCTTACAGATGCACAATAGCAGATAAAAAAGAAATTGAAGAGCAAGTCTGAAAACTACTCGAGAGGGGTTTAATAGAGGACTCATATGGCCCTTTTGCAGCCCCAGTCACGATGGCGTTTAAAAAAGATGAAAATAGAAGACTCTTTTAAATTGCTTATACATTTACGAAGCAAAGCCTCCCTAACAAAAAACTATAATATATGATGTATTGACAGCATGTTGGCAGGGTTCTACGATAAATTTTTTCCGATTGAAAAGGTAGTACGTTTAATGGGAACTAAAGGCGACGACACCATCGTTTTCCCCGCCATGGTGGTACTATATATTTTTTATACTATGGTGAGAAGTACAAATGGGAACATAGGCACAGATGGTAAATTTTAAAGAATAATGAAAAAACGTTAATCAGCTGTTTATCCATCCAAATTGAGAGGTAATTATGTATTGATGTAACAACAGAATTCAAGCTAAGTGCTTATGTACCCGAGGAGCAAAAGAGTTCTCAAAGAAAAGAAAATTGTAGAACTTTCTTTTGCAAAAGAACAGCTGACAAAGGAAGTTCGGCACTGATCTTTTAATTGTATAAAGGCAAGATACTCCAATAAAGTCAAGTATACTCAATTAAATTAAAGTAAAGTTTTGAAATTGTTGTAAAACTAATACAAAAAAAAAAAAAAAAATTAATTATAAAATAAAGATTATAAAGAAAAGGTAAGGAGGATTTAGGTAGAGTGTATGAAATATCATATTTTATTGATTTTTATTTTGTTTTATATAGAAAGTTGAAGGGACTGAAGGAAAAACTTAGAGAAGCGGAGTAGAAGAAAATAAAAGAGAAAGCAGAGGTAGGTTAGCGAAAGTAAAGTAACTTTTGAAAATAAAAAATTTTAAATTTATATAGGTTGGTTAGACAACCCTGCAAAGTTTTTTTTATGCCTAACAAAGGTCAAAGAATCCAAGGTCAAGGACCCGTGTAAGGAGATATATGTAGACAGATACATATATGAGGAGGCTGAAAAGGAGGAGAAACGAAGATTTATAAAACATTTAATCTTTAGATGAAAAGGAATCTACAAGTGAATTTAAAGAAGAAAATACTAAAAGTGAAAAATTAAAGAATAAGAACTGAAAGTGAATTTGAAGGAATAAGAAAAATTAGTAGTAAATTTAAATAGAGATTAGAAGAAGTATAAAGAAAGTAAAGAGTTAAAAAAGTGTAAAATAAAAAAAAAAAAAATAAAAAAAAGAGAGAAAAAGTATAGTGAATTTTGTTAATTATAGTAAGAGGGTGGAAATAGAAGAACCCCAGAAAAAAAAAGAAAAAAGGAAATTTTTTGAAATATAATATATATATGTAAAGAAATGTGATTTTCATTGTAGCCGCAAGATGGTTCATCGATCGACTGAATATAGAAAGAGATGGGTAGTGAGCACATGGAAAAAGTCCATAATACAGATTGTGGTTAAAGAAGATTAAACGTTTAAACATTGATAAAAAATAGTCTGTAAAATTAGAAATAGTCAATAAACTTGAATTGTCGTTTCTTTGTTTACAGGTGAGATTTGAATTTTATAGAAATTTTGTATTTTGGTAATAAAAAAACTGTTAATAAACTTTGTTTACAGAGAAACTGTTTCCAGTTTATTGAATTTGTCTTATAAAACGACAATTTTTGGTTATTGCAAAAAGACAATTGACCAATAAAAGAAATAAGAAAAGAAAAAAAATGGTGAGACTCCAGTTTGAATTTATAATAATAGATAGCATCAAGTGATCCAAAAAAATCGCAATAGGTCTGCCAGAATTTGTATTAAATAGAATAGACAGGGATGATTTGAAAGATAGCACAGACCTGTTTAACGAAATAAAAAAATATGAAGGGTTGGTACATAGGAAATACTTTACAAAACCAAAAGAGAATAAACCCGATTTCAAAAAAAGAACAGAAGAAAAGAAGCCATGCGAAATTTGTGAAAATTTAGGTAAATTCAATAGATACCACCCAGAAGATGCATGCTACTTTAAAACAAAAAATACAGACCAAGAAAGAAAAGATAAGGTTAGAAACGTAAATAATAATTCTGTTTTGGAAGTAGAGTTGAACACTGATGAAAAAAACTAAGATCCACACCATTAATTAAGATCAAACTGTTGCTAGATAATAAATTGGAAGTGAATGGCGTGTATGACTCCGGATCACAAATTTCTTTAATTAATTCGAAATTCGTTAAAGTAAATGAAGAGAAGGAAAATAAAAATAGAACATACATAAAAACGGTTAATGGTGTGAAAAAACGGAGGGTTTGATAACTATCAAAATTAAAATATTTGAAGTAACAAAAGAGGTGGATGTCTATATCATAAAAGAAGAAAATTTTGATGATTTCATAATCGGCTTAGATATGATCAAACAATTTAAACTGATACAAGACGAAAATTTAGAAATAAAACAAAATTTAGGTATAACAGAAGAAGAATCAACAAAAGAAACGAAAAATCACTCAAATATCGAAATAAATCCGGAAGTAGTTGAGATTTATTCAATAAATTTTAATGAACACATACGGGAACAGGAATTTGAGATAACAATAGATAACTTAGACTCTAGAGAGAAGAGAGAAATAGAAAGAATAATAAACAAATATAAGACAGTTTTTGCAAAAGACAAGTATGATATTGGAGCAGTGACAGGTTATGAAGCTCATATAGATTTACTTGTGGATAAATATTGTAGCAAAACACCTTACAGATGCACAATAGCAGATAAAAAAGAAATTGAAGAGCAAGTCGGAAAACTACTCGAGAGGGGTTTAATAGAGGACTCATATGGCCCTTTTGCAGCCCCAGTCACGATGGTGTTAAAAAAGATGAAAATAGAAGACTCTTTTAAATTGCTTATACATTTACGAAGCAAAGCTGCCCTAACAAAAAACTATAATATATGATGTATTGACAGCATGTTGGCAGGGTTCTACGATAAATTTTTTCCGATTGAAAAGGTAGTACGTTTAATGGGAACTAAAGGCGACGACACCATCGTTTTCCCCGCCATGGTGGTACTATATATTTTTTATACTATGGTGAGAAGTACAAATGGGAACATAGGCACAGATGGTAAATTTTAAAGAATAATGAAAAAACGTTAATCAGCTGTTTATCCATCCAAATTGAGAGGTAATTATGTATTGATGTAACAACAGAATTCAAGCTAAGTGCTTATGTACCCGAGGAGCAAAAGAGTTCACAAAGAAAAGAAAATTGTAGAACTTTCTTTTGCAAAAGAACAGCTGACAAATTAAGTTCGGCACTGATCTTTTAATTGTATAAAGGCAAGATACTCCAATAAAGTCAAGTATACTCAATTAAATTAAAGTAAAGTTTGAAATTGTTGTGAAACTAATACAAAAAAAAAAAAAAAGGAAATATAAAATAAAGATTATAAAGAAAAGGTAAGGAGGATTTTGGTAGAGTGTATGAAATATCATATTTTATTGATTTTTATTTTTTTTTATATAGAAAGTTGAAGGGACTGAAGGAAAAACTTAGAGAAGCGGAGTAGAAGAAAATAAAAGAGAAAGCAGAGGTAGGTTAGCGAAAGTGAAGTAACTTTTGAACGAACATAAAAAATTTTAAATTTATATAGGTTGGTTAGACAACCTCTGCAAAGTTTTTTTTATGCCTAACAAAGGTCAAAGAATCCAAGGTCACGGACCCGTGTAAGGAGATATATGTAGACAGATACATATATGAGGAGGCTGAAAAGGAGGAGAAACGAAGATTTATAAAACATTTAATCTTTAGATGAAAAGGAATCTACAAGTGAATTTAAAGAAGAAAATACTAAAAGTGAAAAATTAAAGAATAAGAACTGAAAGTGAATTTGAAGGAATAAGAAAAATAATAAATAAGAAAAATAATAATAAAATAAGTAGTAAATTTAAATAGAGATTAGAAGAAGTATAAAGAAAGTAAAGAGTTAAAAAAGTGTAAAGTAAAAAAAAAAAGAAAAAAAAGAGAGAAAAAGTATAGTGAATTTTGTTAATTATAGTAAGAGGGTGGAAATAGAAGAACCCAAGAAAAAAAAAGAAAAAAGGAAATTTTTTGAAATATAATATATATATGTAAAGAAATGTGATTTTCATTGTAGCCGCAAGATGGTTCATCGATCGACTGAATATAGAAAGAGATGGGTAGTGAGCACATGGAAGAAGTCCATAATACAGATTGTGGTTAAAGAAGATTAAACGTTTAAACATTGATAAAAAATAGTCTGTAAAATTATAAATAGTCAATAAACTTGAATTGTCATTTCTTTGTTTACAGGTGAGATTTGAATTTTATAGAAATTTTGTATTTTGGTAATAAAAAAACTGTTAATAAACTTTGTTTACAGAGAAACTGTTTCCAGTTTATTGAATTTGTCTTATAAAACGACAATTTTTGGTTATTGCAAAAAGACAATTGACCAATAAAAGAAATAAGAAAAGAAAAAAAATGGTGAGACTCCAGTTTGAATTTACAATAATAGCATCAAGTGATCCAAAAACAAACTTGTATGCCATAACCTCAATAACCACCGAGGATGGAAAATGCTACGCAATACCAGAAGACTACAGGGCAGCAGCTCATCACAAAGAAATAGTCCTAACAGAAACCTATAAAAAAGTGAAAAGTGGCTTAAAAAGAAGGCATCAAGTATACAAAATATGGATGGCACTGGAGGATGACCTGAAAGACGTCTATATGGATGGAGAGGGAAACCTGCAATTTGCTGACCAGTTTTTAGAAGAAATCACCCCAAAAGCAACGACAGGGAAAAATGATAGTTTACACCAAATTTTGGAAAAGTTGGTTGAAGTGTCAGACGTAGGTAAGAAACAAGATTTGAAACGAATATCAGAGAAATTCATTATAGAAAAATTCACAACAAAAAATGCCAATGCCATCCAACGGATGAAAATTTTTGAGAAGGAATGTGGTAGATTTAGTGTAACACAAGATGAATCTAAGATAGAAATACTCCGTTTTTTTTTTGGAAAAATCCTGTTTAGATTGGTATAGCGCAATGACTACAAAATTGACCGCAAATTCTGAATGGAAAATTTGGAAGCAAAAATTCCTGGAAACTTTTGTTAATAAGGGCTGGAATATGATTACATATGCTTATGCGTTCAAATATAAAGAAGGTCAACTCATTGACTATGCAATGAAAAAAGAAAAACTCATATTAGATATAAACAAATCCATAGACGCAAAAACATTAATTGACCAAATCGCAATAGGCCTGCCAGAATTTGTATTAAATAGAATAGACAGGAATGATTTGAAAGATAGCACAGACCTGTTTAACGAAATAAAAAAATATGAAGGGTTGGTACACAGGAAATACTTTACAAAACCAAAAGAAAATAAACCCGATTTCAAAAAAAGAACAGAAGAAAAGAAGTCATGCGAAATTTGTGAAAATTTAGGTAAATTCAATAGATACCACCCAGAAGATGCAAGTTATCGGTTCACTTCGCGAGAGGTGAAAAGAAAAAAAACACTTGTCGATTTAATTGCTACCAAAAAACTGAACTTTATTTTCCATCAACATTCTTTTTATAAATTACTTATTGCTTACACAATATATCAAATTCCTGGAAAATGGTTGCTACAAAGTAAACTAGGTTATTGTTGGATATGCTTATCCAACAATAATTACAAATTACAATATTCTTAATTCTTATGATTTCGCAATTCAATGGGATTGGGTATTAGGTTGGGAAATGGTAATGTGCTTACTGTTGCGATACAAAATGACCGCAACGCAACACGTTTGGGGTTAATGGCAAGTGCCGTGTTAACTCCCCCCTTCTTAAGTATCAGCGTCTCGCTGATTAAATTTCTAGGTTGATTGGTTCTAGTGGAGGTATTTGGGAAGTAATTGGATCAAATGAAGGGATATGGAGTTTTATTGGTTGAAGTGAAGGAATTTGCAGTTTTTTCTTATTTTTTGTTTGTTTTTTTAGAAAGAAGAACAAAATTAAATTAATCGCTATACCAATGAGCAGAATGCCTATGTCTGAGCCTAAAAATAACCCCGTGTTCGAGGACATATAGGAGAGCTTTTCTACGTTGTCCAAATGTAGTTTGTGTAGATACTGGAGATCAAGTTTGATTTCCCCTTCGGTGGGATTATTTTGCAATAAGGGAGGAAGTATGTGATATGTTTTGGTTTCCCAATTAGTATATTTGGTTTTATCGATTTCAATAGATTCATTATAGAAATTAATCAAAAATGTGCCGTTAAGGTTCTGAAAATGACTACCGTATGTTATATTACCAACATAATTCGTTAGAAATAATGTACTTTCGTTGATAAGTTCTACTATCGGTCTGTTTTCATAGTTAAAGTCGCATTTTACTTGTTCACCATTCAAAAGCTGGAGTGCGCAGTCTTTAATGTTAAGTTTTAGGAGCTCAGATTTCCTGCAAAGCGTGGTTTCTTCGATTTCTATACATTTACCAATGATGCCATAACTTATAAATTTTGAAAAGAATAGATTTGAAAAGCTAAGGTGAATTCTTTTGTTATTTCTTATTGTTGATCTAACTATAATGTTATTAAAAGCTGTGTCATCTGCTTGGGGTAAACAAATAACGTAAAGCAGAGTGGAATTTTTAACAAGCATCATAGGTTCAGCATATTCGATAGCCTGAAGTTCGTTTCTAAAGGGAAGTGTTTCTATTTTTGAAAGGATATCCGCAATCTCAGCCTTGTTAAGTAAATTTGAGTTTACAATTCCTTTTTTAGCAAGTTGCCCTGCAAGAACTATTTCTCCTACTTCTTCCTTTAGAAGACTTAGTTTGTTAAAGATAATTTGCTCATATTTCTCAGTTAAATTTGTATCAATCCCTTCAATTATATTATTGTATTTTTCGATTAGGATGTCGGTCACATTACTCAGGCGTCTATTTATATGATACTGTCTATTGTTGTTTTTAATAAGCTTGTTATTTTGGGTGACGATGTTATCCCAATCCGTTGCATCAGGATTACCTGCGATCCACTTCCAAGCGGATCCTATCCAGTTTATTGAGCGTTTTCCTCTTTGCTGGTGCCTATCCTGAAGTTGCTCTAGCAGGCTTTCTATCTTTGATAGTTGAAGATCTAGCTGGGGTCGGTAGGCGCTTGTTTTAAGTATGGAACGTTTTATCTCTGTTTTGATGTTGTTTAATAATTTGTCGTAGGCAGTTAGGTCTATTATATGTATGACCTTGTAGTTTCCATTGATGACCCTACCATTTCCTTGTTTGATGGCAATTAATGGACTTTGGTATTCGTAAATGTTGACGGTGGCTTGTACGCACAGGATGGTGCTTAATCTGTAATAGAAGGTGTATTTTTTAAATGTGATTTATGGATTCGCTTTCCGTTCGTTGTGGTTATTGTTACATTATTGTCTAGTCCTATTGTTTCTTTGTGGTATAACGGTTTATCTTTCCCCTTAATTTGCTTATCTTTTTTAAATACGGTTTTACCTGGACTATAAGGTTTAGGTACTGATCTATTTTTGTTATGTCTACTTAATTGATTTTTTTGGTTGCGAATGATTTGGTTTTTTAAATCTGTGTTAACTATATCTTTGAAGCCAATTAAGTTTTGGTAATTGATTCTTTGTGTTCTTCCAAAGAAAACATCGGCCGGTTTTTGCTTCGTTACTGAATGGATAGTGTTGTTATATCTATCCGTTGCAATGTTTATAATTTCTTTTTACGTATAGTCTGGGTATTCTTGTTGAAGACATCTAATGATCTCTATGATGGTCGAGTGCACTCTCTCTACTGCACCATTTACTTCGCTTTTTTGTGGTGGCGCTAAATACACGTTTACTCCAAGTCCCTCTATATAGTTAAGCACTATGGGACTTATGAAGCTACTTTCATTGTCTGTTACCAGTATTTTAGGAATCGTGAAAAAATGTAAAAGTTTAATTATCTTATCCCGAATATGCAATGCCGATTTATTTTTGATATGAAAGAATTTAGTATACTTGGTAAATTTATGAATGCATGTTATAAATTTTTCCTTTTTTATTTCTATGATGTCCATGTGTAAAATTTCAGTTGGATAAGATGGAATAGGGGTAGGTTGTAACTCGGGCTTCGGAGGGTGGCGGTCGTATTTGTTGCGGTTACAAACTTCGCAAGAATTCACTAATTTTTTTTACTGCTTTTGTCATTTGAGGAAAGTAATATTTTTCTAAAATTTGGTTTTTATTTTCTATATAATTCCTATGAGCACGCCTGTGTTCGTCTTGTATAATTTTAAATTTATTTCCTTCATTGCTTATATCTGTTACGATTCTTTGGGTTATTCTTATTTTGTAATTGGCGAATGAATTCTTGTAAGTTTCTTGCAGTAGAGGAATATATTTCTCTGGAATTTTAATTCCGTTTAATATATTGGGATTAAGTTTTTCTTTCAGGATGTCTGTTAGGGAGCTATTATTAAAATCTTTCATTTTGATATAGTGTCTACAATATTTTGGGTGAGGTTCTTCATAACAAGTCATGTCATTACCTTCGGAAAAAATTAGTTGATTCCTGAAGACATTCAGAGGTACCTCACAGTGTGGGATAAGATCACTGCTATCTTCTTCGGCACTGTGTTGTGTTCCTGAAGATGATGTTAGGACATTAAGCACTGGAAGTCGCGAAAGGGCGTCTGCAACAACATTTGACCTTCCTGGCTTGTAAATAAGAGTGTAGTTAAACTCTTCCATTCTAGCCTTCCATCTTTTCAACTTTGCGTTGTTGTTTCGGTTGCTCAAGGCAAACGTTAACGGTTGATGATCCGTGAAAATTTTTATGTTTTTAGCCCCGTAAAGATATGTCCTAAGCTTATCGAGAGACCATACTATTGCTAACATTTCTTTTTCAATAGTTGAAAACCCCTCTTCAGTCTTGTTGAGTGATCTTGATATGAACGTGACAGGTTTATCCCTGCCTATTTCACCTTGAGACAGGACGGCTCCGATGGCATAGTTGGAAGCATCGGTTGTCAAAATGAATGGTTTTTCGAAATTTGGGAATATCAGAATGTCTGAAGACATGAGCATTTCTTTCAGATCCTTGAAAGCTTTTAGTGCTTGCTGATCAAGATGAACTTCTATTTTCTTTGATTGGTTTGCTTTGATTTGAGCATTCTGACCTCGCGTCAAGCTTGTCAAAGGTTTTGCAATTTTTGCGAAATCTTTGATGAATTTCCGGTAATATGATGCTAGCCCTAAAAAACTTTTTAATTCTTTGAAATTTTGGGGTGGTGGAATTCTTTGAATCGCTGAGATTTTCTCGGGATCAGCCAGTATACCTTCTTGGGTAATTATGTATCCCAAGAAATTTACCTGTGTTTTAAGAAATTTTGATTTTTCTAGGTTTACTTTTAAGTTAGCTTTCTCTAGATATGATAGTACTTCGTCTAAGTTCTTCAAATGATCTGCTTTGTCTTTTCCAAAAATTATAATGTCGTCTATGTAGACATAGCATGTTTTTCCAATCAAGGGCTTTAAAACGTCATTGATCATTCTTTGAAAAATGGCCGGCGCGTTTTTAAGCCCGAACGGCAGACGAGTAAATTCGTATTTGCCATTTGCTGTAGAAAATGCCGTTTTTGGAATATCGTTATCTTTCATCTTTATTTGATGAAATCCAGACGTCAGATCAAGCGTTGTGAAGAATTTGCATTCTCCTAAGCTTGCCAATGTGTTTGTAATATCAGGGATGGGGTAAGCATCTGGGATTGTTATTGCGTTAAGCCGTTTGAAGTCGATAACTAATCTATATTGTCTTTCACCAGCTGCATTGGCTTTTTTGGGGACTATCCAAAGTGGCGAATTGTAAGGGCTTTTAGATGGCCTTATGACACCATCGACTAGCATTTTATTAATTTGGGACTCGACTTCCAATCTTAAGTTGGCGGGGTATGGGTAGGATTTTGTATATATAGGTTCTGAAGATGTAGTTTTAATTTCTGCACGGACACTTGTATCTATGATACCACTGTCTGAAATTGGTCCGAATAGTTTATCATACTTATTCAACAGGTTTTCAATATTCTCGTAATCAGGATTAGTCTGAATGCTGTTTACCTGTTTTGATTCTTTTTCTTTTAGATTGATTTTAATGTTCTGGGATATGGTAAGAATATTATTTTTCCTGTCTATAATGGCTTCTAGCTTTTTGAGAGTATCATCGCCTATGATACCATCAAAGGATGTCAATCCTGGGAGAACAAAGAAGTCAATAAGGGCATTGTTACTTACGGATTTAAAAAATGAACCACTAACTTTCCTAGTTATTTCTAACTGACCGGTGGCAGACTGAATTTTAAATGGAGAAGCAACCGGAATGCTATTTTCAGCGATTTTTTCGGATATGAAATTCTTGTTGGCCCCAGTGTCTATTAAGAATTTTAGTACTTTTCCATCTCTAGTAACATACTCTAAGTATGGTACGCTAGAGAGGCTTGTGTCATAAAATTTACCTCATTGCAGTCTTCTCCGTTTCCTTCTTCGCAATCTTCTTCCAAGTAGGCGCGGAAATAGTTTTCATTAAGTTCTTCTTTTAACTCGTTTTCCTGTTCTGTGATGATATCAGTTGCGAAGAGGCGTTGTTGTTTCCTGGGAAGGTTTTCGGAACTATTGAATCTCTTTTCATAGTTATTATTTGCCGGTCGATTCATGTAATTAATTTGTCGGGTTTGTACCGATTTATCGATTTCCATCGGTTGTGGTGGTTTAGGGTTAGTCGGTCTTGGAGGTACTGGGCTGTTCCAAGTGGGAGTGGGTCTTGGGTTGGGATAACGTTGACTATTATACAACTGTATTCCCTCATTCGGTGCTAATTGAGGAATTGTTTGTTTTGGTTGATATTTGGAAGGAAACATTTGATTAATAGGGGACGTAACAGCATTACTAACATTCTTTTTATGTATCGAAAAATTTCTGAAATTTAGATTTTCGAATTCTATGCAAGAAGTGTAGGCTTCTGGAAGTGTTTGTGGTTTCTGGATTACCAGCATTTTAGAAATGTCTCCATTGAGACCCCTTATGAAAATGTCCAAAGCTCTGTTCCTATGACTTTCTGTAAGAGCGAAAACTGTTTCCTGCGAGTAATCTTCGGTTTTAATTTTATTTATTAGCAAGGACAGTTGATGGTTAACCCTAGCGTAAAATTCGTCTATAGTTCTATTTCCCTGGCTCATTCTATTTAGTTCGTGCTCCAATGTTCGAGCATCCCGTTTGTCTGCGTAGTGCAGAGATAAACATTTTTTTATGGCTGCCCAGTCACTATCAAAAATGTTGTAGGAAATGAGGGCTGCATCTGCAGGACCTCTTACCTTTTGCCGAATATGTTGCAAAATGGCCCTATAGATGGGTTTGCCTTTCACGATTTCATAGTCATTAAATATTGACTCTACATTGTGAACCCATGAAATATACTGTGCTTCATTCCCGTCAAATACTTGGAGATCCCTAACTCCATCAGGTAGCTTCCTGATATCGGCTAAGTCTTGCTCTGACCTTGGGGCTTGTAGGGTTTGAGGATTCACTTGGGGTGGAATGGTCCTACTTTCCAGTTGTAATAACCGGTTATTTATTAATTTAATCTGTTCGATTTGAGCGTTTACTGCTCCTGTTAACTGCCTTATGGCTTCCGACAATTCTTCGTTTGAGGCCATGTTTTAGAAAGGAAAGGATATAATTTAGAGATAATTGGAGGATGGAGGAGAATGAATTGGCTTAATTTTTTCTCTGTTAAAATATCTAATGTTTAAATGCAATATTTCTTAATTTTTAAGGTTTAGTTTGAGATTTTATACCTTTCTCTTTTTAATTACAACTTTTTATTTGAAAAACCTTTTTTGGGATTTTGTAATATTTTCAATTTGAAATTAATTTTTCTTTAAATAGAAGATAAAGTGTAACTTCACTAGTTCTTATAAAAATGATAATAATAACATAATTAAATAATAAAGCTTACAGGATAATTTTCTGCATCGTTGGGGTTCCGCGTTCTCCTTTTTGCTGTCCACTACTCAGGTACGGATGATTCCACGGTTTGATGCAAATCAGGAACTCACTTCTTTTGGGTAAAAAGTCTTTCACAAATCACTTGAAGGATTGTCTTTCACAAGTCACTTGAATGATTGTCTTTCACAAGTCACTTGAATGACTGTCTTTCACAAATCACTTGAATGATTTCAGCTTTTATTCCACACAACTGCGATTACTAGAGAAGTTCTATTTTAATTACGCTGGTAAGATTCCCGATTATTTGTTTTTAAGTCACATTGACTGAGTTCGCGGCGCAATTCAAATCAAAACGACAAATAAGATTCGTTTGAGTTTTTCAATGTTCTTGATAGAAGAAGAGTTCTTATGTCTCTTCTTTTTTTTTTTTTTTTGCAGAAGAGTTCTTATGTTTCTTCTTTGCAAAGCTGCTCGGGCGCCAGTTATCGGTTCACTTCGCGAGAGGTGAAAAGAAAAAAAACACTTGTCGATTTAATTGCTACCAAAAAACTGAACTTTATTTTCCATCAACATTCTTTTTATAAATTACTTATTGCTTACACAATATATCAAATTCCTGGAAAATGGTTGCTACAAAGTAAACTAGGTTATTGTTGGATATGCTTATCCAACAATAATTACAAATTACAATATTCTTAATTCTTATGATTTCGCAATTCAATGGGATTGGGTATTAGGTTGGGAAATGGTAATGTGCTTACTGTTGCGATACAAAATGACCGCAACGCAACACGTTTGGGGTTAATGGCAAGTGCCGTGTTAACTTGCATGCTACTTTAAAACAAAAAATACAGACCAAGAAAGAAAAGATAAGGTTAGAAACGTAAATAATAATTCTGTTTTGGAAGTAGAGTTGAACACTGATGAAAAAAACTAAGATCCACACCATTAATTAAGATCAAACTGTTGCTAGATGATAAATTGGAAGTGAATGGCGTGTATGACTCCGGATCACAAATTTCTTTAATTAATTCGAAATTCGTTAAAGTAAATGAAGAGAAGGAAAATAAAAATAGAACATACATAAAAACGGTTAATGGTGTGAAAAAAACGGAGGGTTTGATAACTATCAAAAATATTTGAAGTAACAAAAGAGGTGGATGTATATATCATAAAAGAAGAAAATTTTGATGATTTCATAATCGGCTTAGATATGATCAAACAATTTAAACTGATACAAGACGAAAATTTAGAAATAAAACAAAATTTAGGTATAACAGAAGAAGAATCAACAAAAGAAACGAAAAATCACTCAAATATCGAAATAAATCCGGAAGTAGTTGAGATTTATTCAATAAATTTTAATGAACACATACGGGAACAGGAATTTGAGATAACAATAGATAACTTAGACTCTAGAGAGAAGAGAGAAATAGAAAGAATAATAAACAAATATAAGACAGTTTTTGCAAAAGACAAGTATGATATTGGAGCAGTGACAGGTTATGAAGCTCATATAGATTTACTTGTGGATAAATATTGTAGCAAAACACCTTACAGATGCACAATAGCAGATAAAAAAGAAATTGAAGAGCAAGTCGGAAAACTACTCGAGAGGGGTTTAATAGAGGACTCATATGGCCCTTTAGCAGCCCCAGTCACGATGGCGTTTAAAAAAGATGAAAATAGAAGACTCTTTTAAATTGCTTATACATTTACGAAGCAAAGCTGCCCTAACAAAAAACTATAATATATGATGTATTGACAGCATGTTGGCAGGGTTCTACGATAAATTTTTTCCGATTGAAAAGGTAGTACGTTTAATGGGAACTAAAGGCGACGACACCATCGTTTTCCCCGCCATGGTGGTACTATATATTTTTTATACTATGGTGAGAAGTACAAATGGGAACATAGGCACAGATGGTAAATTTTAAAGAATAATGAAAAAACGTTAATCAGCTGTTTATCCATCCAAATTGAGAGGTAATTATGTATTGATGTAACAACAGAATTCAAGCTAAGTGCTTATGTACCAGAGGAGCAAAAGAGTTCACAAAGAAAAGAAAATTGTAGAACTTTCTTTTGCAAAAGAACAGCTGACAAAGGAAGTTCGGCACTGATCTTTTAATTGTATAAAGGCAAGATACTCCAATAAAGTCAAGTATACTCAATTAAATTAAAGTAAAGTTTGAAATTGTTGTGAAACTAATACAAAAAAAAAAAAAATAGGAAATATAAAATAAAGATTATAAAGAAAAGGTAAGGAGGATTTAGGTAGAGTGTATGAAATATCATATTTTATTGATTTTTATTTTGTTTTATATAGAAAGTTGAAGGGACTGAAGGAAAAACTTAGAGAAGCTGAGTAGAAGAAAATAAAAGAGAAAGCAGAGGTAGGTTAGCGAAAGTGAAGTAACTTTTGAACGAACATAAAAAATTTTAAATTTATATAGGTTGGTTAGACAACCTCTGCAAAGTTTTTTTTATGCCTAACAAAGGTCAAAGAATCCAAGGTCAAGGACCCGTGTAAGGAGATATATGTAGACAGATACATATATGAGGAGGCTGAAAAGGAGGAGAAACGAAGATTTATAAAACATTTAATCTTTAGATGAAAAGGAATCTACAAGTGAATTTAAAGAAGAAAATACTAAAAGTGAAAAATTAAAGAATAAGAACTGAAAGTGAATTTGAAGGAATAAGAAAAATTAGTAGTAAATTTAAATAGAGATTAGAAGAAGTATAAAGAAAGTAAAGAGTTAAAAAAGTGTAAAGTAAAAAAAAAAAGAAAAAAAAAAGAGAGAAAAAGTATAGTGAATTTTGTTAACTATAGTAAGAGGGTGGAAATAGGAAAACCCAAGAAAAAAAAAGAAAAAAAGAAATTTTTTGAAATATAATATATATATGTAAAGAAATGTGATTTTCATTGTAGCCGCAAGATGGTTCATCGATCGACTGAATATAGAAAGAGATGGGTAGTGAGCACATGGAAAAAGTCCATAATACAGATTGTGGTTAAAGAAGATTAAACGTTTAAACATTGATAAAAAATAGTCTGTAAAATTAGAAATAGTCAATAAACTTGAATTGTCGTTTCTTTGTTTACAGGTGAGATTTGAATTTTATAGAAATTTTGTATTTTGGTAATAAAAAAAACTGTTAATAAACTTTGTTTACAGAGAAACTGTTTCCAGTTTATTGAATTTGTCTTATAAAACGACAATTTTTGGTTATTGCAAAAAGACAATTGACCAATAAAAGAAATAAGAAAAGACAAAAAATGGTGAGACTCCAGTTTGAATTTACAATAATAGCATCAAGTGATCCAAAAACAAACTTGTATGCCATAACCTCAATAACCACCGAGGATGGAAAATGCTACGCAATACCAGAAGACTACAGGGCAGCAGCTCATCACAAAGAAATAGTCCTAACAGAAACCTATAAAAAAGTGAAAAGTGGCTTAAAAAGAAGGCATCAAGTATACAAAATATGGATGGCACTGGAGGATGACCTGAAAGACGTCTATATGGATGGAGAGGGAAACCTGCAATTTGCTGACCAGTTTTTAGAAGAAATCACCCCAAAAGCAACGACAGGGAAAAATTATAGTTTACACCAAATTTTGGAAAAGTTGGTTGAAGTGTCAGACGTAGGTAAGAAACAAGATTTGAAACGAATATCAGAGAAATTCCTTATAGAAAAATTCACAACAAAAAATGCCAATGCCATCTAACGGATGAAAATTTTTGAGAAGGAATGTGGTAGATTTAGTGTAACACAAGATGAATCTAAGATATAAATACTCCGTTTTTTTTTTTGGAAAAATCCTGTTTAGATTGGTATAGCGCAATGACTACAAAATTGACCGCAAATTCTGAATGGAAAATTTGGAAGCAAAAATTCCTGGAAACTTTTGTTAATAAGGGCTGGAATATGATTACATATGCTTATGCGTTCAAATATAAAGAAGGTCAACTCATTGACTATGCAATGAAAAAAGAAAAACTCATATTAGGTTAGGTTAGGTTTAAATGGCTGTCAGGAAAACAAACTGACACACTTAGACCAATATTAGGTCCATTGTGATACCATAAGTATTATGCGAGGGAATACCTCACTTAACAAAACCATTTAGAGCTTTTAATAAAGCGAAGGATATGCAGGGGATCTGTGTGTGCCAGATCGCTTGGATCATCAAGAAAATATTTTCCTAGATGCCGCTTTCTTTTAAAAGAGAGTGCAGGACATGAGCAGAGGAGGTGTGGGATTGTCTCCTCCTCCTCCTCATCTAAGCAACTTCTGCAGAAATCATTTGAGGGAACGCCAAGTCTTATGGCGTGTCTTCCTATCAGACAATGTCCGGTGATGACATTGATTACGGAGCTAACTTGCAATCTGGCAATTGATAACAAATGTCTTGTGCGTTTTGGATCTAGACCAGGCCATATCCGTTTTGTTGCCACGCACGTGGTGATATTGTACCACCTATGATTTGTTCTATCCATTGCCTCTTGCTTTAGCATAAGTTTACATGTAGCGATTGGTATACCAATATTCAACCTGCTGGTTGAGATCGGTAGAACGGTTCCTTCTCTGGCGAGTTCATCGGCTTTGCAGTTACCCACGATATCTCTGTGCCCCGGCACCCAAATAAGGTGAATATTGAACTGTTCAGCCATCTCCTTAAGAGATAAGCGACAGTTGAGGGCGGTTACTGAGTTCGTAGAAACAGCGCCGAGTGATTTGAGGGCTGCTTGACTATCTGAGAAAATCCGGATATTCGTTGAGGATATCACGTTTTCTTTAAGCCATGATAGGACCTCTTTGATCGCCAGAATTTCCGCTTGGAACACGCTACAATGGTTTGGAAGGCGGAACGAGAGACTTACGTTAAGTCGGTTTGAGTACACCCCACAGCCTACCCCTTCTTCGGTTTTTGAACCATCTGTATAGAAATGAATTGAATCATCTCTCAAAAATTCTTCGTCTTCCCAGGTCGTTCTCGGTGGGATTGAGACTTGGAACTTATTATCAAAAACCAATTGGGGGATGGTGTAGTCGGAGTGACAGGGGATTGATCCGAATAAATTCAGGATTGCAGCATGACCGATGTTGTTATCGGTCCATTGGGAGATAGCTCTCATACGAGTGGCTGCACTGGCGGCCATTTGTTTGCTGAAGATATCTAGTGGTGTGAGGTTAAGGAGTGTATTTAGTGCAGCTGAGGGTGTTGATCTCAGTGCTCCACTTATACACAGACAGGCTGTTCGTTGGACCTTGCTTAAATTATCGCAGTAGGTCCTTTTATCAAGAGCGGTCCACCATACCACTACTCCGTATGTGAGTATTGGTCTGATGACCGCGGTGTAGAGCCAGTGGGTGATTTGGGGGGAGAAACCCCATTTGTTACCAATGGCTTTTTTGCAGGAAAATAAGGCCACGGTGGATTTCCTGATTCTTTCCTGTATATTGGCTTTCCAATTTAGCTTTTTGTCTAGGATTATACCTAGATATTTGGCTTCGTTTGAAAGTACAAGTGAGATTCCATTTATTGATGGAGTTGTTAGTTGAGGAATTTTATATTTCCTGGTGAAGAGAACGAGTTCAGTTTTCTGAGGGTTGACCCCCAGATCACATTTTCCCGCCCATTTTAGAAGTTTATTTAGAGCGGTCTGCATCAGGTCCGTAAGGACGTGAGCATGTTTGCCGGACACCGCAATGGAGACGTCATCTGCATATGCAATCACTTTGAATCCCTCAGCTTCTAAGTCAACTAGAAGTTCATTGACGACTATATTCCATAGAAGAGGGGATAGGACTCCGCCTTGCGGTGTTCCTCTACTGACAGATCTCTTTGCAGAGAAGTTTCCTAGAGTAGAGTTGATTCTCCTGCTTTTTAGCATTAGATTTATCAACTCCACTATGGAATCATCTACTTTGAGCTTCGTCAGTGCCTTTGTAATTGCAGAGTTGCTGACGTTGTTGAAGGCGCCCTCTATGTCGAGGAAGGCGGCCAGAGTGAATTCTTTGTGATGGAGGGAATATTCTATAGTACGTACCAGGGTGTGTAGGGCCGTTTCTACAGATTTTCCCTTGCAGTAGGCGTGTTGTGCTGTAGATAACAATTTTGGATCTATAGCTGTACGCAGGTGGATATCAATCAGTCGTTCTAAAGTTTTAAGAAGGAAAGATGATAGACTTATTGGTCGGAGATCTTTTGGGTTTACGTGGGATGATTTCCCAGCCTTAGGTATAAACACCACCTTGACTTCTCTCCACTGAGTGGGGATATAGTTCAAGGTGGTACAGCCGATGAGAATTACTTCAAGGACAGGGATAATAATGTCCGCGGCCTTTTGAAGTTCGGCTGGAATTATACTATCAGGTCCAGGGTATTTGTATGGGTCAAAGCTGTTAATGGCCCAAACTAGTTTTTCCCTTGTAATCAGATCGGGGTTGTTTGTTGTTATGCTACCTGGTTCTGTGGAATCATAGTTGCATAAGTTCTTAGAGCTTCCTGGAAAATGAGTGTCCAGAAGCAAATTGAGCGTTTCCTCGCAGGATTCTGTCCAGCCGTCAGCTGTTTTCAAACTGCTAGGCATGGTCGGACTCTTTGAGAGGATTTTTCTTAATCTAGAAGCTTCTGAAGTATCTTCTATTTTTCCACAGAAGTTTCTCCAGGAAGTTCTTTTATTTTTCCTCAGTTGATATTTATATGTTTTGAGGGATTCCTTGTAGGAGTCCCAGTCTATTGAAGTTTTAGATTGTTTAGCTCGGTTGAAAAGTTTTCTACATTCCTTCCTGAGCGGTTCTAGCCCCGAGCTCCACCACAGTGGTTTCTGTTTTCCTCTTATTTTTATAAGAGGACAGGATTTCTGCAGTGAATGGTTAAGGGCAGTGGTAAGATCATTGACTTTTTTGTCTAGATCCTGTTTGTTTGTAGGGTTTTGTAAAAGTTCAGGTTTAATAAACTTTTTCAAAATTACCCGATATTTTTGCCAGTCAGTTTTCCGATAGTTTCGGAAGACTGGTTGCTTGAGAGGTTCCTCATTTAGGTCAAATTGAATGTATCTATGATCAGCAAAGGAGTGTTCAGTAGATACTTTCCAATTAGTAATCCTATGATGAACCGAGTCGGAGACAAGAGTGATATCTAAAACTTCTTGTCTGTTTTTGGTAATGAATGTTGGTTCATTGCCAATATTACTTACTATAAGGTAAGTACTTAAAATAAAATCAAAAAGTGACTCACCCCTTTCATTTATGTCAGTACTACCCCATACTGTGTGATGCGCATTAGCATCGCATCCAATGATGAGGCAGATCTTCTGCCGTTCTGCTGCAGCGACAATCCTTTTAAATAAGTCGCATGGAGGAGGGCCAGGATGGTCATGACCGAGGTAAGCTGATACCAGCCAGTAGATGTTGTCACTGGTCTGGTATCTTATTGTGGTTACATCACGATTGCTGTAATGAGGGAGTAAAAATACATTAGTGCTACTTCTTACCAATATGCAAGATCTGGGTTCACCTTTGTCCTTCATATACAGTAGAGTATATCCAGGAGTCCTTAGTCCTCGAACGGTTGACTTGATGATCCAAGGCTCTTGGATAAGGACAATGTCTTCCCCCCTCTTGTTTAGACGGAGAAGAAGGGAGGCCGAAGCCTGCTTGGAGTGTTGGAGGTTAATCTGAGTTAGCTGCACCATCTTGGGAACAACTAAGTAGACTAACCCCCACCACGGTCTGGTTGAGGTCGTCGTCTGTTTCGCTCTCAGAGTTTGACCTAAGAAGGTCATCCTCGCTGAGCGAAACCTCGTTAGCGGAGTCATCAGTCTCCAAGTCGGAGAATTTGACGACGTTTTGGGCATCGGAGTCATCAGTCTCCAAGTCGGAGAATTTGACGACATTTTGGGCATCCAAGTCGGATGTGGAGGGTTTGTTATCATACGTTTCAGCAGAAGATGTGCCGAGTTCGTCTATCTCCATGGATGGAGGGTCGACTTGCCCTGCGGGTTCTTCCACTGAAGACGCACTATTTGTTATGGTAGATGGAACGATGTTCTGTTCTTCATCTTTTTTGTATATTTTTAAGGCAATATTTGACCAGCCGAACCGAATCACGCCTTTTGTCGCAGCCAGGGGAGCTAGGGAGTCCTTATTGATGACTATTATAGCCGATCTATAGTGACCCTCCGGCTCTTCCAGCTTCGCGACTTTCCAGTCATGGGTAGGAAGGGCTGGATTGCCGAATTGAATCATTTTCATGATTGTTTCTTTGCAGGAGAGTTCTGCTGGTAATCTAGCGCGAGCTCTAGGCCTGCAAGGGATATCCTCCCTTGACACGACTTCAAGCTTAGCACCAGGCCAGAGTCCCTCTAACCTGCTTATCGCAAGCTTATACAGATCGCGCGATCTTTCTCCATCAAACGCGATTAACCTGACGCGCCCCTGATACCATCCTGCGTCCTCAAAGATGGCAGGTTCCCCTGGGTTTTCCATCATAAGAGTCCAGTAGGAGGCCTGGAGCTTGTTCATGATGATCGCCCATTGATCGAAAGAGATCGCACCATCCGCGTTACTCCTGTCAATGACAGCGAAAATGTGTTTGTCCTTCAGTGCGTCACTGTACGACATGTCTTTTTTGGAGCTGAGGATGCTTGGTTTTTGCACCTTAGGCCTTTTGGCGTTCATATTAGATATAAACAAATCCATAGACGCAAAAACATTAATTGACCAAATCGCAATAGGTCTGCCAGAATTTGTATTAAATAGAATAGACAGGGATGATTTGAAAGATAGCACAGACCTGTTTAACGAAATAAAAAAATATGAAGGGTTGGTACATAGGAAATACTTTACAAAACCAAAAGAGAATAAACCCGATTTCAAAAAAAGAACAGAAGAAAAGAAGTCATGCGAAATTTGTGAAAATTTAGGTAAATTAAATAGATACCACCCAGAAGATGCATGCTACTTTAAAACAAAAAATACAGACCAAGAAAGAAAAGATAAGGTTAGAAACGTAAATGATAATTCTGTTTTGGAAGTAGAGTTGAACACTGATGAAGAAAACTAAGATCCACACCATTAATAAAGATCAAACTGTTGCTAGATGATAAATTGGAAGTGAATGGCGTGTATGACTCCGGATCACAAATTTCTTTAATTAATTCGAAATTCGTTAAAGTAAATGAAGAGAAGGAAAATAAAAATAGAACATACATAAAAACGGTTAATGGTGTGAAAAAAACGGAGGGTTTGATAACTATCAAAATTAAAATATTTGAAGTAACAAAAGAGGTGGATGTATATATCATAAAAGAAGAAAATTTTGATGATTTCATAATCGGCTTAGATATGATCAAACAATTTAAACTGATACAAGACGAAAATTTAGAAATAAAACAAAATTTAGGTATAACAGAAGAAGAATCAACAAAAGAAACGAAAAATCACTCAAATATCGAAATAAATCCGGAAGTAGTTGAGATTTATTCAATAAATTTTAATGAACACATACGGGAACAGGAATTTGAGATAACAATAGATAACTTAGACTCTAGAGAGAAGAGAGAAATAGAAAGAATAATAAACAAATATAAGACAGTTTTTGCAAAAGACAAGTATGATATTGGAACAGTGACAGGTTATGAAGCTCATTTACTTGTGGATAAATATTGTAGCAAAACACCTTACAGATGCGCAATAGCAGATAAAAAAGAAATTGAAGAGCAAGTCGGAAAACTACTCGAGAGGGGTTTAATAGAGGACTCATATGGCCCTTTTGCAGCCCCAGTCACGATGGCGTTTAAAAAAGATGAAAATAGAAGACTCTTTTAAATTGCTTATACATTTACGAAGCAAAGCTGCCCTAACAAAAAACTATAATATATGATGTATTGACAGCATGTTGGCAGGGTTCTACGATAAATTTTTTCCGATTGAAAAGGTAGTACGTTTAATGGGAACTAAAGGCGACGACACCATCGTTTTCCCCGCCATGGTGGTACTATATATTTTTTATACTATGGTGAGAAGTACAAATGGGAACATAGGCACAGATGGTAAATTTTAAAGAATAATGAAAAAACGTTAATCAGCTGTTTATCCATCCAAATTGAGAGGTAATTATGTATTGATGTAACAACAGAATTCAAGCTAAGTGCTTATGTACCCGAGGAGCAAAAGAGTTCACAAAGAAAAGAAAATTGTAGAACTTTCTTTTGCAAAAGAACAGCTGACAAAGGAAGTTCGGCACTGATCTTTTAATTGTATAAAGGCAAGATACTCCAATAAAGTCAAGTATACTCAATTAAATTAAAGTAAAGTTTGAAATTGTTGTGAAACTAATACAAAAAAAAAAAAGGAAATATAAAATAAAGATTATAAAGAAAAGGTAAGGAGGATTTAGGTAGAGTGTATGAAGTATCATATTTTATTGATTTTTATTTTGTTTTATATAGAAAGTTGAAGGGACTGAAGGAAAAACTTAGAGAAGCGGAGTAGAAGAAAATAAAAGAGAAAGCAGAGGTAGGTTAGCGAAAGTGAAGTAACTTTTGAACGAACATAAAAAATTTTAAATTTATATAGGTTGGTTAGACAACCTCTGCAAAGTTTTTTTTATGCCTAACAAAGGTCAAAGAATCCAAGGTCAAGGACCCGTGTAAGGAGATATATGTAGACAGATACATATATGAGGAGGCTGAAAAGGAGGAGAAACGAAGATTTATAAAACATTTAATCTTTAGATGAAAAGGAATCTACAAGTGAATTTAAAGAAGAAAATACTAAAAGTGAAAAATTAAAGAATAAGAACTGAAAGTGAATTTGAAGGAATAAGAAAAATTAGTAGTAAATTTAAATAGAGATTAGAAGAAGCATAGAGAAAGTAAAGAGTTAAAAAAGTGTAAAGTAAAAAAAAAAAAGAAAAAAAAGAGAGAAAAAGTATAGTGAGTTTTGTTAATTATAGTAAGAGGGTGGAAATAGAAGAACCCAAGAAAAAAGGAAATTTTTTGAAATATAATATATATATGTAAAGAAATGTGATTTTCATTGTAGCCGCTAGATGGTTCATCGATCGAATGAATATAGAAAGAGATGGGTAGTGAGCACATGGAAAAAGTCCATAATACAGATTGTGGTTAAGGAAGATTAAACGTTTAAACATTGATAAAAAATAGTCTGTAAAATTAGAAATAGTCAATAAACTTGAATTGTCGTTTCTTTGTTTACAGGTGAGATTTGAATTTTATAGAAATTTTGTATTTTGGTAATAAAAAAACTGTTAATAAACTTTGTTTACAGAGAAACTGTTTCCAGTTTATTGAATTTGTCTTATAAAACGAAAATTTTTGGTTATTGCAAAAAGACAATTGACCAATAAAAGAAATAAGAAAAGAAAAAAAATGGTGAGACTCCAGTTTGAATTTACAATAATAGCATCAAGTGATCCAAAAACAAACTTGTATGCCATAACCTCAATAACCACCGAGGATGGAAAATGCTACGCAATACCAGAAGACTACAGGGCAGTAGCTCATCACAAAGAAATAGTCCTAACAGAAACCTATAAAAAAGTGAAAAGTGGCTTAAAAAGAAGGCATCAAGTATACAAAATATGGATGGCACTGGAGGATGACCTGAAAGACGTCTATATGGATGGAGAGGGAAACCTGCAATTTGCTGACCAATTTTTAGAAGAAATCACCCCAAAAGCAACGACAGGGAAAAATGATAGTTTACACCAAATTTTGGAAAAGTTGGTTGAAGTGTCAGACGTAGGTAAGAAACAAGATTTGAAACGAATATCAGAGAAATTCATTATAGAAAAATTCACAACAAAAAATGCCAATGCCATCCAACGGATGAACATTTTTGAGATGGAATGTGGTAGATTTAGTGTAACACAAGATGAATCTAAGATAGAAATACTCCGTTTTTTTTTGGAAAAATCCTGTTTAGATTGGTATATCGCAATGACTACAAAATTTACCGCAAATTCTGAATGGAAAATTTGGAAGCAAAAATTCCTGGAAACTTTTGTTAATAAGGGCTGGAATATGATTACATATGCTTATGCGTTCAAATATAAAGAAGGTCAACTCATTGACTATGCAATGAAAAAAGAAAAACTCATATTAGATATAAACAAATCCATAGACGCAAAAACATTAATTGACCAAATCGCAATAGGTCTGCCAGAATTTGTAAGAAATAGAATAGACAGGGATGATTTGAAAGATAGCACAGACCTGTTTAACGAAATAAAAAAATATGAAGGGTTGGTACATAGGAAATACTTTACAAAACCAAAAGAGAATAAACCCGATTTCAAAAAAAGAACAGAAGAAAAGAAGTCATGCGAAATTTGTGAAAATTAAGGTAAATTCATCTATTGAATGAAACCACCCAGAAGATGCATGCTACTTTAAAACAAAAAATACAGACCAAGAAAGAAAAGATAAGGTTAGAAACGTAAATGATAATTCTGTTTTGGAAGTAGAGTTGAACACTGATGAAGAAAACTAAGATCCACACCATTAATAAAGATCAAACTGTTGCTAGATGATAAATTGGAAGTGAATGGCGTGTATGACTCCGGATCACAAATTTCTTTAATTAATTCGAAATTCGTTAAAGTAAATGAAGAGAAGGAAAATAAAAATAGAACATACATAAAAACGGTTAATGGTGTGAAAAAAAACGGAGGGTTTGATAACTATCAAAATTAAAATATTTGAAGTAACAAAAGAGGTGGATGTATATATCATAAAAGAAGAAAATTTTGATGATTTCATAATCGGCTTGGATATGATCAAACAATTTAAACTGATACAAGACGAAAATTTAGAAATAAAACAAAATTTAGGTATAACAGAAGAAGAATCAACAAAAGAAACGAAAAATCACTCAAATATCGAAATAAATCCGGAAGTAGTTGAGATTTATTCAATAAATTTTAATGAACACATACGGGAACAGGAATTTGAGATAACAATAGATAACTTAGACTCTAGAGAGAAGAGAGAAATAGAAAGAATAATAAACAAATATAAGACAGTTTTTGCAAAAGACAAGTATGATATTGGAACAGTGACAGGTTATGAAGCTCATATAGATTTACTTGTGGATAAATATTGTAGCAAAACACCTTACAGATGCACAATAGCAGATAGAAAAGAAATTGAAGAGCAAGTCGGAAAACTACTCGAGAGGGGTTTAATAGAGGACTCATATGGCCCTTTTGCAGCCCCAGTCACGATGGCGTTTAAAAAAGATGAAAATAGAAGATCCCGCTTGTGCATAGGTTTCAGAGACTTGAATAAAATCATCATACCGCAGTCACAACCATTTCCATTAATCGATGATATAATTCTACTAACAAGAAACTGTAAATACTATACCACTCTCGATATAAACTCAGCTTTTTGGTCTATACCATTAAGAATCGAAGATAGACAGAAAACAGGTTTCGTGACTCAGAATGGACACTTCCAATGGACTTGCCTACCCTTTGGATTGAAAACGTCGCCTTCGATTTTCCAAACAATTTTAAGTAATATCTTAAGAAAAAATAATCTTACAAAATTCACAGTGAATTATATCGATGATATTTTGATATTTTCGAAAACCTTCGATGAACACATAAGAAACGTAGACCAAGTATTAGAAGCAATAATTACAGAAGGCTTTCGGCTAAAATTTAAAAAATGTACTTTCGCTTCGAACTCGGTTAAATACCTGGGACATGTGATCGAAAACAATTCTGTGAGACCTCTGAAAGATAATCTGACATCAATAAGGAATTTTCCTACTCCGAAAACAAAAAAAAACATAAGGCAATTCTTAGGCAAAATTAATTTCTATCATGAATACATAATGAACAGCGCTATCATTTTAGATCCTTTACACAAACTATTGAGAAACAAGGAACCATTTATTTGGACAGAAAAATGTGAGGAATCTTTTAATCATTTAAAACAGTTACTGTGTTCACAACCAGTATTAGAAATATTTGACAACGAGTTACCTATCAAAATCTTCACCGATGCGTCCATAGAAGGTATTGGAGCTGTCTTAAAACAGACTCAATTAGACAACAAAGACAAACCAGTAGCCTATCTTTCAAGAAAATTGAACGAGGCTCAAAAGAATGCCTGGCAATAAAAGAGGCAGTGAAATACTGGCAACACTGGCTTCTAGGGAAACGATTCACTGTGTACTCAGACCATAAACCATTAGAAAATATGAATATAAAAGTGAGAGCAGATGAAGAACTAGGTGATTTAACATATTATCTATCTCAGTATGATTTCGAAATAAAATACATTCCTGGGAAACAAAATGTAGAAGCAGACTGTCTCAGCAGAAACCCTGTATTAGAACCAGAAGACAATGAAGACGAAAAACTGAAAATCGTTAATTTAGTCAAGATAGAAGAGATAATCACTGATCAAGAAAATAATGAGGAAATAAAGAAATTACGAAATTTAACAAAGAGACAAAATATTTACTACAAAAAGACACAGAAAAAAGATAAAATCATTGTATCTGAAGATTTTGGTAAAAAAATTATTGAAGACATTCATAAAGATTTGTGCCACCTAGGCATCCGACAATTACATAAACACATTAGTCCAATTTACACTGCAAAAAACTTAACGAAAAACATAATTGAATT
The DNA here is from genome assembly GCA_949752695.1 of Melanostoma scalare. Taxonomy (NCBI): domain Eukaryota; kingdom Metazoa; phylum Arthropoda; class Insecta; order Diptera; family Syrphidae; genus Melanostoma; species Melanostoma scalare. The sequence continues at coordinate 116,279,886 of OX456984.1, read as the reverse complement.
TTGTAAAAATTGTGAAACTTGCATCAAAAACAAAACTAGAGGAAAAAAAAATCTTGGACTAATGTCACACTTGGGACCGGCAACAAAACCATTCGAAATTGTATCTATAGATACTATAGGTGGTTTTGGAGGATCACGGTCAACTAAAAAGTACCTACACCTCTTAGTAGACCATTTCACAAGATATGCTTTCATTTCAACTTCAAGAACACAGAATGCAAATGACTTCATTAAATCAGTTACAGATGTAATAAAAACAGATGAAATTGAAACGGTCCTCACCGATCAATATCCGGGTATTAATTCCAGGGAATTCAAAGAATTTTTAGAAGAAAACAAAATAAATTTGATCTTCACCGCAGTTAATACACCTTTCTCTAATGGCTTCAATGAAAGACTGAATCAGACATTGGTCAATAAATTGAGATGTAGAATGAACGAAGGAAAGCAAAAAAAGACCTGGACAACGATAGCGAGAGAATGTGTAGATAAATACAATGAAACGGAGCATTCGGTCACGGGGTTTGCTCCAAAATACCTGCTGGATGGAACAGATGTATCAGCTCTACCAGTAGAACTAAAGAAAAAGACAGAAATAAACAATTGGATTGAAGATAAGAAAATAGCACTGGAAAATACTCTAAAATCACACAAATACAATAAAACGATATTCGATAAAAACCGAAAACAACATGAATTTAAAATTGGAGACCAAGTATATGTAGAAAATGGAAATAAACTTAACAGAAAAAAATTAGATGAGATAACTATAGGTCCTTTTGAAGTAATAGAGAGATTATCAGATTAAATATACAGAATTGAAACAGGAAAAAAGAGCTCTGATATGTTCCATGTAACGAAATTACAACCAACGCCAATGAAAGAAGATGAATCCGAAGAAGAATTGGACCACCCACAATAATTAAATTAAATATGTCATTTTTTCCTCTGTGGCAGCATTTTTTCTGTGCGTGGCAGGGGGGGGGGGGGAGGGGGAGATGTAAAGAAATGTGATTTTCATAGTAGCCGCTAGATGGTTCATCGATCGAATGAATATAGAAAGAGATGGGTAGTGAGCACATGGAAAAAGTCCATAATACAGATTGTGGTTAAAGAAGATTAAACGTTTAAACATTGATAAAAAATAGTCTGTAAAATTAGAAATAGTCAATAAACTTGAATTGTCGTTTCTTTGTTTACAGGTGAGATTTGAATTTTATAGAAATTTTGTATTTTGGTAATAAAAAAACTGTTAATAAACTTTGTTTACAGAGAAACTGTTTCCAGTTTATTGAATTTGTCTTATATATATATATATATGCATACAGGTTAAAGTAATAATACAGTGTAAGTGTCTCACGAGTGCTGCCGGCAGAACAAAGAGGGATATATCCAAAGATAACTGTAAGTTTGGTTTTCTTATATTTTCTTATATTAATGATCTGAACTGAACATATATATATAAATATATATATATATATATATATATATATATATATATATATATAAAGGTACGAAGTCCGTATCATATCAGAAAAAGGAAATTTCCATTTTTTTTATATTTATACGTATACCATCGTTGAAGTTAACTTAGATTTTATGCCTCGTTGCCAATATTGAATTTTTTTCTCTTTTGACCAAAAATAAATGGTTGTAAAATCTTCAAAAGACGATTTTTTTTGAAAAGTGTTGTTTTGATAAACATTATGGATTACTAAAGCAAGCGTAAGGGTGTGTGATGGCTGAACTAAGCCGTCCAATGTGAGCGTTGAGGGTTGGTTGGGAAGTTTTGTTTCATTTTTTTTTGGATTATGACGATGTGACTGACAAGACGTAACATAGCGGACTAGGTTTCAGCTGGTAGGTCATTTCAGGGGCCATCTTCGCAAACAAGGCCAAGAAGATGGCATTTGGATGTATCGGACCGGTACAAGGGAGGGTTGGCCATGACTTCGTCACCAACATCTGACGAGCCCTTCGGAGACTCCAGCAGATTTCCATCCGACGCGACGGTGGAAAAGGATAAGCGTGTCTTCGGTTTGAAAGGTAGTAGTTTAGTAGTAAATGGTATTAAGTAGGTAGTAGGTTAGTTTAGGGTATTTTGGTGTTGGGTTAGGTAGGTTAGATAGGGATTAAGTTTTTTTTATTATTTTTTTTCTTTTTTTTTCTTGTGGAAAAAAATTTCTTTTGGTAAAAATTTGAATTTTTTTTTAATCGAAACACCACCTTCTTTTGTCCTTGGATGGAGCTCACGTTTCTAGGTTTTGCATTTCCATTTGTTCCTTTTCCTTTGTCCTATCCTTATATAGTAGCTTCCCTTCCTATTCTTTTTCCATTCCTTCCTAAATCCTAGGCACGATAATTTTGTTTAGTGAGTGGGAGGTACTAGAGAAAGAGCAAGAATCCCCCCCATCCGACGAGTTAGTTCCGAGCAACCACAAGCGTGCCACTGCTCCTTTCAATAGTACCAAAGTTGATCCCCTGTGGATTCCCAGCTCCTAACAGATTCATTGATTTTTCCAATCCACAAAAAAGGTATGAAAAACGATATTTCTAATTATCGCCCCGTAGCCAAACTCTCCTCTATTCCCAAACTATTTGAAAGCATTGTCTATGACTCCCTTTATTTCTACTGCAATTAAATTTTTTCTCCACTACAGCATGGGTTCTTAAAAGGCAGGTCAACCACGACGAACCTAACTCAATTTGTGTCAAGGACACTCTGTTCTCTAGCTAGAACAAGGCTATGAAGTTGACGTAATTACCACGGACTTCTCTAGGGCTTTTGACAAAATTTCTCACCAGATAATTTGTTGGCGGTAAAATTTACCGCAACAAAAACCATCTTTCGATAGTTTGTCTCAAAACCTTATTCTTTGGCTTTTCGTCGCAGCTGCATGGTTCTGGGTGAGTTGAGGGCAGCCATGGTCCCATCAACCAGTGGCGTACTCACAGAGAATCCTGCAAAAGCAACCAACCACTTGCGAACAGAGCGGACGGTTCTGTAAAACTCTTTACCCTTCCTCTTCACTTCCTGTTTCCTGATACCTGCCCCATCTTTCCACATGGGTTGTCATCAATCGTGTCGAGCCAGCAGGTTGGCTGGAGACTCGCACGCAACATCATGTATGCATACTGCTAAAGGACAGAAGCAGTCTGTTCCCTATCATAATATACACAAAGCTACATTGATACACAATCCCCATCATACGTTTATGCATACTTACACTGATCCATACACATCAATCATCGCATACACAAACCTACACTGTTCAGAAACATTGCATGCACACACTTACACTGATACACAAATCATCCATCACACATTTTCACAAATCAGTCATCATCCACATACAACAACACTGATACACAAGTTGATCAACACCAAATCATCAATGGCAAAGTACCCAACGAACATACTTTTCTATGGCCGAGTGCCCAACTTTTAACTTTAATTCTAAATTTTTACTAATCGCCACCTAAATTTTGTTGCAAGAAAACCACGTTATTTGTCAGTCTTCCCCTGTTAAAAATCTGAGCAAAAGTCCACCAGACCTTGATTGTAAAAATACGCGTTCCCAATTTTTCCTCCTTCTCTTCGAAACATTTTGCTACGTCATTACTAGAAAAATTGTTTGCAGACCCGTTCGGCACATAACTTTTCCGACCACCGATGTAGCTTACCTTTTAGTTGCACAGAATGGTGCATGTCTTTGATTTATCGCTTTCGCTACAAAAAAAAAGGCACTCAACTCTTCCGTCAGCTGTAAGCCGACCATAATTTCCCAGGATCGTGGAAATTTGGTGGCTAAGGGGAATATTGAGAGACAGTAGGGTATTCCAAATAAAACGGTAGTCCTCTCACGCAAAACGCTGATTGGTACTAAATATCCGTAATGGAACCCAATGTGGCTGAATGAACGGCCAAGACAAATCGACGTACATGAGACAGCTTGACAAGAGAGTTGGGGAAGTCACTTTATTGTTGGCTATCTAACAGAGAGTTTTTTGAGAAAAAGCGATAAAACGAGTTTGAGAGAATACAGCCATATTGGTTAATATTTGAGATTTTATTTTGAAAAGTTCAATGTTACAAGTTTTGTGACCTGTTGGAAAATTAGTAATTTTCTTCTAAGATTTGAGTAATTTTCTCGCGTGTGGATAAAAGGTTCTGGCAGAACGGGCCAGCAACAGATTTTCCCAACCAGAGAAAAAGAAAATTGGAAAAGTGTCAGTTAAGGACACAGAAAGTGATGGAGGAAGAATTGTTTTTGAAGATAAGTAGAGTGATATGTTTCTTGTGAATTTTGCGTTTTTGAACTCTGTGGAATTTTTGCTTGCATTTGTGATCATATATCTGGTTGTCTTTTGTGCCGATATCATCCCGTGTTTTGAGGGACTCGCGATATTTTTCATTCATTTTCAAGACAGCGGGATAACGGACTTTTCTTGCTTCATTTGTCTTTGGCGAATATACTGCTTGCTTTCTTTTGCGTTTCATAATCTTTTAAAAACTATAATAACTTTGTTAATCGGAAAAGATTTGGGTTTTTAATCCTGAATTTTAAGGTTTTCTCAACACCACTATTTGAACATTAAAAATTTCTGTTTTTATACATTCCAAAATCATCTTTTGTTTTCCACTCAAATTCGTCATATTCTTTGGTCGTATTTTCCTTTTTCTTTCCTTTCAGCCAAAGTTTGAAAATTCCTTTAAACAAAAAAATTTTCTGGCGCCCACTAATTTTTTACAAATTTTATTACCATCTACCCACCCACTTAATTTATCCAATAAAATAATTTTCATTACCTACCTCAAATTAATCAAAACTTTCCATCGAACGTACCCCCAGCTGGACGCGCTTTTCATTCTTCCCAGTGAACAAAAACACCTTCTCCCATAAACGTCATTCTATCGAAATTTTCCCCGCGTGCACATCGGTCGTGCAGTTTACTTTTCTTTTAATTTGCTTGGAATCGTATATTCCTTATCTTTTATTAGTTCGCGGTTTTCAAGTACCTAGCGTATTCATCATAAAATATTAGTTTGTAAAGTAACTTAAAATAAAATATCTATAAGGTTCTCTGGTGGAAGAAAAAGTGCAACAAGTGACACCCAACGTGTGTGGCCAGTGGAAAAGTCTTATTTTTTTTTCAATTCAATTTGTTGCTTGTGATTACATTTGTGATTGTGTTGTTCCTGTTTCGGTTTTTGTTTTTTGCAAAATTGTCTGTGAACCATTGATTCTGTTGTTTTTATTCCCTAGGTTTTGTGCAATCTGTGGAAAAAAGATCGCTTAATCCTTACAAGTTCCAGTAAGAAGTTTTGTGCATTTTTGGTTTGCTGTTTGGTCTGTATAAGTATACGCAGGTATATATTGTTCCAAAAAGCTCAGCCTCAGCTTATTCTGAACCGGCCTTATTTTGGATCATATTTTTGAATTGTCTAAAACTTCACCGCAGCGTGAGATTTCTTGTTTAGATAATAGGTTTGTTCGTTGAAGCCCTGGGGTTGCCCTAGGGTCGCCACAAAGCGTTTTTTGAGAAACCTATATTCGCCCTGAATGCCAAATTGAGTGTTTTTTGAGCCATAGGTTTGCCATAGGTTTTCCCCAAACTCGCCCTAGCTTTTTGCTGTGGCGATTCGAGGGCTGTCAAATGGCATGTATTTTTTTTTTTAATGACAGGAATGTGTGGTGATTTGTAGTGTAGTGTTTTTTGAGGACTGGAAAACCCAGTTTTTTTTGACAACTCATAGGGTTGTCAAGAAAACCTGGGTCAACCCTGGGGAAAGTTCAACGAACAGACCTAATATTATATCAACTGACTTACAGCAAGTTAGCTGTATTAGAAACTATCAAAATCGTATGTTAGACTTAGTTTTCTCATCCGAAGCTATTAGCAGGGTTGTTCTTCAATCAAATTCGGGCATTACTTTAGATATTTTTATAGAACTAAGCAACGTCTCTCGAGATATTATTAATTTAAGTTACTGTGTATATACTTTTGACTTTCGAAAAGCGAATTTCAATTTGCTATCGAATGAATTATGCATTGCTAAAAAAAAATAAAAAATAGGGTGGCGCAACAGAGCGAGAATCCCCTGGGCTTAGCACATTTCTCACAACCTTGCCTTGTCAGGAAATGGAAAGGACCTACAATTTTATGCCGGATCCGAACGGCTAATAGGGAGAGCGCTTTTCATGACAATGAATCTACTTACGGAGGACTTGCCAATTCCTCGCGAAAGGCGATACCAGTGAAAAAACATTTTTGCCTCTGCTGGGATTCGAACCTCAAACCTCTGGATAAGCAGGTGGACATGCTAACCATCACGCCAAGGGTACCACATTATTACAACTATTGCAAATATTGACCAAGCAGTCGCTTGCTGCTACTCAATTTTAGAAAATAGCATGAAAAAAACAATTCCCCAAAAGTTGCTTAGAAATACTAGTTTCAGTCAACCGTGGTTTACCAAGGAATTAAAGGCTCTAAGGCAAAAAAGAAATAAAGCTAGGAAGACCTATTTAACTACTCTCTCTCGAACTGACCACCAACTGTTCATAAAATTTTTTGAGGACCTCAAAACCCTTTCTCAAAATCTATACTCTAACTATGTCAATCAAATGGGATGTTCTCTGAAAAATGACCCAAAAAGTTTTTACTTACTTACTTAGGTGGGCATTACAGTTCGGGGTGAACCTGGGCCTCAACCAACATCCTTCTGTAACGACTTCGATTTCGGGCGAGCTCTCTCCAGTTTTGCACTCTAAGTCGGTTGAGGTCTCTATCCATTTGATTGCGCCACCTAAGACGAGGTCTTCCCCTTCCGCGATTTCCCTGCAATGTGCTTTCGAAAACTCGATGAGCCGGAGCGTTTGGGTCCATCCGCTCTACATGTAGGGTTGCAAACGATACATCGATGTTTTTAAAAAATCGATGTTTCGGTCATAGACATCGATGTTAACATCGATGTTTTGAAAAACGATACATCGCCGAAGGCAAAACTGAAAACATCGGCAAAAACATCGGCATCGCACATTCATTTTAGGGTTGCTCAAAAAACATCGATACATCGAAAACATCGATGTTTACTATTCGATGTATCGAATAAATCCGATGTTTCGCACCCTTTCGATGTTTACCGATACATCGATGTTTTTTTATTCGATGCATCGAATGCAGCAAGCATTAAAAACTAAAAAGACTCACTGAAAGTGCCAAATCTACAGTGAAATTTATTTCACATGCTCTCTCTTTTCTTTCAATTTATGTATCAGTTGGATGGTGTATTTAATTCGATCCATTTTGAATAAAGCAAGCATCGTACAAAACACACTCACAACTCACAGTTACAGTACCTAACCAAATCGATTTCAGTGTTGTTTCTGTTCAAATTATGTCATACATAATATGCTCTCTTCTCCTTTACTTTATATATCCAGTAGGGCTATTCCAGAAAGCGCGGCTGATCGCTTTTGGTGGCGGAAATGAATTTTCGTATTCTCAAAAGCGAATCGCTTTTAATTTTTTTTCCTGTGGAAAGCGTAAGCGCTTTCCAAACGTCATTCTTTTCTTTTGCAGAAACTATACCTTTTTGACATAATTCATTTCGTTTTCAAAAGCGATAGGTGTTGTAGTTTCGAATTACAAGCGGATTGATAGAAAAATGTTAATATAATGAAAAATTTAATTATCATCAATTGAATTGAGAGTAATTTTCCTTTTTTTTATTAAAGGAGTCAAAAACACACCACGACACAACGATTTTTGATGCTTGTTGAATTTATGCAACAACACGAAAGGATAGCAATTTTCTACAGCTATTAATGATTTGAAACAAACTTTAAGCAAGGTGGCACACACGTTAGTAATCCAGACTCCTTTTTCCGGCTGGTAATACAGCTGTCTTGAGTGCAATAGGCATCGGAACCCTCCTTTGAGAACTCCAAAACATCTCTCTAAGTACTTCGAAATTTTAAATGCACCGTATTGTACTTTGCTTGACTGATGTTCCCAAGAGCTGCTCTATAAGGTGTAATTAACCACGGTTCAAGAGTATAACCAGCATCACCTTCAAATGTATAAAACAATAGCATAGAAAATATAACTGCATTTAAAAATTTGTTTGATTACCAAAAATTTTGCTTTTATCTCCGTTCTTGAAAATATTTTCTGCGGATACTTAGGGAAACTTGGAATTTTCACTGGGAAATTAGGAAATAGATGACATTTGAGTGGATGCATAAGACTTCCAAATGGAAATAATGGAAGTTTAATTTCTAACCATGTTCGCTTTTCAGAATAACCTAAAGCCCTCGCAATTGAGTTATCGCTTTAATCTTTAAATACGATCCGCCGCGCTTTCTGGAATAGCCCTACAGAGACAGACTACACGATGTGCAGCTGCACACGCGACGCGTACGCTTTGCTCAAAAAACATCGATACATCGAAAACATCGATGTTTTTATGCGATGCATCGACAAACATCGATGTAAGGTTACGATGTATCACATCGAATAAAACATCGATGTTTTTTTTCCATGAGCATCCCTAATTCATTTCCTTGAACATTCCCTACACGTGTAAGGTGTAATTCTTAAACAAAAAAGTTTTTTGATCACTGAATTGCCACAACAATCTACCTACAAACGAAAAATAGCATAGCCTGTAGATCTTTTGTAAGTTAGTAGGTATGAAAACTAATTCTAAGAAAAGGGCAACCCGTTCAGTGAAAAAAATTTTTGTAAGAATCATCTCAAGGATTTATTCACACAGACATAAGACGTAACTGGTAACAATTGTAGTTTAATTATTAAATGTTAATCATTAAATGTTAATTATTAAATAGTGCACTATTCCTTTTCAATTGGCGGCAGAAATAGAGAAATGCAAAGTACTTCATTCATGTTTCGTTTGAGTTGCGACTTGCGAGTGTTCAAAGTTACGTTAAGTTAAGTGTATTCAAAGAGATCATATGAAATCTGTTTTTAAAAAGCCAGTAAAAATTGTAATCTTCCCATCGTTGCCACGCCTGTCTCAAGCGAGCGTTTGTTTTCGGGAGTTGGGGCAAGAATTACTCAGGACAGAAATAGACTTCTGGGGACAAGTTTTGATTCGATCTTAAAATTCTTGGATTTGATCAAATAATTTGAATATTTGTAATATTAATTACGTTCAAATAAATAGTAACGTTCGAGTACGCACCCATAAACGCACATTCAAAAACATTCATCCACATTATACCACATGTTTTGTTCGAGTATTTTATAAACAACTTATTTTTGACAGAAAACTCTCTCCGCGAGAGAGTAAACAATTTCCCCATGCCACACATTCTAGCCGAAGAAATTTCTATGAGCAGAAATGTGTGAACATTTTTTTTGACATTTTGAAGTTAATTCGTAATTGTTACGAAGAGTATTGCCCCTTCCAAAGACTGGCAAAGACAGTGAAAGTACCTACTTTAGTATTTTGGTTTTGAATGGCTTAAGTCCATTTGAAACCATCGAAAAAAAATTAGGTTCCCTTTCCTCAATACCCAGTGACTTTGGGAATATCACAATAGCATCTGTTGGCAGAAACCAATTCAGCCCGTTAATTGAACAGAAGCCAACTGAAAAAAACGTTTGAAATGCTTACTTAAGACAAAAAAAAGTCAGTTCAAATTTGAAGTTTAAATACGTGTAGGTTTTGTGTCAACAAAACGTTTTACATAAAAGTAATGTATATCAATCGCTCTCAGAGAAATTTTACCCCCACTCCTTAAAATTTGTCTGACGTCCGATTTTGGTACACAAAGTACTCGAACGTACCTAATGTTTTGTATCGCAATTTGCAAATGAATCCTGTCGATTTGAATTTGGAACTGGTAAGACTAGTAAATTTCCATATTTAGCTACAGTGCACGTAAATAGAGCGAATTTTTTTCAGTATTGACAAGATAATTAAAAAATCGGCAAAACATCGGAAAAACATCGATGTATCGTTGTTGACATTGATGTTTTTTTGACATCGATGTAAGTCGGAGACCATCGATGTTTTCCAACATCGATGTTTTTTACAACGATGTTGCAACCCTATCTACATGGCCCAACCATCGTAGCCTCGCGATGCGTACTCTTCTGGCTATGCCCATGTCGCGGTACAGCTCATACAGCTCGTTGCTGTATCTTCTTCTCCACGCATTGTTTGTTTGTTCGTCGTTTTGTTAAGCATTCGTCGTCAAGTGCAGACGTGTTTAATCCGCTCCGTTCATTGAGTCTTTTCTTGTATTCATCATTTCCCATTCAAATCAATCAACTCATATTTTGCAAAATGACTAAATGCAACGCGTGCAATATTAACCTGGCTACTGACAATGGCATTCCCCAATTAACGTGCGGTGGTTTGTGCGGTAAGCTTTTTCACCCAACGTGTGCTCGTCTAAGCAAACGATCGCTGGCCTACTATGGTGAATAGATAGATAGATAGATAGATAGATTGATAGATTGATAGATAGATAGATAGATAGATAGATAGATAGATAGATAGATAGATAGATAGATAGATAGATAGATAGATAGATAGATAGATAGATAGATAGATAGATAGATAGATAGATAGATAGATAGATAGATAGATAGATAGATAAATAGATAGATAGATAGATAGATATTCATGTAATCATGTAATCAAAAATATTTAACAATATTATAAGTTCCCGCGAAGCCTTTTGGCTTGTCTGCAGGAGATTGTGTTTCACAAAAATAAAATTTTTTAAGCAAGATTTTACGTGATATTACATATTTACATAAGATTATAAAAAAATTATTAAGATATTACTCATGTGAGTTTAAAAAGAAATTTTTAATTTGTTTTTTTCTATTTTTGAAATTTTCAATATTTATTAAATGTCGAGGTAATTCGTTGATGAGTGATGGTACGCTGTATAGTAGTTGACGTCTTCCGTATAGATTGTAGTTGAAGGGCAGTTTAAGCATTCCTTGAGCGCGTCTTCTGGTGTTGATCATATGGTCAATTGGTCGAATGAATCGGTTGTCATCGTAGTACTCCAGTATAAGGGTCATCTTAAAAATTTGCTCGACGTTGAGAGTTTTAAATGTGCTATCATTGTTTCGCGTACTTCCATTATATATTAGTTTTAAAGCTGAGTTTTGAAGTTTTTGTATTTTTTTAATATGAGTTGTTGCAGCATTCCCCCAAGCAAGTATGCCATACCGAAGCTTGGACTCCACTAATGCATAATACACTTGCTTCAGCACAGGAACTGTAGTATAGTACCGCAAATGGGACAGCGCATATAAGGTCTTTTTGAGATCCATGCGCAGCTTGTCGATGTGTTGGCTCCATAGAAAATGACAGTCGATGATCACTCCAAGATATTTATACGTTTCTACAATTTCTATATCAATTACTGATTTCGTGCCATTAATCGGATCTACTCTTGTATATTCAGTAATGACATTCGTAAGTCTTAATGAAGCAAGCATCTCTAAGTAATCCTTCACATAGCTTGATTCTGCTTCACGAATATTTATATTCATATCTCCCATCACTAAAAAATCTTCATTTCTTCCAATTTGTCCTAGATTATTTCCCATTTCCTCAATAAATGCTCTTTTACTAAAGCCAGGTGGTCTATAAATTCCAACAACGTATTTTGTAATATTTTTCTCCGAGTAACTTACTTTTATATTTTCATACGAAACCGTAACCGAAGGTATTCGTTTATGATTTAAATTTTTCCGAATGAACATCATAATACCTCCACCTCTCTGTTTGTTTCTATTCAAAAATTCCATGTCGAACCCATCTATTTTGTAAAAATCTTTTTCCTCATCATCAATATTCGTTTCGACTAAAATGATAATCTTCAAATTATTTAAAAAGTGACTTATATTTAAACAAAAGTTACTCCAATGCAACCGCAACGATCTTATATTAAAACATAAGCAACAGCAATTATTATTTTTTAATTCATTTATATTAACGCCGTTAAACCCATGTATTACCCTACAATTTAAGTTGACTATTAATTCATTGTTTCCATTTGTGTTATCCATTTTTGTTGTTAAAATTTTGTGTATCTATATATACACGCACACGCATTATGCGTGTTTATGTAGATGTTAATTATTTACTAAATCTCGAGGTAATTTGTTGATGGTTGCAGGAACGCTGTAAAGGAGTTGACGTCTTCCGTATAGATTGTAGTTGGTGGGCAGTTTAAGCATTCCTTGAGCACGTCTTCTGGTGTTGATCATATGGTCAATTGGTCGAATGAATCGGTTGTCATTACTCCAGTATAAGGGTCATCTTAAAAATTTGCTCAACGTTGAGAGTTTTAAATGTGCTATCATTGTTTCGCGTATTTTTATTATTGATTTGTTTTAAAGCTGAGTTTTGAAGTTTTTGTATTTTATTTTTTGAATATGCGTTGTTGCAGCATTCCCCAAGCAAGTATGCCATACCGAAGCTTGGACTCCACTAATGCATAATACACTTGCTTCAGCACACGAACTGTAGTATAGTACCGCAAATGGGACAGCGCATATAAGGTCTTTTTGAGATCCATGCGCATCTTGTCGATGTGTTAGCTCCATAGAAAATGACAGTCGATGATCACTCCAAGATATTTGTACGTTTCTACAATTTCTATAGTTTCGATTGGGGTGTTGGGACAGGCATCTTTCTTTACAAGTGTTCTGTTTTGTGTGGATTTGAACTGTGGGCTGCGGATGTGCATCATCTTAGTCTTGGAGGCGTTGAAGACCAAGCCATTGTCGTGACACCAATTAACTGCAGCATTGAACTCCTCCTGCATTATCATCGTCGCCATGTCCAAAGATTGGTGGCGGACCACAATCGCTGTGTCATCAGCAAAGGCGAATGGAATGCCCTTCTTAAAGACGCCAAGTAATTCGATGGTGTAAAGAGTGAATAGGATCGGACCAAGATTAGATCCTTGAGGAACACCATATAGCACATTCTCTTTTGCACTCGTCATTTCTCTAATCTTGACCACAAACGACCTGTTGTGCAAATAGTCCTTAATCCAATCAGCCATTACTCTTCTTATTCCAATCCTGTTTAGTGCTTGTACTAGTTTTGTATGGTTTAAAGTGTCGAAGGCTTTACTAAAGTACATGAAAATTACCAAGACATGTTGGCTTTTATTTAAACTTTCATTGACACAATTTACAAATTCGCCTAGTAATTTTCCAGTGTTTTTGTTTTTTTGAAATCGGTATTGGCATTGGAGTGTTTGTCAATAAAACTCTGTAGTCTTGCCGATATATCTCCTTCTAGACACTTTTCAACTACATGAAGTATCGAAATTGGTCTGTAATTACTGAGCTGACAGCCAGCTCCACCTTTATATATTGGCCTTACAACAGCTGTTTTCATTGCTGACGGTATTTTAGACTGTGTCAGGCTTAAATTAATGAGCTTGCATAATATTGGAGCAAAAATTTTTGTGTTTTCTGATATCAGCTATTTTTACTCCATCAATTCCTGGCGATTTATTTTCTCCAAGAGACATTACCATGCTGCGAATCTCGTGTATATTTGTAGGACGAGCAAATATAGTGTTTTCTATTGCATCACTCGTATGTTTGGATGTGACAAATCTGCAGTGATAATTTTCGATGTTTGCGAAGCGAAAAGTTGTGCACATTCGTTTGACAAGGTTTGCACTGCAGTGGTTGGAAAATCTTTTGCCATTATTTCGTCGAAATTTGACTTTTTTCTTTCTAGTATTTGATTTATTAATCCCCACGTCTTTCTAGGATCTTTTTTAACCGGAATAAATTGGCTTTTATAATAACTTGATTCTTGGGCTGCTATCATTTTATTGGTTTTGTTTCGGAATCTCTTGTATTCCATTTCATAGCCTTTGTTGTTTCTATTATTTTTCCACCTTCTATAAAGTTCATCCCGTTTTCTACATTCATCGATGAGATAAGGGGTTGTCCAAGGGCAATTAATTCGTTTGTTCTGGAATCTTCTAGTTAAAGTTGATTTATTGTATATATCATCGAGTTTGTTGACAAGTTTATTCTACATAGTATCAGGATCTTCTTCGTTCAAAGCTTCTTCCCAGTTTTCTTCGTATAAGATTATTAACTTTGTTATTACAAATGTACGAAGTGTTGACTGTGTGATTTTCTGACGTTGATGTAGTAGCAGTGTAGTATAAAATTGCAAAATGATCGGTTATGCCGCTCTCAATCATAGCGGAATTAATTTCATTATCAATTTCGCTTACAAGGACATGATCAATTACTGATTTCGTGCCATTAATCGGATCTACTTTTGTATATTCAGTAATGACATTCGTAAGTCTTAATGAGGCGAGCATCTCTAAATAATCCTTGACATAGCTTGATTCTGTCTCACGAATATTTATATTCATATCTCCCATCACTATAAATTCTTCATTTCTTCTAATTTGTCCTAGATTATTTCCCATTTCCTCAATAAATGCTTTTTTACTAAAGCCAGGTGGTCTGTAGATTCCAACAACGTATTTTGTAGTATTTTTCTCCGTGTAACTTACTTTTATATTTTCATACGATACAGTAACCGAAGGTATTCGCTTATGATTTAAATTTTTCCGAATGAACATCATAATTCCTCCACCTCTCTGTTTGTTTCTATTCAAAAATTCCATGTCGAAGCCATCTATTTTGTATAAATCATTTTCCTCATCATCAATATTTGTTTCGACTAGAATGATAATTTTCAAATTATTTGAAAAGTGACTTATACTTAAACAAAAGTTACTCCAATGCAACCGCAACGATCTTATATTAAAACATAAGCAATAGCAATTATTATATTTCAATTCATTTATATTAACGCCGTTAAACCCATGCATTACCCTACAATTTAAGTTAACTATTAATTCATTGTTTCCATTTGTGTTATTCATTTTTGTTGTTAAAATTTTGTGTATCTATATATACACGCACACGCATTATGCGTGTTTATGTAGATGTTAATTTGTTCACGTCATTAGCGGTGCTTATCATTCATAATCGGTTGTGTGCTCTCATTCTTACGTGCCAATATTTTGCCTGCACTCTCCCACACAAATCTCTAGTCTTAGTGCAGTCAATGAAGCGAAAAATAGGGCCTTACCTCCGAATTTTTTTACTGTTCACCGACTTGCATGAAATTTTGGAATTAGGCTCATCTTACCCTTAACTTCAAAAGTGAAAATGATTTGAACACCGCCACCACCCTGGGGTTGGTTGCCACCCCTCTTCGGTGGCGAATTTTTTTTTCACAATAACCTCGGATATCGATAAAAAAACCTAATTTTACGCAAAAAATCAAATATAAAGTTTTTCATTAAAACCAATACTTTTCGAGTTATTGGCAATTGAAAATTCGCTATTTTTTCACGTTTTTCATCTATTTATTGCAAATATCTCCAAAACTATACGTTTTTTTGAAAATTTTATAAAGAACAAAATTGTAGCAAGTAAATCAATAAACAATTTGGTTTTTTATAAAGTATTCTAAGAATAATATTAAGCTAGATATAAAAGATCAAAGCCATCTTTTATTTTGTCTGAAATTTAATCGTTGTGGTCAATGCCATTTAGCGGCGAGCAGATGCATTTTATGCATTCTAATACAAGAAGATGTTTTGTAGTGCTTGAAATAAGCTTTAAAATGAGTACTATTAAAAGCCTTTTGCACATAAAATAAGTGAGCTGTAGTGCAAATAAGGAGCATCTAATGTTTTTTTCTTTTAAATCAATGGGTTTCATAAGTTCCATTTCCACCAAAATTAAAATTAATTGTATTCCGCCTAGAATTAACTTTATAATGAAGAGTTTGATAGATAGTATCAGTTTGGATGCTTCAGGACACATATTTTTCAAAAAAGTCACGATTAAAAAAAACAACAAATTTTTATTTACCACAAATTTTATATTTAAAAACCCCACTTTTTTTCATAATATCTCAAAAATGACGACAGATACGTATAAAAATGTCTTACAAAAAATTTATGTATTTTTTGGCAAACAATTTGGTTTTTTAGTTTTTTCTGTCAGACAAAAATTGACGGATATATGATTGTTTAAAGAGCGCGTGGCAGCACAATCGCAGCCTCTCTTAAGTCCTTTAACCCTTGACCGTTTTAGCAAACGGTTGTGTACTATATATTGCAATAAAGGATGTTGTAGCTCTCTTAATTACCTTTATAATGGTTTTTTATAAGTTGTGATAGCATAAAAATTGAAGGAGTTATGGTCCAAAATCTCATTGATTTAAAAGAAAAAAACATTAGATACTCTCCTTATTTGCACTGCAGCTCACTTATTTTACGTGCAAAAGACTTTCAATAGTGCTCATTTTAAAGCTTATTTCAAGCACTACAAAACATCTTCTTGTATTAGAATGCATAAAATGCATCTGCTCGCCGCTAAATGGCATTGACCACAACGATTAAATTTCAGACAAAATAAAAAATGGCTTTGATCTTTTATATCTAGCTTAATATTGTTCTTAGAATACTTTATAAAAAACCAAATTGTTCATTGTTTTACCTGCTACAATTTAATTTTTATAAAATTTTCGATAAAACGTATAGTTTTGGAGATATTTGCAATAAATAGATGAAAAACGTGAAAAAATAGCGAATTTTCAATTGCCAATAACTCGAAAAGTATTGGTTAATGAAAAACTTTATATTTGATTTTTTGCTTAAAATTAGGCCTTTTATCGATATCCGAGGTTATTTTAAAAAAAAATTCGCCATCGAAAAGGGGTGGTGGCGGTGTTCAAATCATTTTCACTTTTGAAGTTAAGGGTATGATGTGCCTAATTCCAAAATTTCCTGCAAATCGGTTCCAAGTAAAAAAATTCGGACCTAAAATGCTTCATTGACTGCACTTTTTACATGTTTTGCTTTCTCTTTTGTAGGCCACAGTATATATTTGTCTTGTGAGTTGATTATTTATAAAAACTGTGTTATCAAACGTCTCAAAATTTCAAAAAGATTTTACAAAAAACAGTGTATGCTGGTATAAGAATGTAGGAAACGATTCTCAAAAAAAAAACCTTAGACAATCGTTGAATACTTGGGATTTTTTTCCTGGTATGAATTAAACTTACCCGAAACCCAAAAGTCTCGCCTTGACCTAAAAGCGCTAACCCTAATTTACACGATCAACATTGTGTTACCCGCATAAAGTTTTAGTCGGTAGTACAGGGTATGTGAATTCACCAAGTTTTAAAATGTCACGTATCAAGTTCATATTTCCGGTTTTTTTTTCTCCATTTCATGCGTTCCAGGCGAAGTAATTCTTAATTCTCATTCTTTTCACTCTGAGTCGTCGATCGAACTAGTCGCCTTGGCTATGCTAAGTTCTGCCTAACAAAAAAAAAAAGGAGAAGAGTTTAATCCGGGGTTAGAAAAATTAAATAAAACAAAAGGCAAAACTAAAGTGAAGTGAGTTGTTAAATTTCGTTTTTTTTTACTTTCACTGTGAGTCTTATTTGGCCAACTCGATAAATCATTTTTGTTTTTTTTTTACTGCGAAGGAGTTTGTACTCAGAAGAAAGCAGAGGTTAACTCGAGAATTACGAGAAATTCGGAAATTTTCTAGACGCGACGACTCAATTAGGAGTTCAAGTTGCACCAGAATCCGAAGAGACTTGCAAAAGCCTCAAAGGATTCGGGATCTGTGACCATTTTAAGAAAATAAGCCTCAAGCGTTAAGTTCAGCTCTTGAACGCAACGAAACCTCATGTGTGACCAAAAAGCCTGAGAAGCAAACGAGGAGTTGCTTAAAAGTTCCCTATCCGACACAAAGTAGAGGTAAGAAATTATCTTTTCCCAAACATAAAGATAACGAAAATATTCAGTACCCCGTCATCCATTGATAGCTAATTCGGGAAATCATTCCCAATACGATCTCCCTTCTCATCACTTCAAGGTTTCGGTTTTCTGCTCGTCATTCTCTTTCCCTCGACGACGACGACGACGACGACCAGAAGGAAAGACCTTAAGCTGAGAACCACAAGCCTTAAGAAAAACAAAAAAAAAAAACCAGGTAAGGATTTGGTACTCAGTCTCATATGAAAACAGGTTTAACAAAAAAAAAAATATTTAATCGACTAGGCTTGATCTTCACTCCCTATGAATTTTTTTTAATTCGGCATCTATTGATCGAAACCGATCTACCTTGAGAGAAAGAAGAAAAACTAAGTAAATTGACTAGGGAGGGAACTGCAGAAGAGGTTTTCGTTCGCTCCTCAGGCTGCCAAGAGGCATGCATAGGCGAAAACACCACCAAGAATCAGATCGAGTGCACAAGAACCGACAATAGTGAAATTAAAGAAAAATACAAAAAAAAAAAAAATAAGAAAGTCAAAAAGAAAAACGCAAAGTAAAATAATTATCAGAACAGAAAAATTTTATGAATTAAAACAAACAAATATGTAACAATAATTTCAGAACTACCTAGTAATAATAGTGTATTATCCAATCCTTCGGCCAAATAATCTTTTTTATCGGTAGAAACGTAATCATTCGCATCTTTCTTTATTCGGTTATTTCGTTCAGTGTACCCAACCATATAATTTTTTTTTGTACCCATCAATCAACATTTAGCAAACACCGGCTTTACAAGATGCTGTGCACAACATATTGGAGCTCGGGTAAGTGCTTAATTTGTTTTTGTAAATTACTTTAAGTATATTAAGCCTACATTAACTTAAGCAAAGAGAAAGCATATTAAGAGAAAAAACGAAAGCAAGTAATCCGAAATAGTAAAACGAGGGAAGAGTACAGAACGAAAAGCTAAGACAAAGTAGATAAGAAAGTTATTGAGATAAAATAAATTATTCGATAAGTACACTGAAAAGAAAGCCGGGGTGATTTCGCATCATACACTTAAAGTATTTAAGAGTAAATTTAAAATTTTTTTTTAACAAGTTGATTTAATCATTTTTTAAGAGAAAAAAAAAAACATCCTATGAGGATACGGAATTAGAAACTAGTTTATTCGATCCCTTAATTTAATTGAAATGTGGATTTTATTTAAAAATTAAATAAACTTTTTATTTATATTTTTTTGAATAATATGTAGCAAAGTAATACCTACACTTTTCTTTATTTTTGTGGCTTCGGTGACTACGATCTACGCTGTTGATAATTTTTAGTTATAAACGTGAACATGGAAGTTTAAAAATATAAATTTCTTGAGAAGTGAAGGAGAGCTATGAATTGTAAGTCCTAATAGTATTTTTAAAGGGAGTTTATCTCCCTTTTTCAACAAGGGCTATTACGATGATTTTTTTTTTTTGAGCATGCTGTAATAGTATAGGAATATTTCCATGACGTTTGTGTTGGGAATGTTTATTAGGGAGGGTAATGAAAATGCGCCGGGACACGACCATCAATGTCCTCTTTTACGGCGCGTATCAAAATCGGGAATAAAGATTCGGGTTCTTCTTGTTTTAAAGAGGAAAATATATATTCAGTCAAATACCACCTCAGACCTAGGCCTTAAAAAAAAAAAGATGTAATAAGTCCACTAGCGGATAACAAGATCCCCCCCACCCTCGACGAGCTATGCATGGTATAGAATAGGCCTTAATAGTTATCGACGCTTTTCGGACATCTCTTCCGACCACTGCTCTAGTTAAGCTATGGGTCTGTAAACATCGTTTAAGGGGAGTAGAAGAGTTAGAGGAGCAAGAAATTTAGCGGGAGTGTATGAACACCCAATACCCTGCGCTAAGAAAAAAATATTCAATATAAAAGTTAAATACAACGATCAATCGACACATTACAGATGGCGCCCAGCAACGTGGGGCCCGAATTTTTTTGAACCGATTCTTTTTTTTTAGTCTTTCTCCAACTTGCTGAGTATTAATCTTGTTGGAATTTGTGTTTTGTAGTTGAAAAAACTGGTTGATTTTAGGAGGAAGTGAAAGCTTTTCTTCCTAATGCATTTGCTATCTTATCATGGCAAGTAGGCCATAGTTGACCAGGAAGTTATATATATTTTGTTTAAAGATTCTTTGCTGTTGCACTATGGTCAGTTAGCGTGATTAGATTAGTATTGAAACAAAAAAAAAGTGTTTTTCCATGTCCTTACTTGAAGACAAAAGCAGTATTCAAGTGGTCGAGTGCATTGGGCACTTACAGTTTCATTTTAAGGAAGTTTATAATTTTTTTTGTGAGGTTTGGAACTCAGTCCGGTAGATTAGTGAGAAGAAATCCTGATCTTCGTCTGCTGCTGCAGTCCTAAGCCCCAAATGTAAATCGAAATTATCGCTTCGAACATACCATTTAATCAAATCGATGAATTGTACCGCGTTATGGGGATCATATGCTATCTGTACATTATCCGATAGGTTGACGTTATGTTATGACCTATGACTGCTGTTATGTATGGAGATACAAACGATTCGTTGGCAAGGTATAGTTATCGGTTTTCAACATACTCAGAGTTAGACTACGCGTTAATTTTTTTTTTTTGAATCCATTGTTTTTGCAAGAAGGCATGGAGATCAATTTTATTTTAAGTTTTTTTTAGGAACTGCAATTAATACTTCGAATTCACTTCTCAGATCTATAAATGAACATTTTTTTTATTAAAAATTATTTTGTTTTCTTTTTTTTTAAATATTTTTGGGAGTTAGATTTGAATAATTTTTTTTTGAGTTTTTAAAGTTTTCTTTTTGAGCGAAATTTAGTTTTTTTTGAAAAGTGAGAGTTCAATGTCCGGAAGTAAAGCTTGGTAGTAACTAGATATTAGTCCATACCTGGATTTACAAACACCAAACAGTAGTTTTTAGTGAAAATAATAAGTTTGTGAACCGGAATATATATATTGAGAAAGTCATTCTAACCTAATGGGTCGCCCAAAGAATTCCTCGTCCAAAGACGACAAAAGTTCGCATAATACCCGAAGTAGTAGTAGACATAGTGAACATGCGTCACGAGATGACATAGCTGAGGACTTTCAAAACGAGTCAGAACGAGCTTCTGGATCAGGCCAAAGGGAATCCGCAGGTCAGAATGGTGCTAGGGCTCAGGAAAACTCCAAAGAGGGAGAACAGTTTGAAGCTTATATACAGGATGTGGTTACTGCGACAGTAGGTCTTACACGGTCTGAGGACCAACAGTTCATACGTGAAGAACTAGAACGAACCCAAGCTTTGTTACTACAACAGGTCAAAAATATAGTTAAGGAGAGCCTTGCTAGCCTCATACCAGAGGGGGCTCCACGTCATCAACCAACTCGAACCTTATCAGATATGAACACTCCCGTAGTAAGAGTTAATGATCGTGGTTCACAACAGAATAATGCAAATAGTTCCACCGTAAACGGTAATCCAACAAATGAACCAGCAGTTCACCCTATAGATATGGCTCGTGGTTCAAATGTGGATAATTTCCTTGCTCAATTGAGCAATTTAAACTTTAACGTTTCCCCTCCATCCGCCAGCCAATCCAACCCAAATCCTCCATCTTCGACTTCAGGACTACGTTCCCCACACTATCACAAGTGGGGAGTAAAATTCGACAACCGGAACATGTCCATCGACGACTTTTTGTTTCGACTTGAAAGGGTCAAAGATAGTTACAATGTAACTTGGCCAGAGGTTGTCATGAATTTCCACCACTTTGTGAAGGATAGTGCGGAGACATGGTACTGGATGTTCCTGAAAAATAATCCATCAGCAAACTGGTTAACTTTGCGATTAGCACTTATCGAACAATTCAGAAGTTTAGAGACAGATTCGGAATTATTTAGAAAAATGTCAGATCGCAAGCAATTACCTAATGAGACTTTTGATAGTTTTTACGATGACTTGATCCAGATCAATTCCCGTCTTCGGACACCAAAGCCTGTTAAAGAAATCATTGAACTCATAAAGCAAAATGTACGTCGTAGAATAGGAGAACTTTTAGTGACGTTTAGCACGCATAGTTTACCGGAAATGGTCTATGTGTGCAGAACTATTGAGAAGTTCTTAAATGGAAATGAGCCTGTCAAATCCAAATATCCATCA
This sequence comes from Melanostoma scalare, assembly GCA_949752695.1. Taxonomy (NCBI): domain Eukaryota; kingdom Metazoa; phylum Arthropoda; class Insecta; order Diptera; family Syrphidae; genus Melanostoma; species Melanostoma scalare. The sequence continues at coordinate 116,257,829 of OX456984.1, read as the reverse complement.
GGTACTCCGTTTCAACAACTTCGACGTCAAGTAAACGAATTAGATACTTCCTCGGATGAGTTAGGTTATGTAGCACCAGTGGGAGTGGAGGCCTATCATAGGGAAACCAACACCCTCAAATGCTGGAACTGTAGAGTGGAAGGTCATTCTTTCAGAGAGTGCGAGAATCCGAAACGTAATCTCTTTTGTTATAAGTGTGGGCGTGAAAACGTCATTACACCCAAATGCGAAAAGTGTTCGGGAAACCGACAGCCGAGCAACCTTACGACCGGGGGGAAGTGCTCGAAAGTAGAAAACCCGGAAAACTAGACCCAACGTCAACCAAAATAACCTTGCTTCGACATACACCGGAAGAGACAATGTGTAAGGAAAAACCTCGTAATGACCTAGCAAAATCCCAAGAGAAAACTTTTATCCCAAGAAAGTCAATACATGAACGTTTAAAAGATTATTATGAGGCTAGGAAAAGAATAGTAACCTTTCCTTCAATTTCCGATAAAGTAAGAAAGCTTAGAAACAAAATGAAAAGAAAAAAGGCACTACATAGATCAGTTGCAGCCACAACCTTAAATTGTTCCTCGGACGATCCGCGAACTTACGTCACCGTGGAAATCGGTGGGGCGAAAATCCTCGGTTTGCTCGATTCGGGGGCAAGCGTAAGCTGCCTGGGTGCTGGAAGTCTCGAACTTTTAGAGGCAAACCTAATCTCTTTTCATAAATTTTCCTCATTTATCTCTACTGCCGATGGACAAAAACAATCCATAGTCGGGATGGTAAGGACGCAGGTTCATTACAAAGGCAAAGCTAATGTTATGGATTTGTTTGTCGTACCATCGCTGGCTCAAAAATTATATCTTGGTGTGGACTTCGGAAAGTTTTCCAGATAGCTCCACATGTCATTTCAGAAATTTCACTTAACCACGGAATGGAAAAACAGGTAGAAAGTGCTTTTGAGTGTGATCTAAACGATCAAGAGCGTGACATACTACGTGAAACAATCTCAAAATTTCCATCTTTCGCGAACAAAGTACTTGGAAAAACCCACCTATTGGAACACTTTATTGATACGGGAGACGCACAGCCTATAAAACAGCGTCATTATCCCATATCTCCAGCGATACAAGCCCTGGTGTATGAGGAACTGGATCGGATGCTTTCTTTGGGGGTCATTGAAGAAAGTTCCAGCGCCTGGAGTTCTCCAGTAGTTTTAGTACGAAAACCTGGAAAAAACCGACTGTGCTTGGACTTTCGGAAAGTGAACCTTGTAACAAAGAAGAATGCGAGTCCAATTGCTCATATAGAGGGACTGTTAGCCCGCCTTTCAGAGACGCACTTTATATCGAGTGTGGACTTGAAAGATGCGTACTGGCAGATACCGCTGGAGCAAAGTTCACGGGAGAAGACGGCATTTACAGTTCCGGGTAGGCCCCTGTATCAATTTAAAGTTATGCCATTCGGTCTTTCTAACGCTGCTCAAACACTAACATACCTCATGAATCTAGTAGTACCCACTGAGTTGCGTAATCAGGTTTTCGTTTATTTGGATGATTTACTCGTCATATCGAAAAATTTCGAAGAACATGTCCGAATCTTAGAAATTATTGGGAAAAGGTTACTTGATGCAGGCTTGACGATAAACGTCGAAAAGTCTAAGTTCTGCTTCAAGGAACTTCAGTACCTGGGCTACGTAGTAGGACAGGGGTGCTTGAAACCTGACCCTGCAAAAGTGTCAGCAATTCTTGAGTTTCCGGTACCGAAAACGGTCAGACAAGTGCGAAGATTCTTAGGTATGGCAGGGTGGTACCGTAGATTTGTGAACGGCTTTTCAACACTTGCGGCTCCTTTAACTGACACATTAAAAAAAGGTAAAAAGTTCCACTTTGGTAAGGAAGCAGAGGAGGCTTTGGAAGCAATCAAAGCTGCTCTTACCTCAGACCTAGTTCTCGTGAACCCAGATTTTTCAAAAGAATTCGTAATTTTGTGTGATGCATCAGCATCAGGCATAGGATGTGTTTTATGTCAAAAGGACACCAACGGAAACGAACGACCGATATATTATTTCTCGCAAAAATTGAACTCGGCTCAGCGTAACTTCTCAGTTACGGAACGCGAATGTTTAGCAGCTGTTAGAGGAGTTCAAAAATTTCGGCCCTATATAGACGGATATAGATTTACCATAGTGACAGACCATTCTAGCCTGAAGTGGCTTATGAGTCTGCGAGATCCTACGGGGAGATTAGCACGCTGGAGCCTGAAATTACAAGGATTCGATTTTGGGATCGAACACCGCAAGGGTACTCTGAATGTCGTGCCAGATGCTCTATCACGAGTTTATGAGGTAGAGGCAATTCATTCAGCGGTACACCCAGCGGAGTCGATGTCAAAGAATCCAACCGATGTTCTTCATGTTGATTTGGAGGATCCGAGCTTCAAGTCGGAAGAATACCTTGAAATCATTCAGCATATCGGACAAAACAAAGATCAGCTTGACCTTCAAGTTTCGGACGGGTTCGTATACAAGAAGGTCAGGCATTGCTCAGGGAATCCTCTCCAAGATGATTTGGTATGGAAATTATGGATCCTAGCTGCACTGACAAACTGTTTGATCTCGTTGGCTCATTGCCCACCCAGAGCTTCACACGGTGGTATAGGTAAGACTCTGTACAAACTGAAACAACAATTTTTCTGGCCAAATATGGCCAATCAGGTAAAAACTTTTCTTGAAAATTGCGAAATTTGCAAAACTACAAAGGCTTCAAACTGCGTATTGAGAGCTCAAATGGGTCAATCTTTTAAGGTCGAAAGGCCATTTCAACATCTATACATGGATTTCTTAGGGCCATATCCCCGTTCAAAAAGTGGAAATACGCATATATTTATTGTTTTGGATCAGCTGACGAAATTTGTCCTGATTAAACCTATAAAAAAAGCTAACGCTCCAACAGTCATTAAGTTCTTACAAGAAGATGTATTTCTAATGTTTGGAGTACCAGAAAGCGTACTTTCGGATAATGGAACTCAATTTACGAGCCAAGAGTTCTCTAAAATGATTCAAACGTTCGGTATAACGCATTATAAGACCGCCGTATATTCGCCACAGGCGAATGCCAGTGAACGTGTGAACCGTTCTATACTGGCAGCAATCAGAGCCTACTTTGACCCAAACCAAACCAATTGGGATCTTCACCTACCTTCAATCGGTAGTGCACTACGTTCAACCTTGCATTCGGCAATAGGAATGTCTCCGTACGAAGCTCTTTTTGGTCAACGTATTATAGAGCATGGAACGGATTACAAACTACTGCGCGGTTTAGGAGGGCTTAACCAGTCTGAAATCGACTGGCTACCAAAAACAGCAAAAATGAATGTACTTCATACCTACCTAAAGTCCACTTTATAGAAAACCCATGAAACATATGAAAGGATTTATAACTTGAGAAGCCGAATAGTAGCGTATAGTGTAGGCGATATTTTATACAAACGTAACTTTGTCTTAAGCAAGGCAGCGAAACATTTCAATGCTAAGTTGAGTCCAAAATTCATAAAAGTTACCGTGCGTAAAATAATTGGAAATAACTTATACGAAGTCGTTGACGCCAAGGGTCACAGAACGGTGACACACTCAAAAGATTTAAAAAAGTGAAAACAAATAGATTTCAGAACTTCAGATTTCATTGCCCGGCTTTTCAGCTGTGCATGAGACTCTACCGAATGTACTAATTTTTTTTATAAAATGCGCAAGAAACGTTTCTTTTTCATATACTTTTTGTACAGCTAGCCTGCTACAAAAATTATATGATGTGTAGGAAACGATTCTCAAAAAAAAAACCTTAGACAATCGTTGGATACTTGGGATTTTTTTCCTGGTATGAATTAAACTTACCCGAAACCCAAAAGTCTCGCCTTGACCTAAAAGCACTAACCCTAATTTACACGATCAACATTGTGTTACCCGCATAAAGTTTTAGTCGGTAGTACAGGGTATGTGAATTCACCAAGTTTTAAAATGTCACGTATCAAGTTCATATTTCCGGTTTTTTTTTCTCCATTTCATGCGTTCCAGGCGAAGTAATTCTTAATTCTCATTCTTTTCACTCTGAGTCGTCGATCGAACTAGTCGCCTTGGCTATGCTAAGTTCTGCCTAACAAAAAAAAAAAGGAGAAGAGTTTAATCCGGGGTTAGAAAAATTAAATAAAACAAAAGGCAAAACTAAAGTGAAGTGAGTTGTTAAATTTCGTTTTTTTTTACTTTCACTGTGAGTCTTATTTGGCCAACTCGATAAATCATTTTTGTTTTTTTTTTACTGCGAAGGAATTTGTACTCAGAAGAAAGCAGAGGTTAACTCGAGAATTACGAGAAATTCGGAAATTTTCTAGACGCGACCACTCAATTAGGAGTTCAAGTTGCACCAGAATCAAACTACTGAAGTACATTCATTTTTGCTGTTTTTGGTAGCCAGTCGATTTCAGACTGGTTAAGCCCTCCTAAACCGCGCAGTAGTTTGTATTCGAAGAGACTTGCAAAAGCCTCAAAGGATTCGGGATCTGTGACCATTTTAAGAAAATAAGCCTCAAGCGTTAAGTTCAGCTCTTGAACGCAACGAAACCTCATGTGTGACCAAAAAGCCTGAGAAGCAAACGAGGAGTTGCTTAAAAGTTCCCTATCCGACACAAAGTAGAGGTAAGAAATTATCTTTTCCCAAACATAAAGATAACGAAAATATTCAGTACCCCGTCATCCATTGATAGCTAATTCGGGAAATCATTCCCAATACGATCTCCCTTCTCATCACTTCAAGGTTTCGGTTTTCTGCTCGTCATTCTCTTTCCCTCGACGACGACGACGACGACGACCAGAAGGAAAGACCTTAAGCTGAGAACCACAAGCCTTAAGAAAAACAAAAAAAAAAAACCAGGTAAGGATTTGGTACTCAGTCTCATATGAAAACAGGTTTAACAAAAAAAAAAATATTTAATCGACTAGGCTTGATCTTCACTCCCTATGAATTTTTTTTAATTCGGCATCTATTGATCGAAACCGATCTACCTTGAGAGAAAGAAGAAAAACTAAGTAAATTGACTAGGGAGGGAACTGCAGAAGAGGTTTTCGTTCGCTCCTCAGGCTGCCAAGAGGCATGCATAGGCGAAAACACCACCAAGAATCAGATCGAGTGCACAAGAACCGACAATAGTGAAATTAAAGAAAAATACAAAAAAAAAAAAAAATAAGAAAGTCAAAAAGAAAAACGCAAAGTAAAATAATTATCAGAACAGAAAAATTTTATGAATTAAAACAAACAAATATGTAACAATAATTTCAGAACTACCTAGTAATAATAGTGTATTATCCAATCCTTCGGCCAAATAATCTTTTTTATCGGTAGAAACGTAATCATTCGCATCTTTCTTTATTCGGTTATTTCGTTCAGTGTACCCAACCATATAATTTTTTTTTGTACCCATCAATCAACATTTAGCAAACACCGGCTTTACAAGATGCTGTGCACAACATATTGGAGCTCGGGTAAGTGCTTAATTTGTTTTTGTAAATTACTTTAAGTATATTAAGCCTACATTAACTTAAGCAAAGAGAAAGCATATTAAGAGAAAAAACGAAAGCAAGTAATCCGAAATAGTAAAACGAGGGAAGAGTACAGAACGAAAAGCTAAGACAAAGTAGATAAGAAAGTTATTGAGATAAAATAAATTATTCGATAAGTACACTGAAAAGAAAGCCGGGGTGATTTCGCATCATACACTTAAAGTATTTAAGAGTAAATTTAAAATTTTTTTTTAACAAGTTGATTTAATCATTTTTTAAGAGAAAAAAAAAAAACATCCTATGAGGATACGGAATTAGAAACTAGTTTATTCGATCCCTTAATTTAATTGAAATGTGGATTTTATTTAAAAATTAAATAAACTTTTTATTTATATTTTTTTGAATAATATGTAGCAAAGTAATACCTACACTTTTCTTTATTTTTGTGGCTTCGGTGACTACGATCTACGCTGTTGATAATTTTTAGTTATAAACGTGAACATGGAAGTTTAAAAATATAAATTTCTTGAGAAGTGAAGGAGAGCTATGAATTGTAAGTCCTAATAGTATTTTTAAAGGGAGTTTATCTCCCTTTTTCAACAAGGGCTATTACGATGATTTTTTTTTTGAGCATGCTGTAATAGTATAGGAATATTTCCATGACGTTTGTTTTGGGAATGTTTATTAGGGAGGGTAATGAAAATGCTCTGGGACACGACCATCAATGTCCTCTTTTACGGCGCGTATCAAAATCGGGAATAAAGATTCGGGTTCTTCTTGTTTTAAAGAGGAAAATATATATTCAGTCAAATACCACCTCAGACCTAGGCCTTAAAAAAAAAAAGATGTAATAAGTCCACTAGCGGATAACAAGATCCCCCCCACCCTCGACGAGCTATGCATGGTATAGAATAGGCCTTAATAGTTATCGACGCTTTTCGGACATCTCTTCCGACCACTGCTCTAGTTAAGCTATGGGTCTGTAAACATCGTTTAAGGGGAGTAGAAGAGTTAGAGGAGCAAGAAATTTAGCGGGAGTGTATGAACACCCAATACCCTGCGCTAAGAAAAAAATATTCAATATAAAAGTTAAATACAACGATCAATAGACACATTACAAGAATAAATTAAGACAATAACTTTAAGTTGCCTGTCAGGTTAAGAGGTAAATTAAAAATTAAGTTTAGTGAGTGGATTTAAATTCATTAATTACGAAAATTCATTTAAAATTGGGTTGCGATACTTGATTGCAGCTTTCAGAAAATTGTATTGGTTAAGGTAGCAGTTGCCATTCAAAACGTTGAGAAGTTGAGAGCGGGAGAGCACGTCGCTGCCCAGAAATGTCCTTCTATAGCCTTAATAAATTGGACATGGTCCGACGAAATGGAAAGTGTTTTCCGATGCATCCATGTTGCAAACTGTACATATATCATCAGTATCTTTCTGGAACGCTTTTCCATTGAGATTGAGAAGTCCACAACGAGCTTTAAAGATAATTGAAATCACAGTACAAGAGTTCGAGTCATCAAAATAGTTTGGTACTTCGGAGTAAAGCAGGTTGCAATATTCATCATGACATTAGGACTGTGTGGCGCTGGTGGTAAATTCAATCCAGTGTTTTTCTTTAAGCTTTGATAGAGGAATACTATGCATTAATACTATGCATTCCATGCCAATCAAGCAAACTTATGTCGAAAGAAAAGTCAATCGACGTACTATGAAAGAGATCCAACCATTCCTAAGCCCAGAACGTTTTTTTCATAATAATGGCTTCCGATAAGATTTTGGGTAGTCTATCGAAGAGATAAGGTTCTTCTTATATATGAAAAATGAAGCTTTAGGTAAACCAGTTTCGATGTGCATAGGAAACATCTTTTTATAAAAAATCGTTGCAATTTTTCAACTTGGTTGTGTTCGCGATATCCCCATACCTGAACACAATACAGCATTATAGCTCTAGAAGCAGCAAATTAAAACTGTCTTGAATCGTTAAGCTTTTTAACCCTTAACTAAAGTCGTGGGTCCAGTGGACCCACACACAATCTATAAATGTGTATAGATAACGACACAGTCACCGCAGCTCTCTCAACTTCTCAATACCTTCCTACAGTAAGCCAATGTATGTGTAGTGAGAAGGACTCAATTAGCGCGCTTCTCCTTAGGTGTGTATTGGCGTGTACATGGGTCCACTGGACCCACAACTTTATTTACGTTACTTTTTTTCGGTTATTTATTTTATTTATTATTTCAATTTATTGCAATGTTTCAGCTGATTATAATGGTAAATCAAAGAAGTTTTTCTGCATATCTAGAAAACATGTTGGAGCAACAGCTGTTTATGAAATTAAACAACAAAGAAGAGGAAATTGATCTAGAATTATTCGGAAAACGATTTCACTGACGGCAGTGACGACGATTTGGTATTGAATTGATCACAATTCAGACTCAGAATTGTCTTCCGAAGAGTCAGACAATCACAAAGATGAAGAAAGAAACAAAAGAAAAAGGTGATATTTGTGTCCGGCAATTATAAATCGAATACGGTACATTTGAGTACTAAGTGCAGGCTGTCCGTTTGTATGGCCTTTTTGAAAAAAGTATGTTTTTCATGTTTGCAGCTTGTTTGACTTTGACCATTGTCAAAATTTTTTCAGAAACTGATTTTAAGTTTTTGAATTTACAGTTTTGAAGAGTTGGTTTTAAAATTGCAAAAAAATCTATTGACGGATTCTGAACTTTGTTTTTAGTATTTAATTTTAAACTTTTTTAAACACACTATTTTTAAACTATATAAATTGAGGCTGCTTGACGAAAGTGCAAATTTGAAGTTCAAATGATAGTTCCTGCGTTTGGTTTTTTAAAAACTTGTTTGTTATTGTTTAAGTATGAAGTTTAATAAAAAAAAATATATGTGCTCTTAATTGTCGTTCTTTCGTCTTTCGTTTATGCCATGAGTATGACATTTGGAGTGGTGTATTAGAGCTATTGCCTTATAGGGTGATCCTGCATTCCCTCGACCTCGGGAATGGGATATAATTAACTAATCCGCCACTATCGTCTTAGCAGGTTCTTTTTCGTCCTAGCAGGTATTCCGTCTTAGCGGCTTCTTCGTCTTTGTAGGTTTTTCATTTTAACAGGTTCTTCATCTTTACAGGTACACTCATGGTCACACAATTAAGTCATTTTTATAAAATTAGGTTTACATTTCCATATATTGAGTACAAATCACAACGAAAGCAAAATTTGATCAAATTCTAAATATTTACAATCACAATCATTAAAAAAAACCAAAGAAAATAAATTCCACTGTAATAATAGTCATTTCTTTAACAAAAAATCAATAATATATAAAATAAGTGTGGCCATATAATTAAGTCACATGAAAAAAATAAGCAAAATATGATAAAAAACAAAGTTTTTTTAACCGCTCAGTTGATATTTCGTAGGATAGCCTTTCTGTTTCGATACGGCGGATATTCTCTTTGGCATGGAGTCCACCAAACCTTTCCATTGCTCTTCGCTACTATTTTTCCACTCTTTCTGCAAAATACTCCAGAGGGTAGTCTTGCTGGTTGGTTTTTTTTCCGCAACTTTTTTTTTTAGAATGTCCCCAAATTTCCAATAGGGTTTAAGTCCGGTGACATTGCTGGCCACCCCAAAACATTCACTTTACGCTCTTCAAGGAAAGATTTAACAACTCTTTACTTGTGTTTGGGGTCATTGTAGGGCTGAAAGATCCATCATTGGGGTAATTGGTTCTGGGAGTCGCCGTGAAGATTTGTGTCCAGTATGTCCCGGTAGTCTATACTTGTAATTTTACCGTTTATTTGACACAGCGGACCGACACACCATGGCTTGTGAAACACGCCCTAACCATTATTAAATTGCCGCCATGCCTAAAGGTCTTTTACGTGTATCTTGGGTTCAGCTCGGCATTTCTCATCAACAAATATTGTGTGACGTGAAGGTCAACATTATGGAAATGATGGCAAACCGTATGTTAGACGTCCCAGAAATGCTGAGCTGAACCCAAGATACACCAAAAAGACCTTTAGGCATGGCGGCAATTTTATAATGGTTAGGGCGTGTTTCACAAGCCATGGTGTGTCGGTCCGCTGTGTCAAATAAACGGTAAGATTACAGGTATAGACTACCGGGACATACTGGACACAAATCTTCACGGCGACTCCCAGAACCAATTACCCCAATGATGGATCTTTCAGCCCGACAATGACCCCAAACACAAGTAAAGAGTTGTTAAATCTTTCCTTGAAGAGCGTAAAGTGAATGTTTTGGGGTGGCCAGCAATGTCACCGGACTTAAACCCTATTGGAAATTTGGGGACATTCTAAAAAAAAAAAGTTGCGGAAAAAAAACCAACCAGCAAGACTACTCTCTGGAGTATTTTGCAGAAAGAGTGGAAAAATAGTAGCGAAGAGCAATGGAAAGGTTTGGTGGACTCCATGCCAAAGAGAATATCCGCCGTATCGAAACAGAAAGGCTATCCTACGAAATATCAACCGAGGGGTTAAAAAAACTTTGTTTTTTATCATCTTTTGCTTATTTTTTTCATGTGACTTAATTATATGGCCACACTTATTTTATATATTACTAGCTGACCCGCCCGGCGTTGCTCGGGTCAAACTTATTCAAAGCGTTGTTCCCACAGAAAGCTAGAAAAAAAAAAAAAATTCTCGTGTCACAGTGTAAATTAAAAAAACAATGTTAAGGGTAGATGGCCCTTATCACTTACGGGTATGAAAAATAGATAGTAGCCGATTCTCAGACTTACTGAATACGCATATAAAATTTGGTAAAAATCGGTAAAGCCGTTTCGGAGGAGTTCAAGTTCGAACACCGTGACACGAGAATTTTATATATATGATTAATTTTTTGTTAAAGAAATGACTATTATTACAGTGGAATTTATTTTCTTTGGTTTTTTTTAATGATTGTGATTGTAAATATTTAGAATTTGATCAAATTTTGCTTTCGTTGTAATTTGTACTTAATATATGGAAATGTAAACCTAATTTTATAAAAATGACTTAATTGTGTGACCATGAGTGTATATCGTCTTAGCATGTTCTTAATTTTTGCAGATATTTCGTCTTTGCAGGTTTTTCGTCTTAGCAGGTTCTTCATCTTTGCAGGTATTTCGTCTTAGCAGGTTCTTCATCTTTGTAGATATTTCGTCTTAGCTGGTTCTTCGTCTTAATTATCTGGAGTTTTATTGTCTAAACTAGATATCATCGTCTCGGTGATGTTCATCTCGAGGTGTTTCATTTCCAGTCTCCGAACTGTCGTCTTCGCCATCATTGGTTACCCATGGTTTCATGTAATCAGCAGTCGAAGTAGTTGTACGAGGACCTTCTTGACTTCCAATTTTGCCCACCTCGTATCGGTCGTTTGGGGAGATCTTCGTGATTCGGTATGGACCTAAAAATTTGGGAAGAAGTTTGCTATTAGTGGTAAATTGCGTACGTTTGATTACTTATAAATCATCTAAGCGATATTTTCCAGCTTCTTTCCTATTCTTGTTAAATGATCTGCAATTTTCTCTTTGTATCCTATCAATATTTTGTCGTGATTCTTCGCGAATTTGGTCTCGTTCGGTTTCAAAAGATTTTCTTATTTCTTCATCAATTCTTTCTGCTAAAACCATGTCTTCTTTGGATTTCATTTTAACCCCTAACAAAACTTCAAAAGGACTTCGTTTTATACTTCGCTGATATGTAGAATTTAGCAGCATCTGTAGCCTGGTGGTATAGCGAAACCATTTACTTGAGTCGTCGAATAAAAGTTTTGTAAGTACGGAAATTATAATTCGATTGATTCGTTCGATCTGTCCATATGCGCTAGGGACACCAGTTGTTATTAGAAGATGCTGAATACCCTCCTCCTCACAATATTCCTTAAAACTGTTCGATGTGAAAGCTGATCCACGATCGGATATGATCCTCGACGGATTTCCAAAAACTCCTTTCTGTAATTCAAGCTTTTGAATAACTTCTGATGCAGAAGTAGTTTTGCACGGATAAATCCAGACAAATCTTGAAAACGCGTCGATAACACAGAAAATGTAGCAATATTTTTTATTCGTGATCGATAATGGTCCTAAGTGGTCAACGTGATAGGTATCTAATGGTAACTCATTTTTTGGAATCGGGTTCAGGAGGCCTTCTTTCGCTAAGCTTTCCTTTCGCTTAAAATGCAACGAATACAACTCATTCTTACTTGGTCGATTTTGCTTCTCATTTTCGGAATAAAATAGTCCCTACTTAAAAGTTCTTCTAGCTTCCTTGCAGCAAAATGACCTTCATCGTGAACCTGGCGTATTATTTCTCTTGACATGTTGTTTGGAATATACAGCAACTTGTTTCCTTTCCCATCATCTTTGTAGAGAAGATCGTACTCGACAAAAAAGTTCTCGTATGGTTGTGTAAGCAAGATCTGCTTTATGGCTTTTATGTGGTCATCTCTTTCTTGATCTATCTTTATTCGGTGAAGAAGTTCACTACTAATCATCATGCAGATTGGATTTCGACTTAAAGCGTCGACGTGTTTCATGCGTATTCCAGGGCGATGTTCAATAGTGAAGTCATAGTCTTGTAAAGCCTATGCCCATCCAGCTATTCTTGGCAATATTTCCTTATTTTCCATCGTTGCCTTGAATGCAGCACAGTCCGTGACGATTTTGAATTTTAGTCCAAGCAAATACAGTCTAAGCTAAGGCATTGACAATAGCAAGAACTTCAAGATGATAGCTACTGTAACGTTCTTCGGCTGGCTTGGTTTTTTTGCTGTAGAAGTATACGGGGTGAAACTTTCCATCATCCGATTTCTGTAATAAAATTGCCCCGTAACCCCATTTTGAGGCGCCTGTATTGCATACAGTATTGCATACGTCTGTATTGCATACAGACTCTTGTACATAAAGCTTCAAGACTGGTTTCGATTATATAATATTCTTTAGTTGCGTGAAGGCGTTTCTTTCCGTTGGTCCAAACATGAAAGGTTGGTCTTTTCTAAGTAGCTGAGAGAGTGGGCGTGCTATCACGGAGTAGTTTTGAACAAATTTCTGGAAGTATCCGGGTAGACCATGGAAGCTTTGGACTCTCTTGACAGAGTCTGGTTCGGGAAATCGTTTAATAGCACATGTCTTAAGATTTGAGGGTGCTACTGAGCCATTTGAAATATCAAATCCCAGATATTCGATTGATCGGCACAGAAATTAACATTTTTTTATTTTTAATGTGTAGCTTTCAGCTAAAAGAACCACTTCTTTAAGCCTGTCAAAACACTCTTCATTGGTTTTCCCTAAGACGACCACATCGTCCATGTAAACTAGGACGTAGCCTTTCGCAATGAGTGTCTTAAAAACTGAATTTATAAATTTTTGGAATATTCCGGGTGAAACGCACAACCCAAATGGGACTCGTAAAAACTCATATTGTCCCGAATGCGTCACAAAAGCCGTAAACTTAATACTTTCCTCTGACACTGGAACATGGAAGAACCCGTTTTCCAGATCTAAAGTGCAGAAAACATCGGCTGAGCTAAGCGCATCAATTTGATCTTCAATCAGCGGTAACGGAAAATGATTTCTTACTATCTGCTTGTTAAAGCGCCTATAATCGACGCACAGCCTTTTACTGCCATCTTTTTTGCTAGCAAGTGCCACTGGACTTACAAAGTCGGAGATGCTTGGGCGGACGATACCCTCTGCTAACCATTGAGCTATTTGCTTATCCACTATTATTTTCTCTTGGGGATTATTTTCCTTGGTGGTTGTGAAATAGGGTCGTCTGTTTTGAGAACCAATTTCATTTCAACCGGCGTAGTTCTTTTATTCTTTGGGTCATACCGTGCTACTAAATCTTCAATATCCCCCTTGTATTCAGGACTTCCTATATTTAGGTTTGGTTTGCTATAGCAAGCGTTGTAAATTTGACAAAATTGGCTAATAACTTGTTCCGTAGTGGAGACAGCTATTCATTCTGCAGTTAATTCGATACTCTTTCCAACAAGGATATCTCTGCCTACTATGAAAGGTACTTGCATCACTGACAGCACAAAAACATTTGCCTTCGAAACACATTGGTCAATCTTAACTTCTGATTCAAAGCACCCTAGGGCTTCGACTGATTTATAGGAAAGACCGCGATCTACCATGTTCGTTTGCTGTATCGGAGGAGCACCCATCTTGATATACACATCGCTTCGAATAATTGTTATATCACTGCCGGTATCAATCATCCCCTGTATTTCGAATCCATTGACAAAAATGTTTTTCATTGCACTCGAGCAGGGTGTATTAATTGAGTTGGAGTGCTTTTCTCCCGCTGATTTCCTTTATGGACAGCTCGCTGCCTTATGTCCAAACTCATTGCAATGGAAGCACTTTGGATTCTTTTCATTACATGAACTACTCTTGTGACCCCTACAACCGCAATTGAAACATCTCCCTGGTAAGTTTTTTTCCGAAAATGATCTATCTTTCGTTTTTACACTGTTGCTTAAACTATCTTTAAATTTCTCATATGTTGCTATTTTTTCTTTAAACTGTTTAAAATTAGAAGCGCCAAAAAGGATAACCTTATTTTGCGGTGTGTCGCAAATCCCATCGATGACGTATGATATAACGGAACTGTCATCCAGCCTGCCCTTTGCTCCTAACTCTCTCATTGCTAGTAAATACTCATAAACACTTTCATCTTTCCGCTGCCTTCTTTGACCTAATCTCCTATGAATGTCTGCCATCGACGTCCTATCTGCGAATTCCTCCATCAAAAAATCTTTAAGCCCTGACCATGTGTTTATATGAGGCATTGCCCTTATAGCCATCTTCGCGGAGCCTTTAAGAAATCGTTTCGCAAACAAAACTTTTTCAAAATCTATCCAATTCATATTAGATGACGCTACTAAATCAACTAGATGGCTTCAGTTCGACAGCAGACATCAAAGTCATTGCAGCAACGAATCGTGTTGACATTTTGGATCCAGCTCTGCTACGTTCTGAACGTTTCGATCGTAAAATTGAATTCCCACATCCCAACGAGGAAGTTAGGGCCAGAATTATGCAAATTCATTCGAGAAAAATTAATGTCAGCCCCGATGTGAACTTCGAGGAGTTGTCGCGTTCCACAGATGATTTCAATTGCGCTCAATTCAAAACTGTGTGTGTGGAAGCGGGCATGATTGCTTTGCGTCGATCTGCGACTTGTGTTACACACGAAGACTTTATGGACGCCATCATGGAGGTCCAAGCAAAGATGAAGGCCAACCTTAACTACTACGAATAGGTTATTGTATTTCAAATGATTTTTTTTTTTATTATTATTTATTTATTTACCCAAAACATCCGAGTACTTTACACTATTCTGGGGAAAGTAAGCAAATAAAACATGACTTAACTCAGATTTTTGTCGTGTGTTTTGTTTTCAAAGGATAAAGCAAAACTATAAAGTTCCATTCTTGAATAAAAGTTCGTAACCCTGCGAAGGGTAATTCGAAATGCCATTTATTTGAATTATAGGTGTCTTTGTTAGTTCTACAGACACGAAAGTTATCCTAATATATTTTTTTGGAAACAGTCAAACTTTAATACGAGTCAAAACTTTTATTGCTGCCGGAAAGTAAAAGAATCAAATCAATCAAAAGTTTTTATTTCATGTTGATCTTCAACAAATCAAAGCAATAATTGATGAATCTCTTCATACTGAGCTCAAAAAAGCAACGGCAAATCTTGCTACAAAAAACGATCTCATCAGTTTGAACGCCGAAATAAACTTGTTGCGAATACAAAATGAGGACTTAACCGCCAAAGTCCAACAGTTTGAAGCTAGATGTTGTGTATTAGAAGATGAACTGGAGATGCAGGCTCGTGAAGTCAAAGGTAAAAATATCATCATCACTATCCCGAAAGATAACATTGACTCACAGGTGAAAATTCAATCCATCACCAAACTCCTGATTGACGAATCAGTTCAGATGTCAGAAGTAACAAAACTTATAGAAACTGAAACTATCACCAAGTGGAAACTCAACACCGGTTCTAATGGTAATGCCACACAAATGCTGCGAAATTCTTCCAAGCTTAAAGGCGCTGGCGTTTTTATACATTGTGATCTCACCAAACAATCACAACAGAAACGTCGAAATCTTCTAATGCTATGTCCGCACCTGAAAATAACCTGGGTTTCGTTCCAGGATGGTTTGAGTTAACCAAGTAGTGTCCGCATATGCAGAAAATTTTTGAGTTTATCTTTTTGTCTTAAGTTAAAAAGAGACAGACATACAAGTGTGAGCAGAACGTCAACGACGTATGAGAGAATTCATTCTCTCTCCACTCACTTCCACTCTCTTAAATTCAATGGAATATTGGAAATAGTGCATTCAGCGCCTTTGGTTTCGAGTAGGTTATCTCGAAACCCAGTGACTAAAAAGGTTTCATTTTGTATGGCAAACCACTTGGTTATCATGTTGGTTTGGGATTGTTTTGAGTTAAACAAGTTTAACTCTCAGGTGCGGACATAGCATAAGCTACTGGAAAGCAATTAAAACAAATAAACCAACAGAAGCAGTAACAATAAAGAACAACACAATTTTAGTATCCGGTAAATCATTTTATTAAGATGATAAAAATCAACTCAAATATAAAACCGAAGACGGAGAAAAACGCTTGCAGAATATGTTCGGCCAACTCAATTTTGATGCTGTCAAATGTCCCATGTCAACAAATAGACGTCAAAAGGTATGGTCTAGACCAGTTGATGCTGATGAACCAGGGATGCCACTTCGTCACAATGATTGCAGATCTAATACTTTTTTACAAAATTGAAATTGTGAAGCCGTCAGCTCTAGTTCTTTATGTCCGTATAGTGTTTTGTCCTATAACGTCTCAGGTCTTAACAACAAACTTTTATTTGTAGATTTTTTTAGTTATGTGAAAGGTTTTGATATATTCTTCCTATATGAGACACATGTTACTGATGATAATTTAAGTAAGTTCATAAAATATTTCAGTGGTTTTAAACTAGTTTCAAATACTGCAATTAAAACTCATACAAAAGGACGTGCCAGTGGTGGTTGTTTATACGGAATAAAAACATCACTACTTGAAACATGCGCTTTTGAAGAGGTTGAAGGGACAACTGTTGTTAAGCTTCTACATACAAGTCAAATGTACGTTATCCCATATTATATAAACTGCAATAGATGGAATGAAGATTTCGAACGTTTAAGTAACACAATGCTGCATTTAGCAAACAAGAGCATTTTAATTATAGGTGACCTTAATGCTAGAACCAAAAACTTACAAGTTACTATAGCCCACAGCAGGAATAACTCTTTGATTAATCACGAGAACAGAAGTTCAAAAGATAGTGAATGCAATCAAAACGGCACCAATCTTCTAAAATTGTTCCAGATGTACGATTGCATAATTTTGAACGGTTGTACTAATGGAGATGCAGAAGGACACTATACTTTCATAGGAGGACAAGGCAGGTCTGTTATAGATTACTGCACAGTGAATAATGAATGGACAGGCTTTATAAATAAATTTGAAGTACAATGCAAAAACTTTGCAGATCACATGCCTATTGTGGTTGAATGGTCAGGTGCAAGAATGCCAATATAAAAAGATCTCCAACTTATTCCGCGCCTTAAATGGAAACAGGATGAATTATTAATATACCAAAGAAAACTAGACTTTAACATTTCAGCTATGAGTCCAACCTGTTTATCAGTTGAAGAGCGCTCAAACCAGATCGTATCCTGTATTAGAAACTCTTCAACAAGTTCATCACCAAACTTTAATAAACTCTTCAAACAGAAATGGTTCGACAAAGAGTGTCTGGTGGCTAGAAAGAAGTCCTTCTCCCTTTTAAAAGTGCTCCGGAGTGCCGATTGCCCAAACTTGAAGTATTGGTACATAGAATTAAATAAACATTACAAAAATCTCTGCTTTAAAAAGAAAACAGATTTCGAAAACCACCAAGCGTACAAACTTGGTCAAATAAAAAACCCCAAAGAGTT
Source organism: Melanostoma scalare (assembly GCA_949752695.1). Taxonomy (NCBI): domain Eukaryota; kingdom Metazoa; phylum Arthropoda; class Insecta; order Diptera; family Syrphidae; genus Melanostoma; species Melanostoma scalare. The sequence goes on along the minus strand of OX456984.1, from coordinate 116,240,245 downwards.
TTGGAAGGTCACAAACCAAATAAGCGGAACCAGGTCTAAAATAGGGCTAGGAGTATCTGCAAATTGTTTATCAATGCATTATAAAACAACATTATATGGGAAATCAGACGTAAGATTTATGTACGCTGAACCATTCGTTATAGACGATATTCTGGATAGCGAAATAACCTATTCTGAAGTTCAAGCTGTAATACTTAAAGCGAAAAATGAAAAAGCGCCTGGAGAAGATGGGATTCCATATGAGTTTTTCAAAAACGCAACTCCGACTTTTGTTCTCCAGCTTAAATCCTTTTACAACGAAGTCTTTTCAAGAGGTGATGTTCCTGCGTCGTTTAAGAAGTCAGTTATATTCCCGATATACAAAAAAGGAGACGTAGATAATGTTAAAAATTACAGAGGCATTTCTTTTATGAATGTTATTTCGAAACTTTTTTGTGGTGTTCTTGTTGATAGACTAGAAGCGTGGGTAGAGTCCAACAACATCCTCTCAAAATTCCAAGCTGGTTTCCGGAAAAATTTCTCGACAGTGGACCATATATTTACTCTTACCTCTATAGTCAAAGCATACCAAGCTAGGAGGAAGAAGGTATATGCTTTTTTCGTAGATTTTAAATCTACCATCGATCTCGTGAATCGAAATGCCCTTTTGTATAAACTTTCACAACTGGGTCTGTCTACGAAGTTCATCAGTATAGTCAAAGAAATATATGCAGGTTCACGAGCAGCTGTTTGGGATGGATCAACATATTCAGACTGGTTTGAAACCGACACTGGAGTTAAGCAAGGGTGTCTTTTAAGTGCTCTACTTTTTGCACTTTTTATTAATGATGTAGAAGCTCACCTGACTGGAGGACTCCGAATTGCCGCTTTAACTATTAATGTACTTCTTTATGCAGATGATCTAGTGATACTGCCTGAGTCCCCAGAGAACCTACAACTGATGATAAACCGCTTATCAGACTACTGTAGTAAATGGGGCCTTGAAATTAATGCTGACAAATCAAAGGCTATGGTCTTCTCAAGAATCGGAACCCAGAATCGCAATATGTACAATTGGCACTTCAATGAAAATCGTTTAAAACTAACGGACGAATACAAGTACTTGGGAGTTAATTTAAATAAAACCATGGACTTCAACAATCACGTTTTAATCAAAGCCAAATCTTCCCAAAGCCTATTAAATATGACATGGAGAAACATATTTTCAAATCAATGCATACTTCTGTCGGCGAAATACAAAATATTTGATGCAGTTGTTAAAAGTTCTCTATGCTATGCTGCCCAAGTATGGGGTAATAACTAATATGAGGTAATAGAAAAGCTTCACAGAAGTTTTTTAAAGAAACTCTCTTATTTCCCTTTGCTAACACCAAACTATGCCTTATATCTTGAAACCGCACTCCCTAAACTTTACACCAGCACACTAAAATTACATGCCGATTATATCATTAAGGTATTGTCCTACCCAGGTGTCCGTCTGACAAAACAAATGGCACTGTATGAATTGAGAAATGAAGATTGGTGGGTGGCAAAGTGGAAGCAATTAGGGAACATATGTGGTGAAGAGGTTACGTTCAATCCCCTAAATTTGAACCATTTGAAGGAGCAGCTGTACAAGGTAATTCAAGTACATGAAAACTCCGTTCATAGTACATTCATGGAGGAAGCACGAAAGTCGGAGAGTAGAATTCTCTACTCCCAGCTGAGACTTAATCTGGAGGAAAGAAACTACTTCAATTATTCACTATGCTACAAAGAAATTTCTTTGATATTCAAAACAAGATGCGAAGTTCTTGGCCTCAACGGAAATCCTTACAACGGCAGTTTCAACCAGTTCTGCACATTATGCAATTTAAAAGCCAAAGAAGACTGTTTCCATTTCATAAGTATATGTCCAATATTTGCTCCTTATCGCAATTCATATTTCAATAAGAAAACTATGACGCTGCAAGAAACAATCACCGTACTTAATGATACTGACTGGAAGACGCTCTATATTTTTTTGAAAACCATATATCATGTAGGATGTTACTTATAACTGAATTTGTTTAATTATTTATAACTGAATTTGTTTAATTATTTATTATTATTATTACTATTTCATGTTGAAGATTCACTTAATAAATAGGATTAGTGGTTTCTTAACAAATAATTTTTCCTACGTCGTCCGCTGCATTTGCGTGAAGATATCTCCTTCGAATCTGTCTAGACAATCGATGAGATCTTCGTCATTACGCATTGGAAATGGCAAGGCTATAGCAGCAGCAGTTAATTTGCGTAATTTGGTCCGGACCCCCCCCCCCCCCCCCCCCCCCCCCCCAATCGGGAAAATAAAAGATGTTATTTGTAACATTTTTCGTTACGGGACGGAAAAATATAGCATGAGCATATTGAGCAAGACAAAAAAGTAAAGGGGAGGTAATATTATTATTTTAAAAATTCAAGAACTTTATTGATTATTATTACAATTCATAAAAAACTGAAGAGCAGGCTACCTCAAACACACACAATTTTCGAGGTTTTTTGAAAAATTCCACTAGAATTTCGTCCTCGGTAAGTTCAATATGGGTATGGATATTTAAAGAAGCAAGACCATTTAGTCGTTCCTTTCCCATCGTATTTCTCAAGTAAATTTTGATCCTCCTCAACGTCGAAAATGATCGTTCTGGAGTTTCTGTAGTTACAGGTAGTACCTACTGCCAAGACTCGCAAAATATAATCGACATTCTTGAACGACTTGCCATTGATAACCTGAAAAATATCGTCAGATTGATGTTTGCATGTGTGACTCGATCCGATAAAAGGGACTTACTAGGCAAAAAATGGGTTGTTGGATCATGATTGATTAAACAAGTTCTTTTATTGAATATTCATGAAGCGCAATCAGAAATTGTAACATCGCTATTATTTCACAAAATATAAATTCAGAGAAACGATTTCTTAGATGGATTTAAATGGTACATCAGCGCCTTTCAGAGCGTGCTGTGTAAGCTTTCACTTTTGCCTAAAAGGTGCCTTTTCTCGGATCGCGTTACATATAAACATTTTAACATGTAAATTTTTGATCGAAAGATACTAACCAGTAAAGCATCAAGCGCATTTTGGATGTTCTGGCCGTGGATTCGTTGTCTCCACATCATGACTTCTGACAGAAAATTTTCTTTCGAACAATCCGATATATCTTCATAAAATGTGTAAAGGTCAGGGCCACGGTTCCCAGTTTGGTCATTTATGACCAAAACTGGTCATTTTTTTTCACTTGGTCACGTGGTCATTTTTGTTTAAATTTGGTCATTTTTTTCCAGAACTAAGACTATTTATTTTTTTATATTCTAAAAAAAATTTATTTGAAAAAAATATCGCATAATGTGAACAGATCTTTGTGTATTCGATTCGATGCACTCAATTAATTGGCCCCGGACGAACACTGGATGCTTTCATTTCCATTACTTTACAATTGACACAGAGGAGATACAACAAGAGGGCAAACCACACCCACGCAATGGCATCTGTCCTCAAACTGATTTAGTAATGGTGTTAGTAAATTCACTGACACAACTTTATATTCAGCTGAGTACTTGTATCACATATGAATATGAGATGAATATCAAGAAAGACATGGAACTAAAGGAACTATTAGTATCATATCATAACAGATCGGACCGATTAACGAAAATGTTTTCTTTCTCACTGTCTCCGGTGCATGCGCATTGCGCAATTGGTGTAGAGGTATAACAGGGAGAAAGGCAATAATTAAAAACACATACTTATACTTAATGTTGTCACTTTACTGCAATTGCAGATCTACTTAATTTTTTCCTAAAATGATTCTAATGCCTTAAAAAAATATCTACTGCACTTTTGGTTTTGCGAATAATAATACTATGCTTGAGTAATTACAATACTCATAAATGACTTTTTAGTCCATATACTGAATACAACCATTTTCTAAACGCACCCGTATTATAGCATAGGTACATTCAGCTTATGGCGATAGATAGACTTTTTAATGGAGAGAATTTGATTTTTTTTTTTTTTTTGATTTATTTATGAATAATTTTTTTAATGTTTTGAAAATAGATTGGTGTATTTATTTGTGTATTTTTAAATGAATTTATTTGAAACTACTGCATAAAAATGTAATCTACAGCATTTTTTTGTAAATCTACTTCGGTAATTTTTTCAAACAGTGGCAACGCTGCATACTTGCATACCCGTACCCACCCTAGTTTGTGTACGGTTTAGTGTAGAATGTACAATATAGATACTGGGAAAATGCGAAAAATGTTCTCGTATCGAGTGTTGGCTCGACATAAACAGGTAGCTGGGTGAGTGTTTGTTCTGCAATTGTGACATGTTCTCCCACGCATACTTTATTTTTTTTTTCTTGTATCGTCTTTGCCAGGTCGGACCGGACATGGACATTATTGAATTCAGATAAAGGAACGAACTGAAATGTGTCCGATAAAAGACATAGTTCCATGTCCGGAACGACCCAACTCTGTTTAGAACTGACGGACGCCAAATGTTTTGTATTGGTTTTCGTGAAAGTGTTTATTAATCTTGCCTCCGTCCGGTTTAACTTTTGCGTTCATTGTTGATTATTTACCTTTTCAACTCGACAAACAAAATGGAAAGGTAATAAATAAGATCTTTATTGAATTGTTTTTACAAAACTTTAGACTTTAACTGACATTATAGATTTGTTACTGTGACAAAAAAACCGCGCAATGAAGTGGAAAATTCGATTGAAGCTGATGAACCCCACTGTTCTACCTACCGGTAAATTAAGTTTTTCCAAATGCTTAAATTTCATAATATACAGAAATTAAAAATTTTTTTTATAATATTTAAGTGATGAAAACGAAGACACAGCCAAAAACTCTCAAAGAAAATTTCGCCAGTAATGGCTAAAGATCTTTACTTGGCTCAGAAATAAAAGCAACAGAAGTTATTGCAACACATGTGACAAAATTTTAACGAATCATTTGGGACACCTGAAATCACACGACAATAATGAAAACCATATTAAAAATAGTCAAAAGAAAAAGAATCAAATAAAAATAGAATCATTCCTTGAATTACAGAACGATAAAACTAGTTTCCAAAGAAAAGTGTACTTAGCTGAACTCAATCTGGTTCACTTCTTAATACTCCATAACCTGCCTTTCCTTTTGATGGATTACTTGCCGGATCTATTAAGAGAGTGTTGTAGAGATTCAGAAGTGGCAAAATCTATTAAATGTGGACGCACAAAAGCTACGCAACTAGCGGAAATAATTGGGAACAAATCCAAACAGAAAATTTGTAAAGAGCTCCGGACAACAAAATTTTCGCTGATAACTGATGAGACCACGGATCTATCGACACAGAAATCTTTAGTGTTAGTTGTAAGGTATGTTGATTCAATAGCTAAAATCATTAAAGACAGATTCCTTGGGCTCATTGAGCTCGTTAAATGTGACGCTGAATCTATACACCAGAACATAAAATTTTTTTTTGCTGCAAACGAAATTCCAATTGAAAACTTAATTGGACTCTCTACCGACGGGGCAAGTGTTGTGGCAGGGGAAATTAATGGTCTTCAAGCTAAACTTAAAAATGACGACAACGTCTTTTTTTTGAAATGCACCTGCCATTCCCTGCATTTATGCTCTGCATATGCATGCAAAAAAATTCCAGGCGACGTTGAAAAACTATGTCGCAATATTTACAGATTCTTTGCGTATAGCGCGAGCCGTATAAACCAGTTCAATGAATTTCAAGAATATTGCGCAGTCCCACCGCACAAAATATTAGGCATTTCCTTTACTCGATGGCTAGCGTTAGAAAATGTTGTAAATAGAGTTGTGGAACAGTGGGACGCACTTCAACTATACTTTATTTAATGCTATTTAGAAATCAGCGGAATAAAATCTTGCGATTTGGCAAATAAAATGGGCAATCCCGAAACAAAAGTTTATTTTCTTTTTTTATCTTATATTTTAAAAATAATCAATAATTTAAACAAATCAGAAATCGTGCGATTACCATACTTACATGAACAAATAGAAACGACGGTTAAATTAATCTTAAGTAATTTCGTGAATAATAATTGTATCAAACGTATAAAGTCATGGGTAGATTTTGATGTAGAAAATACAGCTAACTACTTACACATTACAGAAGTTTTTATCGGTAATAAGGCCGAAGAATACTTGAAAAAGTCGAACCTTACAACTTTCATTAAGGCCGAAATAAAAACAAATGCTTTGAAATTTTATGTTGAACTCTTAAAACAATTGCTACAAAGATTCGACCTTGGTAATAATGACTTGAAAAATTTATCTATGATAACTCCGAAGAGTGTGCTGTCTGATTCTGAAAACTCTATAACCACGTTAATAAACAGTTTTCCTAACTTGATTCAGGGTGATCCTGAAGATGTCATTAATGAATGGAAAATGCTTAGATTTTCAAGGAATGATAATCTTAATGATAAAATGGATATTATGGAGTTTTGGGAAAAAGTAAGCTCACTCAAAAATGGGTTAAATGAGCTTTGTTTTGAGAATTTAATTACTTTTATTTTTAATGTATTGACTCTTCCACATAGTTCAGCTGCCGCTGAAAGAAAATTTTTTGGACTAAGTTTAATTAAAACGAAATTAAGAAATAGGCTTAGTTTTGAAAATATTAACAACATTATGCTTGCCAAAGAGCTCAAGGAAGTTAATTCAAACTTTTGAAAATCATAATTTCTGTAAATATTTACTATTTTTTCTATATTCATACATATGTAGTACATACATTCGAACATGTACCTAATTTATTTAAAAAAAAACATTCATTGTGATTTGATAATATAATAACAAATTAAAAAAAGCTGTGAGAAATAGGTAGATATTTATGTTTCTTGTATCATTACGTTTATTCATAGTTATTTATGAACTTGTTGGAACCTCTGTTTATGAATTTTTTTTTTATAAGAAGAACTTTATGAAACAAAATAAAAAGCTGTGAAAAATTAAAAGATAATTATTTATTTTTAGTAACAAAATAAAAAAAACTGTTAGAAATTAGTAGATATTTATGTTTATTAGTAGCTATTTATGAATTTATTTGAACTTTTGCTTATGAAGTTTTGTTTTTTTTTTTCAATAATAATAACTTTGTGCAACAAAAGCTGTGAGAAATTAGAAAGTATTTATTTATATATGCTTATTTCTGTTAATGTGTTTATTGAAAGAAATTTATGGATTTTGGTGTACTTTCACTTATAATACTTTGTTTCGTTTTTCTTTTCATGAATGATCATATAACAAAATGTACGCAACATATCTAACACGTAAAATATACAAGTTCATGTATGTATAAGTACATTTCATGATCAAACATATCTAACTAATTAATTGTTCAATGTTTTATTTGTGTGCTTTTTTTTTTTTGTTTCTTATGCTGTAAGTTATGTTGGTCATTTCAAACTGCATTTGGTCATTTTTGCCATCGACTTTGGACATTTTTTTTTTTTTCAGTGGCAACCGTGGTCAGGGCATTTCTTTTCGTTAAATTCTTGTTTAAGAAACAGTTGCCCGAAACTTTGGAGAATGGATTTGTGTTCCGAGAACTGGCCTTGGAGTTGAGAAATGAACGTATCAAGAAACGGAATGTAGAAAGAAATTCTGTAGTAGTCTTCAATACTTTGTGCTTGAACGTTGCAACGATTTTTTTTTGTTGATTGCAACGGCGGCGGCGGCAATTTCATTGTGATTTCGTACTCAGGACAAATTCTAGCAACATGCTCATAAATAACGTGGAAAGTAGAAACTGCGTTTTCGCGTTTGTACGTAAAATCATTCAAAGCGTCATCTGCCAGCTTAGTTGCCTCACCCAGATCTTGGTTCTTAGATTGCAATTCCCGACTCAAAAGCAAAACAATCGAATTAACTGATTCCATAATGTGACAGGCGATTTGGAATTCAACCGTCGAAATCGCTGTCAAAAGATGCAATTCATTTTGCGAAGTATATCGATCTTTCCACGTTTTGATTTCTTCCAAAGATTCAATAACAGCCGGTTGCAATTCAACGTACGTTCCAACTACTTCATGAGACTGAGACGACTTGGTAGGACAAACAGACTTCAACTTTTGTTTTTTTTTTTCACATTTGTTTGTCATTTTTGAAATTTCTTGGTGTAGAACGTCTTGTCTTTTAGGCCAGTGAAAAAATGCTTCTATCGCTCCGATAGTTCCTAACGCATTTCTGATTCCTGACACTTCGCATGCTGCATTGACTGCCAAACTAAAGCTATGTGCAGCTCAATGTACATAAATTGCCAGGGGGAAATACGATCTCAGATGAGCCTGTGCACCAATGAATTGGACACTCATTGCCGGAGCTACGTCGAATCCTTCGCCATACATATGTATATGAGCAATCGACGTCAACATCATGTAAATAATTTCTGATTGAGTCTGCTAAACCTCGTATATATAAATAAAATTTTGAGTAATTGACCCCCCCCCCCCCCCCCCCCCCCATGCCCAAATCCTGGATCCGCCACTGGTTAGGTCACTACAAAAGGCCCCTAGGCTGCTAGACAGATTATCAGACTTATCGTTTCTAGATACGAAAGCAGTGTAGATGAAGTTTGGTAGAGGTTTTCCGCTTTGTTGTTAAGCAATGGAATTGTTCGATGTTCACTCAGTTGTCTCCAACCCCGACTCTGTGTTGATAGAGGAAGGAACATGGGGCTTTGTTCGATTAGCTCGCTATAGGTCAATGCTATGTTGACAACTCTGATGGAGTCGGTCATTGCGTCATCTGAAAAGCAAGAGCGCACAAATAAATTTAAACAAAAACCAGTAACAACAATAAATCCTATCTGCACTTGGAAACAAAACACTTTTTGGATTGAACACTGGAATCGCTAGGTTCGCCTTTGAGTATTCATCATTTAAGTAACTTATACATTGGGTTGCCAGCCCTGAAAAGCCATTGTGACAGTCGAATAAACCAAACTAATAAGGAACATTGTTTTGTTGGGAATAGCTTGAAAAAGAGCTGTGCCTGACAGTTGTCACACTCCTCGATGTATTGCCGAATACTGTGTGAAAAATCGTCGCCAAACTGTGCAATTGTTCACATCTGCACTATGTTGGTAAATGTGTCTATAGCGATTCTAGTGTGGGAGAATGTTTATACTCCTTGATAATATTAACTGAGCGAGGGTGGTATCGACTGTATAGGAAGTCTGTCCATGTTTCCACACTTTCACTTAAGTTATATTCCTTAACGTCGATATTTACTTCAGGGTCATCTAGGTCCATTTGGAATTCATGCTTGGGCTGTGTCTCTGATTCGATTACTTCAACATCAGACTCTTGCCATTGTAATTCTTCTTTGAGCTTATCTATAGGATTATCCTGTTGCACTTTTGAACCATTTTTATAAAGCTCACCGTCTTTGGAAAGATGCTTGAGAGAATCTTTTAGATCGACAAGCAGAAGTCGCGGGGTGAAAGTAGTTTGCCTCTGGAAGGAGATCGTGTACATAGTTATCTGTATTACTTGCAAGCGCTTTCTTAATAAATTACTTACTTTATAATTTTGTCCTTCCCTTTCCCTGTATAGGACATCGTGATCGATTTGATAAATTATTTCTAAACTTTAATTTGTATCTGTCATTTGACATTTTTTTTTTTTACTTACCACACCAGGTGCTATCGAGAGGGGAGTTTAAGGCTATGTGCAAACTGATATATTCTGTGAAACTTAACAAAACGCTTGCATCGGTATGAAATTTTTTACTAGTTTTTGTCTTTTTCAGTGAAATACTGGCCAAAATGGAAAAAAAAAGTTAATTCCTGCAACTTAAATTCATTTTTCTAAGTTCTAAGCTGTATGAAAATTAAAAATTATCGATTTTTTTGCAACCAAACAATTTTTTTTAACATTTCAAACTCAACAGACTTTGTTCTGTGGCCACACACAATTGCGGCAGTGGTAAGTGAAGGCCAGTGAGATCATCCGGGTGGTGTCATCCGGTCTAGTTTAGCTTGTAGGCAAAACGCACTACCTTGCTGAAGTGGACTCTCTGGTTATACTCTGTGGCTGAGTGTTTGAATTCAAAGTATGGTTTTCAATGTCAAGTGGTCAGCAGGGTCGATGACCAAGTAACTAAAGAAGCAGTTACAACGGCCAAAACTGCATTGAATATGAGTGACCGCAATAAATCCGTTGATTGGATTGTATAATTATATCAAGGTTGCGGGTCCAAAGAAAATTTTTGGAAGACGACCGAAACATTCAATGTTGTGCGTCAACGAGTACGGTCGGTACATTTTAAATCAAAACCATGAGTTCAATACGTGGCCAGTAGTGTTTTTTTTTTTTGTATGTACATAGTGTAAATTTATATTGAATGTGTTTTTTTTGCGCAGAGATGAAATAAATTAGATCGAAGCGATCCTTACAGTTTATTGCATTGCATTAGCAGCAAAAACACCCAAGTGTAAGTGTCGGCGAGAATTTCGTGCAATATGTGCTGTAGTGTAGTTAAGTGTAATATGTGTTATATATGTTATTCATATCTTCGTATTCAGTTGCAGGGTATTTCGCTGGTGGCATATAAGAGGCACCTGGCAACACACAGCAAAAGGGCATAAATTATATATTGTGGAACGAAAAAGCAGCTGAAGACAAAGGAACGAAAGCACCAAAACTCAGGTGCATCACGGTTAAAATTCGGGTCCGTGGGAGTCTCCGGAACCCCTCAAGTAACTGATAGAAATTTTCTTTAAGCATCGTGAAATATCGTTGTGTGAATATGTATATATATGTGTACATATATATTTAAAGCGCCGCAAATACATCGATTTGCAATATCTACAGGGTCATAATTGGAAAAAATGAAACTCTTCAAAGAGAAAAACCGTTGACTCTCTGAGTAAATAGACAGTTGTAGAAATTGCCCTCCCACCAATTTTACCTTTCACATTGTGTTTGCGCTCCTCAGCACGTGGTCAGAATTCAATTTTCATTTTTAGTGCAGCAATTAATTTTCGATTTATATATTTAATTGCTTTTTGTGAAGCTCTAAAATTGTTGCAAAGTTGTTTAGTGAAGTGAAATACATCGATTTTCAATATCTACAGGGTCATAATTGGGAAAAATGAAACTCTTCAAAGAGAAAAACCGTTGACTCTCTGAGTAAATAGACAGTTGTAGAAATTGCCCTCCCACCAATTTTACCTTTCACATTGTGTTTGCGCTCCTCAGCACGTGGTCAGAATTCAATTTTCATTTTTAGTGCAGCTATTAATTTTCGATTTATATATTTAATTGCTTTTGGTGAAGCTCTTAAATTGTTGCAAAGTTGTTTAGTGAAGTGAAAGTGATAATTTCTTATAATTTCAGTAAGTTTTAATTAAACAAATTAAAGTTTTTAGCTGTTTATAACTTTGGTTCTAATTTCTGCCTTTTATCAAAACAGCTTTTAAATTTATAAAAATAATTGTGTTTTTATTTTAAAAGCTATTTTGTTATATATCAGGATTCGTCCCGGTCCTGATTTTTTTTTTTCAACAAAACATACATATAGAATAAATTTGCAAAAAAAAAAACAACCGCAGAATCGCGCTTATCACTTATTGGCAGCAGTGCAATGCTTGCAGATTCTAATTCAAGTTTTTTTTTTTTTCGTTTGTCGTTACTTTGTTTCTTGACCCGTAAATATCTGTTCGAAGAAATTCAACAACAAGCTCCTCTTCACTTTAGTTTGTTACTCGGACATGTGGCATGTTATCGTCTTCGCCAGTTTCAATATCGACTGCATCATCTCGCGCAAGGAATGCAACTTAAAAGGCATTTTTCAATGGTATTCATAAAGCTGTTTGGGTCTATAATAAGTTTGAAAAACGGAATAGGGCATCGATTGTTTGCTTCGAAAGCTTATGATGTATATATATATAAAAAACAAATTTTTACTTTCACAACTCACATCCTATGGGATTTTGTTTAACATTTCCTAGTAATTTGCTTGAGTATTATTTTAACTTTTTTAGCGCCTTTGTCTTGCTTTTCAAGTTGGGATATTTTTTCCGGTTCAAGTCCTTCTACGACTAGGTAAACAAACTTTAGTAACTTATCACGAGAAAGAATATAACAGATTTACATTTTTATTTCTCTGCAGTTTTTCTATTGCGGATTTTTGCGATTCCACAGCGGACATGTCAAATGATCCCAACATAGATGCAGAGAACTTTGATGTTAGTCAAATTCTAATGGCTATATCAGTAAGGGCGTTCCAATTGGTACTATCGTCTCTGGAAACAAGAGCTGCCTTCAATAAAGAATAGCTGAGATTGCAAAATATCCAATATATCTGTGTAAAAATCATACAATTGCGTTTTGATAAATGATATTATTGAAATCTGTGCCAGCTTCCAATACTTTTGCGGCTAGCTGGTGCCTCATTTTCAGTAGCGTAGCATCCATAACCACTTCGGCTGTGTTTTCTGCTCTATCTACAACATTGCCTTCTGAAATGATTTTATCGGACTCAGAGATGATATCCATAATGGCATATTGGAATTTACTTTTAGACAAAAATATTTTTCAAGCACGAACAAAATTGGTTTGTTTTGTTTTGCTGATCTACCACACCAGGTGCTATTGAGTGGGGAGCTTAAGGCTATGTGCACACTGGTATATTCTGTGAAACTTAACAAAACGCCTGCATCGGTATGAAATTTTTTACTAAATTTTGTCTTTTTCAGTGAAATACTGGTCAAAATGGAAAAAAAAAAGATAATTCCTGCAACTTAAATTCATTTTTCTAAGTTCTAAGCTGTATGAAAATTAAAAATTATCGATTTTTTTGCAACCAAAAAAATTTTTTTTACTTTTCAAACTCAACTGACTTTGTTCTGTGGCCACACACAATGGCGGCTGTGGTAAGTGAAGGCCAATGAGATCATCCGGGTGGGGTCATCCGGTCTAGTTTAGCTTGTAGGCAAAACGCACTACCTTGCTGAAGTGGACTCTCTGGTTATACTCTGTGGCTGAGTGTTTGAATTCAAAGTATGGTTTTCAATGTCAAGTGGTCAGCAGGGTCGATGACCAAGTAACTAAAGAAGCAGTTACAACGGCCAAAACTGCATTGAATATGAGTGACCGCAATAAATCCGTTGATTGGATTGTATAATTATATCAAGGTTGCGGGTCCAAAGAAAATTTTTGGAAGACGACCGAAACATTCAATGTTGTGCGTCAACGAGTACGGTCGGTACATTTTAAATCAAAACCATGAGTTCAATACGTGGTCAGTAGTGTTTTTTTTTTTTTGTATGTACATAGTGTAAATTTATATTGAATGTGTTTTTTTTGCGCAGAGATGAAATAAATTAGATCGAAGCGATCCTTACAGTTTATTGCATTGCATTAGCAGCAAAAACACCCAAGTGTAAGTGTCGGCGAGAATTTCGTGCAATATGTGCTGTAGTGTAGTTAAGTGTAATATGTGTTATATATGTTATTCATATCTTCGTATTCAGTTGCAGGGTATTTCGCTGGTGGCATATAAGAGGCACCTGGCAACACACAGCAAAAGGGCATAAATTATATATTGTGGAACGAAAAAGCAGCTGAAGACAAAGGAACGAAAGCACCAAAACTCAGGTGCATCACGGTTAAAATTCGGGTCCGTGGGAGTCTCCGGAACCCCTCAAGTAACTGATAGAAATTTTCTTTAAGCATCGTGAAATATCGTTGTGTGAATATGTATATATATGTGTACATATATATTTAAAGCGCCGCAAATACATCGATTTGCAATATCTACAGGGTCATAATTGGAAAAAATGAAACTCTTCAAAGAGAAAAACCGTTGACTCTCTGAGTAAATAGACAGTTGTAGAAATTGCCCTCCCACCAATTTTACCTTTCACATTGTGTTTGCGCTCCTCAGCACGTGGTCAGAATTCAATTTTCATTTTTAGTGCAGCAATTAATTTTCGATTTATATATTTAATTGCTTTTTGTGAAGCTCTAAAATTGTTGCAAAGTTGTTTAGTGAAGTGAAATACATCGATTTTCAATATCTACAGGGTCATAATTGGGAAAAATGAAACTCTTCAAAGAGAAAAACCGTTGACTCTCTGAGTAAATAGACAGTTGTAGAAATTGCCCTCCCACCAATTTTACCTTTCACATTGTGTTTGCGCTCCTCAGCACGTGGTCAGAATTCAATTTTCATTTTTAGTGCAGCTATTAATTTTCGATTTATATATTTAATTGCTTTTGGTGAAGCTCTTAAATTGTTGCAAAGTTGTTTAGTGAAGTGAAAGTGATAATTTCTTATAATTTCAGTAAGTTTTAATTAAACAAATTAAAGTTTTTAGCTGTTTATAACTTTGGTTCTACTTTTCTGCCTTTTATCAAAACAGCTTTTAAATTTATAAAAATAATTGTGTTTTTATTTTAAAAGCTATTTTGTTACATATCAGGATTCGTCCCGGTCCTGATTTTTTTTTTTCAACAAAACATACATATAGAATAAATTTGCAAAAAAAAAACAACCGCAGAATCGCGCTTATCACTTATTGGCAGCAGTGCAAAGCTTGCAGATTCTAATTCAAGTTTTTTTTTTTCGTTTGTCGTTACTTTGTTTCTTGACCCGTAAATATCTGTTCGAAGAAATTCAACAACCAGCTACTCTTCACTTTAGTTTGTTACTCGGACATGTGGCATGTTATCGTCTTCGCCAGTTTCAATATCGATTGCATCATCTCGCGCAAGGAATGCAACTTGAAAGGCATTTTTCAATGGTATTCATAAAGCTGTTTGGGTCTATAATAAGTTTGAAAAACGGAATAGGGCATCGATTGTTTGCTTCGAAAGCTTATGATGTATATATATATAAAAAACAAATTTTTACTTTCACAACTCACATCCTATGGGATTTTGTTTAACATATTCTAGTAATTTGCTTGAGTATTATTTTAACTTTTTTAGCGCCTTTGTCTTGCTTTTCAAGTTGGGATATTTTTTCCGGTTCAAGTCCTTCTGCGACTAGGTAAACAAACTTTAGTAACTTATCACGAGAAAGAATATAACAGATTTACATTTTTATTTCTCTGCAGTTTTTCTATTGCGGATTTTTGCGATTCCACAGCGGACATGTCAAATGATCCCAACATAGATGCAGAGAACTTTGATGTTAGTCAAATTCTAATGGCTATATCAGTAAGGGCGTTCCAATTGGTACTATCGTCTCTGGAAACAAGAGCTGCCTTCAATAAAGAATAGCTGAGATTGCAAAATATCCAATATATCTGTGTAAAAATCATACAATTGCGTTTTGATAAATGATATCATTGAAATCTGTGCCAGCTTCCAATACTTTTGCGGCAAGCTGGTGCCTCATTTTCAGTAGCGTAGCATCCATAACCACTTCGGCTGCGTTTTCTGCTCTATCTACAACATTGCCTTCTGAAATGATTTTATCGGACTCAGAGATGATATTCTTGATGGCATATTGGAATTTACTTTTAGACAAAAATATTTTTCAAGCACGAACAAAATTGGTTTATTTTTGTTTTGCTGATCTGTCATAATGACCTACCACACCAGGTGCTATTGAGTGGGGAGTTTAAGGCTTTGTGCACACTGGTATATTCTGTGAAACTTAACAAAACGCCTGCATCGGTATGAAATTTTTTACTAAATTTTGTCTTTTTCAGTGAAATACTGGTCAAAATGGAAAAAAAAGTTAATTCCTGCAAATTAAATTCATTTTTCTAGGTTCTAAGCTGTATGAAAATTAAAAATTATCGATTTTTTTGCAACCAAAAAAATTTTTTTTACTTTTCAAACTCAACTGACTTTGTTCTGTGGCCACACACAATGGCGGCTGTGGTAAGTGAAGGCCAGTGAGATCATCCGGGTGGGGTCATCCGGTCTAGTTTAGCTTGTAGGCAAAACGCACTACCTTGCTGAAGTGGACTCTCTGGTTATACTCTGTGGTTGAGTGTTTGAAATCAAAGTATGGTTTTCAATGTCAAGCGGTCAGCAGGGTCGATGACCAAGTAACTGAAGAAGCAGTTACAACGGCCAAAAATGCATTGAATATAAGTGACCGCAATAAATCCGTTGATTGGATTGTGTAATTATATCAAGGTTGCGGGTCCAAAGAAAATTTTTGGAAGACGACCGAAACATTCAATGTTGTGCGTCAACATTTTAAATCCAAACCATATCTGTGTTCAATTATGTGGTGAGTAGTGTTTTTTTTTGTATGTACATAGTGTAAATTTATATTGAATGTGTTTTTTTTGCGCAGAGATGAAATAAATTAGATCGAAGCGATCCTTACAGTTTATTGCATTGCATTAGCAGCAAAGACACCCAGGCGTAAGTGTCGGCGAGAATTTCGTGCAATATGTGCTGTAGTGTAGTTAAGTGTAATATGTGTTATATATGTTATTCATATCTTCGTATTCAGTTGCAGGGTATTTCGCTGGTGGCATATAAGAGGCACCTGGCAACACACAGCAAAAGGGCATAAATTATATATTGTGGAACGAAAAAGCAGCTGAAGACAAAGGAACGAAAGCACCAAAACTCAGGTGCATCACGGTTAAAATTCGGGTCCGTGGGAGTCTCCGGAACCCCTCAAGTAACTGATAGAAATTTTCTTTAAGCATCGTGAAATATCGTTGTGTGAATATGTATATATATGTGTACATATATATTTAAAGCGCCGCAAATACATCGATTTGCAATATCTACAGGGTCATAATTGGAAAAAATGAAACTCTTCAAAGAGAAAAACCGTTGACTCTCTGAGTAAATAGACAGTTGTAGAAATTGCCCTCCCACCAATTTTACCTTTCACATTGTGTTTGCGCTCCTCAGCACGTGGTCAGAATTCAATTTTCATTTTTAGTGCAGCAATTAATTTTCGATTTATATATTTAATTGCTTTTTGTGAAGCTCTAAAATTGTTGCAAAGTTGTTTAGTGAAGTGAAATACATCGATTTTCAATATCTACAGGGTCATAATTGGGAAAAATGAAACTCTTCAAAGAGAAAAACCGTTGACTCTCTGAGTAAATAGACAGTTGTAGAAATTGCCCTCCCACCAATTTTACCTTTCACATTGTGTTTGCGCTCCTCAGCACGTGGTCAGAATTCAATTTTCATTTTTAGTGCAGCTATTAATTTTCGATTTATATATTTAATTGCTTTTGGTGAAGCTCTTAAATTGTTGCAAAGTTGTTTAGTGAAGTGAAAGTGATAATTTCTTATAATTTCAGTAAGTTTTAATTAAACAAATTAAAGTTTTTAGCTGTTTATAACTGTTCAGAACTGTAACGTATCGATTATTGTAGCAATCGTTTTTTATTATTAATTATTTAAAGAAAATTTACTGTCATAAATTTTCTCATTCTGATTTTGTACGCTGTGAATACAACATCTAATTTATAAATTCAAATAAATTACTTATCCTTTTTCATCATTAAAACCAAGACTCTAATAGGTTATGGGCGAAACTAAGGAGTCGATTTGTGGAATTCCGCAGTTCTACGGAACCGGATTCGATGACTGGCAGTTCAGAGTTCGAATTCATCTGGACTCGCTTAACGTCGCTGATGTTTTAACAAGGATCGTTGAAACGAATGATGAAGGATATGAAGAGTTTTCGAGAAAAGATAAGAAAGCTAAGGAAAGAATCGTAGCTTATGTGTACATAACGATTATTTAAGTTACATTCGTGAAAAGAATACGGCTAAGGAAATGTGGGAGAGTCTTCAATCATCTTTTGCTCGAAAATCTGTCGTGAACCAACTTTTGGTTCGGAAGCAGCTTATGAAGCTCCGTATGAAAGAGGGTGATGCAGTAGCTAATCACATAATGGTGTTTGAAAACTTAATCAGACAACTGAAGATGTCTGGGGCATCGCTAGATGAAAGTGATTTATTGGCTCAGTTCTTCCTGACACTTCCCGAAAAGTTTTATCCGTTAGTTACCGCCTTGCAAAATTTAAGGGGTGGGGAACTATCGTTTGTCATGGTCAAAGATAGGCTTCTTTTGGAAGAAGCGAAGTTAGAAGATAGAGATGGGGAAGAAATTCAAGAAAGATCGGCATTTGCTGGGAAGAAATATCCAAAGAAAACCTTCAAGTTTCAAGGTAAATGCTTCAAGTGTAACAAGTTTGGACATTTGGCAAAAGATTGTAGGAAAACAGATGTGACAACGAATCAAAGATATAACAAAAATTCAAAGGGCGTCTGTTTGATGTCAGATCGGAACGAATCAGGGGGAATGAAAGAGTTTGGCACAAGAATTAAGTTTAAGTTAGATTCCGGAGCCAGTGATCATCTTTCAAATGAAAATTGGTATTTTTCTGAAGAAAATGAGCTGGATGAACCGATTAAAATCAATGTTGCCAAAAATAATCAATTTTTAATGGCAAAGAGCTCAGGAATCATAAACGGAAAGAGTACAGAGAATATAGAAGTCATAATAAAAGATGTGCTTTACTTACCAGGACTAAGAGACAACTTACTGTCTGTTAGAAAACTTACAAGTGTTGGAGTTGATGTGCAGTTCTTCAAAAATAAAGCAAGACTTGTCAAAAATGGTTTGCTGATAGCAGAGGCATACCTAAAAGGAAACTTATATGAAGTTGAATTTGAAGTTCAAAGACATTCAGCAAATCTATGCAAAACTGATGATGTCAAGCTGTGGCATAAGCGCTTAGGTCATGTTGGACATGGTGCGTTGAATACGATTGCCAAAGAAAACACAGTTAAGGGGCTGAAGATGACTTCAATGGATGACATTGGCTACTGTGATATTTGCACAGAAGGTAAGCAAAGTCGTGATCCATTCAAGACCATGAGACCAAGAGCAACAAGAGTATTGGAAAGAATTCACTCTGATGTGTGCGGCCCTATTGACGAAGCTGCTTGTAATGGTTCGAGATATTTCGTGTCGTTCATTGATGACTTCACTCATTTTGCCATGATTTATCTTATGAAAAGAAAATCTGAAGTTTTCGGAGCAATGAAAGAATACGAAGCTATGACAAGATCTCTGTTTGGAAAATCAATTTCGAAGTTCACTGTAGACCAAGGACGAGAGTACTGCTCAAAGGAACAAAACTTATGGTACAAGAAACTTGGGATTCAAGTTCAACCGACAATTGCGTACTCACCACAACAAAATGGAGTCACAGAAAGGTTTAATAGAACACTGATCGAAAAAGTAAGAACGATGTTGCTAGAGTCCAAAATGCCAAAACGAATGTGGGGTGAAGCAGCGCTTACTGGGACCTACTTGATAAATAGAACACCTACTAAGTCCTTAGATTGTCCCAAGACGCCAGCTGAGATGTGGTATGGCACCAAACCCGATTATGAAAAACTTAGAGTTTTTGGCTGCAAAGCTTTTGCATGGATTCCTAATCAGAAAAGAAAGAAACTTGATTCCAAAAGACGCAAGTCAATAATGATTGGATATGTACCGAATGGATACAAACTTCTGGATATGGAAACTCAACGAATATTTACCGCTAGAGACGTCAAATTTGATGAAACCAACTTTCCATACAATCAAGACCAAAGTAAGAAAAAAGAAGTTATGGTCATTATAAGCAACCACGAGCAAGAAGGGGATGAGTCATCTGAAATACTCGATGGTTCTAATAATGTACAGCATGTTACTGAAGATGAAACGGTTGAAGACTTAGGTGATGAAGATCTTAATGTCAACGATGGTGCAGATGCGCTCCCTTCGCATAATAACAACACTAATCCTCCAGGTGAGATTATTGTGAGGCGCAGCGAAAGGGAGCGCCGACCTCCAAGTAAGTTTGCGTATTATTATTCAAGTTATAGAGCAACTTCTGCCGATGAATTCTTAACAGGTGTTCCAAATTCTTTTGATGAAATTAATTCCCGATCCGATGCTAGAAAATGGTTTGGAGCAATTGAAGAGGAACTTCATTCAATGAAAGAAAACGGTGTTTGGGAAGTCGTCAAGAAACCTAAAAATGCTAAAATCCTTAAGCCGAAGTGGGTTTTTCAAATCAAATTTAATCAAGATGGAGAGCCGAAGAAATACAAAGCTAGACTGGTGGTTAAGGGTTTTACACAAAAGGCAGGGATCGATTACTATGAAACCTACTCACCTGTAGCAAAATTGACCACCATAAGAATTGTGCTAGCTGTTGGATTGTACAGAAAACTAATTTTTCACCAACTGGATGTGAAAACGGCATTCTTACATGGTGAGTTAAAAGAAGAACTTTACATGGCTGTTCCAGAAGGGGTTTCTGCAGCTGATGGAAGTGTTTGCCGCTTAATTAAGTCCATTTACGGGTTGAAACAAGCACCCAAGTGTTGGAACCAAAAATTTAATGATTTTCTTCTTAAATTGGGATTCACGAGATCCTATCATGACTATTGTCTTTATACAAATATTGGACAAGAAGAAGATGACATCATAATACTAGTTTTGTATGTTGACGATTTGTCAATTGCCGGAAAAAGTTTAAATCGAATTGAGAATTTGAAGAGCAAACTGGAGAAAACATTCAAGATGTCAGATTGCGGAAGTCTTAAATATTTTCTGGGAATTAAAATCGATGTTCAAGAAAAAACCATAAAATTGTCTCAAGTCTCCAGTATTGAAAGATTACTTTCCAAGTTTGGTATGGAAGATTGCAACCCTACAAGAAGCCCAATGGAGAAAGGACTACAACTTGAGTCAACAAAAACAGATTCCACATTAGACAAACCCTATAGAGAATTACTTGGCAGCTTGATGTATATTATGATGTGCACGAGACCTGATATATGTTTTCCAATCGGGTACATGGGACGATATCAGCAAAATCTGTCTGAAAATCATTGGCAAGCTCTCAAACGAATAGTGAGATACCTAAGAGGGGCCAAGAAGAAAAACCTTACTTTCGAGATAAGTAATGATCATCCACTGATTGGATATGCTGATGCCGACTGGGGAAGCGACATTAATGATAGAAGATCGGTAAGCGGATATGTATTTTAAGTTTTTGGATGCACAATATCTTGGTCAAGCAAGAAACAAACCACAGTTGCAACTTCCTCAAGCGAAGCAGAATATATGGCACTTAGTGCAACTATATCTGAAGCCATTTGGATTAGAGGATTATTGCAGCACCTTTAGCAAATAGAAAATGAACCGGCTATAATCTTTGAGGACAATAAGGGATGCATTGGAATGGCAAGCAACTTAGAGACCAAACGGTCTAAACACATCGATATAAAACATCACTTCATTCGGGATCACATTCAAAATGGACAAATTGAAGTCAAGCCTATTGGAACAAAGAATCAACTTGCAGACGTTTTCACAAAATCCCTTGATTCAACACGCTTTCAGGATTTGAGTCTACAACTTGGACTAAACGATTGAGAAGGGGTGTTGAGAACTGTAACGTATCGATTATTGTAGCAATCGTTTTTTATTATTAATTATTTAGAGAAAATTTACTGTCATAAATTTTCTCATTCTGATTTTGTACGTTGTGAATACAACATCTAATTTATAAATTCAAATAAATTACTTATAATTTTTCATCATTAAAACCAAGACTCTAATAATCACGAGAAAGAATATAACAGATTTACATTTTTATTTCTCTGCAGTTTTTCTTTTGCGGATTTTTGCGATTCCACAGCGGACATGTCAAATGATCCCAACATAGATGCAGAGAACTTTGATGTTAGTCAAATTCTAATGGCTATATCAGTAAGGGCGTTCCAATTGGTACTATCGTCTCTGGAAACAAGAGCTGCCTTCAATAAAGAATAGCTGAGATTGCAAAATATCCAATATATCTGTGTAAAAATCATACAATTGCGTTTTGATAAATGATATCATTGAAATCTGTGCCAGCTTCCAATACTTTTGCGGCAAACTGGTGCCTCATTTTCAGTAGCGTAGCATCCATAACCACTTCGGCTGTGTTTTCTGCTCTATCTACAACATTGCCTTCTGAAATGATTTTATCGGACTCAGAGATGATATTCTTAATGGCATATTGGAATTTACTTTTAGACAAAAATATTTTTCAAGCACGAACAAAATTGCGTTGGTTTACAAGCCAAAAGCACTAAGTCAAAAAACATAGTTTTGAGTAAATTAATATTTAAGATTCGTTTTCTTCTGAAAAATCAATATTAATTTTTATTTGTCAATGAATTTCGTTAAATACAAAATTGACATTCTGACAACTATTTCCAATACTATTTTTTTCGTTTTGACACTTCAATATAATAATAAATTGAGCAAAAGCAAAAAATGAGCTGACTTAGTGCGTTTTGCCTGCACGTTTTGAAGCATAAATAAATGAAAACAGCATGATTGTAGCCCAAAAGTAAACTCAAAATCTTTATTTAAGGTTTATAATTATAAGCAAAATTATAAGCTAAAGGTAAGAATAACAGAAATGTTTAAAATAATTGGTCATAAAAAACTGATATTATTCAATATCACTTTCATCTAAGACATCTGGTTCTGGTAGGTAATCTTTTGTGTTAGATTGTGACGGTAATGACGAAAACCAAGAATGAAAAACTTCGGGAATTACTCCTTTTTTACACATTTCGATAAGGTCTTTTTTTTTGGCTGTGCTAATTTTAAGAGGCTCGGTGTAAAGTTTTGGCCATTCTTCTACTGGCAGATATTTTGGAACAGGGTTTCTTCCTCTTCGAAAACTCTTTAATATGTTTAAGCTACGAAAGCATTCTCCATATTCATATTTAAATTGAAGTACTCCCGGTTTATTTTTTTCGTATCGAAAACATTTGATTTTAAGCCAGTTAACTTTTTGGCCATCGATGTCTACCGTCTTATTTTTTATTAAGTTTTCGGCTAGTAACTTTAAATTATAAAAATTCTCAAAATTCATTTCCAGAGCTTCATAAGGAAGTTTTTTGGGCACACGAACTCTTGCAGCACGGAATACATTCAACCAGTCATTGGTGCAATAAATAGGCATGAACTTTTTTTGTTTTTCTATGGCGCTGTGCATAGAATCAACTTCCATGTAAGAATGACCGCTTTCTAAAAATTTTTGTTCCACAACGTGTAAATTTGAAGTTTGTACTAAATTTAAAAAAAGTGCCACAATATTTGCGTTCCTGTTTTGGCCAGCACAAGTATCAGAAAATATGGAAAGTTCTCTTACGTGTTCAGGTAACTGTTCGATGTACTTCAGAATACAAGAACCCACTTCGCAGCTTCCACCTTTGCCATTTACCTCCGACCAAGCAAAACAAAAAGCATTATTTGGCAAACCCGATTCATATATTGTAAAGTTGTGTACTATAAGCTTCCTCTTATAGTATGTCAAGGAAACATCGGTTGATGGTATTTGAAGTACGCTTTGCATATCCATCGAAACAGATCTAAAGCTTTTATCCAAATTTGATCTTTTTTTGTCGGTTTCTTTTTCTTCGAATGCTTCTTTTTTCCGACGTAAATGATTCTCATAGTCTTCTTTCATTTCGAGCTTTGCATCTGGAGTGGAAATTTTGTATTTATTGCATAAAAGGCATTGATCTTTTTTTGGCACAAAAAAAGATAAGTTATAATCGTTGCAAAATATTCTTCGATATGTGATTTCAGATGCCGAGCTTTCAGGATACTTTTTTTTATACAACTCGTACATTTTTCTAATAGAAAGCTTACTATCTAAATATTTTCTCTGACTATTTTTTCGACAATAGTGACTTTCCATCGACGGAAAACTTTCGATATGTTTCTTTATGATATTAATTATTTCAGGGTTTGTTTTGTTGCTTGGTGTTTTCTTACCTCTTTTATCTTCCCCGGAATAGTGCCCCCCAAACTCATCCCTTCCTTTAACTGCGCTTATTACACATCGATTTGAGATATTTAAAGTACTCAAGAAGAATAACTGACATACTCTTATTTTTATGTCGTTCTGAATAAAAAAATACTTTTTGGCTGTTTGCCGCAAAACCGCACCTTCGTTTCTTGGTCGCCTGTATTTTGGTTGAAGACATTCAACATTCTGAAGAATGAAGTTTTTTTGCCCAACAAAATCCAAACCCCAATATGTTTTGCATAGATTTAATCGGGAACTCTCTTCAATATTGCCACAATGAAATCTGCATTTATGTGTCGTACTTTCTTTCGGAGCTTTTTTGGGTTTTAAATTACCTTTCCGATCCTTATAGGGCAAACATTTCGATTTTATGTCTCTGTTGACATTTCTTTTCCAGTTTTTTGGTAACGCTTTTTTCCATCTACTCTTTTTTGCAAGAGTTTCTGTTGGTATGTCTTGATTTTGGTTGACTGCTAGAGTTTGCTCATTCTCATTGGAAATTGATAACCTATCTTCTTCACAATTATAGGTTGGATCTTTTATGATATCATCGTTTGAAAAGTCGGACGTTTCGTCCAGTTCAACTTCTAACGATTTCATGGAATCATCAAGTCTCACTGTTTCTTCACCTAGGACTATTGAAAACCAATATCATTTGAATGCTTTATTAAGCTTTGAAAAGAGTCAACCAACCAAAGTTCATGTCTCGTTCCAGAGTTTCATCAAGAACCATTTCGAAAGTTTTCTTTTCCAAACTGCATTTTTTTTCAACTGCTTTAATTGAAAAAAATAAAAAAACAGTCATGAACAAAACTTAAAAACTTTCGTTTTGTTTTTCATACTTTTACAGTTATACTAGACTACACTCGACAAAATTAAAACAAATCAACTTACTTGAAGTATTTTGTATGTTCTTTTTAGCTAATTGGAGAATTCCCCAGGACCGAGAATTCCTGTTCATTTTTCTTAATAGATTTAATTTTTATCTAAATTAAATTCAGGTCTTTACTCACTCAATTAAACACACAATAGACAATATGTGAAAAACTTATGGGATTCAACCACTTTCTTCATACATTTAAACCATGGCCTCCTGCGTAAGTCACTTCTCAAATTCAAAAAAGCAATTTTAACTACAGCCAAAAGGCATTAAGTCTTATTAATGCTTTTTTCCTGTAAAGAGATAGTAAAAGTTTGTCTTTCGTTACTGGCAAATAGCACTAAGTCAACTTAGTGCGTTCTTCCAGTATAGAATATGCTTTTTCTGACTTCGTGCAAAGTGAAGACAGAAATATTTAATTAAGGGTGTCTAATATGACTTTGGGTGTTAAACCAATACATAGATATGACCATACTGAACTGTTTCTCATTTAAATCTAGAAATTGAAAAAAAATGACTTAGTGCCTTTGGCTTGTAAACCAACGATTGGTTTGTTTTTGTTTTGCTGATCTGTCATAATGACCTACCACACCAGGTGCTATTCAGTGGGGAGTTTAAGGCTTTGTGCACACTGGTATATTCTGTGAAACTTAACAAAACGCCTGCATCGGTATGAAATTTTTTACTAAATTTTGTCTTTTTCAGTGAAATACTGGTCAAAATGGAAAAAAAAGTTATTTAATGCAAATTAAATTCATTTTTCTAAGTTCTAAGCTGTATGAAAATTAAAAATTATCGATTTTTTTGCAACCAAAAAATTTTTTTTTACTTTTCAAACTCAACTGACTTTGTTCTGTGGCCACACACAATGGCGGCTGTGGTAAGTGAAGGCCAGTGAGATCATCCGGGTGGGGTCATCCGGTCTAGTTTAGCTTGTAGGCAAAACGCACTACCTTGCTGAAGTGGACTCTCTGGTTATACTCTGTGGTTGAGTGTTTGAAATCAAAGTATGGTTTTCAATGTCAAGCGGTCAGCAGGGTCGATGACCAAGTAACTGAAGAAGCAGTTACAACGGCCAAAAATGCATTGAATATGAGTGACCGCAATAAATCCGTTGATTGGATTGTGTAATTATATCAAGGTTGCGGGTCCAAAGAAAATTTTTGGAAGACGACCGAAACATTCAATGTTGTGCGTCAACGAGTGCGGTCGGTACATTTTAAATCCAAACCATATCTGTGTTCAATACGTGGTCAGTAGTGTTTTTTTTTTGTATGTACATAGTGTAAATTTATATTGAATGTGTTTTTTTTTTGCGCAGAGATGAAATAAATTAGATCGAAGCGATCCTTACAGTTTATTGCATTGCATTAGCAGCAAAGACACCCAAGTGTAAGTGTCGGCGAGAATTTCGTGCAATATGTGCTGTAGTGTAGTTAAGTGTAATATGTGTTATATATGTTATTCATATCTTCGTATTCAGTTGCAGGGTATTTCGCTGGTGGCATATAAGAGGCACCTGGCAACACACAGCGAAAGGGCATAAAATATATATTGTGGAACGAAAAAGCAGCTGAAGACAAAGGAACGAAAGCACCAAAACTCAGGTGCATCACGGTTAAAATTCGGGTCCATGGGAGTCTCCGGAACCCCTCAAGTAACTGATAGAAATTTTCTTTAAGCATCGTGAAATATCGTTGTGTGAATATGTATATATATGTGTACATATATATTCAAAGCGCCGCAAATACATCGATTTGCAATATCTACAGGGTCATAATTGGAAAAAATGAAACTCTTCAAAGAGAAAAACCGTTGACTCTCTGAGTAAATAGACAGTTGTAGAAATTGCCCTCCCACCAATTTTACCTTTCACATTGTGTTTGCGCTCCTCAGCACGTGGTCAGAATTCAATTTTCATTTTTAGTGCAGCAATTAATTTTCGATTTATATATTTAATTGCTTTTTGTGAAGCTCTAAAATTGTTGCAAAGTTGTTTAGTGAAGTGAAATACATCGATTTGCAATATCTACAGGGTCATAATTGGAAAAAATGAAACTCTTCAAAGAGAAAAACCGTTGACTCTCTGAGTAAATAGACAGTTGTAGAAATTGCCCTCCCACCAATTTTACCTTTCACATTGTGTTTGCGCTCCTCAGTACGTGGTCAGAATTCAATTTTCATTTTTAGTGCAGCTATTAATTTTCGATTTATATATTTAATTGCTTTTGGTGAAGCTCTTAAATTGTTGCAAAGTTGTTTAGTGAAGTGAAAGTGATAATTTCTTATAATTTCAGTAAGTTTTAATCAAACAAATTAAAGTTTTTAGCTGTTTATAACTGTTTAGAACTGTAACGTATCGATTATTGTAGCAATCGTTTTTTATTATTAATTATTTAAAGAAAATTTACTGTCATAAATTTTCTCATTCTGATTTTGTACGCTGTGAATACAACATCTAATTTATAAATTCAAATAAATTACTTATCCTTTTTCATCATTAAAACCAAGACTCTAATAGGTTATGGGCGAAACTAAGGAGTCGATTTGTGGAATTCCGCAGTTCTACGGAACCGGATTCGATGACTGGCAGTTCAGAGTTCGAATTCATCTGGACTCGCTTAACGTCGCTGATGTTTTAACAAGGATCGTTGAAACAAATGATGAAGGATATGAAGAGTTTTCGAGAAAAGATAAGAAAGCTAAGGAAAGAATCGTAGCTTATGTGTACATAACGATTATTTAAGTTACATTCGTGAAAAGAATACGGCTAAGGAAATGTGGGAGAGTCTTCAATCATCTTTTGCTCGAAAATCTGTCGTGAACCAACTTTTGGTTCGGAAGCAGCTTATGAAGCTCCGTATGAAAGATGGTGATGCAGTAGCTAATCACATAATGGTGTTTGAAAACTTAATCAGACAACTGAAGATGTCTGGGGCATCGCTAGATGAAAGTGATTTATTGGCTCAGTTCTTCCTGACACTTCCCGAAAAGTTTTATCCGTTAGTTACCGCCTTGCAAAATTTAAGGGGTGGGGAACTATCGTTTGTCATGGTCAAAGATAGGCTTCTTTTGGAAGAAGCGAAGTTAGAAGATAGAGATGGGGAAGAAATTCAAGAAAGATCGGCATTTGCTGGGAAGAAATATCCAAAGAAAACCTTCAAGTTTCAAGGTAAATGCTTCAAGTGTAACAAGTTTGGACATTTGGCAAAAGATTGTAGGAAAACAGATGTGACAACGAATCAAAGATATAACAAAACTTCAAAGGGCGTCTGTTTGATGTCAGATCGGAACGAATCAGGGGGAATGAAAGAGTTTGGCACAAGAATTAAGTTTAAGTTAGATT
Source organism: Melanostoma scalare (assembly GCA_949752695.1). Classification (NCBI taxonomy): domain Eukaryota; kingdom Metazoa; phylum Arthropoda; class Insecta; order Diptera; family Syrphidae; genus Melanostoma; species Melanostoma scalare. Next base: position 116,212,134 of record OX456984.1, on the reverse strand, counting down.
CCGGAGCCAGTGATCATCTTTCAAATGAAAATTGGTATTTTTCTGAAGAAAATGAGCTGGATGAACCGATTAAAATCAATGTTGCCAAAAATAATCAATTTTTAATGGCAAAGAGCTCAGGAATCATAAACGGAAAGAGTACAGAGAATATAGAAGTCATAATAAAAGATGTGCTTTACTTACCAGGACTAAGAGACAACTTACTGTCTGTTAGAAGACTTACAAGTGTTGGAGTTGATGTGCAGTTCTTCAAAAATAAAGCAAGACTTGTCAAAAATGGTTTGCTGATAGCAGAGGCATACCTAAAAGGAAACTTATATGAAGTTGAATTTGAAGTTCAAAGACATTCAGCAAATCTATGCAAAACTGATGATGTCAAGCTGTGGCATAAGCGCTTAGGTCATGTTGGACATGGTGCGTTGAATACGATTGCCAAAGAAAACACAGTTAAGGGGCTGAAGATGACTTCAATGGATGACATTGGCTTCTGTGATATTTGCACAGAAGGTAAGCAAAGTCGTGATCCATTCAAGACCATGAGACCAAGAGCAACAAGAGTATTGGAAAGAATTCACTCTGATGTGTGCGGCCCTATTGACGAAGCTGCTTGTAATGGTTCGAGATATTTCGTGTCGTTCATTGATGACTTCACTCATTTTGCCATGATTTATCTTATGAAAAGAAAATCTGAAGTTTTCGGAGCAATGAAAGAATACGAAGCTATGACAAGATCTATGTTTGGAAAATCAATTTCGAAGTTCACTGTAGACCAAGGACGAGAGTACTGCTCAAAGGAACAAAACTTATGGTACAAGAAACTTGGGATTCAAGTTCAACCGACAATTGCGTACTCACCACAACAAAATGGAGTCACAGAAAGGTTTAATAGAACACTGATCGAAAAAGTAAGAACGATGTTGCTAGAGTCCAAAATGCCAAAACGAATGTGGGGTGAAGCAGCGCTTACTGGGACCTACTTGATAAATAGAACACCTACTAAGTCCTTAGATTGTCCCAAGACGCCAGCTGAGATGTGGTATGGCACCAAACCCGATTATGAAAAACTTAGAGTTTTTGGCTGCAAAGCTTTTGCATGGATTCCTAATCAGAAAAGAAAGAAACTTGATTCCAAAAGACGCAAGTCAATAATGATTGGATATGTACCGAATGGATACAAACTTCTGGATATGGAAACTCAACGAATATTTACCGCTAGAGACGTCAAATTTGATGAAACCAACTTTCCATACAATCAAGACCAAAGTAAGAAAAAAGAGGTTATGGTCATTATAAGCAACCACGAGCAAGAAGGGGATGAGTCATCTGAAATACTCGATGGTTCTAATAATGTACAGCATGTTACTGAAGATGAAACGGTTGAAGACTTAGGTGATGAAGATCTTAATGTCAACGATGGTGCAGATGCGCTCCCTTCGCATAATAACAACACTAATCCTCCAGGTGAGATTATTGTGAGGCGCAGCGAAAGGGAGCGCCGACCTCCAAGTAAGTTTGCGTATTATTATTCAAGTTATAGAGCAACTTCTGCCGATGAATTCTTAACAGGTGTTCCAAATTCTTTTGATGAAATTAATTCCCGATCCGATGCTAGAAAATGGTTTGGAGCAATTGAAGAGGAACTTCATTCAATGAAAGAAAACGGTGTTTGGGAAGTCGTCAAGAAACCTAAAAATGCTAAAATCCTTAAGCCGAAGTGGGTTTTTCAAATCAAATTTAATGAAGATGGAGAGCCGAAGAAATACAAAGCTAGACTGGTGGTTAAGGGTTTTACACAAAAGGCAGGGATCGATTACTATGAAACCTACTCACCTGTAGCAAAATTGACCACCATAAGAATTGTGCTAGCTGTTGGATTGTACAGAAAACTAATTTTTCACCAACTGGATGTGAAAACGGCATTCTTACATGGTGAGTTAAAAGAAGAACTTTACATGGCTGTTCCAGAAGGGGTTTCTGCAGCTGATGGAAGTGTTTGCCGCTTAATTAAGTCCATTTACGGGTTGAAACAAGCACGCAAGTGTTGGAACCAAAAATTTAATGATTTTCTTCTTAAATTGGGATTCACGAGATCCTATCATGACTATTGTCTTTATACAAATATTGGACAAGAAGAAGATGACATCATAATACTAGTTTTGTATGTTGACGATTTGTCAATTGCCGGAAAAAGTTTAAATCGAATTGAGAATTTGAAGAGCAAACTGGAGAAAACATTCAAGATGTCAGATTGCGGAAGTCTTAAATATTTTCTGGGAATTAAAATCGATGTTCAAGAAAAAACCATAAAATTGTCTCAAGTCTCCAGTATTGAAAGATTACTTTCCAAGTTTGGTATGGAAGATTGCAACCCTACAAGAAGCCCAATGGAGAAAGGACTACAACTTGAGTCAACAAAAACAGATTCCACATTAGACAAACCCTATAGAGAATTACTTGGCAGCTTGATGTATATTATGATGTGCACGAGACCTGATATATGTTTTCCAATCGGGTACATGGGACGATATCAGCAAAATCTGTCTGAAAATCATTGGCAAGCTCTCAAACGAATAGTGAGATACCTAAGAGGGGCCAAGAAGAAAAACCTTACTTTCGAGATAAGTAATGATCATCCACTGATTGGATATGCTGATGCCGACTGGGGAAGCGACATTAATGATAGAAGATCGGTAAGCGGATATGTATTTAAAGTTTTTGGATGCACAATATCTTGGTCAAGCAAGAAACAAACCACAGTTGCAACTTCCTCAAGCGAAGCAGAATATATGGCACTTAGTGCAACTATATCTGAAGCCATTTGGATTAGAGGATTATTGCAGCACCTTAAGCAAATAGAAAATGAACCGGCTATAATCTTTGAGGACAATAAGGGATGCATTGGAATGGCAAGCAACTTAGAGACCAAACGGTCTAAACACATCGATATAAAACATCACTTCATTCGGGATCACATTCGAAAGCTTATGATGTATATATATATAAAAAACAAATTTTTACTTTTACAACTCACATCCTATGGGATTTTGTTTAACATATTCTAGTAATTTGCTTGAGTATTATTTTAACTTTTTTAGCGCCTTTGTCTTGCTTTTCAAGTTTGGACTTGAAGTCCTTCTGCGACTAGGTAAATAAACTTTAGTAACTTATCACGAGAAATAATATAACAGATTTACATTTTTATTTCCCTGCAGTTTTTCTATTTCGGATTTTTGCGATTCCACAGCGGACATGTCAAATGATCCCAACATAGATGCAGAGAACTTTGATGTTAGTCAAATTCTAATGGCTATATCAGTAAGGGCGTTCCAATTGGTACTATCGTCTCTGGAAACAAGAGCTGCCTTCAATAAAGAATAGCTGAGATTGCAAAATATCCAATATATCTGTGTTAAAATCATACAATTGCGTTTTGATCAATGATATTATAGAAATCTGTGCCAGCTTCCAATACTTTTGCGGCAAGCTGGTGTCTCATTTTCAGTAGCGTAGCATCCATAACCACTTCGGCTGTGTTTTCTGCTCTATCTACAACATTGCCTTCTGAAATGATTTTATCGGACTCAGAGATGATATTCTTAATGGCATATTGGAATTTACTTTTAGACAAAAATATTTTTCAAGCACGAACAAAATTGGTTTGTTTTTGTTTTGCTGATCTGTCATAATGACCTACCACACCAGGTGCTATTGAGTGGGGAGTTTAAGGCTTTGTGCAAACTGGTATATTCTGTGAAACTTAACAAAACGCCTGCATCGGTATGAAATTTTTTACTAAATTTTGTCTTTTTCAGTGAAATACTGGTCAAAATGGAAAAAAGAGTTAATTCCTGCAACTTAAATTCATTTTTCTAAGTTCTAAGCTGTATGAAAATTAAAAATTATCGATTTTTTTGCAACCAAAAAAATTTTTTTTACTTTTCAAACTCAACTGACTTTGTTCTGTGGCCACACAAAATGGCGGCTGTGGTAAGTGAAGGCCAGTGAGATCATCCGGGTGGGGTCATCCGGTCTAGTTTAGCTTGTAGGCAAAACGCACTACCTTGCTGAAGTGGACTCTCTGGTTATACTCTGTGGTTGAGTGTTTGAAATCAAAGTATGGTTTTCAATGTCAAGCGGTCAGCAGGGTCGATGACCAAGTAACTGATGAAGCAGTTACAACGGCCAAAAATGCATTGAATATGAGTGACCGCAATAAATCCGTTGATTGGATTGTGTAATAATATCAAGGTTACGGGTCCAAAGAAAATTTTTGGAAGACGACCGAAACATTCAATGTTGTGCGTCAACGAGTGCGGTCGGTACATTTTAAATCCAAACCATATCTGTGTTCAATACGTGGTCAGAAGTGTTTTTTTTTTTTTGTATTATGTCCGTTGTAAACTGAGAGATGAAGTCGAGCTGCCGAAGTTGTCTTTCAGATGCGTTGTGTTTCTTGGTGAACGCATGTGTTAGTGGCTTGTGGTCCGTGTATATGGTGAAGTGTCGCATTTCCAGGAGATGTCGAAAATGTTGGATTGCCGCAAATATGGCAAGCAGTTCACGATCGTATGTGCTGTATCGCTTCTCCGTGTCGCTAAGTTTTCTAGAGAAGAAACCCAACGGCTTAGCAACTTATTCCTCCACTTGTTCCAGGGCTGCTCCGATGCATGTTGTCGAGGCATCTGTGAAGAGCATCAGCTTGGATGTTGGCGATGGGAAGAACAGTTGAGTTGCTTCGTTGAGAGCGTCTTTCAGTCCTTGAAAACTTGCTTCAGCCTCAGGAGTCCAATCAATTTTTGTTTTGTCGTTCTTGATTGAGTGTGTGATATAGCGATGTAGTGGCAGCTGGAGTTGAGTCATCTTGGGAATGCATTGGTGGTAGTAATTGATTATACCCAAGAAGCGTCGTAGCTCGTGAACAGTTTGCGACTTGGCATATTGTGAGATGTTGAAAAGGCGGTCTGTAGTTGGCGAGAAACCGCTGGTATCGATGGAGTAGCCAAGGAAGTTGTGTTGACTTTTGCTGAAGACGCACTTGCTCACGTTGATTGACAGTGAATGTTCCTGTAGTCTTCGAAACACTTGACGGAGGTGGTCTTTGTGTTGGACTTCATTTTGTGACATAACAAGGATGTCGTCTATGTACACAAAAATGAAGTCGAGACCACGGAAGACGATGTCAATGTAACGTTGGAACGTTTGCGTCGCGTTCTTCAGTCCAAAAGGCATCACCAGATACTCGTACAGTCCCCAGGGCGTTATGATAGCCGTTTTTTGGATGTCCTCTTCTTTCATGGGCACCTGATAGTAAGCAGGTTCCAGGTTCAGCGTTGAAAAAACACGTTTGCCATGCAGTTGTGTGAAGAGGCTCTGTATGATGATGGAGGTGTGTATTTGTTGGTAGTCTCCACATAATCTCCAACCACCGTTCTTTTTAGTCACAAGGTGAATAGGACTGGACCAAGGACTGCTGGATGGTCTCAAAATTCCTTTCTTGAGGTTGTCCATGATTTCCTCTTTTGCGGCTGTAGCTTTGACATCGGCCAGTTTCCTACACTTGGCGAAGACAGGATGCCTATGTGTAATGATGGCGTGAGCGCAATCCTTCTTCAGTGCAGCTGCGGAGTTTGTCGATGGCACAGTGACGTTGATGAACTCAGCTAGCAAGTCGGCACATTACAGACCTTGATGCACTGTTGAGACCGTGCAGTCAGGAATTTTGATCAGAATCCCTTTGGAGCTGATTGACGTCACAGAGTCAATAATTTGACGGTTTTTGACGTCAACCGGGATGTTGTAGTGCCTCAGAAAATCCGCTCCAATGATGGACCATGGAACATCAGCCACGATGAAGTTCCAAGAAAAGTCCTTGCGCAGGTTGAAGTTGGGTGACATCCGTTTGGTACCATATGTGCCGATGGGTGATGTATTGGCAGCATATAGTACCAAATCGGATTTTGGTTGATCTTCACGGAATGATGAGGCTGGTAGGATGGACACTATGGCGCCGGAGTCGATGAGGAATTTGTTTTTTGTTGTCTTGTCGGGGCTCCACGGTGTGTGTATTGGATGAATCGCCGTCGAACACAGCCCCTAGTGCTGAGGGCGATTGCTGTTTTCCTGCGGTTTTTTGGGGAAGTTGCAGGGTGTGGTGCAGCGTCTTGCCTCTGCACCATACTTCCTATGGTAAAAACAGCAATCAGCACGTGAGGGCGAGCGGTTGTTGTTGCTCCGTGAGTTTGAGCGTCCACGACTGCTCGAATGTTGATGAGTTCCAGTCAACCTTCTCATCTCGCTCATCAGGTCAGCTAGCATTTTTTCTATGCTGGTCATCCGTATCCTCAAATCCATCACCTCTGAGCGCAGGGTGGTGTCTTCGAATGGAAGTACTTGACGATGACTGCTGGATGTGACTGGCATCACATTTATTTTGGATCTCACGCAACAGTTGAGAAGGCGTCTTGGTTCCTAGTGGAATGCCTCTCAGCACCTGACGCAGCTTCTCCTTCCAAACCTTTCCAGGATGGTTTTTTTCAAAGCAGCATACTTCTCGGTTTTCGTAGGTTCCTTAATGACGTCAGCGATGTGTTGTATCGTGCCACTGTCCAGCGCTCGGATGATAGCCATGAATTTTTGTTCGTCTGATGAGTTTAGAGATGAGAACTCGGTTTTTGCCAGCAGAAACCATAGGTCCAAGTTCTCTAGATCAAACGGTGGCAGATCTGGCTTCATGTTGCTGCGAAGCAGTGCAGACAGTTTTTCGTCCATTGCGTCTGACGCTTCCTTTTTAGCCTGCTGTTTCTTCAGAGCAGCTGCCTTGAGGCGAGTTAGATACTCTGGATCAGACTTAATGGAACCGTCTGATTGGTCGTCTGACATAGACGATAGGTTGGGTTATTGGAGAAAGATTAGAGTGTGTGTGCTGTGTGTGCGTATGTGCGTGTGTGTGCGTGTGTGTGATTTTTGTGAGCACAATCACGTCGGGGTCACCAATTTGTGGGTCTAGTTACCACGAGACACACAATTAAATGAGAAACGTCACTTTATTGGTACAGACACTGTGCACTTTGTATATGCTTTATTTACACACTGATAAGTACACTTCTAATAAGCTTAGTAAAAATAGAAACTTATAATAACTTAACTAACTTAACTTATTTAATAAATGAAATATGTATGTTTATATATATATACACTTCAATTGGTTGTCCGCTGTCTGTTGATAGATGTTGGTGCCGTTACCGATGAAAATAAACTGTGAAGCGTCCAATTTGAATTCTAACGAATGCGCAGTTGGATTTGTTCTGCAGGAGAATAGATTTGCAGCTATGAGGGCGAAGGGTGCAAACCTATTCGTCCTCTTAATCGTTTTATTTTATATCGTCTATTCTCCTCTCAGGAAACATATCCGAAGTTTGAGTAAGAATAGACGACGAAGTTTGAGGAGGTTCGCCACAAAATTAAAAAAAAAAATAAGATGACAATTATCTTTGACAGTTGCAAAATATTGCAAAATTTTGTAATGTTTTATTTCTTGTAAGTATTTCTAACTAAATTTATTTCTAAATTGATCAACCAGCAGATTTTCTAGGCAATCTACTACGGCCCATGGGGTCTTGGAAGCCAGTTGTGAGCTGGCTGAGAAGGAATGCCCATATGACGTACAAAACTCAAGGGTTATTTTAGTGCAAACAAATTTGTATAAAATAAGAAGAAGAAGGTACACGAAATCCGAAAACTAGGATTAAGGAATTTATAAACTATTTGATTGGTATCACGATTTTTATTGATATTGATAAATACAAAATGGCAGGTGTTTTCTACGCACAGCACAAATGAATAGTGAAAATGTGTTGTCATGACTGAGGTCGTATTTAACTTTTTTTATCTACTTGAATGTATTGAGTTATCACAAAAGCAAATACCTAGTCTTAAAAACCATATGCGTTTGTATTAATTTCGTTTGAATTCAGAATATTTAATAATGAAATGGGGGTAAGGATGCGGTTATAGTGAACATTACGACATGAACAGTTGATTCCAATCAACATGAAAAAAAAATGTTTGGAATCCTACATTTGTGAATCTTCCTCTTTTTACAAGATTACACGTTTTTTAGGGAATATACAAAGGGGGTGGCTAAGTCGAAGGCCTTAAGGACACCTATTTATTATTTCACTAAATCATTAATAAGGTAGCATGATTATTTTGAGCTAGATGTTTGGTTTGTGAAATACTTCTCTCTCCTGATAAAAAAAAATCTTGAATATAAAATATCAATTTAATGTCAACTGGTGCTAAAATATTTTTTAACAAACTTTTATAATTCAAGGACCACAATTTAGTTCAATCAACATACAGCTTCAAGCACAAAAAATACAGCAACTGTAATCGATCGAATGATACCCTCGAAGATGTCGTTGTCCTACGAACAAACTCAACCAACTGTGACTGGATATCAGCAAAAGAATTCGAGCACACCGAAAATGAACCTCAAGAATTATTTCAGCGTTCGCAAACCCTTCGCAAACATCAGCTAATGGCCAGTGGTAAGCTAGACAGCAGTATGGTACCTTCTTCAGCGATGAACAGAAACCTCTTGTCGAAAATTCCCAACAATATGATAATAATAGGTAATGGTAATTGTGCCCTACTAGCTAGCCAGAGTTCTATCATGAGTTCTTCGACTATTTCGGATGATGGCAAACTAAAAATAGACTGTTAAGGATTATCAAATTCAACCAACTAATGCTATTTCCGCACCTGAAGTTAACCTGGGTTTCGTTCCAGGATGGTTTGAGTTAACCAAGTAGTGTCCGCATATGCAAAAAAGTTTTGAGTTCATCTTTTCGTCTTAAGTTTAAAAGAGACAGATATAAAGTGTGAGCAGAACGTCAACGACGTATAAGAGAATTCATTCTCTCTCCACTCACTTCCACTCTCTTAAAGGTCAAAATCAATGAAATATTGGAAATAGTGCATTCAGCGCACTTGGTTTCGAGTAGGTTATCACGAAACCCATTGACTAAAAAGCACAGAGTATAACCTGTACTACTCTGTGCTAAAAAGGTTTCATTTTGTATGGCAAACCACTAGGTTATCATGTGGTTTTGGGATTTTTTTGAGATAAACAAGTTTAACTCTCAGGTGCGGACATAGCATAAACCTAGCACTTTCCCCTTTTGCACTGTCGAACTTGAAGTCGAAAGTAGTCCACAAAAGTTCACATAAGAGAGAAGTTAGCGAGCGCAAAAGCTGCAATCAATTGCATGTGGTCAAATTTTTTTAAGAATAAATATATAGATCCAGCGTCTAAGTTTAAAGTTTTCGATGCAACAATCAAAACCTGTTTTTGTTACGCGAATGATGTCTATGGATACAAGGAAATAGATGAAATCGAAAGTATACAAAGATATTTTTTCAAACGCATTTTTCGCTTACCGGCAAACACGCCTAACTATGCCATACACGTCGAATCGGGGTTACCTACAATATTTGTAAGAAATTTAAAAGCTAATGCAGACTACATTCTAAAAGTCATGCAAAGATCTGACGACAATTTACAGAAAAGAATTATGTCAGTGTCTTTGAGGTGTCGTTATACGCCTATTAAAGACTGGTATGAACTAGCGTCGGCACACGACTTTTCTTTTAACCTCTCCGTGGATAACTTAGATTCATGGAGGTCTGTTTTTTATGACTGCATTTCTTGCATTGATGAAAACGTGTACCGGTCATTTCTTGATCGGGCTGGAGAGTCTGTTTCACGATCAATATACAAAAGATTGAATCACAGTTTAGGAGAAACCAACTATTTTCGGAATGAATTTTCTGTAACGGAGATGAGTCTTATATTTAAGGCCCGTACGGAAATGTTACAGTTAAACTACAGGCCACATAGATCTGATCTTAACCCGAACTGTACTCTATGCAACCTTAACGAACCAGAAAACATTTTCCACCTCCTGGCCGTATGTCCAGTGCTGCAAGAAATCCGACGTCTATATTTCAATAAAAGTTCCCTATCGTCGGAGGAATGCTTAAGCGTTCTTAATGGAGAGAGTGGTTGGAAATTACTTATACGTTATTGCTCACATGCGGTTTCATATAGAAATTTGTACGAGAACTTTTAGGTTAACCTTCATACCAAATCATTTAAAATTTTGTTCTAGCTAAATTATAAGCTCAGTTAATTTTGGTTTTTTTTTTTGCGCTTTTGTTGCAAATCTTTGAAACACATTCCTAATTTTGTTTTGTTTTAGCTAAACTAAAAGCCCTATGTTTTTGAACACTAAAATCTTTTTAAAATTTTATTTATATATCATTTGAAAATTTAAATTGTAAACAATATCTTTGAACTATGTATAATTCCAATTCGAAGAGTCATATTTTATTTTGTTTTTTTGTTTTCTATATTTATAGCTTATCACTTTTGGTTAATATACCCAAATGTATACCCTTTTCTCTCGAAATATTAAAAGTATTAAACTTTCCGGCAGACGGCTTAAAGCCATGCTTGTAAATCTTAATCAAAATTGTACTTATTATGGAAAAAATAAAGATTCTTTAATAATAATAATAATAATAATAAAAGTTCGAATGTGTTCCAATGTGTGTGTTGACGCAAATTATATTAATGTAGGTTAAGAACGTAGGTTAAGAATGTAGGTTAAGAAAATAAAACATAAACAGAATGCGCTTGCACTGCACTATGATACGCAGGTGCAGCTGCGTTCTCATTCCGCATTTTTTGTAAATGGTAAATTGAATTTAAGCCACGAATTTGGCACAAATAAACTAATTCATAATTGAGTTCAATAGAACACGCAAGTGTGTTATTTATCAAAGTAAACATGGGCGATCCTGCCAGGAGACTTAGACCAATTGAAAGTTTTCAATTAACAAGTGGACAAATATTTTTTTGGTGTTATACCAACTAAAGGTTTTTAATTAACAAGTTTTTAAATATTTGTTTGAGATGGAAGCATTGTTGAACGAACAACATGCCACTGGTAAGCAGATTGAGAGCATCTGCACCAATTATTCCAAAGATGGTCCTAAGAGATGGACAAGGGTGTACTTAGTACAAAAGATGAGCCAGCTTCACATATAGTGGAGTCAATTCCGAACTCGGCATCAGCAGCTGGAATCACAGAAGGAAGCCCACGTTGACGATGAATATTTCAAAAGGAAATATTTTGAGAGTATTGAAGCCCTAAAATATTCTCAGAGAATGTATGAAGAGCTCGAAAAAATGAAGCCAGAAGACACCAAAACGTCTCAAGAGGCTAGAACATCGGAGCCGAAGAAATCGACCACAGAAGGTAGTGGAGCACTAATACGCCATCAACGGGCGTCAATTAATGCTGTGGTACGGCTCATTCGGCAAGCGACTACTGACAAACCAGAACATCATTCCAGGGCTTACTACGAAAAAATACAAGAAGCCATCAAAAACTATTGGGACTCAATAGTAAAGAGCCATCAGCAGATAATGACGCTTGAATGCCGTAATGACTATTGCGATATCGAGTACTTTGAGGTAGAAGACGAGTACTTGAAGGCTTCTATATCGCTTCAAGAAGCTATTGACCAACTAGGTGAGTCAGGCAAAGATTCAGAGGTGAAACTGCCTAGAATAACACTACCTATATTCAATGGTCAATATTCAAAGTGGATTGAGTTCAAAGACCTATACACTGAACTCATCCACAAACGAAATATAAATGGAGCGCAGAAACTCCATTATCTGAAGGCAAACTTGGTTGGAGAACCAAGTAAGATGTTGCAGCATTTTTCAACTACAGAGAAAAATTACATTGCAGCATGGAATACTTTACTTGATCAATACGACAATAAGAGATTGCTCGTGACGGCTTTGCTTAATGATATTTGTCAACAAGGAAATATCACTACAGAAAGTTCAGGATCTATCAAACGTCTTCTGGATACCACAAAAGAGTGCATGTCAGCCATCTCAAACATTGGGATTGACGTTGGAGCTTGGGATCCTTTAGTATTACATCTCATTCTCCAGAAATTAGACAAGGAAAGTCGGAGACTTTATGAACAATCTCTAAATTCATGTAAAGACTTGCAAACCTTAGCAGACTTTTACCAATTTTTGACTTCAAGATATCAGACACTTGAAGCCATATCGACTAAAGAGGATCGAAGACTTCCGACAAGCTTAATAACATCATCTTCTGAAGGATGCGCAGTTTGCCAGATCCAAGGGCACACCATAAAAAATTGCAAACAGTTCCTCAGGAAGAATCACAGCTTACGTAGCGATCTGGTAAAGCAGCTTAACCTATGCTTTAATTGCCTCCAAAAAGGACACCGAAGCAGCGCTTGTACTTCAAGTCCATGCAAACGATGCAACAATAGGCATAACCTTTTGCTACATAGAGAACTTGTGCCATCAAATCAACATGGAAGCAAAACGCCATGCCGCGCAGTTCTAGATTCGGGTTCACAGCTCCACTTCATATCAGAAAGGGTATGTCAAGAACTCGGTTTACCTAGAACAAGAATCAACATTCCGATTGCTGGAATTGGAGAGACAGAAATGGTAGCGAAGTGCTATACCACTCTGTTACTGCAGTCTCGATCAACACGTTTTCAAGCAACTATTGAGGCAATTATTCTCCCAAAGATAAGTGAGGCACAGCCAACTGTTTACCTAGAAACAGATAAATGGAACATGCCAAGCCATATCACACTGGCAGACCCGGAGTTCAATCGACTCCAAAAGATTGATCTGCTACTGGGAGCGGAGCTGTACTTAAAACTTATAGTTCCTGGACAGATAGAAATAGGTCCAAATTTGCCTACCCTTCAAAACACTAGGTTGGGTTGGATAGTTGGTGGAAAAGCTAATGTTGGTATGGCAAAAAATAATACCAGCAAGATGTGCAGTATTGCTACTAAATACGGAACTAGCTCCCTTGAAAAACAAATTGAAAGATTTTGGGAGTTAGAGCATCATATAGAAGAACACACCCCCATTTCGCAAGAAGAAATGACTTGCGAGATTCACTTCCAAGAAACAGTAAAAAGGCATACGGATGGAAGATACATCGTTCAACTTCCATTTAAAGGCAACCCCGAAGAAATTGGACAATCTGAAGGTATGGCTATGAAACGATTCTTATCATTGGAACGAAAACTAATGCATCAGCCTGTACTACAACAACAATATCAGCAATTTATGAAGGAATATGAAGACGAAGGATATATGACCAGAGTCCCGAGATCTGAAGTCCCTTTGAACAGTCAATTCATTCCACATCATGGCGTACTTAAACCAGATAGCTCTACAACAAAGCTACGCGTCGTGTTCGATGCATCTGCAAAAACTTCTAAGAATACATCGCTGAATCAAACAATGATGGTCGGACCGACCGTGCAGTCTGATCTCTTTTCTATCATGGTAAAATTTCGTCTTCATCGATATGCGTTTGCTGCTGACATACGACAAATGTATCGTCAAATTCTGGTAGATGATAGTCATACCAAATATCAAACAATCTTTTGGAGACCATCACCCTCAGAACCTATTCGAACATACAAATTGAATACAGTCACATATGGAACTGCCTCCGCTCCATATTTAGCTACAAGATGTCTTAAGGATCTAGCCCAGCAGAACATGATAAGGACGCCAAGAGCAGCTCAGGTTATTATCGAAGAGACCTATGTTGATGACATACTCACCGGAGCAGATACTGAGGATGAAGCTGTCAGGTTACGTGACCAGTTGATCGCAGTACTTCAACAAGGAAAATTCGAACTAAGAAAGCTTTGTTCCAGCCATGCTGGAATACTTGCTGGTATTCCGAAAGAACATCAAGAGAAAACAATGTCAATGCACCAAAGAGACGTTGTCAAAACTTTAGGATTGATTTGGGAGCCCACCAAGGATATATTCTTCTTCAGCTGCCCAAACGACTTCGGCGAATCAAATGGGTAAACAAAGAGAATTGCATATGCCGAAATATCTCGTCTGTTTGATCCATTGGGTATTATTGGACCAGTAGTAGTGCTCGGAAAACTTTTCATGCAGGAACTTTGGAAATCAAAAACTGCCTGGGATGAAAAATTGACAACAGAACAAAAAGAGAAATGGGAAGCGTACAAAGTTCAACTATACGCTTTAAGTAAAATACGTATTCCCAGGTGCACAATACCACAGAAACCAACCGATATTCAACTTCACGCTTTCTCAGATAGTAGTATGGCTGCGTTTGGTGCCTGTTGCTACATTCGAACAGTTGATGCGCAAGGACACATCACAGTGGCTCTTCTCTGTGCAAAATCCAGAGTTGCACCATTGAAAGTAACAACACTAGCCCGTCTTGAACTCTGTGCTGCAGTGTTGATGGCAGAACTAGTAGATCGGTTGTTAAAAATAATCACTGAACCAATCAGCCAAGTTCACTATTACACTGACAGTACTACGGTCTTATCATGGATATCGTCACCATCATATACATGGGAAACCTTTGTCGCTAATAGAGTTGCACGCATTCAATCACTTACCAACATATCACATTGGCATCACGTCGCTGGAAAAAATAATCCGGCTGATCTTATATCAAGAGGACTAGCTCCCATTCAGCTACTTGATGCATCAATTAGGTTTAAAGGACCCGAGTTCCTTAGCAATCCTGAAGAGTCGTGGCAGTTCAAGGAAACTGTTCCAATAAATGAAATACCAGAACGTAGAGCTACAAAATCAGCCCTTACAAGTACATGGAAAGGATCTACTTTATATGAGATTTCCAACTCAGTCCATAGTCCTGGTTCACTGCTTAAACTACAAAGAATAATGGCGTATTGTTATAGGTTCATTAATAATACACTAACCTTCCGAAATCAAAAACAGAAGGGAATGCTTACACATAATGAGCTTAAACTGGGCCTAGAAGGACTTCTTCGGAATACTCAACTGGTAGCATTTAGCAAGGAGTATAAGCAATTGAAAGAGCAAACATCGATTGATCATTCAAGCACATTACTTACATTGCAGCCATTTATGGATAAAGTAGGTCTGATGAGGGTTGGTGGCCGAATAAGAAATTCAGAGCTAGACGTCAGTATGAAACACCCAATACTACTACCTAAGCGCAGCCAGGCAACTCAAATAATATTGAAGGCTCTACATGAGGAGCATATGCATGCTGGTCCACAAGCACTTGTAGCATTATCGCGACAGAAATATTGGAAAATGGATGTAAAGAGAGCATCGACAGAGATCGTACACAAGTGTATAAAATGTTTCCGAGCTAAGCCCCAACCAATTGAACAGCTAATGGGAAATCTACCACGAGCACGTGTTACTCCAGCCAGAGCATTCCTCAACACTGGTGTCGATTTTGCAGGCCCAGTTAAAATTCACTCCAGAATAAGAGGACGAGCACCGACGAAGGGGTATATAGCCGTGTTTGTGTGCTTCACCACGAAAGCAATCCATCTAGAAGTGGTTAGTGACTTGACATCCGAAGCATTTTTAAATGCTTTAAAGCGCTTCATATCAAGGCGAGGATATTGTCTTACCATATCATGTGATAATGCAACCAATTTTGTTGGTGCAAAGTCAGAATTGAGCAGACTGAGCGACCTTTTCAAATCCCAGCAACTGAAAGAGTCACTGCAGCAATATTGCCAAGCCAAGTCAATTGAATGGAAATTTATTCCTCCCAGATCTCCCCACTTTGGAGGTCTTTGGGAAGCTGCCGTTAAATCTGCTTAACAGCTTCTTATACGTTGCACGGGAATGGCACCACTCACATACGAAGAATTGAATACTGCTCTGACACAGATTGAAGCCATTCTAAACTCACGGCCAATAACCCCAATGTCAAATGATCCGAACGATTTAGAAGCATTAACCCCTGGTCACTTCCTGATTGGAGAACCATTGTGTTCATTCCCAGAACCTGATGTTTCGGATAAAAACATCGACCATCTCAGACGATTCCAAAGAATTCAACACATCCAACAAACATTTTGGAAACGATGGTCGACAGAATACATAACACAGCTCCAAAATCGAAGAAAGTGGAAGACGGGTACTCATAATATTTTACCCGGAACCTTGGTCATCATTGCAGAAGATAACATACCACCCCTACAATGGCCACTAGGAAAAATAGTTAAAAATTATCTTGGTGAAGACAACATCGTAAGAGTAGTTGATGTCAAAACAAAGAATGGAATATTTAAGCGGGCAATAACAAGAATCTGTCCATTGCCTGGCCAAGACGAAGAAGACGCATCTAATGATGGAATAATCACAAAACCGATGCCAACAACTGCCGAACCTTCATCGCAAAAAAAACGAAAACGCAACCCAATAACAGTGTTAACAACAACAGCTAAGCGAGGTCGCAACATGCAGGTGCAGCCAGAAAGGATTGCTTCAACCCGAATATGTCCAATAAATCCAAGATGGCTTCAAAATCCATTGGCTATGGTACGTCGTTCGGAAATATCCACAGGAAAAGCACTAATGACTGCCCTCATAGTTCTGTGTTGCATATTTCCAGGAGAGACAGCCCCTGCTACTCCGGTCAATACCAAGCCAATCAACTCAACGGCTGGTATATACTTCGAACGACTAGGTCAAACAAAACTAACGACGGACCAATGGAATATTGTGATTTACCATAACACCACATCGTATCTTCAAGAACTGAAGGTGATCAACGTAGCGTTGGACAGCATGGGTGTTTTATGTGAAAAGACGTTATACTACACAACCAATTGCAGAACAACACTAGCTGAATTGAAATACCAATACAACACCGCTTTGGAAATGGACAACGTCATTCTTTCTCAAAACCATGCTAGAGCTCGTCGATCACTATTTGACGGAGTCGGAATAGCTGCAAACAAACTATTTGGAGTAATGGATCAGGAGGATGCAGAGAGGTTGGAAGCCGATATAAAACGTCTTCATCAGAACCAGGAACACCTAGCTGAGCTCACAAGACGACAAACAACTGTATTGAATTCAACACTCAACATGCTAGAACAAAGTCAAGAGCACACAGAGAAGCAACTCAAATCCATCAATACACACATAATACACATTCAAAAGGCGTACAATGTGGTCACGAAAACATTGGATGAAACACGTGCAATGGTATTGTTTAACTCAATGGTCAACATCATAAGCTTGAGTTTTGCACGGTTTCACAGAAGTCAAACAGCAATTATAGATGCGATTACAGATGCTCATCATGGAAAGATAAGTCCTGTTATTTTAACACCAAATGAACTACGACGACAGCTTCAGTTCATCAAACTGCACTTGCCAAGTAACACCGCACTTCCTTCGGAAGAACTAAGAATTATATATTCCCTAACCCAAGTCACTACAAGAGTAACGAGCAAGGGGATTATATTCAACATAAAGGTGCCATTAGTCTGCGACACAGTCTATGAGTTGTACAAGGTTATACCATTACCAATAGCCATTAAAAATCAGCTGACGTATGTTCAACCAACAACAGAGTACATCGGGGTTACGTTACAGAGGGACAACTATATCAAACTGAGTAAAGACGACATCAGAAACTGTGTTAAATCCGAAGATCACCTAACATTCGTGTGTACAGGCAGACATCCAGTTTATATCTACAGAGAGAATAACTCACCCTGCGAACTGAACTTCTTCAACCATGCTGATGATCCATACACAGGTTGCACGTTAACGACAATAAGTGAAAAACAAGTTTGGATACAACTTCAAAAACCAAACAAGTGGATCTTCTCAACGTTGTCTCCACAATCCATCAATGTGGTGTGTGGACCCCAAGTGTATGCAATGCAATGCAATGCAATGTATGCAATTCAAGGACTTGGGGAACTAACAATGGAAGAAAAATGTATCCTAGAAACCAAAGTTGCAAAGATTTACAGCTTCATGGCATTGGAAACAAACGTTTCTTCACCATTCATTCCACTTGTAGATCTGTCATCCTATACTGTAAAAGAAACCAATCATCAAATCTCAACATTAAGACCCCTTCCTGCTCTTGTTTTTGAACACAACAACGGCTACAAAGACTTAAAAAGCCAGCTTGCAGAACCATCAATATTGCCACTAATGTCAACACACGATATTCATGAGTTTGGATTATTATACGGCGCTCTGATGATTTTTGCTGGATATGCAGTTTACCGCTGGTGGTCACAACGAACCCAAACGATGACAACTGTAACAAGACCCCAAGCGACCAAGGCCGGAGAACGATTCACGGTTGAAGTTGAATAACTTCAAAAGGGGGAATATGTTGACGCAAATTATATTAATGTAGGTTAAGAACGTAGGTTAAGAATGTAGGTTAAGAAAATAAAACATAAACAGAATGCGCTTGCACTGCACTATGATACAGGTGCAGCTGCGTTCTCATTTTTTGTAAATGGTAAATTGTATTTAAGCCACGAATTTGGCACAAATAAACTAATTCATAATTGAGTTCAATAGAACACGCAAGTGTGTTATTTATCAAAGTAAACAGTGTGCATATATGTAAGAGCAGGAAGAATTGTATATAGAGACTATAGTTATATTACTAGATAGCTTTTTATGATCACTGTTCGTCACTAGGGTGCGCAAACACCGGAGGAGAAAAAGGAATCAGCTGTTATGCTCATGGTGGAATGTATCACTTTAGGCGAGCATTTCCTATGGGTTAGAAAGAAAGGCATATATGATGAAATTTAAACGTTGTTATTTGCTTCCTGCTCTTACATATATGCACATATTGGAACACATTCGAACTTTTGTGGACTACTTTCGAATTCAAGTTCGACAGTGCAAAAGGGGAAAGTGATAGTACTACAGTCTCTATATACAATGCAGGAAGCAAATAACAACGTTTAAATTTCATCATATATGCCTTTCTTTCTAGTCCACAGGAAATGCTCGCCTAAAGTGATACATTCCACTATGAGCATAACAGCTGATTCCTTTTTCTCCGCCGGTGTTTGCGCACCCTAGTGACGAACAGTGATCATAAAAAAAGCTATCCAGTAATATTACTATAGGCCATTGTATATAGAGACTATAGTACTATCACTTTCCCCTTTTGCACTGTCGAACTTGAATTCGAAAGTAGTCCACAAAAGTTCGAATGTGTTCCAATGTGTGCATATATGTAAGAGCAGGAACTTTTTCAAGTGAACACTAAATACCAATTTCTTTACGTTTAATACAGTATTAAGTTGTGAATATTAAATCTTGTGTTTTTATTGGTTGCAAAACGCCAAAGTGGTGACCCCGACGTGATATAGTCACAATTCACAAACGCAAGTTCACAATTTTCTTTTTTTTCACATTCACAGACATATGGATCACCCAATGCTTAATGACCAAGCGGCTCTGCCAGCACTAGACGCTGCTTCACAAGCACCAATGCTCGCAGCTGCTGCACAAGCACCAATGTTCGCAGCTGCTGCACAAGCACCAATGCTCGCAGAAATTTCTGCCTTGAAGAACCTCAAAACTCCTCCGTTCTGGAAAATAAATCCAGCCTTATGCTTATAGTTCGTCCAAATTGAGGCGCAATTTCATAACAACAGGATTGCTTCAGACAATAGCAAATTCAGTGCAATCATCGCTCGCTTAGACCCTGAAATTTTAAATGAGGTTTCAGATCTGGTTCAAACACCACCAGCCGCAGACAAATATCTGGCTTTCAAAAAGCAGTTGATTGGGCGTTTTACGGAATCCAAGGAGCGGCAATTTAACAAATTGATGATATCACTCGAACTCGGTGACAAGCGTCAGTCAAGTCTGTTGAGAGAGATGAGAAGACTGGCAGGAGAAAATGTGCCGGACGAAATGCTCTCAACAATTTGGATGTCAAGAATGCCGAACCATATCCGTGGCATATTATCTGAAAATTTAAATATTGACCTCACTGCATTGTCGGAAATAGCGGACAAAATCATGGACAACGTGGCAACAGCATCTGACCATGTGTTCGCTGCAAAGGTCGACGAGAGCCGAAACAACGTCACTTTTGAACAACGCCTCACAGAGGTAGCGTCAGCTTTGACTACCTTAACTACCCTAGTTCAAGGTATCAAAGCTGACCAAAATAAATCTCGAGGCACGTCAAGAAACAGATCCTTTTCTAGAGCCAGGAAGGTCCCGTCAAAAGAAGGAAGTTCAA
Source organism: Melanostoma scalare (assembly GCA_949752695.1). NCBI lineage: Eukaryota > Metazoa > Arthropoda > Insecta > Diptera > Syrphidae > Melanostoma > Melanostoma scalare. Next base: position 116,191,942 of record OX456984.1, on the reverse strand, counting down.
CAGTGTGCTACTACCACAGGAAGTACGGTAAAGAGGCAAGAAGGTGTGTCAAACCTTGCAGTTTTTCCCAAAAAAACTAGCAACACTGTTGTCATCCAAGGCGGTTGACGACAGCCCATCGTTCAGCAAAGAAAGCCGCCTTTTCATCTACGATAAGGACACCCATCGGAAGTTCTTGCTCGATTCTGGTTCAACGATATGCGTCTTGCCTCGCTCTAGTGATTGCAACAACCAGAGAGGAGAAACAACACTTCTTGCGGCTAACAACTCGAAAATACACACGTACGGTAGCAAAAATCCTCTCTCACGCTTAACATCGGTCTTGGGAGAGCCATCACTTGGCCCTTCATTATTGCAGACGTCAAGACAGCAATCATTGGAGCAGATTTATTGGCACACTATGGACTGTTAATCGATTTGAAGGCAAAACGCATCATTGACAAAACCACAGCACTAACGGCGCCTGGGAAAATTTAGTCAACCGACGCGACGTCACCAGACTACTTTCCATTAATGGACCTGACACCTACATTAGTCTGGTGAAACAATTTGTACATGCCAACAGTAGCTCTCCCAAACCGAAGCGCTCCATGATGCACCATCGTATAATAACTACAGGTCAGCCAAACTCCGCGACCAAGACGACTCACTGGAGAAAAGTTGAAACAGGCCAAAACCGACATAGAAGCCTTCATCGAAAAAGGTTATTGTCACGTATCCAGCAGTCCATGGGCTAGCCCAATCCATCTCGTAGAGAAGAAAACCGGCGGATGGAGATGCTGTGGTGGCTATCGTCGCTTAAATGCTCAAACACAAGCCGACAGATACCCGATACCACACATCATGGACTTCACCGAAAACCTTCACAACAAATCTTTTTTCTCCATCTTGGACTTGGACAAGGCGTACTACCAGATTCCGATGGAACCCGAAGATATCCAGAAGACAGCGATTACAACTCCTTTTGGATTGTTTGAGTTTGTGGTAATGCCATTCGGACTAAAGAATGCGACTCAAACATTCCAAAGGTTTATGGACATGGTTCTTCGCAACTTAGACTTCGTTTTTTGTTATATCGACGATATTCTGATCGCCTCAAAATCAGAAGGAGAACATAAACAGCATGTCACTCAAGTTCTGCAACGGCTCCAGGAGTATGGTTTGGTAATTAACATCTCAAAATGGCAATTTGCATAATCTGAAGTTACATATCTTGGACACACAATCAACAAATTTGGTTGCAAGCCACCATGCCATTTCGAACTATCCGAAGCCAACCACCATAGCAGAACTACGCCGTTTCCTGGGAATCGTTAATTATTATCGTCGTTACTTACCAAACTGCGCGCACATGCAAGCACCACTGAATGGACTCATCAGGAAGTCTAAAAAAAATGACAAGCGACCAGTTCCTTGGAACCCTCTCGCAGAAAAAGCTTTTCAAGAGTGCAGAAATAGCATCAAAGAAACAACTCTGCTGACACACCTCAACCAAGATGCCCCGCTGGTACTGACAACTGATGCTTCCGAAACCGCAATCGGTGCAAAGCTAGAGCAGAAGGATTCTGACCAGAACAAACCCATCGGATTCTTTTCATCTAAGCTTTCAAGTGCACAGACACGGTATAGCACTTATGACCGGGAGTTGCTTGCTGTCTACCTCGCCATACAATTCTTCAAGCACATTCTCGATGGTCGTCGTTTCGTTGTGCAAACTGACCACAAGCCATTAATCTACGCTTTTCAACAACGTTCTGACAAAGCTCCGTAACGTCGATTGAGACAACTCGATTTTATATCCCAATTTACAACGGATATAATTTACCTTCCCGGAAAAGACAACACCGTAGCAGATGCATTATCTCGAGTGAACGAAATAACAATGCCATCACAGTTCGACCAACGGGAATTACATCTGTCGCAACTTTTAGACCCTGAACTTCACGAACTATTAAGGCTAGGAAACAAGTCCCTTAAATTGACCAAATTGACCTTGGAACCGGGCATTAAAATTTATTGCGACATTTCAAACAACGTAATTCGACCCTATATTCCCTCATCTCTGCGTCGAAAGGTTTTCGAATCGATACACAATCTGTCTCATCCCAGCGGAAGAGCGACAAGTCACATACTCAGGCAAAAGTACATCTGGCCAAACATAAAAAAAGACGCATTGGAATGGCCGCGGTCGTGCATACAATGCCAAGGGTCGAAGGTAAATCAACACACAAAACTTCCACCCGAGTCAATCAATGTTCCAGACCAACGTTTCGCACACATACACATCGACCTAATTGTTCTTCCACTGTGCAAAGGAAACCGATACTGCCTAACGATGATCGACCGATTCAGCAGATGGCCGGAAGCAATACCTCTCCAAGACATGAGTGCAGAAACAGTCGCAACAGCCTTATATAGCCATTGGGTTGCTCGATTCGGTTCACCAATTGCCATCAAAACCGACCAAGGCACTCAATTTGAGTCTGCTCTTTTCTCAGCACTCATGAAGTTGATTGGAACTACGAGGATACGAACTTCACCCTACCACCCTCCATCAAACGGACTAGTCGAACGATGGCATCGTTCTTTGAAGACCGCGCTCATGTGCCATGAGGAAACAAACTGGGTAGAAGCGCTCCCAACTGTGCTAATAGGCCTTCGAACGGCATACAAAGAAGACATCAAAGCGTCAGCGGCCGAAATGCTCTACGGAACAAATCTAACGATACCTGGTGAGTTCCTTGTTGACAAACAAATTGTCTCTGACCCACAGATATTCATCCAAAAACATCGAGCTTGCGCATGAACTAGTTCCGTGCATCTGCGACATCAAATCATGCCACAAACTTGAAGTTGTTCATTCCTCGCGACCTCAACAAATGTTCACACGTCTTTCTTCGATGCGATGCTGTGAAAAAGCCACTCGAACAACCATACACAGGTCCTCATCCTGTAAGGAAACGAATCAATGATCGGCTATTTACTATAAACGCAGACGGGAGAATTCTAAATGTTTCAACAGAACGTTTAAAACCGGCACATATTTTTTCCGAGAGCATGGGAGAACATCAAACACCATCATCGTCAAGCATTGGTCATCAAACACGATCTGAAAATCCATCTGGTAATTCTACAACTGAACATCGGCCAATTTTAAAGAAATTTTCGCAAAACAAAATAAAAGCTGATGGTCAACGAAAAGTTCAATTTGACATATAACTCAATCGCGCCTTCAGTACTAGAGGGAAAGTGATGTGGCGACTGATGGCGACTCTGTAAACTTACTTCAAACTTCACCGCCGACTCGCAGGTGGCTTAGCAGACATTAAAATGTCATCAATTCAAAATTTGGTAACCAACGATTTTCTACTCGGCTAGCAGCTGCTCTTTTTTCCATTCGATGTCTAGACTTTTTCAAGTGAACACTAAATACCAATTTCTTTACGTTTAATAAAAGGCGAGTTTTATTGAAATTCTATATTCACTTATATTCACTTAAGCAAAACATCGCTCATGGAAAAACAACAACTCCTAAATGAATAGCGTAAAGCCTAGTACGCTGCCTATGCGAAACGGAGTTTTTCGTTGATCTCCACGAGCACGACGGAATCGTGAACGAACACTCAGCGGAAAATAATTGTGTAGAGTATAATCAGCTGTTTAGAAAAAGTGACAATCAAAGTCAAGTCAAAAGTGTCACAAGAAGCAATAAAACAAATTAATATTTTTAACATAAAATGTGTTAATAAAACTAACTAAGAACAAACAATATCCGGGATCGAACTACACTTTCGAAAACTCGGCTTGAACATTTGTGTGTGAGAATCCGGTGATAGGTTGACTCGTGCCGCTAAGGTAAGCTCAGGACTATAAAGTGCATTAGATGAATACTAAACGAATAAACATTTTTTGACAACTTTCAAGGAATCGGAACAATTGACTGGTCAACAACCAGATTCATTAAACCGTACGACCTTTCGGCATCAGACGTAATGAAAAATCACTGTTCACTGCACAGTTCGTGGCGCTAAGGCCGAAGAGATTTTGGAGCTATGCCTTAAAGTTCTTGAATACGAGTTGAGGAGGGGCAACTTCTTATCCACAGGAAACTTCGGTTTCGGTATCCAGGAACATATCGATTTGGGTATCAACGTTGGATTCCAAAATCGTTTGACAAAGGAAGACGCCTCGAAGTGGTTCCAGTGTATTCAGTTTTCATTAATTCGGTCGATGTTTCGACTAAAATGGGTGTTGGTGTGCTTGGTTGGGTGTCCCTTGAAATATTCGCCACCTTGTTCTTCATTGTCGGTTTTTGTTGTAACAAACTTCTCCAGAATCTCACTGCGGGCGATGTCGCTTGCTCCAGACCAGGCATCCGAACTTGATGAATCAGCTTGCAGTGGTGGAAAAGGTCTCATCTCTAGTAATTCTTAAGAGATCCGCTCTTTGAGTCCTGGAAAATGATTTTTTTTTTTTGAAATTGTAACTTGGAAGTTAACTTTATTAGTAAGTGTACCTGGCAATTGAGCGCATCCACTGGTCATAAATACATTCTGTGCTATTAGAAGCTGCTCATCAGGGTGAAACATTTTGAAAACGTAGTCAATCCATTCACCAAGGCCAGGTTCAAAGCTTCCTATCATACTTGGTTGGAATAGCAATTCGGTTGCTGGTATTGATTCAATTCCGTGTAGTTAAAATATTCACAATTACTTTTTTAAAGCCCATGCACACAGCTTTTATCGATTTATTTCAAACACTATCTAAATAAAATTTTTCCATCTTCTATTTTATGAAATTCTATACAAATGACACTATAAATACACAAAACAAAAAGAAAAACAATAGAACTGTCAAAATTTCGCAATCATTTACTGTCCCGGGAGATAAATGATGGACGGAAAAGTGTGGAGAATATTAAAATTGTAGTAAAAAGATCTACTACATTTATCCACCTATAAAACATTTTTCGCAGAGCAGCAGCGTACTGCACGACGAAAAGGTGAGCGAAATTTTTCGTTTACGATTCCGTTCTGTCATTTTTGTATGGGATTTTTCTTTTCGTTTCAAGCCTATTACACTGCTGAAACGAAAAGAAAAATCCCATACAAAAATGACAGGACGGAATCGTAAACGAAAAATTTCGCTCACCTTTTCGTCGTGCAGTACGCTGCTGTTCTGCGAAAAGGGTTTTATAGGTGGATAATTGTAGTAGATCTTTTTACTACAATTTTTAAACTCTCCACAATTTTCCGTCCATCATTTATCTCCCGGGACAATAAATGCTTGCGAAATTTTGACAGTTCCATTGTTTTTTTTTTGTTTTGTGAGTTTATTGTGCCACTTCAATTGAATTTTCTAAAATAGAAAGTGGACTAATTTTATTTAGATGAGAAAAGTTTCTTCTTCTAAAGTATACTTTTCAGGGATCTTTATTGGAGTTGCAGAGAAACATTCTTGGTTAGCTCCGATTAAGCTTTGAGAGCACAATCAACTGAATTCTTGGACCACAAGCTAGTTTAATAGTAAGCGAAGCTTAGACGGGTCAGAACGATTGCAGATTCTAATTGAGTCTGGTTTGTTGCAGCAGTTTTTGGATTACTACCAGAAATAAAATGAATTTTTGTTTTAATTTATTTATTTTGGAATTTCCTTGTTGATGATCATTTGTCAGTAAAGTTATTTGTTTGCATTTTCTTAAATATTGGCTTTTGGATAACTAACTTACAAATATGGTCACAGTTTTGTGTGGACTTTAGACTCAACTAATAAACACAAGGATTTCAATCTTCATATTTCGAAAGTCATGAAAGTGCCAGCCGCCTTGCATACGTACGTTGGTTGTCATGCGGATGCTCATGCTTATACGAAGGAAGTTTTTTCTTCCTTTCAAAAGCATCATGGAAAGTGCAGATGATGAACAAATTATTGTCAAAAGAAGTAATTCTTCTCCGTATTGTTTTATATACTCATTTTATGATAAAAATATTAATATGTTTTATTGCTTCTTGTGACATTTTTGACTTGACTGTCACTTTTTCTAAACAGCTGATAATACTCTACACAACTATTTTCCGTTGAGTGTTCGCTCACGATTTCGTCGTGCTCGTGGAGATCAACGAAAAATTCCGTTTCGCATCAGCAGCGTACTAGGCTTCAGCAGCGTACTAGGCTTAAGTGAACAAAAATAACTCATTTAGCTAAGTGAATAACAGGGATGGTTGGTAAATTTCTTTTTTGGAACCCAGAGGTTGGCAGTCTTTGGGTTCTGTTCGTTAATATTTCTGATTTTCGACAACACATTGGAATAAGTCTGTTTCTTTACTTTTGTGCACAGAAATTCACAATCATATTTTAAGGAGTGGTTGTAAAATTCTCTCAGAAACTCTCTGAAAGAACGTAACTGTCTTAAAAGTAAAGAAACGCTTGGAAAAACGTCTGTTTGACAGTTGTTGTACTTGTTTTGGCTGTGCACGATTTCTGTCCACAGAAATTTTAGTGGCAGAAATTCTCAGGGTGGGGAAATTTTTTGCTCTCTCGAGAGCACTCTCTTTTTTGCACTGCTACGAAAAATCGCTGTGCTGGAACGGCATAAGACTGACTTTCGCCGAATTTCGGTGCATTTCGTGCGAATTTTCAGTAAAAAAACACACCTAATAGCTAACGCCTGGTCTCCACATGCTTTAAATCTATCGCTGCTATTACAGCAGCCTCTGAATATCGCAAGTGGAGACCATTATAGCAGCTTTATTTTCATAGTCTGCGATAGATAGCATACTTTTATCGCAGAGTATATATAGCAGCTCTAAAAGCTGTCATTTCTTAACGGTAAACCCAAAGCAGGTGTCATTTGACACTTTATCTTTGTCAGTCGATTTTAAAATTCAGCAAAAAATTCAATTTTTGAAAGTTAAAGTGTGTTTTGTTGTATTTTGGTATGGCAGAAATCAAATTCAGCCACGAGAACGTTGTAAAACTTATTAACAACTATTCACAGTTTGAATGTTTGTGGAACTATAAAAGTCCAGAGTACAAAAGACTTGATTTGAAAAGAAATGCTTGGAATCAACTTTCCAAGGAGTTTGGAAAATCTGTGGAGGAAATGAAAAGGAAAGTTAAATACCTACGTAATGCATATGTCCTGGAGAAAAAAAAAGTGGATGAATCTAAAAAGTCTGGATCCTCGGCTGATTCTGTATACCGTCCACATCTCTTTTATTATGAAGATTTCAAGTTCTTAGATGCTGCTATCATTTTGAGACAAACAAAGTCAAATTTTGAACCGGTATGAGCGAAAGTGTAGGTCTTACATGAAAGCCATGACTAATGTATACATTTTTTCTTATAAATAGGTTTGCGAGCTTGGTAATAAAGAGACCGAAGCCAACGTTGATGTGACTTACGAATCTATCGACTTGTTTTTGGAACCATCAGATATACCATCACATGTTTCTGAAAATGCTTCACAAACGACTTCTTCTAAAGGATTGGGCAAAGGCAGAAAACGTTTATGTGTATCAAATTCTCCAAATTTTGACGAAGATGTTGATGCCATAGTCAAACATGCAACACAAACACTACAGCCTACGGAGGAGGCAGAGTATTCTGCATTTGGAAAGAATGTTGCGTTCCAACTAAGCCAACTGACACCATACGAGGCTACAATCAATATGAGCAAAATAAACAACCTCCTTTCACAAGCCATTCTGCAATCGATGTCATCCAAAATATATTCAAGCCCAAACTCAGATCCACTAGCAAACGAAAGCAGTTGTGATAAAATGAAAACAGCACTTGATTTTTCTGTTTTGATTAAATAAAACTAAGAGACAGATGTAATATCAACGAATAATTTGTTTTTTTATTTTCCTCCACTGAAATTCTACATCACTATTCGTAATGCAGTATTTACAAACATTTTCTCTAACACTGTTAGCATACTTATAACGATTGTATTCTTGAATTGATAATGATGTAAATGTTTTTGGTAAGGTCATTGGTTCTGACTCTATATCATGGGGTATATTTCGTGATAAATAGTTGTGTAAAACACAACATGCTTTTACCAGAACTTCACAGGTTTCCAACGATAGCTCGATTGGTCGATGAAATACTCTGAAACGAGCGGCTGATTTTCCAAATGCCGTTTCAACGGTCAGCCTTGCTCGACTCAAGCGATAATTAAAGACCTCCTGAGAAGTGTTCAGACTCATGCTCCTGTTAAAGGCCTTCAAAAAATTGCTGTCAAGCCCAAAGATGGCATTGCCAATGAAAAAGTACGGTGTCACGACTTCTTGCCCCGCCAAACAGCTTGAAGATGGTAAATTCAATGCTCCAGTCGTAAGTGCTCTGTAAAGTGAGCTGTTTTTCAAAACAACCACGTCAGAAGATCTTCCATTTCCACCTACATCAATATAAATATATCGGCTATACGCATCCGCAACAGCCAGAAGAACTACACTAAAAAATCCTTTGTAGTTGTAGAAGTCGGATCCTGAATTCGGTGGTGCCTTAATCCGAATGTGCTTTCCGTCAACTGAACCCAGCGTATGTGGGTTGTGGGAACTGCCATAAGCTTTCAAAATCTCTGCTTATTTGTAGCCAGTCAGTTGCAGAGCTTGGAGTCTTAAAAAGAAAAGTTTTTTTGTGTGTATGTATTGTAATGAACACCCAACATTTATACCAATTTCCTAATCGAAAACGTTTAACCGAAAACACAACTGGCAACACTATAATGGAATGGTATAAAATGACAGGCATTGCTTGTAAGTTAGTGTGTGTGAGTGTAGAGATTTTTGACAGCAAATGTGGAAACCATGGAGAAGAAACTGGAACGCTCTAGATGAGTGTTGTTCTATATAAATAGGACCGCTGACGCAACGAGCAGTCAGTTTTGATTATAGAGTGATAAAGTTAACGGCCATATTATTCACCCAATAAACCCAGGTTAAAATTTACATCCGGATGTAAAATCGCATAAACCCGATTGTCAAACGCAAATCCATATTATTCACTCCAAATAAACCCGATGGATTTAAAACGCATTGCGTTGTCGGGTTTAAATTTTTACATCCGGATGTATTTTCGGTTCGTTCGCATACTATAGGGAAATTTCAAATATTACAGCCAAATCAAGCAAACTTACCTAGATTTTGACATAAAAAGTGTGCTTTATATATGTTACGCGAACAAACCCAATCCAATCTGTCAAAAGTAAAAGGTGAAGTAATAGAAATTATTTGTTGTATTTTTGTTCTATCTGCCGAAGTGCCGACAATCACTTGATTTCCTTACAGCCAACAAATAAATATATTATGAGTCTTACAAGTCAATTGTTGCTAAAAAGACTGCGTTATATTCCTTCTAATTACCATTTGCATTGGCAAAGCATTTTGCTAGGTAAGTACATTTGATAGATTCTTGTAAACTCAAATGGGAATTAATTTTGTCTTTCAATTAGACGACTAAAGATACCCAAGTGACAAGGACTCCAGGATCAGAGGTGGCCACAATGATTTTAAAAGAGTTAAAAGATCCTAAAAATCAAAGTCACGCGTGGACAGTAACTGGAAGAAGCCAACCCAACCAATAGCAGCCAACAACAGTCAGTCTGCTATGAACTATATCTAAGCTAGTACAAGGAGCAACAATCAGGCAGGAAGACAGTTTGTCGTAGCCATTAAACATACTGCTGCAAAACCAACGCAAGGTTCTTTGATTGGAAGTGATTCACAGGACGAAGTAAAAGATACAGCATCAGCTAAAGAATGTTAAATCAAAATCGTAAATGTGCAATCGCATTCGGCCAATTTAATTGATGCGGTTCAAAACATTGATGCTGACAATGCGGAAAACCCCATTCTGGTTTCGAAATATGTCGACGATATATATTCATACCTTTTCGCGTTGGAAACCGAATTGGCCACTGAACCAGATCATTTAAAGGACCAAAACAGGTCGTTCCAAAAATGCTACAGCGCTGATCACAAAATTTAGTGTTTAGTTTTTTATTTTACGAGTACCTATATTCATTTTTGCGTTAATGTTCTCGTTGGCAGGTATATATGTATGTTTACATGTTTATATTTTAAGGATTGCATTTAAATAAAAAACATTTATCATTTACTTTGGACTTGGTTACATGTTGTGGTCTGTTAAAATAAAAAAAAGCGCTCCCACTCGTCTGCTTCTTAGTAATGATCAGCTACTTGGACAACAGAATTCAGAACGGGGCGAACAGCCTCCGTTTTGGATTATTGAGTATCTGAGACCAACTTCAATTAACGTCGTGTAGGCGCCAAGAGTTGGGAAGTAATCCTCGTTGGTAATATCAGGTGCGGTGCCTTCGCGTAGTTTGTTCATCCGCAATGCAGAAACATTTTGTGAATTTCTTGGCCCTTGTTGCCTTTTCAGCAACACCTGAAGCAGCAATTGGTGGAGTTACCATTTCTTGAACCTGCAACAACATGGAAAAGATAGTATATAAATTAAATCGACAATGCAAAATATAAATTAAAAGTATTAGGTACTTACAATTTCTTCAAAAATAAATCTGTTCACGAGAAAGTTTTGTTTCAATTTGACGTTTCTCTCTTTGACAACTGGGTTTATTTTAAACCTGGGACCAAAATTTAAACCTGGGAACAAAATTTGACAACTGGGTTTATTTCTATCGGGTTTAAATTTAAAGAGTGAATAATATGGCCGTAAGAGTGAAATGTTGTTAACCAGTGATAGTCCAATAGTCGAGTTGAGTTCGAATTAAGTATCTATATCAGTATCTATACTGAATAAAAGTGATAGAAATAATTTGAAAGGTGAAGTTTTATTTTGCGAACTAAGCGCACGTTACATTGGTGTCAGAAGTGTAAATAAAACTTAGTTGACTAGTAAAGTGTAAAGAAAAAAAAAAAGTTAAATACAGTGAAAATGGGTAAGTTGTTGGAAGAGCTCAACTGCATTGAGCTTAAAAGTGAGTTAGGTAAGCGAAATCTTTCTAGAGCGGGATCGAAAAATGAGCTCGTCCTGCGCTTGCGCAACTATTTGGAACAGCAAGGGGAAGACGTAAACACTTTTGTTTTTGAAACAGAAGTGGAGGAAGAGGAAGTAAGTGAAATTGTAGATTTTTCTAGTATGATGATACTTTTGTAAGAACAGCGAAACGAGCAAAAGAAGGAACAGCAGAATGTTCTCGAGCAACTGGAAGCACAACGAAACGAACAAAAGAAAGAACAACAGAATATTCTCGAAAGACTTGAGGCGCAACAGAATGTTTTGGAAGGTCAGAAAAACATTCTAGAAGGTAAATTGGGCAACATTGAGAAAAATGTATGTGCCATTGACGAACGCGTTGAAGGTGTGGAAAAACAGCTTTCTGTTGTAGAGAATCGTTTCGAAGGCGTAGAAAGCCGATGTGATGTTCTGACCAAGGAATTGGACCAGATCCGGAAAATCAAAGTTCGAGAATCTGCTGGAGAGTTTTCAAGGAAAAAGTAGATGAAACCGCCAACATTTGATGGACAGTCGTCTTGGCCAGTTTACAAGAGACAATTTGAGGCAGCCGCGACAACAAATGGCTGGGATGACGAAGACAAGTACATAGCACTGACTCTTGCTCTTAGAGGACCAGCAGCTGAATTACTTCAAACAGTTCCAGCTGGTAAGGGCGGCGATTTCAGTTCTCTCGTGGCAGCTATAGATAATCGCTTTGGCGATAGACACTTGAAAGAAGTCTTCCGAGTCCAACTCAATAACAGAGGGTGAAAGTCTACAGCAGAAGAAATCATTAACCAGCTTGCTGTTGAGTCCTTCGTCCGTGCCATTTCGGATATAAATCTTCAGAGGTCTGTGCGAACTGCTAGAACACGTACTCTTTCTGAAACTTTAGCATTCGCATTGACAATTGAAACAGCAGAACAAGCTTCTCATGGAGTACATCGACTTAGAGAAGCCATAGTCGAAGAGTGCTCGTGCCAAAGAGCTGAAATACAAAAGAACCAGCGGAGCGGACTAGCAAGATGTTGGAACTGCAACAAGACCGGGCACTTACAGCGTCAATGCCGACTACCACCAAATAAAGCCGGTTGTCAACATTGTGGAAGCAAGAGATCCAACCCAGAACAAGGTAACAACAACACCAGCGTTACGTATCAGCCGAGGCAGAGGCTGGTTTCTTGTTTCGATGGCCCCAGAACCACCATCCAGGTCTCTCAGACCAAACGAGACAACAAAAGTCTGACTGTGGAAATTACTATTAACGGGAACAAACATGTGGCTACCATCGACACCGGTGCCACAGCCTCCATAGTACGTCGAGACCTAGTAAAGACGACGTGGCTTCATAACACCAATAGCTACCGTCTAAGAACCGCAACGGGAGAAGCAGCAAGAGTATATGGAGAAGTGTGTCTTAAGATCCGACTGGCCGATCTAGTGTTTACTCATCAATTCCTGGTGGCAGATATATGTGACGAGTGCATCACTGGAATCGACTTTATGAAACAGCACGGAGTTATTTTGGACATCGGTAATCAGGTTTTGAATTACCAAAATAAGGAACTTCCAATGACCTATTCGAACGAAAGTACGTCGACACTGAGGACTGTCATCACGGAAGATCTGATTCTGCCTCCTTCTTCTGAAGTGTTCGTTTGGACAAAACTGGAAGGTGAGTTTGGAAGCCTTCGATACCTAATGGTGGAACCAGACCCAGAGTGTTCCTCCCAAAGCGTCATCATTGGGAAAACACTAGTAGCACCGAAAAACAAAATGGTCCCCGTACGATTACTAAACACCAGACCGTACGATGTAAGGTTGAAGAAAGGAGAAGTCGTTGGACGTTGCAAATCGGTTGCAGCAATTACGAAGATCACAGACGAAGCCCCGAGAAAAACTATAACTCTGGAGGAGCTCAAAACCATCAGAGCTAAAATACTGTATTCATCCAACCTTGATCACCAACAAACAAGGATGGCTGAAAATCTCCTACAAGACAAGTACACTGACATCTTCGCATCGCAAAAGGGACAATATGGTAGGACACAGTTGGTGCAGTATCGCATCAACACAGGAGATGCAAGACCGATTCGTCAACCCGCAAGACGCCTTCCACTGGCCAAACAAGGTGAGGTTGAGGAAATGATAACAACAATGAAGAAGGACGGACTTATTGAAAATTCCAAAAGTCCTTGGGCTTCACCAGTGGTGCTAGTGAAAAAGAAAGACGGAAGCACTGGCTTTTGTGTGGAATACCGAAGGCTGAATGATGTGACTAAAAAGGACAGCTATCCCCTGCCGAGAATCAGTGATACCCTGGATGCTATGGAGGGAGCCCAGTTGTTTTCGACGCTGGACTTGAAAAGTGGATATTGGCAAGTTGACATCCACCCTGATGATCGGGAAAAGACGGCGTTTTCTACAGGTAATGAGCTCTGGCAGTTTAAAGTTATGCCATTTGGGCTATGCAACGCTCCGGCAACATTCGAGCGTTTGATGGAGTGCGTTCTTCAAGGACTGACGTGGAAAGCGTGCCTTGTCTACTTGGACGATGTCATTGTTTACGGAAAAACATTTGACCAACATTGCAAGAATCTAAAAGCCGTGTTTCAGAGACTTCGAGAGGCTAACCTTAAACTGAATCCGAAAAAATGTGCACTTTTCAAAACCGAAGTTAAGTATTTGGGACACATCATCTCTTCCCAAGGAGAGAAGACTGATCCTGAAAAAGTTGACTCCGTCAAAAATTGGCCAACACCACAGGACAAACATCAACTCCGAAGCTTTCTTGGTCTTGCCACATATTACCGACGTTTCGTTAAGAACTTTGCTGGAGTTGCAAAGAGTTTGCATCAGCTCACCAAAAAAGAGAAGCAGTTTAAATGGTCAGGTGAGTGTGAGAAATCTTTTCAGGAACTCAAATACCACCTTTGTAACGCTCCAGTGCTGGCACATCGAACACCTGGCAAAACATTCATCATCGACGCAGATGCAAGCAACGTTGGAATCGGGGCGGTATTATCCCAAGTGCATGATGGCGAAGAGAAAGTGGTGGCATATTATAGTAAGGTCCTCTCGAAGCCTGAAAGAAACTACTGCGTGACCAGAAGGGAACTGCTGGCTCTTATCTTGGCAACAAAGCACTTCCATAAGTACATCTATGGACAGAAATTCTTTCTGCGGACAGACCATGGTGCTCTGAACTGGCTGTTGAACTTCAAAAATCCAGAAGGTCAAGTCGCAAGGTGGATAGAAAGACTGCAGACTTATGACTACCAGATTCAACACCGCAGAGGAAAGCTGCACTCAAACGCCGGCGCCGACGCATTGTCCCGAAGACCTTGCAAAGAGGATTGCAAGCATTGTAGGCGACAAGAAAACAAAGAAAATATTACCGCTCAGCGACTAAGAGCTGACCCCATATGCGGATGGAGCAATGAGGAAGTGAGGACCGCTCAACGGGAGGATCCAGATATCGAACCCATTCTCGCGTGGAAAGAAAATGAAGAGAAACCTGAATGGGGAGACATTTGTGACCGGAGTCCAGTTCTCAAAGCCTATTGGGCACAGTGGGACTCACTATATGTGCAAGAAGGTGTCCTCAGGCGAAGATGGGAGTCCGTTGACGGTAAATCATATGTGATGCAGCTGATCGTACCGCAATCGAAAGTCAGTGAAGTTCTTCGGGAGATGCACGACGGACCTTCTGGAGGTCACCTGGGAGTTAAAAAAACACTGGAGAAGGTGCGACATCGGTTCTACTGGTTACATGCTAGAGACGACGTGGAGAAGTGGTGCCGAACATGTGACAAGTGTGCTGCAACCAAAGGACCTGGTAGGAAGATTCAAGGTAAGATGCATCAGTACAACGTTTGAGAGGATTGCAGTAGATGTGGCTGGGCCTTTTCCAGAGATCAACGCGGGAAACAAGTACATTCTGGTTGTAATGGACTATTTTAGCAAATGGCCTGAGGCGTATGCCATCCCAAATCAAGAAGCCAAAACGGTGGTCGACCAAATTGTGTTTAACTGGGTAAGTAGGTTTGGCGTACCTATGGAACTCCATTCTGACCAAAGGAGGAACTTCGAGTCAAACATCTTCCAAGGAGTGTGCGGACTACTTGGCATTAAGAAGACCAGAACCACACCGCTTCATCCACAATCTGATGGGATGGTTGAAAGATTCAACCGGACCTTGAAAGAACACCTCACTAAGGTCGTAGGCGATTACCAAAGAGACTGGGATAGGCACGTACCGCTATTCCTGATGGCCTATAGAAGTGCAGTACATAGCTCGACAGGACAAACACCATCTGACATCCTCTTCGGGAAAACCATGCGGCTGCCCAGCGAACTTAAATTTGGATGCCCCACAGAGGAGCCACAGGACACGAACGAGTATGTGGATGACCTCAAGGAGAGACTCGCTGACATCCATAAAAGAACAAGGGAACGGATGAAAACCTACAGCGACCGGATGAAGACACGGTACGACACAAAAGCGACAACGGCAGGATTCCAAGCAGGAGATCGTGTGTGGCTTTATAATCTTCATCGTCAAAAGGGATTGTCACCGAAACTTCAGCAGAACTGGGAAGGTCCTTATACTGTTGTCACGAGGATTAACGACGTGATTTACCGCATCCAAAGAGGATTAAGAGGCAAGTTAAAAGTAGTTCATTGTGACCGGCTGCATCGATATAGTGGCGAGGCTGCAGATGGAATTATTCGGGACGAACAATCTTAGGTAGGGGGCAGTGTAATGAACACCCAACATTTATACCAATTTCCTAATCGAAAACGTTTAACCGAAAACACAACTGGCAACACTATAATGGAATGGTATAAAATGACAGGCATTGCTTGTAAGTTAGTGTGTGTGAGTGTAGAGATTTTTGACAGCAAATGTGGAAACCATGGAGAAGAAACTGGAACGCTCTAGATGAGTGTTGTTCTATATAAATAGGACCGCTGACGCAACGAGCAGTCAGTTTTGATTATAGAGTGATAAAGTTAAGAGTGAAATGTTGTTAACCAGTGATAGTCCAATAGTCGAGTTGAGTTCGAATAAAGTATAGATACTGAATAAAAGTGATAGAAATAATTTGAAAGGTGAAGTTTTATTTTGCGAACTAAGCGCACGTTACAGTATGTATGTATACATTTAATTCACTAGCATCTTACCTTTATATATTGCTCTTCAATGGCATTAACAATGGCACTCAAGACTTCAGGAACAAATTTACTTATGGTTTTGCGTGACACATAAGAAAGAAACTCCAAAGATTGGTACGAATCACCGGTTGCAAGAAATCTTAAAGTTATTGCCAACCGAACTTTTGATGTGACTGCAAATCTCATTAGGGTATGTAGCTTCTCAATTTGTGGTGTTATCTGTTTTTCAATGAAATATAAAATAGAGTTCTGAATAATGTGAACGTATGATAAATGATTCAAGACTTACCACTTCCAGAATTTCATTAAATTGATCTATGCTCATTCTGCAAAAATTTCTAAAATCCGATCCGTCTTCCCACAAAATATCTTTAAGCAAATGTGCTTCAAGATCGTGAAGTGTCCTTATTTCCAAAAAAGGATTTACCCAAAATCGGTGTTTTTTTTTTTTCTTTATTTTATGCATGTCTGGGAGTTGTTTCAAACATTTAGTTGCAATAATGCTCTTTACGTATTCATTCGCCGCCATTCTACGTACAAATGAAAAGTGTGCTATAAAATGCCCAGCACACAAAACTTGACTGCTGTTGTGCTGTCTGCTATCTGTCATACTCCTGCTTTCTGCTATGAATTTAAAGTATGTGGAGACACAGCGTTATAGATGAGTCAGGTGGTGACTTGGTGGGGACATAAATAGACACACAGGGGCATATTCATAGACATTTTTAAACTGCTGTTAAACTGTTATTACATTAAACTGAAGTTTAAGCTATTCATAGTCAAATTTAGTACTAGGATTAAGGAGTAAACTGGAGTCTAAATCTAATCATGGGGGATACTAGGTTTAAGCTGCTTCTTTTCTATTAACTGTCAAAAATTATCCAATGCTTTCAATACATAATTGCTCTTGAATATATATTTTGTGAAAACAATTTTGTTAATAAAAGTAATAACTACAACAGAGAGATGCTTTCGAACGAGTTCGCGGAAAATGTCTTTTTCGAGCTGCGTCCAGTTCTCCTGCCTTTGTCGCTACATGTTTTGTTTGTCCATCTAACCCAAAAGAAAGCAATATATTGTTTGAATTTCATTTCATCTAATAATATAAAATAAAATATATATATAAATTATTTTTAATTATACTAACTTGTATACGCTATGAGATTGTATCCAACCAGCAGCTCGAAAAACCAAAACAATAAAAAGAAATGTTTTATTTTTTATTTTGACGTTTCTGATTTTGATGTCTTCGTTTGAAGCATAACTGTAGTAGAATACTGCAATAAACTCTAGTTTAGTTAAAGACAGCTAGAAAATCGTCTATGAATAGAAGCTGAGTTTTCCTAAATGATTTAGCTTAAACTAAGAAGTTACGACTTTAGTAATTCTCTATGAATATGGCCCACAGTTAGTAGCACACACACACACACACACACACACACACACACACACACACACACACACACACACACACACACACACACACACACACACACACACACACACATACACACACACACACACACACACACACACACACACACACACACACACACACACACACACACACACACACACACATACACACATACACACATACACACACACACACACACACACACACACACACACACACACACACACACACACACACACACACACACACACACACACACACACACACACACACACACACACACACACACACACATACACACACACACACACACACACACACACACACATACACACACACACACACACACACACACACACACACACACACACACACACACACATACACACACACACACACACACACACACACACACACACACACACACACACACACACACACACACACACACACACACACACATACACACACACAAGGAAAGTTTCGCAATCGGTCAGAAAAAAAATTTCAAATAAAAACATCACAACCAAGGCAACCAAAAACATGAGTCAACTGCTAGCTTATGAGTTTTGACCACAGAGGAGATACAAGAAGAGGCAAAACCACACACACACCACGGCATCTGTCCTCAAACTGACTTCTCAAACCCCACTTTATTTTCAGCTTTCAAAACCAATTTGAAATCCGAAAATAAAGTGGTGTTAAGGTGGTGGTGGCAGGAGAAGCAATGGTTTTCCCTCTTGTTCTTTATTTCTCTAAGCTATTGAAATATTTAATTCATAAGTCACTTACTAACTTATGACTTAAATGAGTTTTTAATTCACAAACTAGCAACCGTGAAATAAATACCTGGATCGAAATCTGAGTCCTAATTCGATTCGATTGTTCGATTATAAAAATAAAAATGAATTTTGTTAAACACAGCCATTGCGAAAAAAAATTAAAGTGACATTCGTTTGTTTACCTCGAAAGTAAAAAGTTGAAACGCGGCAAATAAATTGAGAATCGAGAATTAACTTGAGAAAAATAGAAGTGGAAAATAAAAGGTATGCATTTATGCAGCCGTATTTATTAGATTTTCTTAAGACGTCTCTTAGACGTTGATTAGTTAAGTTTCAATTAAAACTTAATTGGAACTTAACGCCTGGTCTCCACATGCTTTAAATCTATCGCTGCTATTACAGCAGCCTCTGAATATCGCAAGTGGAGATCATTATAGCAGCTTTATTTCCATAGTCTGCGATAGATAGCATACTTTTATCGCAGGGTATCTATCGCAGCTATTAAAGCAGAGGGAACTGTCATCTGCATAAGTTTTTCCACCATTTTGTTACTTCGTTGTTATGTTTGGTATGAAAAGTATGCTATACAAAATGCCCACAACACAAAATTTGTCAGTTGCTCTGCTTTCTTGTGTCTGTCTTATTCCTGCTTTCTGCTATAAATTTAAAGCAAGTGGAGACACAGCGTAAGAGAGGTTGATTAAATTCTTATTGATAATCGATTCTGCGCTGATGCTAAACTAATTGATAGTTGTGTCAAAATAAAGTAGTAAAAATAGAAATCTAGTCCAATTTAAACAGCGTTTTGACAATCATTCGTTTGTAAACAAAAATGTGGTGCCTTTTGGCTTATCAAAAAAAAAAAAACACTATGAACGAGTAGGTAGATATCATCAACCTAAAATGTGATGAGAAATTCTTTCGAATTTTTATTTAAAACTAACGCAACGCATTGTTGGTTTTAAGCCCTTATTATAAGTAGCAAATAGGGTCTTTTTTTTTTTTTTTTTTTTTTTTTTTTTTTTTTTTTTTTTTTTTTTTTTTTTTAATTAAATAGGGTGAAGGTGAAAATTACCTTTACAAGCACGTCGACCTGAAAGATATTTTTTGCTGTTCCCTTAGGTTTAAAAACACGTAGTGTATAGGTTTGTTCATTCGAAGCTGAGGTCATGTAAGAACCTAAGAATCTTCGAGGAAGAGGTGTTTCTGATATCAAGGGGACAGGGGAACCCTTTATAATTAGCAAATCGACCGTTCGACCATGGAACAATCTTTCTTTGCCAAGCCAAACTGCAATTCCCTAACCATCTCTTAACTCAGGTTGTAGTTGTAGGCACACGACATCCATAAAATGGATAAAGCATAACTACTGCGTGGGCGTTCGACCACCATAAACATCCAAAATGATTTTTCTCTGGTATCGCCTCAACAGCAGGAAAATATGCCTTGAAAAATGCTGTTCCAATTCAACCTTTCAGAACCGCACTCACGAGAATGGTTGTCGCGAGAACAACGCGTTTGGCCTCGTAGCACTGCGTAGCTTTTGTGCCAGCTTTTTAGGTTTCTATTTATTAATCATGACATCTGAAAAAAGCTTAGCACATTGAAAACATTTAAATCGCGAGGAAAATCTTCCATATTTTTGTTTTAAGAAAAGTTTCTTTTAAGAAATTATATTACCAAAACAACAGATCAAAATGCACACCGATTTTCCCGAAACGTCAGAATGAATTTTTAATTTGGATTTAAGAGACCTTTAAACGTCATTATTGGCATTAAAGTTGAGAGGGCTCTTAGCAAGGTTACTTAAATGTGAAATTTGATTTTCGATACGGATTCGTTACTTAAGTGTAAATTAAAGGACAACTAAATTTAATCAATGAATAAAAGTTCTTTATAGATACGGCTGATATTCTTCTGAATGCATATTTTTAATGTTTTTTATCCTTAGAACAAGTGCCAAGGGTACCAACATTGAAAGTAAAATTGAAAGTGAACTTGCTAAGTGAATATAACCAAAAAATTGTTTTATTGTTAAGTGAATATAAGTGAATATAGAAAATTTTCAATAAAACGCGGCTAAAGTATTAAGTTGTGAATATTAAATCTTGTGTTTTTATTGGTTGCAAAACGCCAAAATCTCTATATACAATGCGTGAAAGCAATCAACGGTTTTCTTAAAAACGGAGTTCAACCACCGCAATGTTCCAAAAAACGAATTCTAGTTGACTTCTCACCGCCGAATATTGCCAAGCAAATGCATGTTGGCCATTTGCGATCAACAATTATCGGCGAATCTATTTGCCAACTTTTAAAGTTCCTGAGACAACATGTTATCCGTCACAACCACGTCGGCGATTGGGGTACACAGTTTGGCATGCTCATAGCTCACTTGGTGGATAGTTTTCCTAATTTTGCAACACAAAGTCCTCCCATTCATGACTTACAACGTTCTACAAAGAGTCAAAGAAGTGGTAAGTCTAACGTTCGAATCGGTGAGTCATTTTTTAAAACAATTTAATTCAAGGTTCGATGAAGACGAAGAGTTCAAAGAACGAGCTTACAACTCAGTGGTGAAGCTACAAAGCGGCGATCCTGTGTCCATTAAAGCGTGGACCCTTATCTGTGATGTCCCTCGAAAGGAATTTCAAACAATTTACGACCGCCTGGATGTAACGCTTTATGAAAAAGTGGAATCTTTTTTCCAATCTCGAATGGTCGATGTTGTTAAGTTGTTGGAAGACAAGGGATTTCTTGAAGAAAGCGAAGGTCGAAAGATTATGTGGTCAGATGAGTCAAAAACAGGCATCCCTCACGCTCACGCCGGAGGAATTGACTGCTGCCCAGGAATCTGTCGCCTATGGTTGCATCAAATATGCAGATCTCTGCCATAACCGTACCAACGCCTACGTGTTTTCATTTGACAAAATGCTGGAAGATCGTGGATACAATGCTGTATATCTTCTCTATGCCTTTACCAGAATCTTGTCAATTACGCGAAACTGTGGTGTAGACTTTTCAAACCTACAGGAAGTACTAAAAACCGAGTCAATATCAGTGGAGCATGAAAAGGAATGGAAATTGGCGAAGGTACTACTTAAGTTTTCAGATGTAATCCTGAAAATTGCAAAGGATCTGCTTCTACATACTCACTGTGAGTATTGCTACGAAGTATGCACCACTTTCTCCGAGTTCTTTGATAAATGCTATTGTATTGAGAAAAACAAAGAAGGAGAAGTTGTTAAAGTTCACAACAGCAGGATACTGTTGTGTGAGGCCACAGCAGCTGTGTTACGGAAATGTTTCCATGTACTTGGCTTGAAACCTGTTCAGAAGATTTAATTATTTAAACGTCATGTTAGCATTTTACATTTGTATAATCCATTTACGTAAAACTAAATAAAACTACACCATCATGTGTCATCTCTCGGATTTTGTCAGAAATGTTAGTTTACGATCTTGTTTTTAGATTGCGATTTGTTGTGTTCCAAAGAAAAGTGGTAAGCAATTCGAGGAAGGAAACAAATTTTTTAAAGCGCGCATAAAATTTCAGTGTTCTTTAATGCGGTAGCAGGCATTTAGTCTTTACAGCCTTATAGCTACTAATAGACGATTTACTCACAAGGACTGCAAAACCAATGAAAGATAAAAAGTGCCTTCTCTTTACCGTATTGTCTTTGTGAGGAAAACACCTATATAACTTTCATACAAAATATTGCTAACTAGGTGTGCCAGCGACTTCGTCCGCAAGAATTGGCATAGCATTTTTTTATCAACCGATTGACATGAAATAAAAACTAAATGTTAAGTGAAGCTTACCACAATATATTACTGAAACCCCCATCTAGATAGGATAAGTCGTTTCTGAGATTAGCGCGCACAAACAAACAAACTTACGTTTTAATTATATATATAGAAAATACTTATACTTTTATTTATTTACTTTTCAAATAAGGAAGCACTTGAAGTACCTCAAAAAAAATTACAATCGTCAACTTATTCTACCGTCCTTGGTATTGGGTTTGATAAACTTTCAAAAGTTTCGTATAATCTTATTTCTAAACACACATTTTTGAATAGCTTAAAATAAACCAGTTTTAAATCATGAAATCATTAGCTTTCAGTTTTGTTTGAGTTGGGTAGCTGAAAATACGTGTATGAACTAAAGTTACACATAGATACGAAGAAAACTAATCAAACCTCTTTCCACATTAATTGCATAGGTGATTTTTGAGTTCAGTTGCTCAGTTGTCTTTCAGAAGATGCTGATTGACGATCTGGAATTCACCGGACAGGACTCGTCTGTTGTAGATGTTTGAAGTGTACGGTTCGAAGGACTCATTGTTGCCAAGAATTTGTGCGGTCGATGAAGTTGGCATTGGAGCAACAAGTAGAGAGTTTCGAACGCCATGTTTGGCAATTTTTTCTTTAAGAGCAGCCCAATCCCAGAGGTCGGTTGTACTTTTGCTCCACATGTCATATTGCAAGATACCTTTGCTGACTGGACTTTCTTCGTATGTTTCATATGAGCCTTCCTTCTCAGCCAGCTCACAACTGGCTTCCAGAGCCCCATAGTAGATTGTCTCGAAAATCTGCTGGTTGATCAATTTAAAAATGAATTTATTTAGAAATACTTACATCTTACATTGTAAATGAGAAACAAAATATGCAGAGTGCATATTTTCAATGAGCTTATTTTTCTTATGAAACTTTAAAACAAAATATGCAGGGTGCTTATTTTGTGATAAGGTAATATTCAAATGATATTTACGTGTGGCGTTATAGTTGATGCTTTAACTGTTAGCATCTCGAAGTCTCTGAAACACAGCTTTTAGGTTCTTGCAATGTTGTCCCGTAAACAATGACATCGTCCAAGTAGATTAGGCAAGCTTTCCACGTCAGTCCTGGAAGAACGCACTCCATCAAACGCTCGAATGTTGCCGGAGCGTTGCATAGCCCAAACGGCATAACTTTGAACTGCCAGAGCCCATTACCTGTAAAAAACGCCGTCTTTTCTCGATCATCAGGGTGGATGTCAACTTGCCAATATCCACTTTTCAAGTCCAGCGTCGAGAACCACTGGGCTCCCTCCATGGCATCCAGGGTATCACTGATTCTCGGCAGGGTCTCGGCTGTCCTTCTTAGTCACATCATTCAGCCTTCGGTAGTCTACACAAAAACGAGTGCTTCCGTCTTTCTTTTTCACTAGCACCACTGGTAACGCCCAAGGAATTTGGAATTTTCGATAAGACCGTCCTTCTTCATTGTTATCATTTCTTCAAACTCACCTTGTTTAGCCAGTGGAAGGCGTCTTGCGGGTTGACGAATCGGTCTTGCATCTTCTGTGTTGATGCGATGCTTCACCAACTGTGTCCTACCATATTGCCCCTTTTGCGATGCGAAGATGTCAGTGTACTCTTGTAGGAGATTTTCAGCCATCCTTGATTGTTGGTGATCAAGGTTGGATGAATTCAGTATTCTAGCTTTGATGGTTTTGTTCTCCTCCGGAGTTATAGTTTTTCTCGGGGCTTCGTCTGTGATCGTCGTAATTGCTGCAACCGATTCGCAACGTCCTACGACTTCTCTTTTCTTCGACCTTACATAGTAAGGTCTGGTGTTTAGTAATCGTATGGGGACCATTTTGTTTTTCGGTACTACCAGTGTTTTCCCAATGATGACGCTTTGGGAGCTGAGAGGAATACTCTGGGAATGGTTCTACCATGAGGTATCGAAGGCTTCCAAACTCACCTTCCAGTTTTGTCCAAACGAACACTTCAGAAGAGGGAGGCAGAATCAGATCTTCCGTGATGACAGTCCTCAGTGTCGACGTACTTTCGTTCGAATAGGTCACTGGAAATTCCATATTTTGGTACTTCAAAACTTGATTACCGATGTCCAAAATAACACCGTGCTGTTTCATACAGTCTATTCCAATGATGCACTCATCGCATATGTCTGCAACCAGGAATTAATGAGTAAACACTAGATCGGCCAGTCGGATCTCAAGACACACTTCTCCATACATATACTCTTGCTGCTTCTCCCGTTGCGGTTCTTTTTTTGGTAGCTATAGGTGTTATAAGTCCACGTCATCTTTACCAGGTCTCGACGTACTATGAAGGCTGTGGCCCCGGTGTCGATGGTAGTCACATATTTGTTCCCGTTAATAGTAGTCTCCACAGTCAGACTTTTGTTCTCTCGTTTGGTCTGAGAGACTTGGATGGTGGTTCTGGGGCCATAGATACAAGAAATCAGTCACCGCCCTTCGAAGTTGGTTCTTACTCGTTTCCTGGATGGGAAACGGATTGATAGGTAACGCTGGTGTTGTTGTTACCTTGCTTTGGGTTGTATCGCTTGCTTCCACAATGTTGACAAGCGGGTTTATTTGGTGGTAGTCGGCATTGACGCTGTAAGTGTCCGGTCTTGTTGCAGTTCCAACATCTTGCAAGTCCGCTCCGCTGGTTCTTTTGTATTTCAGCTCTTTGGCACGAGCATTCTTCGACTATGGTTTCTCTGGGTCGATGTACTCCATGAGAAGCCTATTCTGCTGCTTCAATTGTCAATGCGAATGCTAAAAATTCAGAAAGATTGCGTGCTCCAGCAGTTCGCAAAGACCTCCGAAGATGTATATCGGAAATGGCACGAACGAAGGACTCATTGGTTGATGATTTCTTCTTCAGTATCTGAGTATGCCAGGTGAACCAGTCTTTCGACATCTGCTTGGAGCTGCTGTAGACTTTCACCCCTTTTCTGGACTCTGTTATTGAGTTGGACTCGGAAGACTTCTTTCAAGTGGCTATCTCCAAAGCGTTTATCTATAGCTGCAACGAGAGAACTGAAATCACCGCTCTTACCAGCTGGAATAGTTTGAAGTAATTCAGCTGCTGGTCCTCTAAGAGCAAGAGTCAGTGCAATGTACTTGTCTTCGTCATCCCAGCCATTTATTGTTGCGGCTGCCTCAAATTGTCTCTTGTAGACTGGCCAAGAAGACTGTCCATCAAATGTTGGCGGTTTTATCTCCTTTCGTCACCCGAGAATTGTTTTGTCGTAAGCGCCAAAATGGGTTTTTTTAAACTGGATATGCAGTCTTATGTTTTCAAAGGTGCTCTTTTCATTTCTGTTGCCAGAGTTTGCCTAACTCTTACCGCTGCTGAGATAATTAGTATGCATTTTGTCGTATATCCACAAAATAGTCACCCCTTGAGTTTTGTTTTGTCGTAAGCGCCATTTTTTGGCATATACGACAAAAATTCCATGTGTTTTCCCTCTTTTTTTTTCTTAATATTGTTTTGTCGTAAGTGTATAGGCTTAATACATACGATCAAAAATTTAAAATAAAACCTTAAAATTGCTTTGTCATACATACACGTACTCACATTATAATGTAGGACTGATCGTATGAAAGTACGACAAAAATGAGAAAAAGAGGATTTCGGTTTGGTTTGTCGTATGTGTATAGATATTTCAGCTGGGGCGGCGTGGCGGTGCAGGAAGTATAAATACAAAGATATTGCCAGCGCAGTTTCAAAAATACTGCATCAAATATTTTCTGGCAATCCTTTTGTTGAAACTCTGCCTCCACTGCTGTGATTTTTCTCGTTCAAAATTCAACATTCTTAAAATTAATTACACAAAAATTTTCGGAGCCTGGACATTCTCTAATTCAAGAGGCAGCTTGGAAATATTATCCAGCTTTCGCTTATGCGACATCTTTTTGAACTCTAAAAACGTAAAATTAAAATTAATTCAAATGTTGCCAACAGATTTCAAAGCATTTTCCACCACATCGGGCCAATCAAACTTTTCGTTAATTCCAATTAGCAAAACAAAGTTTCTTAAATAAATTAAGGTCGAAAAATTTACACTCTATTATAAAACGAACAGAAGAGAAATTGGGTATAAAACAGCTTCAATATAGAAAAAGTCAAACAAAAGAAGCCGGGCAATTCTTACAAATCTGTTCACTCAAAATCGCCTTGTTTTTAGTAGGTAACAACTCAAAACTATTTAAAGACAAAATGCCAAAGGTAGACTAAAACTACTACGAAGCCTTGTTCGAATCAAAAGCGTAAGAAGGAAATTATCAATAATTTATTATTTGAAACTATTCTTTTTTACTATGATGTGCTATAAATCATACAGTGTTATTTATGTAAGCGTTAGGATTATTAGCCAAAATTACATTTTCCATCTCAAAGATCAAATTTTATATTTCATAGTCAGAGAATGACTTTTCCGTTAGTTTTTATAAAACAAAATGTGAATGAAGTTTTGTACCTGTAAATGTAAATATCATAGATATCTTATGGTCATAGGATGCCTTTTTTGTTATTGAATTTTTTTTATTACTATTCAAGTTAATTTTTTTCACACCTATGTAAATGATGTAGATATGTATTCCTATTTTAACCTTTATAAAATAAATAATATTTAATTGTTAACATTGAAAATTTAATTTTTTTAATTAGTTCTCATACCAATTTCTATACGATTTAAACGAAACGCTTGCATATTGAAATGTCGTACGTGCGTTCACGGTGCGGGTGCATAACTTCACAGGTCATAACTTCACATGGGTCATAATTTCACCTCTAGTGGGTTATAATTTCACTTTTTTCGGGTGAAGTTATGTCCCACCTTAGGTGGGAATTAGCTTAACTTTTTTGTGGGCCAGAATTTCACTTCTGTGTGAAGTTATTTCCCACACAAGGTGGGACATAATTTCACTTTTTTAAGACCATTTCTCATTGCAGCTTCAAAGTCCGTCATAAATGAAAATGGACGAAACTCAAACAAATTTCTGTCCACAAATTGGATCAAATGAACGGTGCGGGTGCATAACTTCACAGGTCATAACTTCACATGGGTCATAATTTCACCTCTAGTGGGTTATAATTTCACTTTTTTCGGGTGAAGTTATGTCCCACCTTAGGTGGGAATTAGCTTCACTTTTTTGCGGGCCAGAAATTCACTTCTGTGTGAAGTTATTTACCACACAAGGTGGGACATAATTTCACTTTTTTAGACCATTTCTCATTGCAGCTTCAAAGTCCGTCATAAATGAAAATGGACGAAACTAAAACAAATTTCTTTCCACAAATTGGAACAAAT
Source organism: Melanostoma scalare (assembly GCA_949752695.1). Classification (NCBI taxonomy): domain Eukaryota; kingdom Metazoa; phylum Arthropoda; class Insecta; order Diptera; family Syrphidae; genus Melanostoma; species Melanostoma scalare. The sequence goes on along the minus strand of OX456984.1, from coordinate 116,164,462 downwards.
GAACATATAGCTCTTCAGTTTTATGGCTTGCCAAGACGTACAAAAATGGATAAACCTATGATAGAAATATTGATATTTGAAGCTGTTTTTTCGTAGTATACACAGTTTGAATTTGAAAATGTGTTCAAATATAGTGTAGCTTTCATAAATTAATTATTGAAATTACGAACTTCGACATCATATATTTTCAAAAACCGATCTCTCGTTTTAGTAAATTATATTATATAGAAATAGTGTGAATAAACAAGCGTTGTTGGCGCCAAGTAGTAAAGCGACCGAAAAAAAAATTGCGCAATTTTTTTTTTCGTCGCTTTACTACTTGGCGCCAACAACGCTTGTTTATTCACACTATTTCTATATAATATAATTTACTAAAACGAGAGATCGGTTTTTGAAAATATATGATGTCGAAGTTCGTAATTTCAATAATTAATTTATGAAAGCTACACTATATTTGAACACATTTTCAAATTCAAACTGTGTATACTACGAAAAAACAGCTTCAAATATCAATATTTCTATCATAGGTTTATCCATTTTTGTACGTCTTGGCAAGCCATAAAACTGAAGAGCTATATGTTCATTTGTTCCAATTTGTGGACAGAAATTTGTTTTAGTTTCGTGATTACAATTTATAATTTTTGTTGGCTTTTGACTGATTGGATTTCAAAAGATTTTTTACAATGTAGGTGGGAAATAATTTCACACAAATTTTAGGTGAAATTGTTGCTCACCTAAGGTGGGACATAACTTCACCCGAAAAAAGTGAAATTATAACCCACTAGAGGTGAAATTATGACCCATGTGAAGTTATGACCTGTGAAGTTATGCACCCGCACCCAAATGAACATATAGCTCTTCAGTTTTATGGCTTGCCAAGACGTACAAAAATGGATAAACCTATGATAGAAATATTGATATTTGAAGCTGTTTTTTTCGTAGTATACACAGTTTGAATTTGAAAATGTGTTCAATTTAGGTGCAGGGAACTAACTTCACGGGTACTACCTTCACATGGGAAATAACTTCACCTCAAGTGGGAAATAATTTCACTTTTTTGTGGTGAAGATATTTCTCACTGCAGGTGGGAAATAACTTCACCTGAAATTTGTGTGAAGTTATTTCCCACCTGCAGTTTGAAGATTGTATACATTCAACAAAAGAGAAATTATAGCTTTTGGGCGGTTTATTTCAAACAAAAAAAGTTTTACAAAATAAACAAAACTACAAAAATGTAAATAGTTCGCGTTTGTATATAAAAAAAATATATAAAAGAACTCAATTCTGAAAAAACATAACATTGTCAAACTATATTTTCAAAACAAAAGCGCTTTGAAACGAAGACTTGGAAAGTTAAAAATATGCTAAATAAATTTTTATGTAACACATTTTCAAAAACAAATTTCTCGTTTTTATGCATTTTGTCGCTTTAGTGCTATATACGAGGAAATAGTGAAAAATTCGCGCGATTGAGTTTTACATCTTGTGTCTAAAGGGCAATTCACATGAGCGCGACCAACGAACGAAGAATAAATCAAGAAATGTGATTTTAAGTACCTTACAAGCATAAATTCCTCACGAATTTTTTCGGAAACGATGGCAATATAGTTCATACTTATTTTTTGTTGAACAAACTCTTATTTTTGTGCCTAAGCTTTTGGGAATAGAGAAAATAAATTTATTCGTTACGAATGACATTTATTCGTAACGAATGAATTTCTTTTTTCTATTGCTTTAATTTTAGGCACAAAAAGAAGAGTTTATCCATCTAAAAATAAGTATGAACTATATTTCCATCGTTTCCTAAAAAATTCGTGAGGAATTTATGCTTGTAAGGTACTTAAAATCACATTTCTTGATTTATTCGTCGTTCGTTGGTCGCACTCATGTGAATTCACCTTAATTCCTTTTTTCATCTGCACTAGCAGATGCATGTAAGTCCAACATAAGGCTACTTAGCTGCGAATATGCGTAGCTAAGAACGTCAATTAAAATAATGAACATATTTTCAAAAACAGATCTTTCACTGTATATTATTGGATGGCACTCATTTTATATATTAAATGAAATATCTGTTTTTGAAATATGTTAAATAAATTTATATGTATTTCAAAAGCAAATTTTTCGTTTTTGTGTATCTTGTCGTTTTAGTGCTTTATTCAAGGAAATAATGAAAAATTCGCGCGAATTTTTCGTTTTTGTGTATCTTGTCGTTTTAGTGCTTTATTCAAGGAAATAATGAAAAATTCGCGCGAATTTTTCATTATTTCCTTGAATAAAGCACTAAAACGACAAGATACACAAAAACGAAAAATACGCTTTTGAAATACATATAAATTTATTTAACATATTTCAAAAACAGATCTTGCAACCCTAAGCCTATAGAAGTCCAATTTAAATACAGTTTTAAAGATTATCATTTCTCCAAAAAATTAAGTCTAAAATTAGGTCTCTACCATCAGTATTGACACAGAAATCGAATTTAACACAGGTCAAGGTACACCAAAGATAGCCTTTTTTGAAATGTCAAAAAGTGATGTCAAAGTTAAGAAACGGACTTTACTGTAGAACAATTTTTTTCTTGGAATACGACCAAGAATAATATCCCGAAATATGTAACACGAATTACGGGACACCCTGTATACATATTTTCAAAAACAGATCTGCACTGCAACGAAATGTATAAGTTTTTTTCTAAAACATAGCTTCACATAAAAGTGGAATTCGTTCCCACGAAAAAGTGAGGTTATTTCCCACCTTCAGTAGGAAATATCTTCACCACAAGAAAGTGAAATTATTTCCCACATGAGGTGAAGTTATTTCCCATGTGAAGGTAGTGCCCGTGAAGTTAATTCCCTGCACCGTTCAAATATAGTGTAGCTTTCATAAATCAATTATTGAAACTACGAACTTCGACATCATATATTTTCAAAAACAGATCTCTCGTTTTAATAAATTATATTATATAGAAATAGTGTGAATAAACAAGCGTTGTTGGCGCTAAGTAGTAAAGCGACCGAAAAAAAAATTGCGCAAATTATAACCCACTATAGGTGAAATTATGACCCATGTGAAGTTATGACCTGTGAAGTTATGCACCCGCACCGCGTTCACTTTGTCGTACGTGTATGGGATGGAAACAAAAATCTTATTTTGGTGGCGTAAACGACAAACTCATTTTGGGTAAAAAGCTTTATAATTTGAAAACCAAAGCAGTTAGGACAATTCTGAATACATAAATAAAAAGAAGATACTCCACACAATATATTCTAATTAAAAAAAGAACAACTTAATCGCTTCGTTTTCTTTTTCTAGTAACGTAAACCTCTAAATGCGATTTCCCAAAATTGTGTTTTTGGGAGATACGACAAAACAATTCTCGGGCGACGCTTTTTCTTTGCAAACTTCACAGCAGATTCTCGAATTTTGATTGTCTGGATCTGGTCTAATTCCATGGTCAGAACAGAGAACTGTTTATCACATCGGCTTTCTACGATTTCGAAACGATTCTCTACAACAGAAAGCTGTTTTTTCACACCTTCAACGCGTTCGTCAAGAGCACGTATGTATGTACATTTCTCTCAATGTTGCCCAGTTTGACTTCTAGAATGTTTTTCTGACCTTCCAAAACATTCTGTTGCGCCTCAAGTCATTCGAGAATATTCTGTTATTTTTTCTTTTGTTCGTTTCGTTGCTCTTCAATCAGCTTCTTTTGTTCGTTTCGTTGTGCTTCCAGTTGTTCAAGAACATTCTGCTGTTCCTTCTTTTGCTCGTTTCGTTGCTCTTCAATCAGCTTCTTTTGCTCGTTTCGTTGTGCTTCAAGTTGTTCGAGAACATTGTGATGTTCCTTCTTTTACTGATTTCGTTACTCTTCCAGCTTCTTTTGTTGTACTTCGAGTCTCCCGAGAACATTCTGCTGTTTCTTCTTTTGCTCGTTTCGCTGTTCTTACGAAAGCTTCATCATACTAGAAAAATTTACACTTTCACTTATTTATTTATTTATTATTTATTTATTCATTCATCAATGGATATATACAATCTTTTGATAGCAAATTTAATAACTTATAATAAAAATAATTTATGCTTACGAGTTAAACAATTCAAGAACAATTTTTTTAAAAATATCCCTTTTCATCGACAGGTCGACTTCACTGCATATGGAGTTGTACAACATTAAGGAACGACTCGACGAACGACACTTACTTCCTCTTCCTCCACTTCTGTTTCAAAACCAAAAGTGTCTTCCCTTAACTGTTCCAAATAGTTGACGAGCTCATTTTTCGATCCCGCTCTAGAAAGATTTCGCTTACCTAGCTCACTTTTAAGCTCAATGCAGTTGAGATCTTCCAACAACTTACCCATTTTCACTGTATATATTTATATATATATATTTTTTACACTTTACTTGTCAAACTCGTTCTTTTATCAAATAAGTTTTATTTACACTTCTGACACCAATGTATCGTGCGCTTAGTTCGCAATAATAAAACTTTCCTATCAATTTAACTCTACTACTTTTATTCGATCTCAACTTGACCAATAATCACATTAACTCAATCTTAGCATTATAACTCTATAATCAAAAATGGCTCTCTTTAGATGTCATTATAGTGCTGCCGCTTGTGTTTTCGGTTGATCGTTTTCGATTAGGAAATTGGTATTAAATGTTGGGTGTACATTACAGTATTTTGAAAAGCTTATACAGGGTGCGCCAAAGAAACTTACTTATTTGAAAAAATTCCCGCGCGGTGAGTTGGGCGGGTAGAGGGGCAAGAAGGGGGGCATCAGGAGGGGGAAGTACCCAAGTTTGTTTCTCCTTCCAGTCAGTTGCCATCATGCTCTAGTCTAGAGAGCAGCTGGCCTTCGCAGTTGAGAGCTTCTTTTCTAACGGTCGCTCACTTGTTGCTACGCAACGTGCCTTCCGCACTCGCTTAGAAATTTCGCCTCACAGACTCGTTCCTGGCGTGGTGTAAATCCGCGTGAGCTTCTCCAGAAGCCACTTAATTGTGAGCGAGCTACTGTCTGGTGTGCGATGTCGGTAATGGGAATAATTGGTCCTTTTTTTTTGAAGAAAACGAACGCGCAGTTACCGTGAATGGAGCTCGTTACAGGAACAGGATCGAAGAATTTTTTCTTCCCAGACTCGAAGAAATGAACGTACGTGTGCACGGATCATAGCACACCTCAAGAACAACATTCGCGACGCCATTGCCAACATACCCATTGATATGCTGCGAAGAGTGGGTACCAATTTCAAAAATCAACTTCATCAGTGTATGCGCAATGGGGGTCCCCATTTATCCGATGTCATTTTTAAGACTGCATAAAAAAAAATTGGGATATTGTATTCTCAAATAAAAAAAATTTTAAAACAATAACTGAAGTACTTTTTTTTTTTATTGACCTTTCAAATAAGTAAGTTTTCTGGCGCACCCTGTATTTTCTTAGTAAACATTCAAGCTCAAGTTACTTTACCCTGCAGCTACACGATCAACAAATGGCAAGCCATCGGCTCACACAAATAATCTTTCAAATTCCTGTCTGTGTTTCGGTTGTGACGTAGGCGACTTACAATTTGCCAGGCAGCTGGCTTTCAATCAACATGTCATAACATATTTTCAAGATGACACCAATGAGAGATTTAAAATTTAAAGTTTTTTTCCAGGCACTCAATTCTCTTTTTGAGAGTATTTGACGAAGCTGTCAATTTCATAGCTACTGAAACTGCTTCTCGGGTGGCTTTCAATATTCCATACCAGTTGGGTTTCAATTTCGAAAACTTTGGTTGTGTATGTAAAAAAGTTTGAATGTATTGTAAATGGCTTACCATATCTTGATCGTGTAGTCCCGGGGTTAGTGAATAGTTTTTGAGTTATTAAGTCTCAAAGTCAAATTTTTAAAAGAGAAATTATTAAAAATATACTTTTCCTTCTTCAAATAAAATGGTCCTCTAAGAGCAAGAGATAATGTTTACTGTAATACTATGATAATTAATATGACATTTGACTCATGTGGAACACAAGATGTAAACCTCCTGTTATTATGTAAACCTCCGGTTATTTTGCAAAGCTCCGGTTTTTTTCTGATCTCGAACGCAGACCGTTCGACCAATGAGATCACTCGTTCTATCTACCGATAGGATAGCTCGCTGTATTTAATTTAGAATGAAAAATATAACCACCGACACACGAGATATAGAAGTCAAGAAGTAAAGTTTGTTTTTACATTAGCTCTGATAAATTTTAATCTAGTATATGCCATTGTGTATTTTTAAGAAAAATAAAGAAACCCTTTTGTTTGAAAATTTTAAAACTGCATTAAAACATCAGGTGTGGGGTATATTCACCTTTAAAAATAAAAATAAAAAAAACCAGAAAACAAAGTATCCAACAATTTCTTCACCATGGCCGACCAACAGAAGACAAAGGAGGAGAAGATAGAAGCTTCCCCGACTGACGCAGATGTTTCAAAATCGTCACGTTTTAGCTGCTGACCCATCAATCGGCGACAATGCCGCTGCCAAAACTCTCCCAACTGAAGAAACCGATGATGAAGTTTTTTCTGACGCCCAACAGAGAACAGAAGTCGAGGAACCCGCCCGTAAATGAGGAAACCGAGGCCGAACTTGACCACAAACTAATGCTCCTACGCAAACGCCACGAAGTCCTCATACTGCAGCAATTGATAGCCAGATTAGAGGCACAACCCACATCATTCGCTACGCAAAATTCTACGCCATCTGTAGCGTCAACATCTCGACAGACTTTTCGAGACATCGAACATGCCATCGTTAAGTTTGATGGTGAATCCAGGGCCTACAGTGTGCACGACTTCTTAAGGAATTTCGAGAGAGTCATGAATATTGTTGGTGCAGACGACCTATTCCTACACGTCTTTATACAACTCCTTGATTGGCACTCCTAGGCTGCTCCTCAGCAAGGATGCACTGGATTACGCTGAACTAAAAGCAATACTCCTGAAGGAGTTTGGTCATATGGTTGGCCGCAACGAAGTATACCAGATGCATATGAAACACAATTGGAACAAGAAAGAAAACATCCGCCGTTATGTATTAGAGATGGAAAATATGGCCGCACACTGCAACTTTATCGATGAATTCGAACTGATTGGCTTCATCGTCGATTTAATGCACGCTTCACCAGAGTCACACCTCCTAATGAGCGCACAGAAGATGGACCAATTCAAAATTTATTTGGACCTGTACGAGCAACGGCGTTTTTATCGACTTGCTGCTAAAACCGATGTCACCGCTGCCGCTGTAAGACAAAAACCACCGACGACTAAAATCAATATAAGAACTGACGGAACCGATGCAAAAGAAGTCCGTTGTTACAACTGCACGCAGATGGGACATTACCAGAGCAGATGCCCGTATGAAAAGCGACCAGACGCTTGCTGCTTCCGATACTGGAAGATTGGACATGATCACCGAAGCTGTCCCAACCCGAAGAAAGTTTTGAAGCCAATAAAAAATACTGCCGCTGCTGTCACTGATGCCACTGATGAACAAAGTCTTGACGATTTTCGAAGTTCTGTAGATGCTATTAATTTGGTAAGTGTTGCCTACTGTAGTAATAAACTTAAGCGCAGAGAATTTAAGAAATATTTATCCCTTTTTGACACCGGCAGTCCAACTAACTTTATACGCAAATCCGATGTACCGATCCCGAATAAAATTTCGAACATTGCTATCAAGTCAAAATATACCGGTCTTAGAAAACAAAAACTGATGACATATGGGACAATCAAAGCCGAAATAAAATTCAGAAATCGTTGCGGGAATGTATTTTTACATAGTTCGTGAGTTTTTAAACTCGTTTAACATACACTTATGTCAAATAAATAACAAATGTAAATCTTCAAACAGTATTAATAAAAATCCATTGGATAAACAGTTGCATTTCTGTGCGCTTAACTCAAATCTTGTTAGTAATTTAAAAGTAGTAGAGGATCATTCAGATGCCGACGAAATAGTTGTTAAGCAGAATGGGCAAACCACCGATGAGAATAAATTACAAATCGCCGCGGTACAATTAAAAGGGGTTTGAGTACTTTGACAGTATTTTGTACAAACAGTGTTTTGAAATACAGTATTTTGAGATACAGTATTATGACCCATAGAGTATTTAGACCCTAACCTGGAAAAAGTTCACGCATCGCGTGTTGGTGGTATTTGTTCCAGCGAAAAATTTGTACTTTTTGGTGATTTGCAAAAATATTGGAAACTACTGTTGCTTAGGTCTGGTTCAACTTTGCTACATTAAAAAAAAAAACTACAGTCAGTATAAAAATGATGAAAAACAACGATAAATGTCAATGTTTTAGTTACAATATTTCGGTGAATTTCAAACATAGAATGTTCTCTGATAGAGCATTTTAAAGAAATTTTTTTTTAGTTTCTTTTTTATGAAGAATTTCCTATACCTATCTGCAATCAGAAGGAAATGCCATTAAAAAAACTGAAAAAACTCTAAAATTGGAAAAAGTTGCCTTTTTTTCTGTCGGGAATTTTATTATTTTGGATAAAAAATATTTTTTTATAATTTTTAAAAAGATGCATTCCTATGCGAAAACTTGTTCTCTACAAAAAACGTCCTTGCAATTGCATCAAAATTTTGCTTCGTTCTCGAGATATATTGAAAAAGTGAATGAAGATGGTCTAGAACCCATATCTGCGATTCGCACCCTAATTTAATAGGACCTTGGTTTTTTTTTCTAAAATTAACCCATTAATCGATTCATGCAATAAAAGTTCATTCAATGTCGAGTTCCTTAAGAAATGACATAATCAATAGACTATAATTGTGTCTATCTTAATTTAATTTTCAGCGTCTTACGAAGGGTTATTGACCGAATAAACGTCTTACACTTGAAATGTGTGTTTGTTTTTATGTCATCTTAGTTGTGTGTAAACACCAGCCTTGCTAAAATGAGGTAAATGGGGTCATTTTTTTTTACATATATACGAGCGTCTTACAGCATGTCATGGTAGCGTCTTACAATGCTATTTTCGTGTATATAAATGAGGTAAATGGGCACTTATTTTTTACAACTTCAAGCCCTAATCTTAAGGCCTCATGGAAGGAACCGGAGTGTAAGACGGGCACTTTTATAATTGTCGGGCCTAAATCTGTCTATGAGCAAAGTTTGAGCCTTGCTAAAATGAGGTAAGCAAATCGGTTGTTAGCTCTTGGTCTAATATAAAGAGGCTGCTGATGTGACCAGTCAGTCAGTTTTGAATATAAATTAATAGTTAAAGGATTCAGTTTTGTTACTCCAACTACCTTAGACAGATGTCTTTTTTTAGGAATGACCCGAAAGGTTTTTGGCGATTTGTCAATTCAAAGAAAAAATCTGATGGGTACCCAGTGAACTTTATTTCTGGTGATACTCCTCTAGAGAATACTAACGATATTTGTAATGCCTTCGCTAATCATTTTCGCAGCTTTCTGTGATACTACCGTAGTAATTGATGAAAACTACTTTACGTATTTGCGTAACTGCTCTCAATAGTAAATTTTAATAAAATCCCTTTTCGAAGTGACAAAATTTTAAAATATTTATCACTTCTGCAAGATGACGTAATATTGTTCCCACTTTGACTTCAGTATCTCTTTCAGCTTTCAATAAAAACAGGCGTGTAACCAAGCCTTTGGAAAAAATCCTATATTACTGCGGTTTTTAAAAACGGTGATATGATAGAAATAGGAAACTACAGGCATACATCCAAACTGTCTTACATCCCCAAACTCTTTTAGCAATTTTATTGTGGCAGCCTCTCATTTATTACAAAAAAATGTTATTTGCAGAGAGCAGCATGGCCTTATGCAAAAAACGATCAATGGCAACAAACCTTCTTTCTTTTCTTCACAAATGTTCCAATGCCCTTGAAAATCGGTATGAGCTTGACTGTTTTTACACTGATTTTTCCAACGCGTTCGATCAACTCTCTCATGATGTTATATTATATATATGCTCCAGGTTTTTGGATTTCCTGCAATATTTATTGTATGGATTTTCTCTTATCTCGAAAATAGAACGCACCAAGTAAAATTTCGTAACAGGTTTTCGAATCCCTTCAATGCCCTGTTGGGTGAACCACAAGGCAGTCCTCGAGGAACTTTGCTTTTCATTATCGCAATCAATGACGTTGTTTTGTGCATTTCGTTTGTGAGATTCTGATTTTCTCTGAGGAAATGAAATTTTTTGAATCCATTCAATATAATTCTGATCGCGTACTTCTTCAAAAAGATATTCATAGCTTTAGAACATGGTGTTAAAGAATGGTCTTAGTCTCAACCAGTGGCGTAGCGAGGGGTTCGGGGGGGAGCGGTCCGCCCCGGCAGTTTTTAGGGGGCTGCAAAATTTAACAATGAGTAATAAAAAATATTTTGTAAATACTTGAACTATTTTATGTTCTTATCGCAACTACAAATTCGGACTGATTGAAAAGAGCAAGAAACGGAATTTCCCATTACTTATTTTGTGACGAACTCAACACACAATTGTTTCCTCAACATTATGAGCGTTTGGCTACAGAACTACATTACCTGCATGTATCTCGCTATTTGTTTCCTGCTTAAGTCGAATTATTATATCATTTCACAGATGAGAAATTAATTTGATGCCCAACCTTACACACACATTGAAGCCTGCCAACATGCTGATTTACGCATACATCTACCGAAATGTACACCTTCTACTATAAGTACAGCTTCCACCATTGACTTTACACAAAATCTCATCTCACTACTACCACTTTCAGTACAGCTTCCACCACTGATTCATATGAAATTCCACCAAGGCCATGTCCAGCTGACTTTTTGAATTTTGAAAGTGTTTTAAAACTTTTTGTGAAAAATTTTGTTTTCATTTTCGAAATTCCACTTATCAATATTCTTTACTTTAAAATATAAGATCAACAAATGTTCGTTTGATAATAAGAGATTCAATAAGAATAGGGGAGTGTATTCATTAGGTGTGTTTTTTCACAAAGATGTTATGTACATAACATGATATCCAAAAAAAACGCTTAGTTTTTTTTTATTTGTGGGTTGTTGTTCTTGATCAGTTGTCAAACCAATAAAAGTCAACAAATGAATTTTTTTTGCCAAATTCGCACAAAAACGGAAAAAATATTTGTTAAAAACCCAAAGCAATGGCAATTTGAAAAGTATCCATCCATGCGAAGAGCATTTTGCTCGATTAGACTCGAGTCTCAAAAGAATACAGCTTTTGTTAAGAAACTGAAACAGTTCACTGCTGCGCAACTGGAAGCACTAACCAAGGACATGAATGGACTCAAATTGAGTAAGTACATTTCGGAGATCTGCGCGGCTTTGTCGGAGGCAAAAATCAAGATGACTGATGTACCAGCTGTTGTAAGCTTATGCTCTCAACTTCACCAAACCTACGTCGATTTTGATGCTCAGTTTTTAGAAGCGTGGCAAAAGTCTTTGGCCATTAAACCAGGTGAGAGAATATCCAATCCAAGCAAAATGCGTGTCGATTTGAGATTTTTCGCAGAGCTGGTCAGCTCTGGTGTTATAGGCGGCAAACAAGGCATATCGCTGCTTGGTAGTGTGTTGATGAACATCATCTCCCAAGACAAAGAAGATCACAGCAATTTTTCCATCATACTTTATTTCGAATCATGGAGTCCAAAGGAGAGATATCCAACGACAAGAAAGAAAAATGCGAAATGATGCAGTAAAATTTCGACAAGCTTCTTTCATCCGCTCAAACTCTGTCGGATCTGTTGGACGAACCACTGCCCGAACTTGCAAAAGAGACTGAAATCGGCAATCCGGGCACAGTTCTTGAGAGTCTACTTGAGGATTCTATGGGTGATCTGGATCCATGGGGTGATCAGGAGACGAAGGCTTTCTACACAGATTTGCCTGATTTGAGGCAGATCTTTCCATTATAAGAGTTGAAAATAAAAATATTCCGTAGTGAAATTAATGCAGGTCAACAATTTTTGTGTCCGTTTTTTGTTAGTTTAGAAATGTCAGAAATAGGTCAGTTCCAGAGATAAGAAATTAATTAGATGGCAAACTTCACACACACATTGAAACTGCCTACAAGCTGATTTACCGAAAATCACCTCTACTACTTTGAGTACGGCTTCCAGTCCCCACACAAAATCTAACTACTACCACTTTGAGTACAGCAAATCTCACTACTACCACTTTGAGTACAGCTTTCACGTATTCACAGACAGAGGATGAGATTACAAAAACAACAATGTAAACAAATGGTTGTTGCGGGGCAAGAGAAGTAAAGGATTGCCATCTAATTAATTTCTTATCTCTGGTCCGTTCACAAAGGTAACAAGGAATTTCTCTTGAAGATTTTTGACTCTGTTTACATGCTGGGGTTGAATTCATATGAGATTGAGATTTATGTGTGAGTGGGAAAAAATATTTTTTTACTTGTTTCAAACGAATTAAACTATTAATAATAAAAAATAAAACCATTTTTATGGCATACTTAACAATTACCTTTGAAAAAAATGTCAACATTCACAGAAAAATGTGAAAACAAATTATGCAAAAAGTGCTTTCAGTCACTAAACGGACCTTTTTTAATTGCTTTTACGTTGTTTTATGTATCTTTATATAAATTACCAATGATCACAAAAAAAGCTATCCAGTAATATTACTATAGTCTCTCTATACAATGCATCTTACAAGAAACATTGTTAAATTTTGCAACATTTTGCCACTGTCAAAGATAAGTGTCATCTTGTTTTTTTTTTATTTATTGAAGTTTGGAACTTCACCACTACTCCATTTTTTATCTGGATATAGGATGCCATTTTGAATTCGTGTTGAAAATTTTTTTGAGGGTGTTTCATGCAAGGGGGTACGAGCACAGAGTATAACCAGAGAGTCCACTAGTGCGTTTTGCCTACAAGCTAAACTAAACCGGATGCCCGCACCGGATGCCCGCACTGGTCTTCAATTCCCACAGATCAAAGTCAGTTGAGTTTGAAAATTAAAAAATTTTTTTTTGGTTGCAAAAAAAAATCGATAATTTTTAATTTTCATACAGCCTAGAATTTAGAAAAATGAATTTAAGTTGCAGAAATTAACTTTTTTTTACATTTTGACCAGTATTTCACTGAAAAAGACAAAAATTAGTAAAAAAATTTCATACCGATGCAGGAGTTTCGTTAAGTTTTTACAGTTCATACTAGTGAGCACAGAGCCTCAAACTCAGAAATAGGACGCCATATTGAAAAAATTTTTGCGGGTGTTTCGGGTTAAAGGGGTGGAAGTGGATACTCTGTATTATCTACTCTGTGGGTACGAGTTGGCACTCTGTATTATCTACTCTGTGGTTGAGAGTGTTAAGCAGAGATTAGATCTTAGATTAATAAAGAACAAGATGGAAAACCATTACCTCTCTTGCCCCGCAACTTCCATTTGTTTACATTGTTGTTTTTGTAATCGCAGCATCTATCTGTGAATACGTGTGAGCTGAAAAAAAATGGCGCAAAAAAGTTGTGGAAGTATATGTGTGGTGAGTTTATTTTCATTTGACGTTTCAGATTTCAGTCATTTTATTTATTTTCAGAAGAGGAATTTCTTTACAGTCGAGATCGTAATACATTTTTTCCTAATAAAATACCATAAATTGTGTTAAAATTGTATATTAAAGTGACCACTATTCTATCTTCGACAATCGAAGATAAAAATTCCGCGTCATAGTTGCATTTTTGATGTGAATTTTGAGCTTATCATACATTTGTGCGTTTCGTAAATGGAAACAAGATTCTTCGTATCATGAAGTCGGTTGGCCTTAAGCCCGACATCCCAGAGGATCTGTACCATTTGATCAAGAGGGCTGTTGCTATGCGCAAGCATTTGGAACGTAATGTCGAGGCAAGTACTGTCTCCGGGGGAAATATTTCGTGTGAATATTACACACATTGAGAATCCTCAACAATTTTTTGTTATCAAGGTAATTTTTATTTTAGCCTGCTTGTAAAATACGGATCGGTTCCTTTGAGAAACAAATCATGTCACGAAATGGTGCGTAAATCGTTAAAGTAGTTCACAACTAAAGACTTACAAATTTCTTTATCCGAATATTCGTGCGGGTTCATGTAAGCCAAGCAACATGTAAATACAGTTTGTGGTAAGAGCGCTTTTTATGTAACATTTTGATTTGCAAAAGACTGTCATTGTGTCATTGTTTTTCACTACAGCAAACAGTCGATGATATACCAATGCACGGGTTGTGAAACACTAACATTGCAACCCTTAGGAGTAGCTAAACCTAATCCCACAGAACATATGCCAAATCGAGTTAAATTTGGCCTCCCAACTGGACCTGAAGTTGGTCAAAACTGCACTCATTGTGGGCACAAACATCATGTAAGAGAAAAAGATGTGGAATAAACTTGATATTTACTATTTTACTTTTCCTTTTCAGTTAGGTGGTCCGATATGGTCCGCCCCCATACACGACAAAACATTCGTCGATGAAGGATGAACTCCTGACTGAAATCCAAAAGGAACCCCTCAGTCATTTGGGCACTAACAGACGATTAGTTGGAATGTTGAGTGTAATTAGCGAAGAGCTTGACGATGTACCACTCTATTATTCGCTGGACAAACTATGTTGTGTAGTAAAGTTGGAAATCATGCCTGTACTTAAATTTCGATCAGCGTTACTGCACGCTGGGTACAAAGTGTCCTTTTCTCATGCCTGCAAGAGTTCCGTCAAGACCAATGCGCCACCCTCTATAATCTGGGATATACTTCGCTGTTGGAACGCACTTCATCCCGTCAATGCAGATCGAATGCTCGAAGGAACTCCAGTTAAAGCGATTTTAAGCATACCTTCCAAAGTGCAGTATGAGTTGAACGATATACATCCCGATGCCAACCCCGACAGCAGGAAGAATGCCCTCTCGAGGTTCCCGGAAAACCCAACAGCGCACTGGGGTCCAGGAACTAGGGCAACCATTATGTAAGTGTATGTGAAAAAACTTGACTTTGATTTATTAATTTTTTTTTTCTTAGGATTGGCGAGGACAAAATCTTAAAAAGTTTTAAAAATCAAAATAAGAACAAAAAACAGAAGACGACTTCTCTACAAGCTGAAAGTGAACACCCTAGCAAACATATAAAATTAGACGAGGAATCTTCCTTGTAAAGTTTCAAATGCGTGTTTTGTATTTTATTTTTACAAATAAACGATTCTATTTGACGTAATTTCTTAAACATTTAATAATGGAAGAAATTTCCATCAGCCGGTTGCCTTGAGTAGCCGTTGTTGGTAAGCTGAGTGCGATGTCCACTATTGATGAGTTTGACACTATGTGGAGAAATTTTCTCTTTTGTGCCGCCTAAAAGAAGTTACAATTACTATTTTATTGAAAAGAGATTCAACTGTTATCAGAAAACATTACTGATTCTCAATGGATGCCCCAGTGGATCTGCTTTCTTGACGACAATATTTTTTGTATTCCTTAGCACCCGAAATGTGTCTTCAGAAACCGTTTCCTTCAGACATTTTATTTGCATTCGCTTCCACAGCACCACTAGTTTGATTAGGTTCTACATTTTGGTCAGTTTCATCTGCTTCCATTGCCACATCTTTGATATTATCGCTGCTTTCATCTTTTTTGATAATATTCTCCGTCCTGGTTTCTTCCTGGTCACATTTATTGTCGCTTTGTTTTTTCTTCTGTTCATCCTTTCGTCGATCGCAATCCGAAAGAATTTTTTTACATCTCGAGAAGTCATAATCTCGTTTACGCAGCTTAATTTGGAGTTCTGAAACAGTGATATATATTCAAAAACAATATTTTTATTAAGTTTTTATTTTTTACCCGTTGATATCCTATTGAAAGTAGATGTTTTTTATTTGGATAATAAAAATCAGCCTTCATGTTTGAAACTATTGTTTTTGCTTGTCAATTTAGGCCGTGTCCGAATTGGGTTAAAATTTTCTACCACTGGTTAAATTTTGACGTCTGGTTAAAATGGGATCAATTTTTAATTTTTGCTGTCCGAACTGGGTTAAAATTAAATGGGTTAAATGGGATATTTAGTGAAAATTCCCCCTAGATTTAAGAAATTTCCCTATCCTTTTTTGTGTATCGTTATTCCAAAACATAAATATTTAAGACAAAATCCAGCTTGAAATGTATTAAAATACAAATTTGGCTCAAATGAAATAGAATAATTTTAAATTCATTTACTTTTGTAGGTTTTGCATCAATTATATCCCCTCATCATTAGGAACAAATCCTATTGTGTATTGCTTGTTAATGAAGTCTGCGAACACTTTCTTCTTTCTTTCTTTCTTGAAAAACGTCAAGATTTAACCACTTGTGTCAAAATTTAACCTGGTCTGGAGCTGGGTAATTTTTAACCCATTTTATTCACCACGCTAGTGTCAAAATTTAACCAGACGTCAAGTTTTAACCCACATTTTAACCCAATTCGGACACGGCCTTAAAACATAACCTGAAATTTAATTTTCACCACACTGAAAAATTCTTAAGGGCAGGGTTTGAACAACACCAAAGTTATAGTTTTTTAAAAACTCAATTTTTTTTTTGTAAAGCTGGGCAAAATGTGAAAACTCATAAAAATGCAACTATACTGATTCTATTGGGACTCATTATATTGTGATTCGCTCCCTCAGCTCGGTTATTTGTCTTAGCTTTTTATTAATACCAAAACCTAAATATCAAACTATATACACATTTTTTGAAAAACTTATCACAGTCAAAATATTGAAATGCAGCAATCTTGTAGACGTTATGGAGAGCTCAGAAAGTCTTTATTCATCTCTGTAGCACAATTATTTACAAAGCACCAACACTTTTAGTTTTAATTTTTTTGAACAAATTGAAAGTGGACATTAAACTATGTACACATTTTTTGAAAAACTTATCTCAGTCAAAATATTGAAATGCAACAATCTTGTAGACATTATGGAGAGCTCAGAAAGCCTTCATTCATCTCTGTAACGCAATTATTAACAAAGCACCAGCACTTTTAGTTTTCAATTTTTCTTAACACAAAAAAAAATTAAAACTTAAAGTGTTGGTGCTTCGTTAATAATTGTGCTGCAGAGATGAATGAAGGCTTTCTGAGCTCTCCATAATATCTACAAGATTTCTGCATTTCAATATTTTGATTGAGATAAGTTTTTCAAAAAATGTCTACATAGTTTGATATCCGCTTTCAATTATTTTACTTTTGTCTTTTTTTTTAATTCAATTAATTAACTTCTTAAATTTTCAACACAGCTTCAAGAAGAGAATCGAAAACTTAAGTTGGAATCTCTTTCATCAAACAAATGAAAAATGAATTCATATTTATTGGTTACTGTATTGCTTTAGTATATATTTTTTTAACAATCATACTTTTCTGTCTATTTCTTTTAAGAAACGTTTTTAAAAAAAGAGGAAATAGAAGGGAGGAGACTACTCAGAGAAATGTTTAACAAAAAAGAAAATATTTTAATATTTTGATACTTAAATTTTTATTTCCAAATACTTAAAAAGTATATAATCACAAATAAATTTTATTTACAAACCCAAAAAAAAGTTTTAATTCCAAAAATTCTGCCAGACGTAGCCTTAAGGTGACTAAAAGTAAAAAAAAAAAAAACAAAAACCGGTTCCCAGACGAGAATACCAATACTACGGTACAATTTTGTGTAAGCCCAGTGTTGAGATCCGAATATAAAGTGGTGCTAGTGAGATTTTGTGTAAGCCCAGTGTTGAGATCCGAATATAAAGTAGTGCTAGTGAAATTTTGTGAATGAGTGCGTGCACCAGCTTGTGGGGAGGTATCAATGTGTTAGTGTGGTTTTCCATCTTGTTCTTTATTAATCTAAGGATTAGATTTTAATTAGATGACAAACCTTTACTTCTCTTGCCCCGCAACAACCATTTGTTTACATTGTTGTTTTTGTAATCACATCCTCTGTCTGTGAATACGTGAAAGCTGTACTCAAAGTGGTAGTAGTGAGATTTGCTGTACTCAAAGTGGTAGTAGTGAGATTTTGTGTAAAGTAAAGGTGGAGTGGAAGCTGTACTCAAAGTAGTAGAGGTGATTTTCGGTAAATCAGCTTGTAGGCAGTTTCAATGTGTGTGTGAAGTTTGTCATCTAATTAGTTTCTTATCTCTGGTGTTAAGCCTAGTACGCTGCTGAAACGAAAAGAAAAATCCCATAAAAAAATGACAGGACGGAATCGTAAACGAAAAATTTCGCTCACCTTTCCGTCGTGCAGTACGCTGCTGCTCTGCGAAAAGGGTTCCTTTCGTGGATAGTTGTAAAAGATTTTTTACTACAATTTTTTGTAATTCTCCACACTTTTCCGTCCATCGATCGTTTATCTCCCGGGACAATCTTCAGCATTAAACTGCTCTAAAGTTTCGATATAGGGCCATATCTCGCAACCATCATCTGGGTTGTCCTGACTGAACGCAGTACTAGCTGGCGGTGACTCAGTTGGTTTTTTTGGGTGGTCAACGAAAAGGCGTTGAATGGTTTCTTGCATCGGATAGCTTGGGATCTGTGCTGCCACCATTTGAAAAATTTTAATTAAAGTATTATATCGGGATCGGCAGCTTAAGACGAGCCAATGGAGTTAATTGATTCACTTGAACTCGTCATATTTGGAGCCAATTTCCTGAAATGAGCAAAAAGTGAATAAAGCCTTGGCCAAACCAATGCGGTGAGATTGTACGATGCGATTGCGATAAGTCAAATCCCTATGCATTAAGTCAAACGTGGTTTGCGCAAGGCTTAACACAATTCTTCAAATGGCATTCAAACTCATACCTAGAGTCATTGGATTGAACCATTGATGAATCTACATCGGAGCAAGCTCTTAGGGCTTCGTGTAGGTAAGCTTTGTGACACAATCAATCTGTGCGTTGCGGTCCTTGTAGAATGGTTCCAGTTTCTCCTCCAATTTTTTGATGAGATCTCTAAATAGCAATTTTGTGAATTTCGATTCGGAGACAAGAGTAAAAATAAATTTAGGTAATACAGTCAAACTTCTTTATAACGAACTTCCTAATAACGTAATTCTCTCTAAAGCGAATTTCATTTCGTTCCCCTTCCCCTTAAAAAATATCCCATACGAATTAGGTTCTTTATAACGAAGTTCCCTATAACGAAATTCTCTTTATAAGGAATTAATTTTTTTGACCCAAAAGCAAATTTGTTTCTTTATAACGAAATTTCAATTTTCAAATTTGAAAACAAAGCTTACTAAGATTTTTATTCCTAGATTTAATAGGGAACTCCCAGATTTGGCAAGAATTTTCTAAAAGTTAATGTATGTAATGTTTATATGTATGGATGCATGAAAAAGGGTACATGTGTTGTACAAGTTTTACGCATATAGACAGGGGAATCGTTATAATTTACATTTTGAGTTCGCGAATCACTTATACAAAAATGTTGAAGCGCAAGGCTATTTTGCTTTCAGAGAAAATGGCGATTATTGAAAAAGCTAAAAGTAGAGAGAAGAAAAAAGATGTGGCTGAAAAATTTGGTGTATCGCTTAGTACACTATCAACAATTTTAAAGAATGAATTAAAAATTTTAAGGTTTCCCGAAGCAAGTTCAAACAGAAGCAAAAAAAAAACTAAGAAAAACAGAACACGGTGATGTGGATAAAGCAATTTTCAATTCAATGCTTATATCTTTCTAAATTGGAAGATTTTTATAATAAAACAAACACCAAAACTATATCCATGTTCAATCAAAAATTGATATGTTTTTAACTAAAAAATTAAAATTAATAAATTTCCTTAAAATGAGTTCTTATTTGTATCACTATTTTTTTTTAATATAAAAGAATACTTGCAGTGTTAAAAAAATAAATTTTCTATATAACGAATTTCTTATAAAACTTCTTTATAACGAAGTAATTTTTTGTTCCCTTGAAGGTTCGTTATAAAGAAGTTTGACTGTACTCTTTTTTTGTATGATTTGTTTGGCTTATTTTTAATACCACTTTCCATGTTAAAGCTCTCTCGGTTCAGGGGATTGATTTTTAAGGTGAAATCCTCAGTAAACTCTTTAATAATTAAAAAAAAATCTCGAAACAGCAAAAAGCATTTGTTTGTTTATTGAAATTATAACGACAACTTGTTTTTACACGGAAGCATCATTTTTAATAAAGATTTAATATTCCATTATTTCAGGATTCAGGTACACAACGTATTTCTCACTTTTGAAAACATATCTTCGATTTAATTATTTTCTTTTCCTAAAAGAACCACGAAAATTTCAATAACTAATTTTGTGTGAGCTGTGCAGTGTGAGGTGTCAGTGTCAAATGTCAAACAAAATCTATCTATTGCTTTTGGCGGTGTGAATGGGTTAAATCTAGTACCACCCAAATCAAAATCAAAATCTGGATTTCGGTGCGGTGTGAAAAGGGTATAAACGCTTGTGAAATTTTTACAGTTCTATTTTTTTTGGTTTGTGTATTTATTCTGCGAGCAAAATTTAAATTATAGAACTAGAAAATGGAAGAATTTTACTAAGATGAGAATATTGCATACGAGGAGGAGAAGACATAACAAAACAAAAAAAAAGAAGCGACCTAAATTCCGAAGAAAAAAAGAAATTAGTTGCCCTAGTAATATTTAAAGAGCCAATTTGGAAGTTGGAAAATAAACTTCACAAAAATAGTGTTGCGGTTGCGGGGCAAATTTTTTCTTCCTTTTCAAAAGCATCATCAAAAGTGCAGATGATGAGCAAATTATTGTAGACAGAAGCAATTCTTCTCTTGTCTTTGACTGTCACTTTTCTAAACAGTATACTCTACACAAATATTTTCCGCTGAGTGTTCGTTCACGATTTCGACGTGCTCGTGGAGATCAACGAAAAATTCCGTTTCGCATCAGCAGCGTACTAGCCTTTAAGATCGAAAAAAATAAGTAGTTTGAGGCAGTGGCGTAGATAGCTTTTCACTATGGGGGGGGGGGGGGGATAGACCTAGTTCGCTAATTTTTTTAAGTTTTAATAATTAAAAAAAAAACAAATAATAAGACTTCATTGAATTCATTATGTATGCCATAAAAATTTATATTTTTTAAAGATAATATATTATGCGCATTAATTTGAATATGAACAAGAATACCTAAATATTGATGTGATAGGTGAACTAACATTAATTTAAAAAATAAGTCGTAGAATAAAATCCTTTTTATTTTTGTCCTTTTTAGATAAAACACTTATAATCTCGTCTGCTGCTATAAGTATTTCGCGATAAATAGCTAGAGCAGTCAAACCATTCAGACGATCTTGCAAATAAGTAAACCTCCAAAGTTTATCAAACGGTTATTAAAAAGACATATTTTTAAGAATCTCACTTCGTTGATCGTGCTTCTTTGTGTTGTTTTTACTCTCTTTAATTAGGAGAGTGTTCTTTTCGGGAGCTGACGTTGAAACGGGCAGTGTAGCTAGTATCCTGAATAAGATATGTATGTTAATATATTTTTCTTCGGGGCAGCTATCGAGCGCTTCCAATGAATTCTTAGAGGAAGTATTATTCCTTCGGACCAAATACCTCTTCCAAGTTTTTTTTCTTCAAGAACAGAAGATGGTCCGGCAGCCAAATATGTTTGGTAAAACTCAACAGTTTCATTAAACTTTTTAGCTGCTTTGTCTATTTCTGATGAAGAATCCTTGAAAAGAAACGAAAACCCTTCTAGTATTTTTTTATGGTTTGTAAATTTTTCTCCAGGGTCCGTAACATAAAAATCGAGAAAAGGATTGAAAACAGTAACAAGAAAATATTCTTCTGTACTTTGAACCGAAGGGTTCGAACGATTCTTTTGTTGGCTTACGTTTAACGTCAATATCAAGGACTTCATTGTTATGAATTTTTTTTTTGCATCTTCAAACACTTTTGAAAATGAGTCATCTTGTGCCCGTTTAATTTTTAGTAGATCCCTTAAGTCTTTGGCGAGATCCATAGCTCGGACCAAGTCTAAATTCACTCTTCGAAACTCACGACTTAATGACAACGAGATTTGGTAAACCATACTTATAACCTTTGAGCTAATGAAATCGAAATCATATTCGAAATCCATAGCGTTTTTTAAGTTCCTTGCGTCACTTTCCAATGTTCGTATTTGGTCAAAAGTCGCGAACACAAACGGAAATGGCTCCCCAAGATCTTCAACTGCTTGATATTTTGAGATCCATCGCGGCAGATTCAGCCTTTATAATGTCTTTTTTGACTGGTTATGTTGAACAATTATCGATCCCATTGGGGGGGGGGATCTATCCCCCTGATCCCCCCCAGCTATCTACGCCACTGGTTTGAGGTGCAAAAATACTACTTTCGAACGCCCACGCAGTAGTTATGCTTTATCCATTTCGCTATGGATGTCGTGTGCCTACAACCAGAGCTAAGAGATTGTCAGGGAATTGCAGTTTTGCTTGGCAAAGAAAGATTGTTTCATGGTCGAGCGGTCGATTTGCTTCTCATAATAAGGGCCTAAGACGAACAATGCGTTGCGTTTGTTTTGAATGAATATTCGAAAGAAATCCTCATCACATTTTAGGTTGATGATACTCGTACATAGTGTTTTTTTTTTTTTTTTTGATAAGCAAAAAGGCACCACATCTGTTTACAAACGAATGGTTGTCAAAACGCAGTTTAAATTGGACTAGATTTCTGTTTTTGCTACTTTATTTCGACACAACTATCAATTAGTTTAGCATCAGCGCAGAATCGATTATCGATAAGAATTTAATCAACCTCTCTTAAGTTCCAATTAAATTTTAATTGAAACTTAACTAATCGACGTCTAAGAGACGTCTTAAGAAAATCTAATAAATACGGCTGCATAAATGCATACCTTTTATTTTCCACTTCTATTTTTCTCAAGTTAATTCTCGATTCTCAATTTATTTGCCGCGTTTCAACTTTTTACTTTCGAGGTAAACAAACGAATGTCACTTTAATTTTTTTTCGCAATGGCTGTGTTTAACAAAATTCATTTTTATTTTTATAATCGAACAATCGAATCGAATTAGGACTCAGATTTCGATGCAGGTATTTATTTCACGGTTGCTAGTTTGTGAATTAAAAACTCATTTAAGTCATAAGTTAGTAAGTGACTTATGAATTAAATATTTCAATAGCTTACGGCCATATTATTCACCCAATAAACCCGGGTTTAAATTTACATCCGGATGTAAAATCGCATAAGCCCGATTGTCAAACGCAAATCCATATTATTCACTCCAAATAAACCCGATGGATTTAAACCGCATTGCGTTGTCGGGTTTAAATTTTTACATCCGGATGTATTTTCGGTTCGTTCGCATACTATAGGGAAATTTCAAATATTGCAGCCAAATCAAGCAAACTTACCTAGATTTTGACATAAAAAGTGTGCTTTATATAAGTTACGCGAACAAACCCAACCCAATCTGTCAAACGTAAAAGGTGAAGTAAAAGAAATTATTTGTTGTATTTTGTTCTCAGACTATTTATTGTAATTGTTTTACTTCTTTTAGCTTACAGCTGTGACCACACCTATGTACAGCTCTCCAGAAATGCTAGACACTTGGAACAACCATGTGATAGGACCGCAGTTAGATGTGTGGGCATTAGGATGCATTCTTTACTGTCTGTGTTTTCAAAAACATCCATTCGAGGACTCCGCTAAACTTCGTATTGTAAATGGAAATTTTACAATACCCTCGGATTCTAGATTCAATTGTTTCCATGATGTAATCAAGGGATGTCTCACAGTCAACCCATCAAGTTCGAGTCGAACAACACCCGAGCTCAGCCACAGTCGCCACAGAGCAATTATGGCATAAATAGCAATACTAATCGGGTGCAATATCTCCCAATGCAAGGGACAATAAGTTCCAGATACGCCCACACTCCGATTCCAGACGTGGACCCAACTCCAATCTACGAAAATGTTATACCTCATTCTAGTAAGAGTTTAGATACGCATAAGTTTTCTTATCAAAATATCTGAACCTTAGGTCAAAGAGCACAGCCTCAAGCATCCCCTGCTACAGCGACTATTTACCAATTGGTTGAAATGCAACAGCAACACTCCCCTCATCACTCGCTTGAGTCGCCTAATGCCATTCTAAATCACACTGAGGGTTTAAATCAGTTAGCCGGCCCGCAACATCGACGCAGTACCTCGAATACATCACTGAAAGCGAACAATGCAGCCTTGAGTGCCTCCCCGAACCAACGCTATCGGAATCTATCTCTTCCTAGCCATCTCGCGTCGCAAAATAAAGGCCTGGCCAAACCAACGCGGTGAGTGCGTGCGATGCGGTTGCGATAAGTCAAATCCATATATAATCTTATGGACGTTTGACTTAATACATAGGGATTTGACTTATCGCAACCGCATCGCACGCACTCACCGCGTTGGTTTGGCCAGGCCTTAATACTCCAAACCACAAAGTTCCAGATTTTCAAGCTCAAAACTTAAAAACGAATCAGATTCCACAGGTAAATGATATTTTTTTAATTTTGAGCAAAAAATGTCTGACAAAAAATAATTTTTGTTGTTTTTTCTTTAAGTCACCAATGCATCACATTCCAAACAGAATGCTATCATCTCCAAAACCATCAGCTCTTGCAACCAGTCAAATGGGAATCAATATATCATTAAATTCCAACTACATTGAGGACATAAATAGTTCAGATTATGTCTGCATGACTGCTAATTTAAATAGAAAACCCCCACCGGTCGCTCTACAAATAGAAAAACACAACACTTTACCCAAGAATATTAGTTTTTTTCTTGGTAGAACTTCTTGGCCCTTGCCTTTTCAGCAACACCTGAAGCAGCAATTGGTGGAGTTTCCATTTCTTGAACCTGCAACACCATGGAAAAGATAGTATATAAATTAAATTGACAATGCAAAATATAAATTAAAAGTATTACTTACAATTTCTTCAAAAACAAATCTACTCACGAGAAAGTGTTGTTTCAATTTGACGTTTCTCACTTTGACAACTGGGTTTATTTTAAATCTGGGATCAAAATTTAAACCTGGGATCAAAATTTGACAACTGGGTTTATTTCTATCGGGTTTAAATTTAAAGAGTGAATAATATGGCCGTTAGAGAAATAAAGAACAAGAGGGAAAACCATTGCTTCTCCTGCCACCACCACCTTAACACCACTTTATTTTCGGAATTCAAATTGGTTTTGAAAGCTGAAAATAAAGTGGGGTTTGAGAAGTCAGTTTGAGGACAGATGCCGTGGTGTGTGTGTGGTTTTGCCTCTTCTTGTATCTCCTCTGTGGTCAAAACTCATAAGCTAGCAGTTGACTCATGTTTTTGGTTGCCTTGGTTGTGATGTTTTTATTTGAAATTTTTTTTCTGACCGATTGCGAAACTTTCCTTGTGTGTGTGTGTGTGTGTGTGTGTGTGTGTGTGTGTGTGTGTGTGTGTGTGTGTGTGTGTGTGTGTGTGTGTGTGTGTGTGTGTGTGTGTGTGTGTGTGTGTGTGTGTGTGTGTGTGTGTGTGTGTGTGTGTGTGTGTGTGTGTGTGTGTGTGTGTGTGTGTGTGTGTGTGTGTGTGTGTGTGTGTGTGTGTGTGTGTGTGTGTGTGTGTGTGTGTGTGTGTGTGTGTGTGTGTGTGTGTGTGTGTGTGTGTGTGTGTGTGTGTGTGTGTGTGTGTGTGTGTGTATGTGTGTGTGTGTGTGTGTGTGTGTGTGTGTGTGTGTGTGTGTGTGTGTGTGTGTGTGTGTGTGTGTGTGTGTGTGTGTGTGTGTGTGTGTGTGTGTGTGTGTATAGTGGATATAGTTAGATTGAAGAGCAGGAGAAGAAACCAGAAGACGCTGCAAATACCTGCACCAATGTGTTAATCTTTTTCAGTCGTATTTATAATCCCATTCCAAAGTATGTCTAACTTTGGACAGCTCTTAGAACAGTGTCCAACTCCAAATCGTATTTATAAACACTTTCATCGCTGTCTAAGGAACGTCTAACTTTAGACACCGAAATTGGTTGTCTAAACTATGGCTAAAGTGGCATTTGCTACAGCAAAAAACAAAAACATGTTATAAAACACTGTTGAGAGCTCTAAGATCGAAAAAAATAAGTAGTTTGAGGTGCAAAAATACAACTTTCAACAATTTAATTTATAAATTGCACAAATTTCATCGTTTTATGAGACTTGGAAAAGCTGTAACTCAAAGTCAAATCAGCTGCTTTTTTGGTCTGGTTCAAGTGCTACGCCACAATCTTTCAGTTGTTGCACTCGTATATCAAAACACAAAAAATGGTACTGCACGGATACATCATGAACTAAACCAGTTAGTTTTTCATTCGAAGTTGACAGTTTGAAGGGTTGTTTAGACAACTGTTGGAATGCATTTATAAATACGAAATTGGCTAAGGGTTGTCCAACTCTTTAGACACCGTCTAGTTGGACAGTTGTCTAAGGATGTTCTAAGCAAATTTTATAAATACGACTGCTGATTTCCAATTGACAGCTCTGAAAACCTCAACCATAGAAAAAACCAGGAGCATGGCAGTGCGCACTAAGATCTTGCACCGGACGAACATCGAACACAGTTCAAATGTACTGGGGCAATTAAAAATGTCACTTCGAACGCATCAGTGCGATTTCAGTGCGAACTTGGGCGCCCCAGTGCGCACATCGAACAAACCTAATGACAATTGTGTTTTTTCGGAACAAAAAAAGTGATCTAGTGCCTGCATGGAACGGTTTTCAAGAAAAAAGCACTTTTTAAAAGTGCTTTTCTGTACCAAAGAAAATCGACATCAGGCATGGCATGACATTTTTTTTAATTATTTAATATTTATTTGGATATCATTATTGTAGAATGCCAGCTAAATTGTTTTCATTTATTTTACTTTTATCTTATGGGCAAGTCAATACAGGACTACCTAATAGTACCGATACATGGAAAGGAAGTTGGTTTCCCCGAAATCCATTTGCAAAGGAATTGTTAAACATAAAGGCAACGGAAATAGATGAAATAAATTCATGGATGGGTAGTTGGTTTCCTTACAAACCAATGCAAAAACACATATTAAGCAGCAGATATGATATAAATGTTAATTTGGAGTGTGATGATGGAAAGGTTAAGCACTTTTAGTGTTTGTTTTTTGCAAATTCTAACGTCATAATTTTTAGACAAATATTGAAATAGACTTTGACCCGGAAAATGTCCACCAAAACTTCAAATTCCTTTGTTTAGACAGCAAATCAAAATACGACCCTAACTACGCAACGTCTCCTGTTCAACGGGAACATGCGGTTCCGCCAGCTTTTAAGGTTAGTTGCTTTTTACATAGTAATTTAATTGTTTTTTTTTAACTCCATACATATAAATTTAGGGGTCTTCGATTTGTCTAAATGAAGCAATCAATTACAGGGATCGGTTACCTACATTGTAAGATTATAAAAATCCATGTAAATATTCTATTTGATCTATGTAGCTATATCTGGCCACAAGCCTTAAACGCTTAAATCGATTTTCCATACTTTTCAGGAGAGCAGTCTTAAGTTATGAACTTGTTAAAAACCTTTATACACAACAGGTACCAATGATTTTAACACTTTTTTGTGGAAATAAAGATGATGTGCTTCTTTTCTGCCGTTTAAAAGCCTGTGAGTGTTTGTCTTTTAATTAAGCAGCAAGTAGGAAATAAGCACACTTAAACCTTTTTTCCTAATTGCACTCTATAATCTTTGAACAACCTAAGTGGAGTTAAGTTGACTTTCTGTAATAAAAAATATTTAAGGTCTCTTTAAAGCTGTTTCACGTGATTTCCTATGTAAAGTTATGCCCTTTAACCTGACTAACAAAAGTAAAAAATGAAAATAAAAATTTAGTTAACTCAAGATATGTAAGTGATTATGACAAAATATTGGCTTGGTGGTTGAAAACTTAACTGAAGTAAAAAAACTAACAGCTATGAGAAAATATTTTTTTGTTAGTTAATTTGTTTTGGTAAAATTTTTTTCTGAAAAAATTACTGGAGTTATAACGTTTTTCCGCTATATAACTTTCTTGTAAAAAAAGATATGAACCTAAAAATTTAGTGAACATAGATTTGAATACTCGAACATGATTATAACATCAACTCAGCATTGTCATAAGTCGAGTTAGGTGGTTAAGGCTTGTGGCCACAGATATATACAAGTGTTTTGGACTTTATTATGCATTTTTTAATTGATTTATGTTTTTAAGTATTTTCTTAGTGTAGGTTGTAAAGCTGATGTGCACATATAGCTATTCCTATTATCATATTTTGAAGTTTCCGTTTCATCAATTAATGAATTCTTCTTCATAATTTTTAGCACTTTTCTTATTTAGCCTTATTATGAGTTTCACGTGAACAGCTTTTCGCCCGGAACGTTTTTGTTTAAAAGCTATTATGAGTTTCCCCTGAACAAAATTCCGACTTACACTTCTTCCGCTTTTGTTGTTCACTTGGTCACCCCCCAAAAATGAGTGAAATAAGTTGCTCTCAACGTTTTCACATTTCACGGGGAAAAATAGCTCATAATAAGGGAAATTTTTCGAACATGGAAAATTTTTCCCCCGAACCTCATAATAAAGGAAAAATGAAATGGGATCATTTCGAGGGGAATGCTGTTCACATGAAACTCATAATAGCGCTGATTATGTGACTGGCACAACAAATTTCTAAAAATGGCTTCGATGCATTACTCTACATTTCATAAGAACAGGTGTTTTTTGCGTGTTAGTGAACTCAGAATACATCTCCCACGCAAATGGGAGGTAGTAAATCTTTCGCGTTCATATAAGTTATTAGTTTATAATTTTAGAAGCTTGAAGACTATCCAAGTTGAACAAAATATTTCTTCACGTTGCGTTTAGAAGTCCTACCATCGCACAGTGTTTCGAGCAGAACAGGCTAGGCAAACTAAACTTGTTCTCGCATTTCTGCAAATGACTGATAAGTGAAAAAATCATTGTAAACAAAAACCCTGCACCTCGGATTTTACAAAAATGTATGTTTTACATATAGCCACGATATGTGAGGAGGCACACAGAAGCCGACGCACTATTGGGCAACACGACAAATAGCTGGCATTTAATCTAAATGTGAAAGTGCTGACAAGATCTTAAAATCATTATTTTTTTTTTCAAATATCAAATGCGACGCCCGAGTTAACTTTATAATAAAACAATAAAAACGATATCACTTTCGTGTCTAAATAACAACTCACTTTCTTCTTTTCTTTCTTTTCAACACTACAATTCAATATATCTAATGCAGCCGTACGTTAGCGTTAATAAAAAACGTAGTACAAAATTAAAATTTTAAAGTTAAATTTTTATTACATTGAGTTGATAGAAAAATGTGTGTTTGGCGACGATGGTGATGACGATGAATGGCTGTGTACTTTTCGCTCGGAACTAACGTTGGTTTTCTTGGACCGAAAAGTAGATGTAAATCGTGGCCAACGATGACAAATCAACTTGAACTAGTAAACAAATCCAGAACGATCACCGTTCGATCAAAGGCAGGTGGGCCAACCAAAATGGCCCGGCGGGCCACAGGTTGAGTTTCACTGATCTAAGGGAATTGCCAAACAAGGATACCATGAAGAACAACAATGCCTTGTGAGTAAATTAAGGGGACCTACAAATATCGAGAAAGCGCTTTTCATGGCAAAGAATTTACTAAGGAGGACTTGCCAATTCCTCGCGAAAGACGATACCCGTGGAAAAACATTTGTGCCTGTTGGGATTCAAACCACGAACCTCTGGGTTAACAGACATGCTAACCATCATGCCATAGCGCTACGGGTGGTATGTATTTATTAACCGCAACTTCCTGTGAAAGCTCATCACTTTTTACGACAGTGTTAACAACCCTGCTGTGACCCAATGCAGCCGGTTATCAATCGTGTAGTTACCTCCCTGGCGGCTAGTAGCTCTCGACTCAACTAACAAGCCGGAAATATTACCACGAAATTCAATTGAATTCAATTCGTAAGCCATTTTTTCATTGTTGATGCAACTGCCCACCATTCGGCACCACCTTAATTGAACGCGCTTGCATAAAATATAATTATACCGAACGTAAAACTAAAATATAAAGAAAATAAACTATTGTAAGTGTTTAACAATTTATAAATCAATGGTATAAGTATATTGTTGAAATAAATACATATTCTTTTTAATAAAATTTCCTTTTTTTTTTTTTTTTTTCTATAAAAGAGGGTTATAAGAATGGTATGTTGCCACCAAATCGTGGCAACAATTATTTATAAAATCAATATACTTGATTTCAACGGAGTTGCTGCCTTCCACTGAATAAGGATGCCGCCAAAGAACCCGAGGAAGTACGCAGCTGCACCACGCGACAATCGGTGAAGGAACACAATTGTGTAGACTGCGATGGACCTGACTCCGATGACGACATGGTCCAATGCGACGTCTGCCAAGCTTGGCACCATTTCGGACGCGCCGGAGTTGACAACTTAATTGAAAATGAAAGTTGGGTTTGCGGCACCTCGTGTGCAATTAAGGCTGGTAAGTGCTCTAGTATATCTAGTGCTGTGAAGTGAGTTCCGCATCTCAAGATGCTACAGAAGCGATTACGCAATATATTGCGTTATATACTGCGCCATGTACTGTGCCAAATAATGCCCCATATACTGCGCCATGTACCACGCCATATACTGCGCCACGTACTGCGCTATGTACTGCGCCATGTACCCCTATTGCCTCGTGTACTGCCACGGCTGCCATTACATATATTGAATTGAATAAAGATAAATATATAGCAAATATTCCTTTCGATAATACACTCTCTAGCGTAGCACCTCATCATGAAAACTCGTCACGTTGAAAACAGTTTATGCTTAGATTCCAGACGTGACATTACATTGGGGAACATACATACGTCCAACATCGACACACGCCATTGCAGATAGAGTTTCGGGCTCCACGTCTACTGATATCACCTTTAGTCATCCGTCAAGTATTATTGCCGTTCCAGCCGGGACCTTTAGTGGTGGCGCAATTCCAAAACTAAATTCTGAGAAGTATACTGTACAACATACCACAAGATCCTTTGGGTGATCGTTCGGACACACATCCACCTATATCCGCCAAGCTACCTACTATTGCTGCTGCTGCAACCCAAGTAACGCAAACTGCAAACTTCCTCAGGAATTGGATATCTAATTCGCCAGAAGTCGTGAAAGCCATGAAATCCGAACCTACCAATCAATTGGATCTTGCTGTTGACGTTGAAATGGAGACCGAAAAGGTCAAAGGCGTGTGGTGGTGCACCGCAACTGACTGCTTCACCTTTAAACTAAACACCGACTTCCAACGAAGCGAGAGGTTTTGAGTATCTTGATGACGATATTCGACCCATTAGGACTCCTAGCGCATTTTCTTATGTACGTTAAGGTTCTTCTACAGGATACATCTCGATCCAATGTCGGGTGGGATGAAGAGTTCAAAGAAACGGAATATGAAAAGTGGCTAAAATGGATTCGATACCTACCAGAGATAGTAAAGCTCAAGATTCCAAGATGCTATATCATCAACAACCCTGATCCGAATTCCGAAATGCAACTACATACATTTGTGGATGCGAGAGAGAATGGTTTCGTCGCCGCTACATACTTGAGAGTTTCAAATGAAAACAAGATAGATTGCATCCTGATCGGTGCCAAAACCAGCTCCGCTCAAAAGCCTATCCATCCCTAAACTTGAACTTCAGGCAGCAGTACTCGGCGTAAGATTTGCGAAAGTCGTTACAGAATCCCACACAATCAAAATCTCTCGATCCGTTTTCTTGTCCGACTCAAAAAATGTTTTAAGTTGGATACGATCAGATCATCGCAGATACAAGCAATTCGTAGCCTTTCGCGTAAGCGAGATACTCAGCCCTATCACAGATTCCATCGTAATCGAAAAAAGTCTAAGTTTCCCGATGTTGCTATCACATAATCCATTCGGAGTGGAACGAACTTCGAAATTCGTAATTTGGTATCACGAATTCCGAATGAAACGGAAATATGACGTCCTTTTCTACGACAAGTTTCTTCTGTCGTAGAGCGTAGAGCCATAGGTAAAATCCATTTGTTAAAACATAAAAAACACATTTGTATAGAACAATTTTACAAAATATAATTCTACTTAAGAAAAAACAATGAAAACAAAAATTATCTCGTAAATTAAATTACATCCAACTCTGTTTTTATTCCATCCCAGTGGTCATTAACTTCACCTTTTAGGCGTTTAGCGTATCCTTTTGCCGTCTGGATTACAGGATAACATTTCATATAACCTGTTGTTTGTTTGTTGTTTTCACCCTTTAAGAACATCGGTTATTATAAACAGAAACACATATCAATGAATAGAATTATTTCCAAAAGAAATTACATTTTTTCAAAAGACTGTCTTCGTTATGTCCGTTTCCAAATTTGAGCGGCGAAATTGACAGATTTGGAGTGTTTAAATAGTACTCGTAATATTGTTAAATTACTTTATCTGATAGCCAAAATAACACTTGAATTTTATCTGTAAACAAACTTGGATTTCACAAATTATTTTATGATTTGTTAAAAAGCACAAGTGAATGAATTTGTGTTTGACAGATTGGCAAGTACTCAGGGACCACGTAACAAAAATCCTCTTTTGGGAATTTATAACTTGATGAAGAAAATATTTGATTATATTCGACAGTAAAATTGTTTATTTCATATAACATTTAAGATTTGATCAATAATACAGATCTATTATAACTTATTCTAAGCACAAAAAGTGCAAATAAATCAATTTTTACTAGAAAACAAAAATCGGTAAAAAATGTGTTTGGGAAAAGTTAAGGGATTTTTTTTTTATGTTTAGGGATTTTTGTTTCTATTGCTTCGAGTATTTATTTTGACATAGGACAGCTGACTTCGAAAATGGACACTCATTTTTTCAATCAGGCAATGCTTTTTTCGAATTCGTTCGGAATTTGTGATTGCTTTTTGTCGGGATTCGTATCGTGATTTTTCACTCGGGGATTTCTCCGAATGGATTTCATGATAGGGGTGACTAACTGACGAAAGAACTAAGTGGCAAAAGATTCCCGAGTTCAAAACGTCCAGTCGGTGGTTTATAGGTCCGGAGTTTCTCAAGTTCCATCCAAGTCTTTGACCAAATGAAGTAGGCCCTGAGGACACTACAGTTGAAAAAATAAAGACATGATTTATTAACCTACACGCCCTAAAGAAAGAAGACAATTTTTAAGTCCGTGGTACCACGAGTTGGATACGCCTAGTGAGAACTTCAGCTTACCTTTTCCGCTTCATCCACAACACTAGTATCAAGAGAAACGAAAGGAAATCAGGCATTGTCCATCAGCAGAGGAGACGGCATCTCAAGCAAGAAGAACTTCGATTTGCTGAAGTTGAATTATGCCGTGAAGCCCAAGCTAACGAGTACCAGGATGAAATCGTGGACTTATCATCCAACAAAGGGGTTGGAAGAAGTAACATAATCTACAACCTATGTCCGTATCTAGACGCAAACAAAGTTTTTCGGTCGAACACTAGATTACCCCCTCTGCTGATGTCGGCGAAGATGTTAATAGGCCGATAATTCTCCCAAGAAATCATCCAATCACCGAGCTCATCATCAAAGATCTTTACGTCTGTTTCAATCATCGAAACTTTGAAACAGTAATAAACGAATTGCGACAAAGATCTTCCACATCGCTCATATATGAGGTCTGCCTTGAGGCTTGTCAGAAAAAAATGCCAACATTGTAAGAACAATAAAGCCAAACCGCAACCTCCTATAATGGCTAAACTTCCATCAGCACGCGTCGCACCATTCTGTCGACCCTTCTCGTTCGTCGGAGTAGATTATTTTTGCCCCATGACCGTGAGTATTCTGCGAAGAACCGAGAAACGATATGGAGTATTGTTAACGTGTCTGACAGCCAGAGAAGTTCACCTCGAAATCGCGCATTGCTTATCAGCAGATTCCTGCATTTTGGCTCTCCGAAGCTTTATGGCAAGGCGAGGCACTCCCATCGAAATCTTCAGCGACAACGGAACAAACTTCCATGGCGCGGAGCGCTTCTTCTTTAGAAGCACTAAAAGAAGTCAACAGAGAAAAGCTGATGGAAACATTCACAACAACTGATACTTAATGGACCCACCTGGATCACCGCATATGGAGGACAGCTGGGAAAGGCTAGTGAGGTCAGTAAAAATCTCGCTCTATGACATCATGCCGACTAGAAATCCTTCGGATGAGTTGTTACGGAGCATGCTCATAGAAGTCGAAAACGTTATAAAATCCCGTCCACATACCTACATTCTTATCGACGATACTAGCAAGGAATCATTGACTCCCAATCACGTTCACGATGGCAGTAAAGTACTTAAAAGAAATTGGCTTATATAGCAACAATATGCGGAACGCTTCTGGCAGCGCTGGGTAAGAGAGTATCTTCCAACTATTACCCGCCAAGCCAAACGGTTCACATCGGTGAAACCCATTGAAAAGGGAGACATTGTACTAATTGTCGACCCTTTGAATCCAAGAAACTGCTGACCTAAGGGCCGTTTTGTCTAAACTACGATCTACAATGATGGCCAAGTCCAAAGTGCCTTTGTGTAAACGGAAACCGGAATTTATGAAAGACCGGCCGTGAAGTTAGCCGTTCTAGATGTAAAAGCAGAAGGAGATCCTAGTCCACGGTCGGAACTACCAAGGGAGAGTGTTAACAACCCTGCTGTGACCCAATGCAGCCGGTTATCAATCGTGTAGCTACCTCCCTGGCGGCTAGTGACTCTCGACTCAACTAACAAGCCGGAAATATTACCACGAAATTCGATTGACATTCGTCAGAGATTTTTTCATTGCTGATGCAATTTCCCACCATTCGGCACCGCCCTAATTGAACGCGCTTATCCATAAAATATGATTATACCGAAATAACCGAAATACCGAAACTAAGGCTGTGTGTGAATTGGGTTAAAATTTCTCACCTTGGTTAAATTTTGACATTTGTTTTGCGGTGGATTCAGATGTTAAATTTTTGCTGTGTGAATTGGGTTAAAAGGGTTTTTTTGAAACACTATTTTCTCTTAAATTCCTTTATAGTTAAAGAAATTTCCCTGCAAAATTCCATTTTATCATTGAATTTAATTTATTTTTTACTTAAAATAAAGCAACTTTAAGAATGTAAATTTAATATTACGTTCCAAAAAGTGTTAAGATCTCCATTTAGCCTATTTTCTCTTTTTCTTGTACTACTATTTTCATATGTTGAAACAATAGTAACGCATTTTGTCAAAATATTTCCCATCACGGATATTTTGATAATGGGTGTATGAACACTTGTTTTTGCAGCACTGACAACAACTTCAAGCAAAAAAAATCATCGATTTGAGATCGGTTTACAAAATGAATAACAATTTGAAGAAATGTTTTACAATAATTTTATTTATTTAAATGTCTTATCAATTAATTCTATTGAACCGCAATGAAAAATTCTTGAAGTATGTTTGAAAATATAATTTTGCATAGATACATTCATGTGTGCATTTGTTGCTCAATTCGGATTTGAATGAGTTTTAGTTTTTCTTCGGGAAACCCTAAGAAACAATAATTTTATTTTTATAATTATGTACATATGTTTTTCGATAAAAAAAGGTCAAACTTACATTTATTGTAAGGTTTTCACGTAATTATTTCTTGTTGTCCAATTTTTCGTGTGCCGTCCATACTGCTAAAAACTACTTTCTGCTTTGTTTACTGTTTGTTCGTCAAAAAAAAAGTTATGAATGCAACAAGAACTAGACACACCACTCTTTCTTGACAAACGTCAAATTTTAACCCATTTTAGCCTGCTCCGCAAGCAGGCTAAATGGGTTAAAATTTTATCCCATCTTTTTCACCACGCTAGTGTCATATTTTAACCCATTTAACCCAATTTTAACCCAATTCACACACAGCCTAAAATATAAAGAAAATAAACTGTTCGGGAATTTGTTCTTCCGAGCGCTATCAGGGGGGCGAGAGCTGAAAGTAATAAAAGGTTCCAGAAAGGGCACTTTGCCGAACACAAAAACCTTTGTTTGAATATGTTTATTTACATCAATTTAACACAATGTCTATGTAATATATCTTATCTTCACTAAGTAAGTAACAAAATTATTCCAAGTCGATATGATGGCACCAAAAAGAACGAACAAGTCGTGTTGAGTTCAAGAAACTGCTTGTTAACAGGGAGTCGACCACGTCGCGTGAGAATTAAAGTTTAACTAACTGAAGCCAAGCCACAAATCCAACCACGATGGTTCTCGTTCATCCAATAGTCCAGGAATTTGCCACGTCACTATAACTCCCACACTTGAAGGGAGTCCAATAGCTGATAAGAGCTCCAAGCTTTGCCGATCCAACGGCACATGAAGTAGAATGTGCCTACTCCAGCAAGTATCGCACCGATCCTAATGGGCGACATTTTTTACTTCTATATGTATTGTTGAAGAATTCTGATTCCTCTTCGGCTTTTTTGGTCATTAGTTAACGCAATGAAATTTATTTCATTTACTTTCCCGACAGGGGGATCTTTATCTTTATTGAGAACATAAAATTAGTTGAACAAATTTGAGATTTTGCATTGAATAGGTGCATGCATGCTTTTGAATATATGAGTGTTTTCCATCGGAGTTATTACGTTTTGTGGTGTGTTCCAACTTTCTCCGAAAACTTCAAAAAAATTGTCGCAGATAAGTGTCAAACCACAAAAATCGCGTTCAAGTCAAATTCTACCTTGAGACGACATTTCTCCGTCCTTAAGCCAAAAACGGAAACGGATAAAAAGACTGATGTGGTGTACAAAATAGACTGCAAAGGCAATGAGTCTGACAATTGTAACCTTTGCTACATAGGCACCACAAAACAATTATTAGGTAAC
This sequence comes from Melanostoma scalare, assembly GCA_949752695.1. Classification (NCBI taxonomy): domain Eukaryota; kingdom Metazoa; phylum Arthropoda; class Insecta; order Diptera; family Syrphidae; genus Melanostoma; species Melanostoma scalare. The sequence continues at coordinate 116,127,485 of OX456984.1, read as the reverse complement.
AGAATTGCCAACCACAAATCTGACCTAAAATTAAAAAACACAGCCAAAACCGCATTGACAAATCATTGTGTCACCTCAAAACACCAACCCGATTTTGAAAATGTCAAAGTATTACAAACTGAAAAACATTTTTCAAAAAGGTATACTCTGGAAACACTTCACATTTTAAGAAACAGCAATAGTATGAATAGGAAACAGGACACACAGAATATATCAGCCATATATTGCTCTCTCGTCGCTGCAAAGAAAGTTTAAGTTTTGTTTTTGTTTTTGTTTTAATAGTTTGCAGATCCATGACTCATATTAAGACTAATTCCAACAAAGGAAGTGTTAATATTTCTATTTTGTTCTTCTTTTTTAAATTTTCTGTTAACGAAATATAAGGTTTATATTTTATATTTATTGTTATGTAATTTGTTAAAATAACGTGTTTAATTTCTTAACGTAAGTCTACCTATTCAATGTAAAATCTCAAATTTGTTCAACTAATTTCATGTTCTCAATAAAGATCCCCTGAGGAAGACAGCAAACCCTGTCGAAACGTCGGGAAAGTAAATGAAATAAATTTCATTGCGTTAACTAATGACCAAAAAAGCCGAAGAGGAATCAGAATTCTTCAACAATACATATAATTCCAAACTTGGTCAATCCTTATCAATTCTACTTTTTTACTTCTATTTGGTTGTTGATAATTATTCCCATTGCCATAGATGCGACAGTATTTATACAGAATAAACACTGCCATCCGATGGCATATGAGAAACCAGTGGTTATTTGATACCCACAGCCAAGTAGTGGCGATATGGGTCAATCGTCTCCCAAGCACAAGTATCGTACCAAAGCATTGGCAGATACTTTTCTATGTGCGGTTGTGTGTTCATATGCTGCGGCCAGGGTGAATGATCACGATCGGGCGTCGTGTGTTGTCATCTGAGGTGGCTGGCAAGTAGGTATGTAGGTATGTAGGCGGTGAGGGTGGCTGGTGGATATGATTGGCTTTGGTGGCTGACGATTAAATGTTGCGTTGTCAGCACTCTGCATCTGATGAGTCTTCGGTTGTTGACAGAACATTAACTATTGAAAGTGTTTAACAATTTATAAATATAAGTATATTGTTGAAATAAATATTCTTTACAGGATTTTATAACCCATCCTGAACAAACTGAGTTGTTTTATAAAAGAGGGTTATAAGAATAGTGTGTTGCCACCAAATCGTGGCAACAGACCGGTACATTGTACGGAACTCACCCCTGCTTTAATATTTATATTTTTGATAGTTTCTTTTTTTTTAATCTTATAAAAATAATTACTCTAGTTATACTTAAGATTAAAATTAAAGTTAAAGATATACTTGACCAATACATCTTGTTCCTACGATACTTATACTCTCTAATTTCTTCCTAGTTTTGTACATTTTTCATTATTATTTTATCATAATATATTGGTTTTACAAACATTATATTATTTTTAGTTGATGCCTTTAGAAGTTTAATTGTACGTAAATCTATGCTATGGTAAAGGTTAGGTTAGGTTAGGTTACAATTGCTGTCAGGAATACACCTGACACACTTAGACCATTATTAGGTCCATTGTGATACCACAGAAAATTTGCGAGGGAGTACCTCACTTAACAAAACCATTTGGAGCTTTTAATAAAGCGAAGGAGATGCAGGGGATCTGTGTTCGCCAGATCGCTTGGATCATCAAGAAAATATTTTCCTAGATGCCGTTTTCTTTTAAAAGAGAGTGCAGGGCATGAGCAGAGGAGGTGTGGGATTGTCTCCTCCTCCTCCTCATCTATGCAACTTCTGCAGAAGTCATTAGAGGGAACGCCAAGTCTTATGGCGTGTCTTCCTATCAGACAATGTCCGGTGATGACATTGATTACGGAGCCAACTTGCAATCTGGTAATGGATAACAAATGTCTTGTGCGTTTTGGATCTAGTCCTGGCCATATCCGTTTTGTTGCCACGCACGTGGTGATTTTGTTCCACCTATGATTTGTTCTATCCATTGCCTCTTGCTTTAGCATAAGTTTACATGTAGCGATTGGTATACCAATATTCAACCTGCTGGTTGAGATCGTAGAAACAGCGCCGAGTGATTTGAGGGCTGCTTGACTATCTGAGCAAATCTGGATAATCGTTGAGGATATCACGTTTTCTTTTAGCCATGATAGGACCTCTTTGATCGCCAGAATTTCCGCTTGGAACACGCTACAATGGTTTGGAAGGCGGAACGAGAGACTTACGTTAAGTCGGTTTGATTACACCCCACAGCCTACCCCTTCTTCGGTTTTTGACCCATCTGTGTAGAAATCAATTGAATCATCTCTCAAAATTTCTTCGTCTTCCCAGGTCGTTCTCGATGGGATTGAGACTTGGAACTTATTATCAAAAACCAATTGGGGGATGGTGTAGTCGGAGTGGCAAGGGATTGATCCGAATAAATTCAGGATTGTAGCGTGACCGATGTTGTTATCGGTCCATTGGGAGATAGCTCTCATACGAGTGGCTGCACTGGCGGCCATTTGTTTGCTGAAGATATCTGGTGGTGTGAGGTTAAGAAGTGTATTTAGGGCAGCTGAGGGTGTTGATCTTAGTGCTCCGCTTATACACAGACCGGCTGTTCGTTGGACCTTGCTTAAATTATCGCAGTAGGTCCTTTTATCAAGAGCGGCCCACCATACCACTACTCCGTATGTGAGTATTGGTCTGATGACCGCGGTGTAGAGCCAGTCTGTGATTTGGGGGGAGAAACCCCATTTATTACCAATGGCTTTTTTACAGGAAAATAAAGCTACGGTGGACTTCCTGATTCTTTCCTGTATATTGGCTTTTCAATTTAGCTTTTTGTCTAGGATTATACCTAGATATTTGGCTTCGTTTGAAAGTACAAGTGAGATTCCATTTATTGATGGAGTTATTAGTTGAGGAATTTTATATTTCCTGGTGAAGAGAAAGAGTTCAGTTTTCTGAGGGTTGACCTCTAGATCACATTTTCCCGCCCATTTTACAAGTTTATTTAGAGCGGTCTGCATCAGGTCAGTAAGGACGTGAGCATTATAAACTTTTGGAGCACAGATGTATGTGCCTGCGTGTTGTATTGTAGGTTACCTGTTTTGTTGTTTCGTCCCAGCTTGCCTTTGCAGCAAAGGATTTTTCCTTAATTTAATCTTTACTTTATTTTCTTTGTTTTAATTTCTATAAATTGCTTTTTACGATTCTGTTAATTACAATGTTTAATTTTATTCTTTTTCAATTCTTGATTTTACTCTTTAATAATACCGGCACGTCTTTTCGCCTCGAGTGTTAGGTTTAGAAGAAAATGTAGATGCCGGAAAAGGCATGGCGACAACAAAATGCATATGTATTTGTTTCGTCAACTACCTTGACGAAACATTTTTCGCGAGAGTGGATGGACGCAATTACATAAAATGCTGCTGCGTTTCAATTTTTATTTTGCAGCGCCTTCTTTGTTTCGCCATAATTTTATGGATAAAATAATTAGTTTTTTTATTAATATGTAGATCCGCTACATCACCCTCCTCCAATCGAGTTCCCCTCTTGAAAGCTTAGTTCCGATTTAGCTCAACTGAGTTTTCGGTGCAATGAGCTGGCTTGAGTCGGTCAATGGAAATCGATACGCTTTTGTTCTTCACTTTTACTAAAAAAAATTTTCGAAGTCGGCGAATTACTTCGTATGGACCTTCGTATGACGGCATAAGACCGGTCTTCACCTTGTGGATCCTGACGAAAACTTGGTTGCAGTCGTTCAAGCTTTTTGGAATGAAAATTCCTTGTTTCGCTTGTCTTGGTTCGGTTGGAATAAGATTTCTCATTGTGTTTCGAAGCTTTTCTATCAAGGTGTCGGGAGAAATCGGTTGATTTTGGTTGCCAATGAAAATCTCACCGGGAAGTCTCAGATTTTGTCCGTATACCATTTCTGCTGCCGAAGCATTTAGGTCTTCTTTCACGGCGCAGCGAATTCCGAGTAGGATAATGGCGAGTTCTGAGCTCCAATTGATGGTATTACACCTAGCTTTCAATGAACACTTGAGTTGCCTGTGAAACCTCTCATCCATTCCGTTGGCTTATGGATGGTATGGTGTCGTGTGGATCTTGTGCACACCCAGCAATTTGGAGAGTTCGCAAAAGAGTTTCGATTCGAATTGACTTCCTTGGTCCGTAGTGATTTTTAAAGGAGTACCAAAACGGGCAATGAAATTTTCGACAAACGCTTTAGCGATTGAACTGGCAGATGTATCGATCAGAGGATAGGCTTCTGGCCATCATGTGAATCTGTCGACTGCTGTGAGGATGTATGAAAAACCATTAGATGAAGGAAGAGGGCCTACCAAATCGATGTGTGTATGATCGAATCGACCAGCTAGTATATCGAATTTACCATGTTCTGATTTGGTGTGTCTCTGTACCTTGGCTTTTTGACATCCTATACAACAGCGTGTCCAATTGTTAATGTCTTTGTTCAATTGTTAATGTCTTTGCCAGAAGTATCGCTCTGAGATAAGCTTTCTGGTTGATCGTATGCTTGGATGCGAGATACCATGAAGAGTGGCGAAAACATTTGAGCGTAAAGCGATTGGAACGAATGGTCTATTCTTGTTGGTTGATGTTTCACAGTAAATTCTGACATTTGGAAACTTGAATGGCTTGAGCACGAACTTCCAAGTTTTTTCTGTATTCTTGTCTGGCGATAGAAGTTCTAGCAATTCTTTGTCGGTAGATTGAAGTTTGGCGATAGTTTCTAAATCAAGCTTAAAATTGTTGTTGTTTTTGATTTCGTCGAGGCGAGAAAGTGTGTCGGCGACCACATTGTCTTTGCCTTTCACGTGTTGTATGTCTGAAGTGAATTGTGAGACGAAGTCGAGGTGACGTGTTTGACGTGGACTTCTCTCTGTTTTACTTGTCAGAGCATACGTGAGTGGCTTATGTATGGTCTGTGAAGACTGTGAATTCTCGCCCTTCGACGAAGAATCGAAAGTGCTTGATGGCTAAGTATATCGCTAGCAATTCGCGGTCGAAAGCTGAGTATTTTACTTCAGCGTCCTTGAGTTTCTTTGAGAAGAATGCTAGAGGTTGCCAAGAACTTGAGATGTGCTGTTGTAACACTGCACCCACGGCTGAATCAGATGCATCAATTGTTATGCTGAAAGTGCCGTTTTGCATTGGGTGTGCTAGTAGCGTTATTTTAGCGAGAGCTTCTTTAGCGCGTTCGAGAACGGGGTCGAGATCTTCTGGTCAGGAGAAAATTTTTTTTGATTTGGTTTGCTTTGTGAGAGTTGTGAGATGAGCATGAAGTGGAGCGAGGAGTTGAGCGAGTTTCGGGATAAACCGGTGAAAATAATTTATCATCCCTATGAAACGTTGTATTTGCTTGATTGATGTTGGCTTCGGAAAGTTGGTGATCGCTGTGATGCGATCTTTGGAAGGAAAAATGCCTCTGCATTGATTGTGTGGCTTAAAAATTCCAAAGAGGAAACGCCAAAAATGCATTTTGATAAGTTTATGTTAACTCCATATTCTTCAAGTCTTTTAAAAAGAAGCTTGAGATGCTCTTTGTGCTCGTTCTCGTTTTTACTGGCAACCAGAAGATCGTCGATGTACGCGAATACGAAATCCAATCCCAAACACACCTCGTTCATGAAACGCTGAAATGTTTGGGCTGCGTTGCGTAGGCCGAAAGGCATTCGGAGCCATTCGAGCAGACCGAAAGGAGTTGTTAATGCGGTTTTGTGAATGTCTTCTGGTGCAACTGGGATCAAGTGATATGCTCTCACGATGTCGAGCTTTGAAAAAATCTTGAAACCGTGAACGTTCATGGAGAAATCTTGGATGTGGTGGATCGGCTGTCGATCCGGTACCGTGGCAGCGTTTAATCTGCGGTAATCACCACATGGTCTCCAATCCAGATTGTTCTTTTTCTTCACCATATGTAGTGGTGAGCAAACACTTGAGGACGATGGCTGACAGATTCCCAGTTGCATCATGTGCTGAAACTCTGTCTTTGCGGCTGTGTGCCTAGCAGCGTCTAAGCGTCTGGGTCTTGAAACTGGTAGTTGCCCTTTTGTTTCAATGTGATGAACGACGGTGTGTTTGACTGGCGCGAAATAGTCTGGCTCCGCTGTTAAACTTGGGAACTCTTGTAAAAGTTTGTTGTACTTGTGATTACTGACTTGAAAATGTTTTGGGGTCCGATCTTCAGTTCTCATTGTAGAAGCATATCTATATATCAATATCTGGAACCCGAGTGGGCTCATCAACAAGTTGAGTTAATTCGTTAAACTCAGCGAAGATCTCAACATATTTTCCTTCGGGTGTTGTCTGGCCAGAATGTCGAAGCCAACCAGAATTGTGTACATTAAAATCGCCCGCAATTGCGATTTCAGTGTGAGGATAAAGGGAAATAATTCTTATTATGGACTCAGATAGCGCATCAAACTCGTTAGAGGTTGAATTGCTATCTAAATTGGGGCTTCTATAAATAAAACAATAATGAATGATTTGCTTACGGACGGTGAATTTTAACCACATGAAATTAAAGTTCGTATTAGAACATAGGCCGTATTGTGGTAGAAGTTGGTAAGCAATATCATGTCTAACATATACGGCGAGGCCATGGGAGGAAAAGAATAGTGGCACTAAGCTATATCCAGGCAGGTTGAACTCTGAGGGATCAGAATCAACACCCACCTGTGTTTCACTCAGTGCCAAAACAGCTGGCCTGCATTTTGCAGTGTGAACGTACACAGCAAAGAAATTCGATCGCAACCCCCTTATGTAGTAATGTAATGTAATGTTACAAGGGAGAACTGACAAATCCGCTCCCGTGTCGATAAGAAAAGTTAAATTAGAGTTTTTGTTTTTAATGAATAAGCGGCGACTTAAAGGACACTGCATGTTTGCCGCTGCAACAACAGGTTGAGCTAGTTTGGGTGGTTTGCGTTGTTGTTTGAATTGCTTTTGTTGAAGCTACACGGTTGCTCGCACTTCTTTGCCTCTCTCTTGTATCGTCTGTGATACCAACATATGCCTGTGCCCGAACTTGAATTTGCGCGATGATTGGAAGTCTTGGACCTACTATGAGAACGACTGGTACGGTTTCGAAAACTGAGGATTGTTGCTGCTGTGTGGACGCGAGTTGAAAGAAAACGCTTCGATCATTGACTCAATTCTAGCGAGTCTCTGTTCGAGATCGTTGTTAACGTTGCGAGAACTATCGCTTCGTTGTGCAGTGGAAACGCTGCAAATGGTCGCGGTTTGAGAAACCTCGTATATCCTGTCCGCGAGCGTAGCTAGTTCCTCAAGAGTTTTCTGACCTACCGAAAGTAATGCGATGTTGATTGGTTGCGGTAGCTTCCGCATCCAAAATTTCTTTAGAATGTCTTCATTGAATGTACTTCCTGCAAGCGTTCTCATAGAAAGCAAGACTTCCGATGGTTTTCGATCACCAATGTCTGCTTTGTCGATGAGATTTTCTAAACGCTTGAGTTCGGACACGGAATGTCGTTTTATTAGCGCGGATTTCAAGGCGGCATATTTGTCGGTGGCTGGTGGATTAGACAAAATGTCGATCACCGAATCGCAGGTATCTGGTTGAAGGGAGCTAACCGTGAGACAGTATTTTGTCTCGGAACTGGTGATTCTATGCACCGTAAACTGAGCCTCTGTCTGAATAAACCACGTCACCGGGTTAGAGTTCCAAAATGCCGGAAGTTTTACTCTAATTGACTCTAAATGCACTTGAGCCGAGTCTGATCGGAGTGGCTGACTGACAAATGAAGAACTCGATTGGTTGTTGGTGGTGTTATACACCTAAATTTGGTTCCTTCACCTTTACCTACTATGCCAGTAAGCATAACTGTTATTATGCATATTATTGCTTTATCAATATTATGCATACTAACAGTTTCCGGCCGCACTTATTGCGACATGGCTAAGTAGGTCAAGCTGAATTCCAGAATGCAAGTTAAGCAATGCATTCTGGAGTTCAATCAAAAGTTCCAGCCAGGTCAACGGAAATATGGTGAGTCTATTGTTAACCACCGAAACGAGAGGTTGTGTGTCTTTTTAATTTACATTACATTTCATTACATTTCGATTACGTACGTTACATTTGGCGCAGCCGGTTCGCGAACCTTTAAAAAAAAAAAAGTAATTTGTGTTTTTAAATTGAATAAAACACCTTATCGTACGTTGTCGTGATTGAAAAAGTGATTGGAAAAGTGAAGGAAAATACTCGTATTTTTGTGTGCAGTGCTCTGTGGATTCATTTAATTGTCGTCTACCTTTGGTTTTTTCTTAAACTTGGATAAAATAAGTTACACCAAAATCAACTTGCCAAAAGAAGAATTGGAAAGAAACTTGAAACATACTACTGATACTGTATATCTGAACAATTAAAAGTAGATACAAAGGGAGAAATACAGGTGAGTATACTTTAACGTATGTACCTATGTTTTATTTTTTAGATCATAAGTGACAAAGTTGTGTACCTATAAATTTTATTTATTTTTTTTTTCTCGGTTTAGTTTTTCAAGTCAAGTTCTTAGTCAAGTTTCGTTTCTTTCATTTGTTTTTCGTAGTAACTTTAGTTGAGGTGGTCGTTTGATTTTATTTGATTTAAAAAAGAAAAAAAAATTAGATCTGTTGGTTGGCGTTAGTTAATGGCCCGCACCCAAGTTGAAGCCCAACTTAACGATATAATAGAGGAGTTAGAGTATTTTAAAAAAGAAAAGAAAGAAAATCAACGACAATTAAAGTCGGTGAATGAATTTCTTTTCACAGAATTAAGGGATATTTTGAATCCTGAGGTTTACAAACTGGTAAGTTTTCAGCTAACGTCTCAGTGGGGTAAATTAACTAGAGTAGAATCGACTGACGAAATCGTTAACGAATACGTCAAAGCCGTTCACGCTCTAGTAGAAAACCACGCTAAAGAGGCAGAAGACCTTAGAAAACAGCTTAAAAAGAGCGAGTTTAGGCGTAAGGAAGCTGAAAAACAACTTCTGAAAACAACAGAAGAAGCTGACCAGGAAATAGACCAGCTCACTATTGAGTTAAACAAAAGTTTAACAACTCAAAGGGAGCTAAGGGAAAAAGGTAAATCATCACCTTATCCTGACAGTTCAAAACACCTTATTCCGTTGCTCACTCCTCAACATACTTCTACACCAAAATCGTCTCTGGAAAGAAACCTGGTCAACACAGGAGTTCAAACCACAGTTGTAGAAGTATTTAAATCAAATAAAATCACTCAGGTAGAAATAGAAGAAAATTGCGAAATGCCACTTGAGAGTATAAGCAAGGTAGTTTCAAGGTTAGTCCCCATATTCAACGGGGAGAGAAATCATGAACTTTCACAAAGAGTTCATGAATTCTTAAACGCATGCGATCTGGCTTTGAAAATGGTAAAGCCAGAAGAAGAGGGGATCTTAGTGTCTCTAATCTCAACCCGATTGCAAGGCGATGCGTTTGAGTTAATTCGTTCAAACAATGTGAACACAATAGAGGGTTTGGCAAAACTGTTTAAAGACAGTTATTTAGTGCCAAAAACTCTGGACAATGTGATGAACGAATTAAAACAATGCCATCAATTGTTAGGCGAAGATGTAAAAGCGTTCGCTAGACGTCTAGCGAAACTGAAAGCTACATCTGTTGAAATTATTGACTCAAGATATTCCGCAACTGAGTCAGTAGGCCTCAAAAAAGAAGTTGAAAACACGGTGTTGACAATTTTTAAAAAAGGGCTAGTCGATCAAGCTCTTCGACAGTTTATGCTGGGGAGCAAAAGCAAAGATCTCAACGAAATCTCTGAGGAAGCCTTGAAAACTTCCTTGCTACTACAGCCAAACTCGATGGGCTATATGGGAGTTGGAACAACACCAAACTTACCTTTTGATCGTATTAGCTCAATGTACCAAATTCCCGGTACTTTCCAACAAAATTACAATAGCCTGACTCAAGCATATCCATCTATGCCTTCCATGCCTCATCTTTTTAACAATTATACTACACTACCTCACAATTTACCTCAAGTGACACAAGACTACACATCTAAACCCGCACAACATCCTTCACACATCACACATAATGAAACACCTCAATACATCCAGAATTTTCAAGACCCTCCCCACTCCAGCAATAGACAGTCAACAAGGTCTGCAAATCCCATTAAAACCTGTGGATTCTGTGGCAAGAAAAATCACAGCTATGTTGATTGTAATATTCGTAAAAGAACGCCATACTGCGACACTTGCGAGGACTATGGGCATGCTCAAAACAGTTGTCCCCGCTCACAAATACGAGCTACTCAGACAATAAGTCAAAGGCCTAGAGTCAAATGCAAGTGGTGTTCTAGGGTGGGTCATGTGGAGGACGATTGTTTCTCTAAGAGAAATTACCTCAAAGACCAGTCGGGAAACGCCCTGGGGGCCAATTTGAATCACTAAATTGTGCCCCAGAAAATTCGCTCTCCACAAAATCAACAACGAAAAATAAAAAAAACAAAGCAAAAAAAAAACAATGTAGACGAAGTAAAGCCATTAGCGCCTGTATTAAACGATCGACAAAAAGAAAAAAGAACACAAAACATTGACTCGGAGGAGTTAAATTTCTTTACTTTTGAGTCGATTCGTAAAACGAAGCAGAAATCAAGGCCACTAGTTTCTGGGACAAAAATAAACCTAGGTCAGTTTGGTTTCTTATTTCTGATTTTCAATCTTCGTTTCGTTTGGAGTAAGTGCTATTCAAAGGTGAAATTCGTCTATAACTTTTTGAATGATTATTTTAAGTGTTTTGTTTTGAAGTGTTTCAACCAGTATGCTTTGCCGAAAAGTAAGAAAAAAATATTATATGCATTTAGGAATCTTCGTAAGCATGACGTGTTCGTCGAGCTGCCTATGTCAATGGCCAAGTCCGAAAAGGTACTTCTTCTGGTCGACACAGGAGCAGACTCGAGCTTACTAAAAAGAAGCTCATTAAAAAATGCTACCAATATAAATATAAATGAAACAAAGCAACTGGGTGGTGTTTTCGGTGGAGTAGGTATGACAAAAGGCACAATCAAAACTTCCTTATCATTCCCCAACAATAAGTTCTGTACTAAGTGGAACGTTGTCGATGGTTTAGATGAAATACCTGCTGACGGTATCCTAGGACGTGATATCCTATGGAATCAAACAATCATCGACGCTGTTTCAAAAAGAATAACATTATTTAATAGGAAAAGGGAAGTTATAATCGAATTACCTCTAAAGTGTTTACCTTCTAAAATATCTGCAATACAGGAAACACAAGAGAAGTTCAAAATAGGAGCTCGGACACAAACAGCTGTTAAGCTTTATATTCCCAACTCAAAATCAAATGAATTGCTAATACATTCACAAGAGATTGATTGCGGAATCTACTTGGGAAATGCAATAGTAAAAGCAAACAATAGCTACGTCCATGTTCCTATCATGAATTGTACCACACAAGACTACTGTTTGGACGGAAATTTTGTTCCAAAGCATTCGAATTTCAAAAACTTTAAAATTATTAACCAGAGTGCGGAAAACAGAATATTGGCTAATTTTCCAAGACAACAGCTTAGTGAACGGGTCAGTACTCTGATTAGTTCCTTAAAGTTAGATGAAAACCTGAATAGGGAAGAGAAGGAGTCAGTAGAAAAATTATGCTCCAAATTTAATGACGTTTTCTTACTGAAGGGTGATAACTTAAGCTTCACACCTGTCTTAGCACACAGTATACCCACTAAATCTGACCAAGGACCGATTAACACTAAGCAATATCGAACTCCGGAGATTCATAAGAAAGAAATTGAAAGACAAGTACAAGAGATGCTTGATCAAAACATAATTTCGGAAAGTAAATCTCCATGGAATTCACCATTGCTTATTGTACCTAAGAAATCCATTGAAGGTCAGAAAAGGTGGAGGGTCGTTGTGGATTTCAGAAAACTAAACGAAATAACGATAAAAGATGCTTTTCCCTTACCAAGAATCGAAGAAATTCTTGATCAATTGGGACACTGCCAATTTTTTACCACATTGGATTTGGCAAGTGGCTACCACCAGGTAATGATCGATCCGGCTGACAAGGCAAAAACCGCGTTTAGCACTAGCAAAGGGCATTACGAATTCAATAGAATGCCGTTTGGGCTAACCGGTGCCCCAGCAACATTCCAAAGGATCATGAATCACATCCTGACTGGTTTGCATGGCATCGATTGTTTTGTTTATTTGGATGATATTGTCGTGTATGGCAAAAATCTTGAACAACACAACGAAAAGCTTGCAAACGTTTTAGCTAAGTTAAGGCAACACAACCTGAAGTTAAATATTGAAAAATGTAATTTTCTTCGCCGTGAAGTAACGTATTTAGGACACGTGTGCTCTGAAAACGGAGCTACTCCAGACCCATCAAAAATTCAATGTGTCTCCAATTTTCCCACCCCAAAGACAGTAAAGCAGGTACAATCATTTTTGGGGCTTGCGAACTACTATAGAAAGTTCATACCCAATTTCTCTCAAATAGCCGCTCCAATCACGAAGCTATTGAGAAAAGGGGAGGTGTTCCAATGGTCCCCAGATTGCGAAAAATCATTTAGATTTCTTAAAAAAGCTATTTCCTCACCACCTATATTGATATATCCAGATTTTTCGTTGCCGTTTATCTTGACAACCGATGCGAGTAACGAAGCTTTGGGAGCCGTTTTGTCTCAGGGCAAAGTTAGTGAAGATAAACCTATAGCTTTTGCTAGTCGATCTTTAAATCAGGCCGAAAAAAATTACTCAACCATAGAAAAAGAATTGCTTGCCATAGTTTGGGCCTGTAAGCATTTCCGAACATACCTCCTTGGTCGTAATTTTACTATCTATACGGATCATCGCCCCCTGATTGGTGTTTTTAATGTTAAGGACCCAACAACAAGACTAGTTAGGTTCCATCATAAGCTGTCGGATTATGATTATAAGATAATGTATAAGGCGGGCAAAACAAACTGCAATGCGGATGCACTCAGTAGGATCCCAATAGATACACATCCAATACAAGCTGTACAAACTAGGAGCAAGGCAAAAATAAGTGAGAACAAAAAACCTCAAAAAAATAATATATTGGTTGTAACACGAGGGCAAAAACAAAGACAGTTCGAAGATAATATTCAAGCAAAAGCAACTGTGGCTCCTAAACAAAAAACAACCTCTAAGGACAAGTTGAACATAGAGAGTACAAAGGTACCTATAGAGGAAAAGAAGAACGACCATGCCATATCAGAACAAATTCCTGAAGGTGAAATAATAACTGATTTGTCCAAAACATCATGGAAAATCGGACCGTCTATAGGCATGGGAAGTCATGGTCAAATATATTCAGCGTGTAAGGCATCGAGTTCACCAAAGAATCCGTCCGACTATGAATATGTCGTCAAAATTGAACCACACGGCAACGGGACGTTGTTTGTTGAAATGCATTTTTGTATGCACAATGCTCGTTCTGAAGACATTACACAGTTCAAACAGCAGCGCGGACTTAAATCTTTTGGGATGCCTTATCTAGTTGGTAAGGGATCACACGACATTAACGATGTGAAACATCGCTTCGTTGTAATGCCACGTTATGGAGACGATATTTGGAAGCTTTTCTTGGAAAACGGAAGAAGGATTCCAGAACACACAATTTATCGTCTTGCCTTACAGATGTTGGATGTGTATGAGTACATCCACGGCCGAACGTATGTCCATGCCGATTTAAAAGGAGCCAACATCTTATTAGGCTATGGGAAAGGCGGTGCTTCCCAAGCATATTTGGTAGACTTTGGTTTAGCTAGTCACTACACCCAAAAGGATTTCAAGCCAGATCCAAAGAAAATGCACAATGGTACAATTGAATACACATCTAGAGATGCACATCTCGGAGTAGCAACAATGCGAGGAGACTTTGAGATCCTTGGGTATAATCTAATCGATTGGTCAGGCGTGAGGCTGCCTTGGGAACAAGAAAACGTCCTTAAGGTTCCCATTAAAGTCCAGAAGTCTAAGGAAACTTTTATGAGAGATGTAAGTACTGGTTTGGAAAAACTATACCCCAGAGGAGTGCCAAATCCAATAATGGAATTCATGAAATACGTCTCTGCTCTGGAATACAATGAGACACCAGACTATGAAAAATGCCGAAAGATATTTCAATCGGGACTTAAAGCTCTTAACGCTAACAATTCAGGAGACTTAGAATTCAATCTAAAGTCATCACAAGACTCTAAAAACAGGAAAGAAAATAATAACCAACTCAATGACAAAATAGTCACTGCCCCAAACAAAAGGGTTGTCACTTTAACGGATCCTGCTGATATTTTAACAGTTCTCCGTGATTTCCATGACTCTCCACTTGGCGGACATCAGGGAACATCAAAGACGTTAGCACGCATTCGCTGTCAGTTTCGATGGAAGAACATGCACAAAGACGTCGCAAGCTATATAAGGAACTGTGAAAAATGCCAAAAGAATAAATCTGGAAATCTAACGAAGATGCCAATGGAATTAACGGATACTCCATGTTCCCCTTTCGAAAAACTATATATGGACATGGTAGGGCCCCTTCCACTAACGCATTCCGGAAACAGGTATATTTTAACGTTCCAAGACGACTTGACTAAGTACATGGCTTGTGTAGCAATTCCGGATGCTGAAGCAGCCACTGTTGCTAGAGCCTTTTATGAGGAAATCATAACACGTTTTCTCATACCGAAAAAGCTCATAACGGATAATGGATCTAACTTTACTTCAAAACTGTTTTCTGAAACATGTAAACTTTTGAGAGTCAAGAAAATCCATATAACAGCCTACCATCCACAGGCCAATGGTTCACTAGAGCGAAGTCACAGACCCTTAGCGGAATATCTAAGGAGTTTTGTTGATAATGACAGCCAAAATTGGGACCAATGGCTTAGGCAGGCTATGCATGTCCATAATAATACTCAGCATACATCCACCAAACTGACACCACTTCACAGTTTGTTTGGCCTCGATTTTGTTATGCCTACAAATCTAAAAGGTAAAACTACTCCATTATATAATATCGAAGACTATCCGCAACAGTTAAGGTTTCAACTCCAAAGGTCGCATGAGATAGCTAGAAACAATCTAGAAAAAGCCAAAATAGCAGCGAAAAAACAGTATGACCGAAAGGTTAATCCCACGTCCTTTACAACAGGGCAAAAAGTGTTGCTTAGAAATCCTGTTCGAAAAAACAAGTTTTCACAAATTTGGTTAGGACCCTATGAGGTAGTTTCGGTTAGAGGTGACGTCAACACAACCATTAAAATGGGTAGAAAAACGAAGCGGGTTCACAACAACCAGCTAAAAGCTTTCCATCATTTATGATCTAATTTTAATGAGAATTTATTATCATCAATCCGTACAGTCTTATTAATTCTTTTTGTCTTTCCAGAATTTGAAGAAAAGGATTCACTAAAAGAAGCCCAAAGAACCAAAAAAAAAAAAAAAATATCTTAACCTAATTTAAACTGTAAAAAAAAAGAGTGTTTCCTTATTTGCAACAACTTTTCAATAGTTGCATTAAAATTAAAATAAAATGTTTAATCTTAATATAAATTTAGTAGCAGTTGCGTTATTAGTTATAAGCATTTACCCCGGGCAGACGAATAGTGAACAGCCATTCAACGTCCAACAACTGAAGCTGACCTCACCAGTGGTGTTCGAAGCGGTGGAAAATGCTGTATTTTATAGTGATACGTGGACAATATTTACGAAGTTCACACCACTGGACTCCGGAATGGTTATTCAAATGGTGGAAAAGTGCGAACAAAAACTGGAAACCCTGTGCAGAAGCATTCCGGACGACGATTTCAAACGTTACTGTCAATTGATCGCTCAAGAGACTGAGACAAACATCGACAACTTACGACGAACTGCCTTTCGTATGAAACAACTTACACATGCTAAACGTCAAAAACGCGCACTGGAGTTCATAGGAGGATTTTCAAAATGGGCCTTCGGTACTATGGATAGCAAAGATGCTAGGAGCGTTTACCACCAGTTGGAAGTTCTCCACAAACAGGATGCGAGCTCGTTCGAATTAATGCACCGACAGTTAAGTGTCATGAAATCAAACTTCGACACGTTATCCAAACCCATTTCACAACTGACAGACGAAATCGAAAATATGGCTGTGAGCATGGGTAACCTTAGTGCCACTTTCCGAACGTACAGTCAAGTCACGAACAAGGAAATCGCGATGCTGAAAGCGACAAGTGAAGCGACTGCAATGACTTCAGTCATAACCACAAAAGTTTTAGAAGTCCAAAACCGACAATCCTTGGAACTTTCAATTTTGGATGACCTGTACCAAAATAAGATACATCCTTTGGTATTAGACGAGGGAAATATCACCGGACTATTGCGGAACATAACGAGTAAAGGAAGATTTTTGTTGGACAACCCCCTCATAATAAACCAAGTCGCCAAAACCTCGGTGTACCTTGACGGGGGAAATTTTATGGTAAAAATTATACTACCTTTACCCGAATATGTTCGGTACAAGGTCCAGAAAATATACCCCCTACCAACATCCTTTAACGAGAACTGGGACCTTGTGCTAGACACCAAGCATGAGTACATTGCCGAAGCAGAAAACCATGATCGTTTTGTCATCATGAGCGAAACAGAGTACGCACAATGTGCAATGGTATTGACAGGAGGTTCCCTCACCAGGACGGCTATTTGTCGGCATGAAAGACCCATCCTTACATCGGGATCTAATGAGTGTCTGGTAGAGCTTATACAGCACGCGCCATCATCTAAGAACTCTTGTAAATATGCTGCGATTCCCGCAACGGAGGCGATATTCCTTAAGATGACGTCCGCCAACGAATGGCTTTTCAAAGTTAAGGAAACGATGTCATTGAACGTGAAGTGTGAAACCCAAAATTACGCAGTAACACTGAGCGATTCGGGAATATTGCAAATGAAGCAGCCATGCGAAGCAATTGCAAAAGGGTTCAAACTGTTTTATGAATTTCGTGCTGAAGCAATAACTGAGTACAAACAGCCCATGGTAGACCACTCAGGACTCAAAGAAGCACTGTTGAGAAAAGTTAGCGTCTCGAAATCAGCACCTGTACCAGAGTTACTTCCGATAAAAATTGGCAATCATAAAAATTTTGCCAATATTTTAAATGAAGGGAAGAAGAGTATTGACGATTTAATTCAATCTTGGGACGGCCTGGAGGCAGAACGTAAAGCAGACAGCCAGGACTGGGAACTGAGTATTCATCGATATTCCATGATGTCCTTCGTTTCGTTAGTAGCAGTAGTAACCGCAGTAGTATTTTTGATCCGCTGTCTACGAAAAGGACCACCAACCATTCCGGCCCAACGAAAATATATAGCGAATTCCGAAGTGATAGAAATGCCAGCTTATCTACCAAAAAGAAGAGCGCCCGTAACACGACCACCACCACCACCAGTACAGACCGACAACAAAAGTTCAACAGTCTACGGAGTCACCTATGCTCGGGTGTAAGAAAAAAAAATATTCTTTTCAAAAAACTGTTATTTAATTTAAAATCGTAGAATTATATCAACTTAAATGTAAATTAACGTAAATACTTCCGAAAATATGTAATTATTTTTATTATTGAAATGATTAGTATGTACACATAACGCATATACTTACTACAAAGCAAGCAAAAATCATGTTCTGAATAAAAAAAAAAAAAATTTTAAAAATAAACATGTGAATATGACATCTTATGTAGATTTATAAGCAAATGCCTATTTTTCAGTGTTATATTTAAGCCAATATATATTGTATAAGATTTCGAGTTAATATACATAGCTAAACTAAAAAAAAAAAAAAAAAAATATTATTTACACATAATCATACTACGTGAAATATTGTTAAGCTTTACTCACTATAAATGTATGTGTAATGTTTTGTCTGTGTGTTTAAGTTTCTAGTTTAATATTATTTGATTTGAATTAATAACGAATAGACATTGTGATTTAATCTGTTATTTTAGAATAAATTTAACATTTTAATGAATAAAAGAAGACAAACCTATTTCTGGAGACCTGGCTTGAACTATCCAACGGCGGAGGGATGTTATACACCTAAATTTGGTTCCTTCACCTTTACCTACTATGCCAGTAAGCATAACTGTTATTATGCATATTATTGCTTTATCAATATTATGCATACTAACAGTTTCCGGCCGCACTTATTGCGACATGGCTAAGTAGGTCAAGCTGAATTCCAGAATGCAAGTTAAGCAATGCATTCTGGAGTTCAATCAAAAGTTCCAGCCAGGTCAACGGAAATATGGTGAGTCTATTGTTAACCACCGAAACGAGAGGTTGTGTGTCTTTTTAATTTACATTACATTTCATTACATTTCGATTACGTACGTTACAGTGGTGCTTGAACCACTTAAACCCGCTTGGGCTTTGTTTTCATCCGTCATATTGCGAAAAAACAAATAAAAATTTTAAAAATCTGTTTGAAAAATGCGTTGAATCTTTAAAAAGTCGAAAACTCAATAAAAAATGAAAGGCAGCAACACCTGACGCGAGCGAATTAAAAACGCGCACTTGATTTTGATAGTTTACGTAAAGGTAGTTGACGAAACAAATAATTCTTTTTTTTTTTTGAAATTGAAATCGGAAAAAAAATATAAAAATATATGTATGTCATAAAATTTCTTATAAAAATTTATTTAAGTTTGATTAGAATGTAAAAACAAACGTGCCAGAATTTTACAATAGGCGTGTTTTTTTTTATGCTAGTATATAGTACAGTAAAAATTTCCCTTGGGGAACAACAACAAATCATTTTACTGTCGTAATTTTCCACAGTGAAAACAGGGATGGCATTGCTGTGGATTGATAGTTTCCAGCTTTGAAAATAAGATGGCACCACCATTGATTTCAGTTCATCAAAGCTTTTTCGAAAGGACGTGTTCAAAAAAAATGTGGTATTTGCAAAGAAATTTTTTCTCTCGATTAAAAATTAAAGAAATAAAAACTTTATTGATATTGAATTTTCGCCCTGTTTCTTACCTGGTGGTGTATATAATACAGGATTTTGCACTAGTTCTTTTTTGCTGAAGCTAATAGCTTTTCTCATGGAATTATTTGACTAAAAAATATAGCCCAATGCAAGAAAAAAACAAATCAAACAAACAAACAAAGCAGTAAAAAATGATCAAAAGCGAAAGATATATGTATAAAAATTAAACATTCTTCAATAGAAATTCAAGTTTGGGACTAGCAGTACGTGTTTCAACTTAATTTAATTTGGGTTGTGTTTATTTGTGCGGCAGTATTATAGTTCAATTTCACGGTTTTGTAAATAGAAACAACT
The DNA here is from genome assembly GCA_949752695.1 of Melanostoma scalare. NCBI lineage: Eukaryota > Metazoa > Arthropoda > Insecta > Diptera > Syrphidae > Melanostoma > Melanostoma scalare. Next base: position 116,108,082 of record OX456984.1, on the reverse strand, counting down.
TATTTTCCTTCTTAACCTATCGAAAAGACTGGTCAATAGCGTAGAATTGCTTTCCCAAAGATTTGTATAAAAAATAAATTGATTCTGTTTGCCAATGGAAAATCTCATCAAAGATTAGTTTTTAATATCTTTTTACATACTCCCCGAACATACCCGAAAGTTTTTTTTTCAACAAAACAGCTGACTTTGACATAGAGCTTTCTTCACTGCTGGACGATGCCTCCAAAAATAGTAAAAAAAAAAGAGCTGTAAGAGAGAATCTGATGTATGGAAAATAAGAAAAAAAATACAAATTCATACCTGGCTTTGTATCGTTATTCATTTGATAGACCAATTAACGAAACAAACCTGGTATGAACTTGATTTTGTTTCATCTTGAATTTCTCAGAGAGCTTTGAAAAGTGACAACAAGCTTTGACGTTGAGCACCATCTTGTTGCTGAAAATAGAACTGAAAATACTGTGGATATATCGTTGTTTTTTTTTAACTCAAATGCTGTACTATATACTAGCATAAAAAAAAACACGCCTAATGTAAAAATAATCTTCTTACTCACACATGATGTTTTGTAATTTTTCCAAATTCACCTTTTATTGGTTGCTGTTAGGTGTGTGGTGCTGATGTAATTTCGCTGTGGTGTTCTGTTGGTGACTGGCTGCACTAAGCTTTTCACACAGTTTTGTTGTGCAAAAAGGTTGTTGTCCCCGCCAGTAATTGTTATGTTGACTACTGTGACTGGTATGCAGATGGAGTCGGCGTCGTCTTCGAGATTTTTACTGCGCTGCTGAGAAATCTTGTAGTTGGCGTCGAAATCGTCTGAGTTGCACAGTGGTGGTGGTGCTGGACGAAAATTTTTGCGGATGAGGTTGGTGTCGCCTCTAAAATTTTCTGAGAGGCTTGGTTGTTGTGGCGATGAAAATTTTTTTGGAATTTTGAATGAATTTAGCGAAGGTGTGAAGAAAATCTTTAGCCTGTGGCAGCGTGATGGTTGTGCCAATTGATGACAGCGGGAACTTGATGGCGGTGGACGTGATGGCGTGGGCGCAGTGGTGTTTTTTTTTTTTGGAAAATGACGGAGGCGGTCCAATTATGGAGGTGTCAAAATGATGGCGGTGGCACAATGACGGTGGTGTCCAGATAATGGCGGTGCCAAAATGATGGTGGTGGCACAATGACGGTGGTGGCCAGATAATGGCGGTGCCAAAATGATGGTGGTGGCGCACTTATGTCGGTGGCGCTCTTCGGGAAAAAAATGATGGTGGTGGCGCACTGATGTCGGTGCTTCGGGGGAAAAAATGATGGTGGTGGCAAAAACGTGGCGGAACGCCGTGCTTCCTTGCTTTGCGGATGTGATGGCGGTGCATGTTGGTTTCGGTATTCGCTTCTTTTTTCTGGATGGGACGACGCCGAAGTGCCGGTGGCATGGCGCCGAAAATGTGGTAGAACGCAGTGCTTCCTTGCTACACGGAATGTGATGGCGGTGCGTGGCCGTCGGGGTCACCAATATAACCTTTTGGAGCACAGATGTATGTGCCTGCGTGTTGTATTGTAGGTTACCTGTTTTGTTGTTTCGTAACAGCTTCCAAATTGCCTTTGCAGCAAAGGATTTTTCCTTAATTTAATCTTCACTTTATTTTCTGTGTTTTAATTTCTATAAATTGCTTTTTACGATTCTGTTAATTACAATGTTTAATTTTATTCTTTTTCAATTCTTGATTTTACTCTTTAATAATACCGGCACGTCTATTCGCCTCGAGTGTTAGGCTTAGAAGAAAATGTAGATGCCGGAAAAGGCATGGCGACAACAAAATGCATATGAATTTGTTTCGTCAACTACCTTGACGAAACATTTTTCGCGAGAGTGGATGGACGCATTCACATAAAATGCTGCTGCGTTTCAATTTTTATTTTGCAGCAAAATAATTAGTTTTTTTATTAATATGTAGATCCGCTACAGCATGTTTGCCAGACACCGCAATGGAGACGTCATCTGCATATGCAATCACTTTGAATCCCTTAGCTTCTAAGTCAACTAGAAGTTCATTGACGACTAGATTCCATAGAAGAGGGGATAGGACTCCTCTTGCGGTGTTCCTCTACTGACAGATCTCTTTGCAGAGAAGTTTCCTAGAGTAGAGTTGATTCTCCTGCTTTTTAGCATTAGATTTATCAACTCCACTATGGAACTATCTACTTTGAGCTTCGTCAGTGCCTTTGTAATTGCAGAGTTGCTGACGTTATTGAAGGCGCCCTCTATGTCGAGGAAAGCGGCCAGAGTGAATTCTTTGTGATGGAGGGAATATTCTATAGTACGTACCAGGGTGTGTAGGGCCGTTTCTACAGATTTTCCCTTACAGTAGGCGTGTTGTGCTGTAGATAACAATTTTGGATCTATAGCTGTACGCAGGTGGATACCAATCAGTCGGTCTAAAGTTTTAAGAAGGAAAGATGATAGACTTATTGGTCGGAGATCTTTTGGGTTTACGTGGGATGATTTCCCAGCCTTAGGTATAAACACAACCTTGACCTCTCTCCACTGAGTGGGGATATAGTTCAAGGTGGTACAGCCGATGAGAATTACTTCAAGGACAGGGATAATAATGTCCGCGGCCTTTTGAAGTTCGGCTGGAATTATACCATCAGGTCCAGGGGATTTGTATGGGTCAAAGCTGTTAATGGCCCAAACTAATTTTTCCCTTCTAATCAGATCGGGGTTGTTTGTTATTATGCTACCTGGTTCTGTGGAATCATAGTTGCATAAGTTCTTAGAGCTCCCTGGAAAGTGAGTGTCCAGAAGCAACCGTCAGCTGTTTTCAAGCTGCTAGGCAGCTCTGCTCGCTCAGCTCTGCTCACTCTTTGAGAGGATTTTTCTTAATCTAGAAGCTTCTGAAGTATCTTCTATTTTACCACAGAAGTTTCTCCAGGAAGTTCTTTTACTTTTCCTCAGTTGATATTTATATGTTTTGTGGGATTCCTTGTAGGAGTCACCGTCTATTGAGATTTTGGATTGCTTAGCTCGGTTGAAAAGTTTTCTACATTCCTTCCTGAGCGGTTCTAGCCCCGAGCTCCACCACAGTGGTTTCCGTTTTCCTCTTATTTTTATAAGAGGACAGGATTTGAGAAGTGAGTGGTTAAGGGCAGTGGTAAGATCATTGACTTTTTTGTCTAGATCCTGTTTGTTTATAGGGTTTTGTAAAAGTTCAGGTTTAATAAACTTTTCCAGTGTTACCCGATATTTTTGCCAGTCAGTTTTCCGATAGTTTCGGAAGACTGGTTGCTTGAGAGGTTCCTCATTAAGATCAAATTGAATGTATCTATGATCCGAAAAGGAGTGTTCAGTTGATACTTTCCAATTGGTAATCCTATGATGAACCGAATCGGAGACAAGAGTGATATCTAGGACTTCTTGTCTGCTTCTAGTAATGAATGTAGGTTCATTGCCAGTATTACTTACTATGAGGCTAGTACTTAAAATAAAATCAAAAAGTGACTCACCCCTTTCATTTATGTCAGTACTTCCCCATACTGTGTGATGCGCATTAACATCGCATCCAATGATGAGGCAGATCTTCTGCCGTTCTGCTGCAGCGACAATGCTTTTAAATAAGTCGCCTGGATTAGGGCCAGGATGGTCGTGGCCGAGGTAAGCTGATACCAGCCAGTAGATGTTGTCACTGGTCTGGTATCTTATTGTGGTTACATCACGATTGCTGTAATGAGGGAGTAAAAATACATTAGTGCTACTTCTTAACAATATGCAGGATCTGGGTTCACCTTTGTCCTTCATATACAGTAGAGTATATCCAGGAGTCCTTAGTCCTTGAACGATGGACTTGATGATCCAAGGCTCTTGGATAAGGACAATATCTTCCCCTCTCTTGTTTAGGCGGAGAAGAAGGGAGGCCGAGTGGAGTGTTGGAGGTTAATCTGAGTTAGCTGCACCATCTTGGGAACAACTAAGTAGACTAACCCCCACCACGGTCTGGTTGAGGTCGTCGTCTGTTTCGCTCTCAGAGTTTGACCTAAGAAGGTCATCCTCGCTGAGCGAAACCTCGTTAGCGGAGTCATCAGTCTCCAAGTCGGAGAATTTGACGACGTTTTGGGCATCCAAGTGGGATGTGGAGGGTTTATTTTCATACGTTTCAGCAGAGGATGTGCCGAGCTCGTCTATCTCCATGGATGGAGGGTCGACTTGCCCTGCGGGTTCTTCCACTGAAGACGCACTTTTTGTTTCGGAAGATGGAACGATGTTCTGTTCTTCATCTTTTTTTTTGTATATTTTTAAGGCAATGCTGAACCGAATCACGCCTTTTGTCGCAGCCAGGGGAGCTAGGGAGTCCATATTGATGACTATTATAGCCGATCTATAGTGACCCTCCGGCTCTTCCAAATTGTATCATTTTCATGATTGTATCTTTGCAGGAGAGTTCTGCTGGTAGTCTATCGCGAGCCCTAGGCCTACAAGGGATATCCTCCCTTGACACGACTTCAAGCTTAGCACCAGGCCAGAGTCCCTCTAACCTGCTGATCGCGAGCTTGTACAGATCACGCGATCTCTCTCCATCAAAGGCAATTAACCTGACGCGCCCCTGATACCATCCTGCGTCCTCAATGATGGGTTTTCCATCATAAGAGTCCAGTAGGAGGCCTGGAGCTTGTTCATAATAATTGACCATTGATCGAAAGAGATCGCACCATCCGCGTTACTCCTGTCAATGACAGCGAAAATGGTTTTGTCCTTCAGTGCGTCACTGTACGACATGTCCTTTTTAGAGCTGAGGGTGCTTGGTTTTGCACCTTAGGCCTTTTGGCGTTCGGGGTTGACTCCTCGAACGAACGTTGGCGCTTAGACGTTGAGTCTGCGCAGTTTTTTTCATTTAATGCAGTGATTTTTACTGCCCATTCAAGTTTGGCAGATTGCGTTGAATCAAGCTTAGGTTTAGGTACCGCACCTAACACCTTCGCAATTTTCTCCGCGTTCCACCTCACTTTGTGGTTTGGGAAGGCAGGGAGGTTGGGATCCCTTTCGTTGTCCGTTCCACTCTTAGATACAGTTTCACCTTCAACTTGGGGGGTAGGGGGATTGGGAACCCTTTCGTTTTCAGTTCCACTGTAAGTCACAGTTTCACCTCCAACTTGGGGGATAAGGGGATTGGCGACCCTTTCGTTTTCAGTTCCACTGCAAGTCACAGTTTCACCTCCAACTTTGGGGTTAGGGGGATTGGACACCCTTTCGTTGTTCGTTCCACTGTTAGTCACAGTTTCACTTACATTTTGGGGGAGGGAAGGATTGTTTCCGGATCTCGAAGTAGGTCCTCCCCTTTCAGCCACGGAACCGATAGTCTCGGCACCCTTACCGTCCGGGTTGGTCGACCTCGAGTCCTTTGACATTGGACGGGATGAGGTGGGAGGTTGGAGCAGTGGAGTTTTTGATGAGGATGGCCCCTTTGTCAACACATCACTGTTCGCGTTAGAACCGAAAGTCTCGGCCCCTCTACTTGCGGCAATGGTCTTCTCCGGGGTCCCTTCAATACGGGCAGCATGAGTGGAAGTATTGCAGAGAGTCACTGCAACCCTTCCACTGGTTTGGGCATCCACCTTAGGAGAGGCGTTAGAACCAGAGGGCTCTCCACATTTCTTAGTTGGCTTGTGAGGCTTTGTGTCTTTTTTCGTTAATAAATTGGTCACTGGCGACTTATCCTCTTTCGAGGCCAAGCCATCGCCGGCGACACCTGCCGACTTGTGAACGTATATCCCCGTTCGTTTTTTATATCTTTTATTAACTTTTTCCATTATTTCAAAGGTTTTGTTTGAGTTATGTTGGTTGGCCAGGTTCTGCAGCTGGATTGCTGGAGAAGATGTCCTTAAGCACCACGACAATGTCAACTCATAGGGGGTGATGCTATGGTAAAGCCAACTTTGAAATCTACTTGCGATATTTATTAATCGTCTTTTCTGTCTATTTAATCTTATTTTATTTTTTATTAATTTTATTTCAAGATACAATTTTGGATCTACAACATTAATATTGGATTCTAAGTCGATTATAATTTGCAAAATCTTATTTAGAGGAGGCTTATATGCTAATCTGGAGAACTCAGACCTAATATCCGGTCCATTACTATCAGAGTAGCAGCCTTCCCTTTTTTTTGTGTTGCAGTAGTTGGAAATAAGTTGTTAGTAATTTCACATATATAATCTCAAGGGCGGCGTCCATATGAAACTGGGAGGCTGAAAGAAAAGTAGATGCCCAGAGCGGGATTCGAACCCACGCGTCCGGCCTATCTACTAAACACTACCACTGCACCACGGCCGCCCATGCATAATCTCATAAGGATTTATTAAATGTAAAACGGTGTATGTGTCACTTACTATATCTACCTCATTCATCTTAATTTTTACATATCCCTTTTCTTCAGAGATGCAATAACCTTTCAATATTAGCATTGCCAGTGTGACTGTTGGATTGGTATAAGTCTTTCAGATTTAAATCCATGATCATTTTGGCTTATCAAAAATTGCTAAATACCCTTCTCAGCTATACTAGAAGAGTATTTAGCAACTTTTGATAACTTTTTTTTATCCAATTTTTATCATTAATGAAATATACAACAGTAAACTTAGGAAGCTTATCAAAAAAAAAGTGATAAATGTTTGTTTATTGTAATGGAAAACATCTATCTATATGCACAATGTCGTTTTTGTGTTTTGGGGTTTCTGTTATATTCATAACTAGTTTGATAGAATTTTTTATACTAAATATTTGATTTCCTTACATTTTCCGCAATTATTTATAATTAAATGTATATGTTCTTACAATTTGGTATAGTATATGCTTTTGTTAGAGGCCTTGATGTGTTTCATTTATACCACTATGTAAAGATTCTATGGTATGGTACAAAGAGATTTGCTTATGACACTCTTCCTCTGTTTTTTTTTTTGCCCTCATGGTGGCTTTCCTAAATTGTTTTTTGTCATTTGAAAATAATTTAATAATCAACTGCTGTACTTTGTTATAATGTTGGTCATTTATGTACATATATGAATTCAGTTTTTCGTCTTTTGACGTATGTCTTTGTGGAGTTATCTCTACCATTCTTCTACCATGTACAATGTCTTTTTTCTTTCTTGGACTAAAAGTAAGAATAAACTGTGGTCTATATTTATATTTGCTAACAGTTTCTTCTATTATAAAGATATGATCTTGGCTCTATTCCTCTACTGAATGTGCCGTATCAGATAGGTCCGAATTGGATTCACTACAATTTTGGTAATTTACTTACTTGCGGGCTATTTTCCTGTCTGCTCAGAAAATCAGCTACAGTATTTTCCTTCCCTTCAAGGTAGTCAGTGTCAAAGTTGAACTCTTGTAATTTTTGAATATATCTTTGATTTCTTTGAGAGATATATTTTTCTTCGTACTTACATAGAATTTAAGAACTTTATTGGGGCATAGTCTGTCACGATTTTAAACTTCCTACCAAATAAATATGGTTTGAAATAGGTTACCGAATAAACAATTTCTAAGAATTCTTTGTCGTATCACTATATTTCTATTCATGTTAATCCAGAGTCCTAGAAATGGAAACGTAGCATATTGCTTGACCGTCTTGCGAAAGAACGGCTTCAATGGCATAATCGCTAGCATCTGTTGTAACCACAAATAGTTTATCATAATTTGGAAATTTTAAGATTGAGCATGAACAGAGAAAGTGTGGAATAGTCTCCACCATTACCTAGCTACAGTTAGAATGATTTAGATGAGCTAGCACTCTCGGTATGCGACTTGGTGGAGGAAATATCCAACCCAGTTGATAATTAAACTCGCGACTGAATTATTCTAGAAATACTGCTGTAGGATCTCCGGGATCTATGGATGCGTATCTTTTGGCCACGACTACTTCTTTTTGAAGCAAACAGATCGATCTCGGGTCTCCCTCACTTTTCGAAGATAAGGATCATCGCTGCTCTTAGAAGATGTCTCGGTTTTCCTCTTGAAAGTCTGTCTGCTATTCCATTGTACCTTCCCGGAAGGTAGTAGGCAGACATGGTTAGGTTGTTATGGTCGATAAGGTGGAGAATCTGATAGATCAATTCTAACAGGCCAAACGACCTGGTCCCCCCCCCCCCCCCTTGCGAATGTAAGCTACCCGAATACGGTTGTCTGTTTGAAGCAAAATGTGCGAACCTCTTATGCGCTCCGCCTGGGCACTTATAGCTCTGCAAACCGCATACATCTTGTTGAAGAATATTGTTGAAGAATGTTCACATTGAAAGTAGCCAGACCAATTTATTTAATCTTTGATTTCTCTGACTTTTATTTCCTAAGAATATATATATGTACATTAGTTACAATTTCATTTTACTTAATTTTATTCTAACTTACGTTTAGTTTTTTCTTTCTTCTTTTCTTCTTACTTTATTTAATACATTTCTTTCTTTCTATAAGTTGACGCGTCCACCTTTTGTCTTCTTGTTGTTCTATTAAAAAGATTGCACGATAATAAAATATGGACGACCATCAGAGAAAATTATATTAAAGATGGACGACCATAAAAGGGGAAAATTATAAAAAAGATGGACGGCCATAAAAGGGAATTTTATAAAAAAGATGGACGGCCATAAAAGGGAAGTTTATCCCTCGGCGTTGCCAGGTTCGCTAACACTCCCCCCTGGTAAGGTTGGTTCTCGATCAGGCTTTCCATCTTCCTCGAACCGCCCAACGTCCAGAACTGCCAGCTTTGCTGTAGGTCGCGTATACACTCCCAGTGCTGTCTTTACTACTGCGCTTCGTATTTGGCCATCTTTACCCGGTAAGGTCTTCAAAATAGTCCCTCTGGGCCAGGTGCTTCTTGGGTTGTTAGGATCCACTATGATGACGATGTCTCCTTCTCTGATCGGTTTGGTTGTTTCGAACCACTTCGTTCGTCTGGTTAGGTCCGGTAGGTACTCACTGACTCATCTCCGCCAAAAACGATTCGCATACTGCGAACTTACCAACCAGTTCTTCCTTAGTACTATGCCATCGTCGACCAATTCGCCGAATGTTTTCTCGCCGTTGGAGGAACCTAATAAAAGGTGGTTCGGAGTCAGGGCTTCTTCATTGTCATCACCTAAAGGAACGTAAGTAAGGGGCCTAGTGTTAATTATTCTCTCTACCTCAGTAAGCATGGTAAGTAAAAGTTCGTCGGAAGGGTTTCTTGTTGGTGTTATGAAACTTAGGGTTTTTTTTTACCGATCTTACCAGTCTTTCCCAACTTCCGCCCATATGGGGTTAAGAGGGTGGGATAAATTTCCATTTCAGATTAGGTCCTACGAATTCGTTTGATAGTTTTTCGTGCTCCATATGCTCCATCGCCTCCTTCAGCTCATTACTTGCACCACGAAAGTTTGTTCCGTTGTCGCTATTTATTTCTAGGGGCCAACCTCTTCGACTTATAAATCTTTTAATTGCCATTATGCAGGAATCTGTGTAAAGTGAGTGTGCAACCTCAATATGTACTGCGCGTACTGTTAAGCATGTTATCAGGACTCCCCATCGCTTTTCTGAGTGTCTACCCACTGAAACCAGCATGGGTCCAAAGTAGTCGATTCCAATGAACGAAAAGGGCTTAGTGAATGGCTGCAACCTTCCTAGTGGCAAATCACCCATTATAGGTGTCTGAGGAAGACACTTTTGGTTCTTGCAAAATTGACACCTTTTTTTTATTTTTGGTAGAAGTGCTCGAAGTTTAGGTATAAAGTACTTCTGCCGCAACTCGTTGATGACTGTCTCATCGTTTTGGTGACAAAAACGTTCGTGAAAGGATCGAATAATAAGTTCTGTTACGTGGTGTTTTTCCGATAAAATTATAGGCCGCTTGGTATTTAGAGGTATCCCGTAGGCTGCATCAATTCTGCCTTTCACTCTCATGATTGAATTTTCGTCTAGATATGGTGTTAATTTGTAGATTTTGCTGGTGCGTTCGACTCCCGTCTTTTTGTCCTTGGTGGCGTTGCCTTCTGTCTCCAAGGCAGAGGTTTCCTCAGGAAAGGTTTCACTTTGACATGTTTTAACTATATACTGCTCAGCTTTGTAGATGTCTATCATACTTAAGTTTTTGTCTGTGTGCACATTCAGTCTTTTGCTTCTAAGGTTCCTGACGTACCGAAAGATTTGCGCTGTTGAACGGAGCAGTCGCTCCCACTTACTAAATCGTCCGACATCCAATATGTTTATGCTCTTATCAGTGTGGTGGTAGTTGACACGTCGCGCTTCCTCCAGGGTTGGTTCTACATCAGTGTATAAACTAGACCATTGGTAGGTGGGATTGTATAGAAAGTCTGGGCCTTGATACCAACGACTGTCTGAGCTAAATTCTGGATTGCACTGCCACTTAGTAGCTTCGTCCGCGACGTTAGCTTCTGGATCCATCTCCAGTCTTTGGCTTCGGTTTCGTCCAAAATTTCTCCTACACGGAATCCAACGAACTGCTTGTACTTTCTGTGATCGGAGTTTATCCAGTTCAACACGGTCTTGGAATCCGACCAAAAGTACTTCTCTTGCATCTTAATTGTAACGCTGTTATTTACCGTCTTTGCTAGCCTGACTCCTAGTACCGCCGCTTCTAACTCTAGCCTTGGGATGGACATGATCTTGAGTGGAGCAACTTTGGTTTTTGCCGCGACCAGGGCGATCTCTACTAAATTTTCCTCCCTGTCAGAGAGCCGAAAGTAAACTACAGCAGCGTAGGCCGCTTCGCTGGCATCTACAAATACGTGCATCTGCACTTTCGAACCTTCGGCGATTGACGTCTGTGTTAGGTATTGTCTTTCATCTGCCATGTTTTTTACCTTTGGTATCAGACTTTTCCACCTGCGCCATTTGTCGAGATGCTGCTGTTGAATCTTTTCATCCCAACCCACTCCTGCAAGCCAGACTTCTTGAAGTAGGATCTTAAGCAGGACGAGATAGTTAGCTATCAAGCCTAACGGGTCAAACACGGACATTAGTACCTTTAGCGTTTCTCTTTTTGTAGGCCAGTTGTTTTCAGCTAGTATATTCGGTTCTGCTGAGCGGGATTTGATGGAAAACGAAAACTTGTCGGTCAAAGGGCACCACCACATACCAAGTATCTTTTCATAACCAGATAATAGATGCCAGTCACTAAATCTCTTCTCGTAGCACGCGGATTTTTCCCCAAGGCTCTGCAGAACCCCTTTGGAGTTTGATAGGAAATTGCGTATATCAAACCCTGCTTGCGAATGAATGAAGATAACGTTTTTTGCTAGCTCTACTGCTTCTTCCTCGGTATTGACGCTGTCTAAGTAGTCGTCCACATAGTGGTTTTCGATGATTCCTTTAACTGCTCTTGGATACTGTGATAAGAAGTTATTAGCATTCGTATTTTTAACGAACTGTGCGCAGAACGGAGAACAAGTTGACCCGAAGGTCATCACCTGCATGGCGTATTCTTCAATTTCACCGGTCACTTCACTTCGCCACAATAAACGTTGCGCTTGTTGATCCTCGCTTTGAACGCACACCTGGTGAAACATTTCTTTGATATCGGCGCATATGGCTATCGCATTCTCTCTGAAACGCATTAGTGTCGATATCAAAGGAGGCACTATATCTGGTCCCGAAACAAGCATTGAATTGAGAGAGACGCCATTGACTGCAGCAGCCGCATCCCACACTAGTCTTACCTTTTCTGGTTTGTTTGGGTTTACAACCGGGAATATCGGTAAGTACCAGACAGGATATGTTTGTGACTTTACTTCGTCCTTACTTAACTTTCTTGCTTACTGCTTTTTAACGTAATCTTCTATCTGTTTGTTCATGTTTTGCTTCAATTTCTCATTACCCAAGAGCTTTATTTCTAGTTGTTTGAGTCTTCTTTCAGCCATCGGACGACTATCGGGCATCTTCCTGTCGGCTCCTCTCCACAGCAGCGGGACTACAAAGTTGTTTGTTTCAGCTCGTTTTGTCATCTTTTCTGAAATGATTGACATTGCCTTTTCATCATCAGCTGATCGTAGGATTTTTTTTGTACCTATGGCCTCTAAGTCTATCGCGACAAATTTCTTGAACTGCGTGCTCAATTTTTCCTCTTCAAGGCTCTGGCAGTCACAGTGATGAAAATTTATGTAGCTTCCTTTATAATTTGCTGTTTTCTTTGGATTGCTTGCGTAAGACCCGTACACCGTCCATCCCAGTCTAGTCTTCGATGCGACTGGCTCGTTAGCTCCTCCTTCATGCGACCGCAGGGGAATGCTCAGCTTCCATTGATCAAGGCCTAGCAAAAGTCGCGGCTTCGCATTGGTATAGGACCCGATTGGGAGATTTCTCAAATGATTATGTCTCTCTCGCAGTTCTTCAGCGTCTATGCTCTGCTTTGGCAAGTCGAGAGACTTCACGGTGTGTAAGTTGGAGACTTCGTATCTTTTGTTGGAAGAGAGTGCTGATATTTTGATATTTATTACCTTAGAGCTTTTTTCGCTACGGTGTGTGTTGGCAGTCCATTTGAGACAAATTGGTTGCGGTTCACCTTCGACTTCTAGCTGGGAAGCGATCTCCTCATCAATCAATGAGATGGACGAACCATCGTCTAAAAATGCATAGGTATTAATCCTTTTCTTGTTACTGTAGAGTGTCACTGGCACGATCCTGAATAGTATGAGGCCCTTATCCAGCTGGTGATAACAATTCAGCCTTGAAGTAGGAGTTGATGTTGATTCGTCTCTCCTTTTGTGTAGGAGCTTGTGATGTTTGTAGGTGCATCCGTCCACACCGCACTCTTTAAGAAACCGGCAACGATGTCGTCCATGTCTTCGAAGACACGTTTTGCACACAAAATATCGACTCACAGCGTTCCATCTATCATTCATGTTCATGCTTGAGAAACTTCGGCATTGTTCGAGTGAGCTACAGTTGTAGTCACATAGTGGGCATTTAGAACTCGATGATGGTGTTGAGGAGGCGACTGCATTATGAGTCTTTGACGGAGACATTTGTGGTTCTGATCTTTGATGTACGTGAAGTGGAGCTCTATGTGATGTTCTTTCGGATCGGGCTGAACCGCTTGCAGCGTTCAAGGGCATAACCTCCGATGCGGATTGTGCGATGTTCTCAAGCCATTCACTAAATGTCAACAAATTCACAATTCCTAAGTTTTTTCGGAACTCCCCCCAGCTCAAACGAATAGATGGTGGTAACCTTTCTGTAAGTTCGCGAAGAAGCGAGGGATTTGATAGGTGATCATTCAGTCCACTCCCAACCATAACAGCACATGTATTTAGAACTGACAAAGAGAATCGTATTATTGTTTGTAGCTTCTCCATGCGGGGAACTGGATCCTTTCTTATTGCTTCTATTAAGCTGTCGATTATGGCTTCTGGTCGACCATAGAGCATCTGGAGTGACTTCATTGCCGCTGGTACCTGTTCTGGAAGAAACAGTCTGACACCGACTGTTCTCATCGCATCGTCCTTCAAGCATTGTTGTAATCGACTCAAGTTGTCTGTATTGGTATATCCGCATGCTATAGTGGTGTTATTAAACCAGCTTATAAACCTTGGCCACTCTTCCACCCGTCCGCTGAATGTCACGATCTCTTTAGACATAAGTTGTCTTGATGCCAGTTGCTGTTTACTCGGTGTTAGCGCTTCGCATGAGCTACTAAAACTAAATTGGTTTGCTGTTGGCTTTTCAGTTGAGACTCCGTTGTAGTTCGATGTAGGGTTGGCTGAATGTTGAAGAGTACTTCGCTGTTGTTTGGTTGACATAAGTGGCTGGCTGCCTTGTTGTTGACCAATGCGTGTGCTACTCCACACCCTTGTTTCGCTGGTTTCTTTTGACTTTGCTGCTTGTTGTTGATTTTGTGGAATTATTTCCTCACCTTCTTCTTCTAAAATTTTCATCATAGCATACTTTTTTTTGGATATATTCCGCATCACGCTTCGCCTGCAGTTGTCTTTCTTCCTCTAGCTGTTGTAACAATAGTGAACACCTCTTGTTCTTTGTTATTTTGCTTGTGGTCTTTGACAATATTTGGGATTCTCTGGGGCGGTCTTGTCCATCACCTTGCTGTTGTGCTGAAGGAGCCGGCTGGGGTAGCGAAGAAGGTTGTCCCGGTGAAGATGACATGTCATCTGTCTGCAGGTCTCTGATTGCAATTGGCAAGTTCGGTGAAGACTGCGTGGCGACATCAAGGCTGAGATTAAGTTGGCTTTTCTCGATCGGAGATGATCTACATTTAATGCAGTTCCATTCGCTGCCCTCAATATCGTCGCTAACACCCACGCAAACGAAATGGTACCACTCGTCGCACGAGTCGCACTGGACCATTTCTTCATTGTCCCCATTTTTACACGCCTTGCAATTGTTTGGCATTTTTAAACCCTTTCTTTTACCCATGGATACTGAATTAGAGAGAATAACTTAGTAACTAGCACTTACCCACGTTCCTGTCTGTTGCTGTTGCGATGTTCTTCTGTTGTGATGTTCTTCTGCTGAGATCCTCTTGTATTGGCGTTTACATCCGTGCAAGCGAAGTAAGATGACTCAATTTTGTTTCCTCTTGTAGAACATTTGCATTTAAGCAGACAAAGTAAGAGCCTCCGGTTAGTCTTTTGTCCAAATACAGTTGACGTAAGCGGCTACTCGTTTGTACAGTCCTCTTAAATATTCTTTACGACTCGGCAAAACGAAATAAAGAGGGTTGTCCAATCAATCTTCTTAAGGCACACTTGCATCCAGGCAGACGAACTAAGAGATTTTCGTTTGTGCAGTCTTCTTAGGCTTCATTTGCATCTGGTCAAACACGAAGTAAGAGTTTACTTATGTAAGAATGCAAGTCGACGTAAGCGGCTACTCGTTTATGCAGTCCTCTTAAATACTTTTACGACCAGGCAAAAACGAAAAGAGGGTCGTTAACTCAATCCTCTTAAAGAACGTTTGCATCCAAGTAAATGTAGTAAGAGACACGTGTTTGCGCAGTTTCTTAAACACTATTTGCTACCAGTCAAACGCGTTAAAACAATGCACTAATTGTTCCTATTATTGTATCTTAAAGTGCATTTGCATTCAAGCAGACGAACCAAGAGAATTTTGCTGTCTTCTTGAACTTCGTTTGCATCTTTTCAAACTAGTTAAGATGGGCGTCTGTGTTCTTCTTATAGAACGTTTGCATCCAAGCAAATGGAGTAAGAGACACGTGTTTGTGCAGTTTCTTAAACACCATTTACAACCAGTGAAACGCGTTAAAACAATGCACTAATTGTTCTTATTGTCTTAAAGTACATTTGCATTCAATCAAGCGCGTTAAAACGGTACACTATTCGTCTAAAGATGCATTTGCTTCCAGGTCAAACTTCCAAGCTAAACGAAATAAAAGAATGTTGAAGAATGAACACATTAAAAGTAGCCAGACCAACTTATTTAATCTTTGATTTCTCTGACTTTTATTTCCTAAGAATATATATATGTACATTAGTTACAATTTCATTTTACTTAATTTTATTCTAACTTACGTTTAGTTTTTTCTTTCTTCTTTTCTTCTTACTTTATTTAATACATTTCTTTCTTTCTATAAGTTGACGCGTCCACCTTTTGTCTTCTTGTTGTTCTATTAAAAAGATTGCACGATAATAAAATATGGACGACCATCAGAGAAAATTATATTAAAGATGGACGACCATAAAAGGGGAAAATTATAAAAAAGATGGACGGCCATAAAAGGGAATTTTATAAAAAAGATGGACGGCCATAAAAGGGAAGTTTATCCCTCGGCGTTGCCAGGTTCGCTAACACATCTCCTTCGTGTTTGAGTGCCACCCTATCTGTTTTCGTGTCCAACTGCCGGACATTGTCACCTTGTCCAACTGAACGCCCCAACCTTTGGCTGCTGCGTCTGTAACTAAGAAATTTATTTTTTGTTTGTGAATGGCTGTGAATTAATAGCTCCGAATTTGTGGCTCCGCTGTGAATTTGTGGCTCCGCACCGCCAATTTTTCTCCTCCAAGGCCGTCCGAGGGATGGGGAGTGTCTGCCTCACATGACTTCTGAACTTCCGAATGAACATCTGAAGCCAACGACAATTTAGCCTTCCTCCTGGGACAACAAAAGTGGCAAAATTCAACTGGCCCAAAACTCTCTGGAGCTGCCGCAGGTTGCACCTCTGATCCTTTTTCTCTTTAACTTTGGGATGCTCATACGATTTGCTTTCGACTCCCACTGAACGCCCAGGAATTCTGTAGTCTGACTTGGCGACAGGACTGATTTTAATAAATTTACCTTCCATCCCAGCTTCTTTAACAGCTCTACGGTTTCCGCAACCTGAACAGTCAGTTTGAAAGTCGTCCAAATAAACTAGGACTCGGATACCACTGTTTCGAAGAATCTCCGAGATCCAACTAGTTAAGGCCGAAAACATTCTGGGGGATGACGACAGGCCAAACGGGTGGCAAGTTAGCTGTATTAGTTCGCCTCAACAGAACCAGTATTAGAGGATGAAAGTTTTTTGGCCCACATAAGGGAGTGTCTGTTAATATATCCAGTAATGCTGCCTGCATTCTTTGAATGTTGATCTTCATTATATTGAGCTGCTAACAAAAATGTATAAAACTTACTTTTATAATAACTTAATTAACTTGCTGACCCTAAGCGGGTACTCTAAATTATTCAATATCTTACTACTAGGGTCAAGCGGGGTAATTGTAAACGATTTGGCATTTTCTGTTTTTTTTAACTTCTAATATTTTTTCCAGCGAAGCTATGTGAAACTGAAAATTGATGTTGATTGAACTTAAGCTTGAAGTGTTTGGCCTTTTAGAAAATAGTATTGTCAAATCTGTAAGTTTATTTGTTTTCGTAAAATTTTGTGTTTACATTTATCCTGACATTTTTTTGAAAAAAGAGAAAAATTGGGTAGATGAAAACAAGGCACTTAAGGCTGCAGAGTAGAAACATTTGGGGTAAACGTGACCTAAGCCAAAACGAAAACATTTGATGAAGAAAATAAATCGAAATAACGATGTTCACATTTAAACCAAAAAAAAATTAAATCCAAAATTGTTAAAAAAAGTTATATCGCTGCTTTACATAAAAATATAGATTTAGATTTAGATTTACATATTTCAAAAACAGTGGCTATGTACAGTAAGATGAATCTTATAACGTACAATTTTCTTAAAGTTTTTAGATAACAATAAATCATTAACAATTTAATTTCAAAGTTTTTATAATGCTTATTCTATCAATTAAGTAAGTAAATTTGAGAAGTTTTATTTGAAAAGATATATTCCAAAAACTGACGCATAAAAGCGAATAGAAAAAGAAGATAGAACAGGAAAAAAGACGTAAATATAGGAATAGAGGTAAAAAGAGAAAAGAAAGAATATTAAAAACAAGAAAAATAACTTTTTAAAAGATTGCTGAAGTCTTTGATGTTATGAGTCTGTTTTATATAAGTTGGGAGCGAGTTCCAAAGAATCACCGTATGAACAAAAAACATTCTTTTACTGTTCAAAAAGTTAAATTGAGGTATCAATAAATTGCAAGCCCTCACAGAAGAGCAATGTTGAATTTTATCAAATAAATATTTCGGTTTCTTGAACAGTAGAAGTTTCTTAAAAAAATACAATTTCGAATATCACTATATATCTGGACTGAGAAACCATGAAGATTAGTACTTATATCTGAAACATGATCAAATTTACGACGACAGTAGATATATCTAAGAATAGAATTATGTGCCAGTTCTAGCTTGCGACGGCTATTAGAGTCTGGATAGGGAAAAATGTTCTCTGCGAAAAAAAGGATTGGCCTTAACATAGAATTTGCCAATCTTAAACGAATATTTTGATTAAGTAAAGGTGCTACTTGACCATAGTAGACGAAGCACTCCATACACTTTAGAAATAACATTGTTTATATGATCCAAGGCTGACAAATCACTGTTAATAATTACACCTAAATCACTGTTAATAATTACACCTAAATCACTGTTAATAATTACACCTAAATTGCGGACTTTATTATAAAAAGGAACGATATTATTATTTAATAACATTTGAGGAAGCTCACTAAATTCCAATGAAGATTTCGTAATTACTAAGAATAGCGACTTATCTGGATTAAGTACTAACCAATTCTTTTTTGCCCAAACCTATATGTTTTGGAGATCCTCATTCAGTCTACAAACATCAGTTAGCAGTCCAACTCTTCGCGAAATATAGATTTGTACGTCATCAGCATACATATGAATACTTACAGACTTACAAACAAAAACTATATCATTCATAAATAATGAAAAAAGCAAAGGTCCCAAAATAGAACCTTCCCGAAGATAAATGCAATAGTCCTGAATACCCTTCTTTTGTTTTTGTTCTTTGTGTCCTTCCAGATAAAAAATTTAGTAACTGAAACCATACTGTTTTATGAGTTTGTTATGCATGATATTAAAATCTATGGAATTAAACGCCTTCGAAAAATCTAAGAGGCATAAAAAGGTAATTTCGTTTTTATCAAAGCGTTCACGTATATCATCAGTTATTTTTAAAAGTGCTGTATTACAACTATGATACTTACGAAAACCCGATTGAAAAGGTGTAAGCAGGTTATTATTTTCGATATGGTTGACAATCTGTTTATAACAATTTCAGTTATTTTTGAGAGGCATGGAAGAATGCTTATAGGACGAAAATCCTCACATTTCATATTAACTCGCATCTTTTTAGGAATAGGATGTACAATCGATGATTTCCATTCACAAGGAAAGATTGAAGTAGTTAATATATGGTAATAATATAGGACAAAAAGTTTTTGTTATTATAGTTTTTAGTTAAAATTGAACATTACAATTCAAAAACTTTAATTTTTCCATTGAACTCAACAGTTATTTTTCCTACGGGAATAGTTTTCTTCTGTTCTGGCAATAATGCATGGACTTGATTGAAAGACACAAGACTTTTGTTTTATTCGACGATTTTAAACATTGTTTTTGAGGAACCAATACTTAAAGTCCTCCAGGACTTTGCTAACAACTCATACGTACTAGATTGATTAGATTGATTGATTTTATTTTCATCATTTCTTAACATTATTTATAAATAACAAAATCAGAATTAGCATGGCAATGCCGTCTGCCAGGTTGTGAGGCTTCTTTGTCCGTGGGCTGGGGTAAAACTCAGCGGACCCAGGGTTTGTCCCCGAGGAAGCTCGAAGACTCGGGCTGCTTCAATCCAACTTCTAAATAAATAGGCGAAACACGGTAAATACGAATTATAATGGTTTTGTTTTAATAGCTGGGTAAATAATTCAATTAACAAAGCTTTACAAGAGTGTTCAAAAAGTCTGTTGTCGGGCGGAAACTGCAATCTCTTTACTGCTGGCACGGTAGGGGCGACAATTGCTCCGAGTACGGCCTCTGGCTTTCCTTCTAGATCGATGGAGGTCGGTGTAATCGTTTTGGGATGGTATGGCCTTGTTTAGCTACTTAAGACTGGATCCGCTCCTGGAAATAAATAATTTTAAATATTAGGAACGTTGCCCCGAATATGGCGCACCGCTTCTTGAAATGGACGGGGGGACGGAGTGGCTATCGTAAAAACCACAGATGGTGAATTAGTCCAAAGGGACCCGAATGGTCACCGTTTGAGAAATTCAAGCTTGGCCAAGAATTTCAACAATGGGACCCGAGTGGTCACCGCTGAGAGATTCTAAATTGGCAAGGAATTTCAACAACGAGACCCGAATGGTCACCGCTGAGAAATTCTAATTTGGAAAGGAATTTTACCAATGAGACCGGTATGTTGGTCACCATTGACAAATTCAAAGTTGACGAGGAGAAAATATGGAATTTACCAATGAGACCGGTATGTTGGTCATCGTTGACAAATTCAAAGTTGACGGCGAGAAAATATGGAATTTGCCAATGAGACCGGTATGTTGGTCACCGTTGACAAATTCAAAGTTGACGGCGGGAAAATATGGAATTTGCCAATGAGACCGGTATGTTGGTCACCGTTGACGAATTCAAAGCGGACGGGGAGAAAATATGGAATTTACCAATGAGACCGGTATGTTGGTCACCGTTGACAAATTCAAAGTACGCAGCAGGGATAGAGAAACGGAAATAATATTATTAAAGAGGTATTCCCCCAATTAATAATGGTAATTGCTTCTCTGCTTTTTTCGGCAAATTTCACTTGTACTTATAACGTTTTGCCCCACAAGTGGGTGTGAGGTATACGAATAAGCGAAATCTTTCCATTGCTTTACCCAACCACACGCTTACCTATCGTTGGTTACCTACCACCGCACATAAAAAAATTAATTCCATCGCAGATGGCAGAGTGCTGGTCGCTGTTGTGTCGAATTAATTTTTGCATAGAGCCGCAGTCGTGATGTACACCAACCGAATAATGCATATGCACACACAATGGGTTTTCGGTGTTTGTTGTGATGCGGTGTATGATTTCACTTGGCTGCGTGATTTATTTCTATGTGCCCATGTCTTAAGTGTGGCCTTCGTGATTATCTGGTCGTAGGGTGAGATCTCGGTAATTCGGCAGTTCGGCGGTGGCAAAAGAAAAATAAAAGTGTGACGCGTCGTCACAGATCCTCCTCGCTTTACGAGACGAGAACCCTCTCGTCTCAGACCTCCTAGGTGAAAATGTGAACTCGTTTACTTTTCCTTTTTTTTTTCCCTTTTATTAACGATAACAAACTTAAACACTTCTTGTTCAACTATAATAATAAAAAAACAGGCAATGCAAAAGCAAAAAAAAAAAAAATAATATAACTCAAATAATTCGCATTTCCGTGTGTCACCCTTTATGGGTTTGCGTCGCGTTTCGCTAATGCGCGACCATTCTTGCGGCGTTGGCGTCGGATGAAGGAGGCGCAGTGCACGACTCTTGTCGGCTCGGTCGCCAAGCGGTGGTCCGTGTTGGGCGTCGCTAGCGGCCTTTCGTCTGATGGTGATCTGGGGCTACTCAGGGAGGGCTCCCTTAACGACGGCATATCGCAGACCCTGGTCGTGTGCACTGGGGTCATGCGGCTTGCGGCGAGCTGGGTATGAGCTCGCCGAGCGTCTTCTACCGGCGGCATAACTAGCTTATGCAGCGCCCATCTCGGTGGTTGAGCCCTGTAGGGCTATTCCAGAAAGCGCGGTTGATCGCGGAAATGAATTTTCGTATTCTCAAAAGCGAATCGCTTTTAATTTTTGTTTTCATTTAAAGCGAAAGCGCTTTCCAAACGTCACCCTTTTTTTCGTAGAAACTATACCTTTTTGACATAATTAATTTCGTTTTCAAAAGCGATAGGTGTTGTAGTGTCGATATGCAAGCGGATTGATAGAAAAATGTAAATATAATGAGAAAATTAACTATCATCAATTGAATTGAGAGTAATTTTCTTTTTTATTTTATTAAAGGAGTCAAAAACACACTACAACACAACAATTTTTTATGCTTGAACCCTCCGCTAAGAAACAAAGAGTAGCAGCGACCAGTGAGCTTCAGAATAGGAGTCAATGAGCTTCTATTTTGAGGTTTAAAATGCCCCTTTGTTCTAAAATATAGCAAAAGCAAAACTCTTCTTTTGAAAGTCGAAATAATTTTACAAACGTATAGAAAATATTTTTGAAGTAATAAATAAACGAAAATGATTCAAATTTACATCGAGTGGAGAAGAACCACTTCTGATTAGCTTTCTTTGAATTCACTGAAACAGCTGATAACTAGGGAAAACTTGGAATTCTAATTGGAAAAACTTGGAAAAAGATGACATTTGCGTGGATGGATAAGACTTCCAAATGGAAATATTGGAAGTTTAATTTCCAACCATGTTCGCTTTTCAGAATAACCTAAAGCGAAGCGCTTCGCAATTGAGATATCGCTTTAAATACGATCCGCCGCGCTTTCTGGAATAGCCCTACTGGGTGCGACTTGTGCCTCTTGCGGGCGGTTGGGGGCGGTTGCTCCGACCGTTGAGAGCCGCGCGGTCCACAATTCGTTGGCTCGGCGCCTTGCCGCGCGTATCTGGGTCATGCGGCGCTGAGGAGGTATCGGCGGGTGAATGAGCGCGGCTCCGGTGCTGGATATCCTCCTCACCGTTACCCGGCGAGACGTCGCAGGCTGGGTTGAGGTGGTGGTTCCCCCCAAAGTGACCGTCATCGAGGCATCGGTTCGTGGTGGTGGTCGGAGTCGCGATGGGGGCGGTGCGTACTTGTTGGCACGGATCGGTTATTGCTGGTGGTGACATTCTGCCGAGTGTCAATGTTACCGTGGGTATATCCCTTTTGTTTGCCGGCTGCGCTGCGAAATTCGTTCTGACTTTGGGAAATGACCGTTTAATTATTTTATTTTGTTCAAGGTGCCTACCACTTACCTCTCGAACGGTCGGTCCTAAACTGCAAGATATTTCCGTTGCCGGCGAAGACTTTGATTCGGGCTGACTGCTCCTGGTCCGACTGATCGTGGCGGTGGTTGACGACTGACTGGTTAAACTAGAAATAATATTTGATGTTACATCATTACCAGGGATATAATTTTTAATATCTCTTACGTGAGCACGGACGTCAGTGAAATTCCCTTTGGCATCTCTCTTTCGCAAAACAACAATGACTGGGGAAATGATTTTGGTGACCTCATACGGCCCCTCGTAGCGGGGTGCTAATTTCTCCGCGAAGTAGTTCACTCCTGAAGAGAGGACCCGGAGACGTCTGTATACTTGGTCGCCGACAAGGGGGCGCCAGGGGCGATGCCTGAGGTTGTAATGCTTGGCTTGCGTTTGAGAGGCTAAGTGTAGATTCTGTTTCACGAGCTCGAATAGGGATTTCATGCGTTCCGCTCGCTCATTAATATCTCCTACGGGACCATTGTTGTCGGTCTCGTTCCCCATGGTGCTGGGCATTCTTAATTCGCGACCGAAATTGAGCAATGCCGGGGAGTAACCAGTGGAATCGTGACGGCTCGTATTCATCGCAAAGGTCAGCTCGGGTATGTGGTCATCCCAATGTCGTTGGTTGCCTTGAATGTATTGGGCAATCATCGTTTTCAACACACGGTTTACTCGTTCGGTTGGATTCTCCTGCGGGGTGTACGGAGCAGTGAGGCGATGAGTTATGCCTAAATCGGCGAGTAGTTCTCGGAAGGAATGGCTAATGAATTGGCTCCCATTATCAGACAGTACCATCCTCGGGATTCCGAACCGGGTAAAAATCCTCTCGCGGACGGCTTTTATCAGGCTTGCAGCAGTAGCGGCGGGGAGGGGAACAGCTTCTACCCACTTGGTGAATTTATCAGTGAACACCAAAATCACCGTGTTGCCTTTCATTGAACGGGGTAAAGGCCCTATGAAATCCATACACACTACCTCCCATGGTCCTTCAGTTTGGGTCGTGTGCATAAGGCCGCTTGGTTTTTGCTGAGAAGGTTTATACTGGTTGCACGTCTTACACTGGCGGACATATTTAGCGATATCGCGGCACATTCCCGGCCAGTGATACTTTATCATAATTCGGGCTGTCGTTTTGGCGATGCCTAAATGACCAGCCGTTACCACGTCATGGTTTTCGTACAGCACCTGTCGACGGTCCGCTAAGGGTACACACAGTTTCCATTCATCGGCACCGGGATCGGATAAGGGGTTAGTACTCGTGAATCGACGGTAAAGCCTCTCGTCTGAAATTCGGAGGTCAGGGAACTTTTCGGGCGTTTGTCTCACTTGCTCATATTTGATCTGGACCCATTCGGGATTCGCGTCTCGCATTACGGCTAGTCGGTCTATTTCGGTTATTGTCAAAGGGTCTCGCGACAGTGTGTCAGCCACCACGTTCAACGTTCCTTTTCGGTATTGGATGTCGAAGTCATACTGCTGCAGTTCCAAAGCCCATCGCGCCAACCTCCCCGACGGGTTTTCAAGGGAATGCAGCCATTTGAGAGAATGGTGATCGGTGATCACGTTAAAATGGTACCCTTCCAAGTAAGGGCGCATTTTACGTATCCCCCACAAAATGGCCAAGCATTCTTTTTCTGTGGCGGCATACTTTACTTCGAGATCGGTCAGCGTTCGGCTGGCGTAAGCAATCACTTTTTCATGCCCCTCTAACTTCTGTGTCAATACTACACCCAGGCCATATTGACTGGCGTCCGTCTGCAAGGTGAACGGTTGCGTGAAGTCGGGACACGCTAGAACGGGCGCTTCGGTCAACCTGGTTTTAAGAGCATCGAATGCGGCCTGTTGCTCGTCGGCCCATACCCACTTAGATGTCTTCTTCAAGAGGGACGTGAGGGGAGTGGCGATGGTGGAGTAGTCTTGAATAAAGCGGCGATACCAGGAGCAAATGCCTAAAATGCGTCTAAGTTCCCGTATGCTCGTAGGCGCTTTCAAATCTCGCATGGCTGCCACCTTATCAGGGCGGTACTGATTCCGTCTTTGCATACGACGTGACCTAAGTACTTCAGACTCGGTCGGCAAAAATGGCATTTGTCTGGGTTTATTTTCAAATTTGCGGCGCGTAACCTCCGGAATACTTCTCCCAAATGCTGCAGATGGTCTTCGAACGTTTTACTGATGATGATTATATCATCCAAATACACCAGGACGTGTTCTTCCATGTCATGCCCAAATATTTCGTCCATGGCCCTCTGGAATGTGGCTCCGGCCGAGTGCAATCCGCACGGCATCCCATTCCATTCGAACAGACCACGGCCGGGGACGGTGAAAGCGGTATATGGCCGGCACTCTGCCTTCAACGCGATCTGCCAATAGCCTTGCTTGAGATCGATGGTTGATAGGTATCGAGCCCCTCGCAACTTGTCTAGGATGGACGAAATGTAGGGCAACGGGTAGGCGTCTTTATACGAAATTTCATTGAGCTGGCGGAAGTCAACGCATACCCTCCAGGACCCTTCCTTCTTGCGTACAAGTACCACGGGGGAACTGTACGGGCTTTTGGAAGGACTTATTTTTCCTGTCGCCAGCAAGTCATCGATCTCCTCGTTGATGATTTGCTGCATGGCCGGATTGCGCGGGTAATAGCGCTGTTTAAAAGGCTCGGGGTTCTTTAGGCGTATGACGTAGGGTTTTACGGTTGATATGCCCTTCGTTTCGCTAAACCTAGGCAACTCTGCGTCTAGGAACTCCTTTAAGCGTAGGGCCTGATTCGGCTCCTGTACTTCACTTGCACCTTCCCTACCCAGTGATTCTCCGTTGAGCGCACATAGTATGTCCGACGAACGAGGTCCCCTGCCCCTTTCGCTAGAGACTTCTTGACCTCCCAAAGTTATTTTGCAGCCTGCTTGGCCTAGGAAATCCATTCCTAGAATTGCGTCCTCCGCTAGGGTGGGCATGTATAACGCTTCCCCTGTCACTGTTTGCCCATTGACGTGCAAACTGATGCAATAGTGCTCCGATGTTCGCATTGAATGCCCGTCGGCTAGCTCGATAACATGCGCTTGGTCTCGCGCTGGGATACCTAACCGTCTGCACTCTTCTCTTAATTCTCTACCGATAAAGGATCGGGTAGCGCCAGTATCGACCAGCGCGTAATAAGTTTGGTTGGCGGTTGGTATCCTGATGAAAAGTCGTGGGTCATCTCCGACCGATAATCGTGCCACTGCGACTGGGTTACTGTGGCAAGGGCAATCTTTCGTAAGGCGGCCATCAGTACCACAATGCGAACAGAACAGTCTGAACGGTCGGCGGCAATCTTTTTTCGTATGACCCCTTTGTTTACAATGCCAGCAATGGGTGTTTCTGTCGTAATCGGGAGTTGGGGCTAAGCGTGATTGGCCGTGCGGTACCATAGCGCTAGTCTCCGGAAAACGAGCAGGTGGCGGTAGTCTTACGCGAGGGACGGCGTTCGGATTATAGGTCGGTTGAGCGGTGGCATGGGCGCTAGGTCGGTCCTCTTTTTGAATGAACTCAAACTCATCTGTTAGTTCCATTAGCTCCTCTAAGCTTCGGAAATCCTTCCTCTTAATGTACAGGCGGTACTCCGGTCTGAGATTGTCGTAAATTCTCTCTAGATGATCAGCGGTCGTCATACGTGGATGTTGGCGGATTAGGTATAGGAACGATCGGATGTAATCCTTAGCCTTCTCGCGCACCCCTTGTCGTTTCCGCAAAATCTCATCTTCCAATTTGACGTAATACCGCGCCGGTAGGAAGTAACTAATGAAAGCGTGACGGAAGTCGCGCCAATCCCTAAAGTCGTCTCGGTTGATTCGCAACCATTCAAGGGCTGAACCCTTGAAAATGTCTGGTAGGGTACGTACCATTTGGTCGAGGGGGATTTCGTAGCACTGCGCGAGTTCCTCGATCCTCTCCAAAAATTCCAGAGGCTGGCCAGACGAATCGAACCGCAGACCCCACTTGCGCACGACGTTCATTAGCTCTGCTTCGTAACTCAGCGGGAATCGGTGTTGAACATGAGGGCTAGGCGGTTGCCTGCCGGTCGTCCCCATGTCGGCAGGTTGGCTAATCGGAGGTGCTGACGTAGCACGTTCGACGTGTTGGCGACGGTACGCTAGCTGTGACGTAGACGGAGGAGAGGTCGGGTTAGCCGTTTGGAGTAGAGGAACTTGGAGGCTAGTATGGTACACGGATGGCTTGACTTTGCGGGATACGTTGGGATTGGGGTCTTCCTCTTCAGCATCGTTCCGAGCCTCAATCTTCTTTTCCCACTCCATGCATAAGTTTTGGGTTGACTTATGCGCTCGCAATTCCTTCAGGTGCTGGCTCAGTCTCTGGCGTAAGTCACGTACGGTGCCGCGCCGGGCGGCTCAGCTAGTATTCATATATTTAATAAAAGAAGAACTTTATCTTACAATGTCTTAAAAGCTAACAATTCATTTTACAATTTGGGTTAACTTGAAGGTTCATATTGCGCCGGAAAGTACTTCAGTTTCGCGCCATAATTTTTATGTCATTAGATACTGACACTGACAGATTATCCGTAAGTTGTGGGTGCCGGTTTTCCATACGTAATCAATACAGGGTGTATCAATTACCGCTTCGAAATAATGTTGAATGTGACTCAAGTCACCAAATGTTTACATTCTGTTGAAAAGTCTAGCACTATTGCTGACCATTATTGCGTTCACTGGGCGTACGTGGGCCTCAAGGTCTATAGACTCGTGATGAATATTGGTTGGATTTGTGGGTTCGTGACTTGTGTTTTTTTTTTCTTTAAAAAAAGCACGGCGAGGTTATTATTATTATTATTACAACTTTATTAACAGGTAATAAATTACACGATTAATAATATTTTGTTCGGCATTAGCTACCAGGACTTTCTGCCGATAAAGTAGCAGATACAATTAAATAGAGTTTTCTAATTTTAGTAAAGTTAATATTTTATACAGATTGATAATGTTTTCTTTTGAAGGAATAGTTAAGAGATTTGTTAAAGTTATTGAATTGTTAACTTTTTTTGATATAGTTTTAACGTGTTCGCAGTCGACTATAAGGTGTTTAATGGTGAGGGGAGTGTTTCTGTTGCAGAGGTGGCATAGTATTGGTTGTTCTTTTGTTATGTAGTGGCTATGTGTGATGTTGGAGTGACCGAGTCGCAGTCTTGTGTAACATTTTATCATATTTTGGGATATATTATTTGGGTAAATAGTTTTTTCAGCTTGAGGGTTGATATTGGAGTAATGATGAGTGTACTCACTCCAATTAATTTTTTTGATTTGGTAAGCGGTGTGCAATATGTTTTTTTTTGCGTCTTTTTTGTTAAAGATATTGAATTGTATAAGTGGCTCGTCTAGGGCTGCCTTAGCCATTTTGTCAGCCATCTCGTTGCCTGGAATTCCAGCATGTCCAGGGACCCATATTATTTTAAGATTTTTATTTCCTATTATTTTGTATCTGATTTGATCAATTATTTCTGTTTTGTTGTTTAGGTTTTTGAGAGCGGTGATTGCTGAGAGGCTGTCCGAGCATATTGCAGTTTTTTTCTTGTTTGTGAATGATGTTGCTTTGAGGATAGCTAGTGCTTCGGCAGTAAATATTGAGGTGGAGCTTGTTAGAAGGCCTTTGATTTTTGGATTCCCGACTTCGTCAGTTACAGCAAAAGAGACACCGTGTTCATTTTTGGAACCATCTGTGAACAGGAGGTTCCATTCATTTTTTTTTAAATTTGAAGCCATTTCCTTAAACATTTGCTGGTACATTTCATTAGTTGTAGTTGCTTTAGGAAATTTTTGTAGATTGGTGTTAATAGCATCAGTTTTAAGTTTCCATGGTGGAAACGTTTGAGATTTTGTGAATTTGTTTTGAATTGGTGTATTCCATTTTGAAGAGAGATTTATGGCCTTTAGAAGTGTTGATGGATATTTTTGATGTCTGGTTTTACGTGTAATTTTCGGAATGAGTGATTGAATAGGTGAATTGTTGCAGGAGTTGATCTTGAGAAGAATAGATGCGGTTTGGAATTCAATCCGGTCGGGAATTGATGGAAGTCCGGCTTCTGTTAGAATATTTGTGATGGGTGTGGTTCGGAATGCTCTTTGGACGGTCCTTACTGCGTTGTGGTATGATGGTGTCAGAAGTTGTAGTGATGACTTGGAGCATTTGCTGTAGATAGCGAGTCCGTAATCTATTTTTGAAAGGATAATTGATTTTATCACATTAATAAGGGAGTTTATATTACAGAAACTGTGCTTAGAAGCTAAATATCTAATCATATTGGTCCTGGTAGCAAGGCACTTTTTTATAGAAATACAATGCTGCTTAAAATTAAACTTCGAATCAAATATAACTCCTAGTATATTTATGTAATTTACGTTATCGATAAGTTTATTGTTGAAATCAACCAAAACCTTTTTTGAGCAGCTGTTTTTTCTGCATATGTGCAGTATTTTACTTTTGTCTATGGATATTCTAGTTCCAGAATATTCTCCCCATTTAATCAAGTCGAGAATCATACTCGAAAAATCAGCTGATACCTGGTTTAAGTTTTTGCATTTGGCTAGGATTATTAAATCGTCAGCGTATAAAGAGTAGCTTACTTTTTTGTGTTTTTTAATTATTTTACTAATTTTATTAAAGGCTATTCCAAAAAGTACGACTGATAGGGGGGATCCTTGGGGGATGCCGTTTTCCAGTTTGTGCACAGAAGAGAACGTAGTTTTTATTTTTATTCGGAATTTTCTATGAGTTACAAATGCTTTTACGAACTTGATAATTTTGGGTCCTACTTTCCACTCGGTTAATTCGTTCAAGATAACGTGGATCCCAATTCGGTCAAAAGCCTTTTCGAAATCGATGGAGAAGAGCGAAACATGATTCCTTGAACTTAAACTTGACGCAATGTATTCGTCGACGTGTAGAAGCGAATCCATGGTTCCTTTACCTTTTTTAAAACCAACTTGGTTTACATCAAACAGGTTGTTCCTTTCTAGGAGCCAAGATAGTCTGCGAGCTATGATTTTTTCAACAACCTTGCTTAGGCATGGTAGCAGGGATATTGGTCTATAACTAGATAGACTTACAATTTCTTTGTTTGGTTTGGGTATGGGGACTACCGTTGAGATTTTCCATGCGTGTGGCATGAAGCCTTGATTTAGGATCTCGTTGTATAGTCTGATTATGCGTTTTTTTTGATGAATTGAACAGTTTTTGATCATGGCGTAGGAAATACGGTCAAAGCCAGGCGTGTTACCTTTGCATGAGTTTATACAGCTCTCAAATTCAAATAAGGTTATGTCATCTTCGATTTGTTTCGCTACTTCGGTAATGGGTTCCAGTTGAATTGTTTGGTTTAATATTTGATTTTTCTGGGTGCAGAATTCGGAGTGAAAGTTTGAATCACTTGAAGCTGTTGACCAAGTTTGAGCAAAAGCTTGGGCAATTTCTGATGGCGATGTTAGCATTTTATTAGATTGATCTTTTATGGCTTTTATTGAGGTGGGTTTGTAATTACCTGTGAGGGAATTTATATCAGACCACAGCTTTTTAGCAGGAGAGCTTGGGTTAATGTTGGCGGTAAATTTCTCAAAACTGTTTCTTTTTGCTTCTTTAGCTGCTTTCCTGAAGATAGCGTTTGTTTTTTTGAATGTGATCAAGTTTGTTTTTGTTGGGTATTTTTTGAACGTTTTCCAAGCTTTCTGTTTGCTTTGACGAAGATTTCCAAGTTCTTTATTCCACCATGTGACCATATGTCTGTATGTCAAATTTTTTGTTTGGGGGATTGCTAAGTTGGCTGCGTAACGGATGGATTTTTGAATGATAGCTGATTCTTTATTAATGTTGTTGGATATTTCTTTGTTTGCCAAGAAGTCTGTGACTTTAGATTGGAATAACGGCCAGTTAGCTTTGTCAAGTTGGAATTTTTGTATCTGGTTGTGGTGATTTGCATCGTTGTTAAGGGTGGTTTCGGTTGTTATTGGGAAGTAGTCACTTCCGTGAAGGTTGGTGAGGGTTTTCCATTTTGCTTTTGTGGTGAGGGAAGGTGAAATAAAGGTGAGGTCTATATGTGTGAAGCTGCTATGGGTGGAAAAATGTGTAGGAGAGCCATCATTTAGAATAGCTAAGTTGGAGTTTGTGAAGAATCGTTCGACGATTTTACCACCGTTGTTAATAGTCGGAGATCCCCAAGTTGGATTCCATGCGTTGAAATCACCAGTAATCAACACAGATGTATTAAAACTGTTGGTTATGTTTTCAAGCTCGGTAGATGTAAAGTTCTGTTTTGGATGGATGTATAATGAAACAACTGTTAGTTTGATATTTAACTCGATTTCCACTGCAACTGCTGGGATATTTGATGTTATATTTATAAACTTATGCGGTATTGATTTGTGAACTAAGAGTCCGATTCCTTGTTTGGCGGTGGTGTTGTGGTTGTGAAGATGATATGCATATTGTTTAGGAGGGTGAAAGTTGGTGTTCATTGGCGAGGTTATAAACGTCGACTTACTAACAGGCCACATTAGTTGGGCGCCAATTAATTTTATTATTATTATTATTATTATTATTATTATTATTTATTTACATATAATTTAAAATTACAATGTAAATTGTGGAAAAAAAGAGAGCCTAGCTACTTAAGACTTTCAGCTCTGGATAATTGAATAAATATAGCAAAGTTATAATAAGTATGAGAAAAAAGAAATTAAGGTTTAAATGGCAGTGTTAGCGTTGTTGAAATAGTCAAATAATTTGGAGATGTTTTCATGAGTGAGGGTGTTCAGCGTTGTGTAGATAGTTTGATTGCAGAGGATGGTGTTGATTTGTTTTGATATGCTGCAAGAGTTGAGGCCGAGCAAGTGATTCAGGTCCAATACACCGTTGCAAGTTCTGCATGTAGGTGGAGAAGATTTTTTCAGGATATGCTGGTGAGTGGTGATTGTATGACCTAGTCGAAGGCGAACAAAGGTAGTGTTTTGGGTTTTTGAGGTTGTGGTTGGGTAGATGGGCGAAGAGCGTTCTGTTTTTATCGTTGAGTAGTGAGTTGTGTGGCAGTGCCAATCCTCAAGTTGTTTCTTTAGTATCAAGCTCAATATGTCTTTTAAGGTCTAGCTTGGAAAAAGCGTTTAAGAGATAAACTGGAGATTTTGCAGCTAGATTAGCTTCGCGATCAGCAAGTTCATTACCTTCGATCCCGACGTGGCTGGGTATCCACATAAGCTTAATTGAGTTCTCATAGTTGATTAGTAGGTCCCTTATGTTATCTATGAGATAGGAACGGTGGTTGGGATTGGTAACGGCATTTAAAACCGAGAGGATGTCCGAGTATATGACAGTTTTTTTGTTTAGTTTGACTGAGATTTTGATGGCTGCTTGTATGGCAAACGCTTCAGCTGTGAAGATGGAGGAGAAATGGGGTAGGATCCCTCTTGTTAGTGTTGGCCCGTTTTCGAACGTGACTGCGAAAGCTGTAATGTGTTTCGACTTAGATCCGTCGGTGAACGTGGTATTCCAAACTTTAGATTTAAGGTTTGTCATTAATTCCGAGTAGCATTTCCGGTATATTGTGTTGTTTGTATTGTTTTTACAATATTGGGAGAGATTGAGAAGCACAGAACTTGATTTGATTTTCCAAGGTGGGGTAGCTTGTTTATTGTGTTTTATCGGTTCTAATGAGATGTCTATTTTCTTTACCATGGCAATTGCTCTAGAAATGGTTGAAGGTATACGTTTAATTTTTTTGTATTTTTTTAGCTGAAGTGATGCCCTTGTCTATTATTGAGTTGTGAGAGAAGCAAAGTTTGGGAATCAACTGCATAAGAACTTCCTCTTGCCTCTGCTCTAGTGTTGGAGGTCCGGCTTCTGTCATGATGTTTTGGATTCGACTAGTACGGAATGCGCCAATGCTTCTTCTAACGGCATGATTGTATGGTGGTTTGACCAGATTAAACGAAGTCTTTTGACATTGCCATAAATACTTAAACCATAGTCAATTTTGCTTAAAATTAGCGACCGGGTAATGTTAGTTAGAGTATTTATATGCACATTTAGTTTATTACTTGATAGGTAGCTTACAATTTGACCCCTACTAGCTAGGCTCTTTTTTAAATTTGTACAATGTGTTTTCCAGTTGTATTTGCTATTAAATGTAAGTCCTAAAATTCTAAGGTTGTTAACATTTTATATATTTACATTATTAAAGTTAAGTTCAAATTGACAGAATAGCTTACGACAAACATGCAATGTCTTACATTTATCAAGGGATAATTTTGCACCAGAAGTGGTACACCAGTTAAAAATATCAATCACCTTTGAAAAAAAAATTTTTACTTTGCTAAGATCGTTTAGTCTACATAAAATGTAAATATCGTTCGCGTATATACAATGGTCTAAAAATTTATATTTGGCTGTAATTGTACTAATTTCATCAAAAGCTATTATGAATAGCCCCACAGATAGAGGTGATCCTTGGGGAATGCCGTTGTTAAGAGGATAGGAGGAGGAGAAAGTGTTGTTGATTTTGGTGGAGAATCGACGGTTGGAAAGAAAGGATTTAATGAAACTGAACAACTTAGGCCCAACTCCCCAATTGCTCAATTTACCCAAGATGAGGTGACTTCCAATCCTATCAAAAGCTTTTTCGAAATCCAGTGATAGCAATGTAGCGTGGTTACGAGCAGACAGTGTGTTTGAGATATAGTGGTCGATATGTAGTAAGGCGTCGGTACAACCTCTTTCGGGCTTGAATGCTACTTGATGGGTACTAGTAAGTTTTTGAGAGTCTATAAACCAAAGAAGGCGTTTAGCGATTATTTTTTAAAGTACCTTGGATGTACAGGGGATGAGCGATATGGGGCGGTAGCTGTTAACTAAGCTAATTGGTTAATTTGGTTTCGGTATAGAGATAATTGTGGCAGATTTCCAGCTTTGTGGGATAATACCGGTGTCATAGATGTTATTGTAAAGACGAAGAAGTCTTTTTTTGATTAGCGGTGGCAGATTTTTTAACATTGGGTATGAGATACGGTCTCTACTGGGGGTTTTGCCTTTCAAATTTTTGAGACAGATATACAGTTCAATGTCTACAATTGGACTTTCTAAATGTTTAGCCTGGGGGCTAAGGTTGGAAGACATAGAGGGTGGATGACTCAGGAAGTTTTCTTTAAGGGAGTTGAAAGTATTAGAAAAGTTAGAGTTGTCAGAGAGAGATGACCAATTTTGAGGAAAGTAGTTACTAATATCGGGAGCAGAGGAAATGGGTCCGTTTGGTGTTTCGATGATTTTGATGTGTTTTGGGGAAAAATTACCAGTGAGAGAGCGGATATTATTCCAGATTTTACCTGGAGGAGTACTATTGTTGATTGATGAAGTAAATTCTCTCAGACTTTTGGCTTTACTCAACTTCATTTCTCTTCGAAACAGTGCATTGGCCTTTTTAAAAACTATTAAGTTTATTTGGGTAGGGTGTTTTTTGAAGTTATGCCAGGCTAACATTTTGTGTTCCCTTAAGGATTTGAGAGTAGAGTTCCACCATAGAGTTTTTTTTTTAGTCGGAATTGGATGAGTTTGGGGGATCGAGAGGTTGGAAGCTGAGCGTATACCCTTGTGAAGCAAAGCTGCTTCTTTGTTGATGTTGTTTGAAGCATCTTTGTGAAGTAGCCAGTACTCAATGCTGGATTGGTATTTCTTCCAGTCTGCCATATCAGTTTTGAATTTTGGAGAAGGAAGGCAATTTGTTAGGTTGTTGCTACCTTTAGAGAAGGTACAGATAATAGGGAAGTGATCACTATGGTGAAGATCATCGAGAGTAGCCCAGGAAGAATGAGGGTGGGTGGAAAAATGCCGTGGGTGGAAAAATGCGTGGGGGAGCCGGTGTTTAATAACATAAGATCAGTTTTCGATAAGAAATTTTCTATTATGGAACCTCTGTGATTGGTACTTGGGGAACCCCAAAGAACATTCCAAGAATTGACATCGCCTGTAAGTAAAATTGGTGTGTTTATTTGGTTAACTATATTTATGAGGCTTCACGTACAGTGCAGCGTCTGCTTGCTTTAATTTTATTTACGGACTTGTGTCGCAGGAACGAGGGACAATCGGGGTCGTAGGAAGTGTGAGAGTCTTCTTTGCAGTTAATGCAGTGAATTCTAGTACGTTCACTGTGTGGTGGTGGGAGGCAGCATTCTTTGCAGGCTTCTGCGTTTGTGCACCGTTTCTTTGTGTGACCTATTCTTTGACACTGAATACAACGCATGGGGTTGGCAACGTACTCGTCAACTTTGCAGTTTAACCAGCCAATTTGTATGTCCGTTGGTCGGCGAATCAAGTCGAAT
Source organism: Melanostoma scalare (assembly GCA_949752695.1). NCBI lineage: Eukaryota > Metazoa > Arthropoda > Insecta > Diptera > Syrphidae > Melanostoma > Melanostoma scalare. The sequence goes on along the minus strand of OX456984.1, from coordinate 116,073,345 downwards.
GTCAAGATTGCGCCTCCAGTAGCGATGAGGTTGTCGTTATCTTTCTTTAATATTTTCTTGACTTCAATTACTTTTTGTCTACTTAGTTCACTAAGCAGTTCTTCTTCGGATATGTCTACAATAAATTTCGAGTATATTCTTCCTTGCACAGAGTTCAGTGTTGTGTGAGATGTTATTTTCACTGGAATGGAGTCGATATATTTGGACTTTATGAATTTTTCTGCTACATCAACTGATGAGACTTTTGCTATGAGGTCGCCTGATCGCATGGGCTTAACCTCCAAAATTTCTTTGGAGATGTGTGCCATACCGCGATTTATTTGGAATGGGTTGTAGGATGCGAGAGGTTTGACGCTATCAGTATCTCTGATTTTTTCGGCACCTGAGATTATAATAAAGCGAGGATTGTTGTCGTCGTTGTTTGTTATTTTGGGCATTTCTGGGAATTCTTCGTCGGGTTTTTTACGTTTGTTTGGTGAACCGGCTGAGAGGGACTTCGAGGTCCAGCTCTTTAAACCGGTTATGTTTTGAGGGGTCTGACTCCCCCCTCATTTTTCACTTATTTTTAATTATTGTAAGTATTAGTTTTTTCTTAGCAAATTAAAAGAAGAGGTAAGTATTTGATTTGTGAAACAGGAAAAAGAAAAAGAAAAACACGTGCGGTCGCCTGATTGCATGGGCTTAACCTCCAAAATTTCTTTGGAGATGTGTGCCATACCGCGATTTATTTGGAATGGGTTGTAGGATGCGAGAGGTTTGTCGCTATCAGTATCTCTGATTTTTTCGGCACCTGAGATTATAATAAAGCGAGGAATGTTGTCGTCGTTGTTTGTTATTTTGGGCATTTCTGGGAATTCTTCGTCGGGTTTTTTACGTTTGGTTTGGTGAACCGGCTGAGAGGGACTTCGAGGTCCAGCTCTTTAAACCGGTTATGTTTTGAGGGGTCTGACACCCCCCTCATTTTTCACTTATTTTTAATTATTGTAAGTATTAGTTTTTTCTTAGCAAATTAAAAGAAGAGGTAAGTATTTGATTTGTGAAACAGGAAAAAAGAAAAAGAAAAACACGTGCTTAGCTTTAACAGTAGGCTTATCTATAACACGTCTTTACACGGCGAATGCCCGAACTAAACTGCCAATTAATTTATTCTTAATTTATTTGTGTTTTTAAAAAATGTATTCTTTATTACACAATGTTCTCACTTGAACGGTTTCTTAATAACTTACTTAATCTAACAAACGAAACATGTTGAATGTGACTCAAGTCACCAAATGTTTACATTCTGTTGAAAAGTCTAACACTATTGCTGACCATTATTGCTGACGCTGCGCTTCCCATGATTTGAAGAAAGATGACTGTTTCGCCGTCGCCGGATGATAATGTTTATTTTATTTGATGTTGAGTATGGAAACTCAATCTCAATCTATATGGCTTTGACTCCTCCCTTCTTAAGATAATGCGTCCACGCATTTTTACGTTACGATTTGACTCAAGGCCCCGGCCCATAGAACGCGGTGCGTGCGTGCGGCACCGCTTTCAACTGACAGCTCGATTAAATACACACGTTCTTATGAGAGGTGACCCATAAGCACCGCGAGCAACGCGCCGAGTAGCCAAACTTCTATTTTGCCGCGGCTCTCACGCGGTGACAGAACCAATTTGAAATTTTCTCTCTGATGACATGCGCAGTAAGAACCAATTTGAAATTTTCTCTTCTGTTAACATGAGTGGCCTTGTTGAGTTGAGACACCGCAACGGATTCTATGGGTCACCCCTATCAGTTGCGTGCGGCAAAACCCACCGCATCAGTTGCCGCGCCGCTCCTACCGCGCGCAACGCGTTCTATGGGCCGGGGCCTTTACCCTGATTCATCATGATAACAGGTGGTATTGTTTTTGTTCTCTGGACTTTCTTTGTATGCAATTAGTACTATAATGAGGAATATTACTGCAAAAATCGCATATGTTATTATCTGATGTGTGTCTTTTTCTATTTGTATTTTGTTGAGTGTTGAATATTTTTTATATGTTTTTCTTTTATGAATTGTAATGAAAGGATTTCTTCGACTGCTGAATCTGTATTCGGATGTCGTGCCGGTGGTAACGCTTGTATATTGATTACTTCTTGGGCGACATATCGTTGATTGTTGATCAATATAGATTCATTGGAAAATTTGATGACGTAATTTCCGTTAATTGTCAAAATAAATAAATAGGGTTGCGCAACAGAGCGAGGAGCCCTTGGGCCTAGCGCATTTCTCACAACCATGCCTTGTGAGGAAATGGAGGGGACCTACAATTTTCTGACGGTTCCGAACGGCTAATCGAGAAAGCTCTTTTCATGGCAATGAATACTAACGGAGGGCTTGCCAATTCCTCGCGAAAGGCGATACCCGTGGAAAAAACATTTTTGCCTCTGTTGGGATTCGAACTCGAACCTCTGGATTAACAGGCGGACATGTTATCCATCACACCACGGGTACCTAGGTTGAGAATGATCAGTCCGGTGATATTTCTTGGATTTGGGCAATGTGTTGACTATTTGTTGAGTTACATGATGCATTTTTGTATTTGATTAAATTTGATATACAATTATCGTTTCTTAAATCTAACAAATCTGTTTGCTTACATAAAGAAATATTTTCAATTTTTTTGCAATCTTTTAATGTTCCGTAAATATTTATTTCATTCTTCAATATATTCGTATGTGCTATTTTGGTTATTAAACCATTACTTTTTTTAATTGGGACTATAATTAGTTTTTCATATATTTCCTTTTTTGTTTTTGGAACACTTCTTATAATATAAAGTAAATTTTTAGAGTTTGATGCAATTTTAACGTCAGCGAATTTGTTTGCTTGTTCTACATTTGTATAAGGCAAAATATCTTTATCCATTTTACTTAATATTAAATTCATTTCTTTTCTTGATAATATATTGAAATTTACAATATTTTCTTTTGCAAGTTCAATTGCATATATGATATTGGTTAGTTCATCTTTTATAATTTTTATTTTGAATAGTAATATAACGTTAAATTGGTTTTCAAATGTACCATCTTTCTTCATTGCATTTATTATTTCATTAGTTACATTGGTAAGTTTATTTATTCTTTCCTTATATTCTTCATTAATGATTATATGCTCATCATTGTTTTCAATTACATTGTTTATTTTATTTCTAAGAATTTTAAAATCATTATGGTCTGGAGATCCTGCTATCCATTTCCAACCGGTCCCTAAGATATCTAAAGATCGTTTTGTTCTACTAATTTTTAAATTTTGAATACTATTTTTGATTAATTCTACTTCATGATGAATAATAGGAAAAAATGATTTGTTTTTGGAATTTGTCTTAGGATGATAGAATCTGCTTCTAAAATGAAGTCTTCAAATGGAGTGTTAAGTTCTAACTGTTAACTTTCCTACTTTTGCTGTATAAGCGCAGCTCGCTTCAAATTGATGGCTAGAGAGCCGCAGTTTAATAATGAATTCACAGTGTAAGGAATGGAATTGATTTTATTTACATTTTCTTACAGCTATTTATACCTAAATTATATTACACATCTATTTGGGATATCCCCTCTTCTGAACTATATTACAAATAAGAATGCATCAGCATTCTGCTTCTCATAAGTTACTAATTGGGGCAGTCGTCTCATTTCTAATGTTGACAAACTTGCATTCGGGAGTAGTGTAACAAAATACATTCAGTGCCACTCACAAAGCAACGTAGTCAAAACGATGTCTTTGAACTTAGCTTTTGTTGGCCAAAGGGGACAACAAAATTGTGTACATCGTTTTACTATGATATTAAGTATCAATGAAAACGTGCTTTTTGTTTGTATCTCGTATTTTGGTTGTGGCTCTTTTCGAATGAATGTTATTACACTACATCCCTCCCCTTTAAAAAATGATATTTGTTTATATTTGTAAAATTTAAATAAATATTATTCGGTTTTTTTTTTTTTTGTATGTACATGTATATGGATTTAGGTTTGTGTTATCTATTGATGTTTATTGTTAGTTTGTATTTCTGGCTTTAATTAAATTGTTATTGTGTACTTCTTTGTTTTTGTTTTCAATGCTTATAATACTATTTGGACCATTTTGTGCAATGATTTTATATGGACCTTTGAAGGGTTTATCTAGTTTTCTTTTATTTCCTACTTTTATATAGACAAAGTCTCCTATTTTGAAATTTGATGCTTTTACATTTAATTGATTGTTACATATTTTAGTTTTATTTAATTCTAAGTTTTCCTTAGCTCTATTATGTGCATACTTTAACTTTATTTTAAATTCATTAACATAATTATCCAAGTTATAAATGCTCTGTTTATTTTTAATGATTTCACAAGGTAAAGCACATAATTTTCCATATACTAATTCAAATGGTGCATAATTTGTAGTACTGTGTGGTGTAGTATTGTATGTGTAAGTGTAGTATGGTAGTAACTCTTCCCATTCGTCTTTTCCGTTCATAGTCATTAAATAGTCGTTCAGAACTCTATGGTTTCTTTCTATTGAGCCTAAAGTTTCATGGTGAAATGGCGTAGATGTAGCTTTTTCTATTTTTAATAATTTGCATATGTTTACTAGTAGTTCATTTGTGAATTCTGTGCCTTTATCTGTTTTTAATTTCCTAAAACAACCATATTTTAAAATGAATTTTTCTACTATAGTCTTTGCTACTGAAACGGCATCTTTTGTAACTAATGGAAATGCTTCAATGAATTTTGTAAGCTCACATTGAATTGTCAGAATATACCTGTATCCATTCGATGGTCTGAGTGGTCCTACTGTATCTATTGTTATTGTTTCAAATGATGTATTTGGTGTGTCTGTTTTTGTGAATTGTTCTTTTGTATATTTTGTTATTTTAACCTCATTACAAATTTTGCACTTATTTATATAATTTCTAACCATCTTATTCATATTCTTCCATACATATTTCTGCTTAAGCTTTGCTATACATCTTCTTATACCTATATGTCCTCCTAATTTATCATCATGATACCTTTTTATTATTTCATTCATTTCTTTTATATCATGCACTCTTTTTGGCGCATTGTATAATATAATGTCTAGACAATTTTCTTTTTCATTTTTCTGCAGTTCATTAAATATCTTCTTAAATTTGTGCACTGATATTGTTTCAAATATTTCATTATTCATTGCTAACGCTAGCTTTTCTAACTTCACATGCTTTGCATAGGATAACAGTTTCCTCAGAATCAATTTTAAATGGCTGCGTTCTGACGCACCATCTGAACTTAAGTTGCTATCTGTCAGTTTATGAACGACCATCTAACAAGAAACGTAAATTTTTTTTTTTACTCAAAAACATCTTATTTACTTGTCGATTTTACTTCGATTAGTTGTGGCAACGTCGTCGTCTCCCTTATAGTTGTACCAGTAACGTTGCATTTTATAAAACAAAAATAAAAACAAGGACACACAATTTCATCCACTTAGGAGAACACATTCAAGGGGAGTTTTTATTGCTTCTTTAATTTTGTTATTGCAATTAAACTAAAAAAAACAAGGGGCAAATTACACAAATTTTATAAATAGAACACAAGAACTCTTCACAGAAGATATTTGTACAAGTTTTGATTTTAACTGTGAGGGAATACCGTTTATGTTTATGCACTTCACAACCAAACACGATAAAGTTTGAATAGCAAGTGAAAAAAACATATGTTTTGACAAGTAGAATCTGAAATTCAGATTTTCAGCCAAGATTTTTCATCTGAAAATCTATGTTCGAAAATCTGAAAATCTAAATTCGAAAATCTGAAAATCTGAATTGTCAGCTGAACTTTTGTATGGAAAACTGACAGCAACTTAAGTTAAGATTTTCGAAGATGGTGCGTCAGAACGCAGCCAATCTGATAATGATTTATCACTGTATCCAACATGTATTCTATCTTTGACTGAATATATTCTTTCTCTTTGGGTACCCATTAAATTTTTTATATTCTCAAGTTGCAACTTCTTAATATTCCTAGTGTCTGAAATTGATATGCACTCCCATATGTGAAGGTGATCAGTCTCCACTGGTGGCATGGTTTCCGGATTTTCTTCTTTTTCACTAGTGTTTTTTATATTTCTCAGCTTCATTGCTCTAGTTAGGACATTTATGCTTACTTTTGGTATCATCTCTTTTAATTCTTCTGAACTTATTTTTATTCTGGATAATGCATCAGCATTCGTATTCATCTTTCCTTGCTTAAAAACTATGTCAAAATCGTAATCCATTAAATCTACTCTAATTCTAGTCAACTTAGATGAAGGGTTCTTATGAGTAAATAAGCTAACTAATGGTCTATGATCTGTGTACACAATAAATCTTCTTCCATACAGATAAGGTCTGAAATGATTAATTCCCCAATGAATACCAAGTAATTCTTTCTCTATTACAGATTTATTTAGTTCATGTTTGTTTAATGCTTTACTGGCATATGCAATGGGCTTATCATCGCCTACTTCTCCTTGAGATAAAATCGCTCCTAGTGCATAGTTTGATGCATCTGTTGTTAGTATAAATGGTTTTGAAAAATTTGGGTAAGATAGGATAGGTGGTGACATTAGTTTTAATTTAAGTGTTTCAAAAGCAATTTGACAATTTTGTGTCCAGCTAAAAATTTGATTTTTCTTTAATAATTGGTTTAGTGGTTTTGCAATTTCTGCAAAATTTTGTATGAAACGTCTATAGTAATTACAGAAAGCTACGAATCTTCGAACTTCATCTACATTATCTGGTTTAGGATATTCTTTAATAACATTGTATTTATCTGGGTCTGTAGTTACACCTTTTGCAGTTATTAAATGTCCAAGATAAACTACTTCTGGACGTAGAAAATTACATTTGCTTGGGTTTAGTTTTAAATTATATTTACGTAACCTTTTAAAAACTTCTGTTAGATTGTTATTATGCTCTCTAAGATTTGATCCAAAAATTATTATATCATCTACGTATAGAAATGCAGATGCTTGCAGTCCACTAAGTGCAATTGATAACATTCTCTGAAAGCTATTTGTTGAAATTTTTAATCCAAAAGGTAATCTTTTGAATTGAAAGTGACCAGTGTCCGTAGAAAATGCTGTCAATGGTCTGGATTTCGGATGTAATGGAATTTGGTGAAATGAAATTGTCATATCTAAAGTTGAAAAATATTTCGCTTTTCCTAATTTATCTAATACGTCTTCCAAACGAGTTAGTGGGAATTTATCATCAACTACTTTTTTGTTCAAAGACCTAAAATCAACTACTAATCTCCATTTTTTGTTACCTTCTTTGTCCTTTTTTGGAACTATTAATAAAGGTGAATTATAAGGACTTATAGATGGTTCAACTATATCTTCATCTATCAACTTTTCAACTTGGTTTTTGATTTCATTCAAATTAGCATGCGGGAGTCTGTAATTTTTTATGTATACTGGTGTTTTATCTATAGTTGTTATTTTCTGTTCATAAAAATTATTTTTTGTTAGTATTTCATTTTCTAAGTGAAATATATTTTGAAATTGCTTGCATAATTTAAGTATTTCTGTCTTAGCGTTGTCATCTAAACTATCTACTTTTATTTCCTTTTCTATTTTCTTAAACCGATCTTCATCTACTAAACTATTTTTAAATTGTAATATTTCATAACTCGAGATTGGTTCTATTCCTAATGAGATATGTTTAAGCGTTACTTCTGAATCAGTTGTATTTAGTATTTTCACATGTTTGATTCCTATTGCTGGTATTAATGAATTTGCTAAAAATACTCCCTTTTTTATTTCTTTTCCATGTATTACGCTATCTTCTTTTACGTCTAAATCGACTTTATGAATTATCTCTGTTCTTGCTGGAATTTTAATATCATTTTTAATGTCTCTTGTATTCATATTCATTGGTAAAACCATTTCTTCCCCATCTAATGGAATTATTAGTACACATGTTTCATAATCAATCTTACAGTTATATTGTAATAAAAAGTCTCTACCTAGTATTGCATCTGTTGATATATTTATTTCCTCACTAACCACGTGGAATTGATGTTTTATATTTGTTTCTCCAAGCATGAGTTCTAGTTCTGTTATACCTTTCGAAAATATCGTTTTATTTGTTATGCCGTTTATTTGACATGACGAATATTCATTTAAATCTTTAACAAGAAACTCTTTACAAACTGAAATATCAGCTCCCGTGTCAATTAAAAATTTAAAAGTTTTGTTTAAATGTTTTATCCTTATGTTAACGAAATTTGTGTCGCATTCCCCATAGAAATTTAGAACCTTCTTTGGTTTCCCCGATTCTGTTGCCCGGGGATCTCTAAGTTTTTTGACCTAGTGTTACTATTGTGGTATCCCCTTGCAATACCTCTACCTCTATTATTATTTTTGTTCCTTTCATAACCATTGTTATAACTGTTGTTATTGTACTGTCTATTGTTGATTCTATTATTATTTGTAAATTTTGGATAGGAAGAATTATGGTTGTATTGGTATCTACCACTATGATTTGTCCTAAATTGCATGATGTTATTTTGTCGTGTAGACGCTTCAACCTCAATTGCTATCTGTACAGCTTCATTAAATGTAGCTACTCTTGATGCTTGTACTACCTGTCTACATGCTTCATTTAATCCATTTTTAAAAACATTTAATCCTAGTTGGTCATTTAACTTTATTATAATTCTTTTATTGGCTTCACCCTGTTCAGCTATCTGAATCTCATTTAATTGTGAAATTAGTACTTCTATCCGCTCTGCAAATTTGTTAACTTCTTGTGTTCCCTGATGCTGTCTAGCTAAATCATTATGTAGTTTCAATGGGTTTATTTTTGTTTTGTAAATATCTGTTAAAACTTTCTTTAAATCTGAGAAATTGTCAGGTTCTTTGTCTAGAGTCAGAAGCCTGTTTTTTGCTTTGTCAGTTACTTTAGTTGCTATAACAAATTTAATTAATTTTTTCTTTTCACTTTCTCCACCTAAAGTATCATGATAGAATTCAATAAGCCCAAAAAAATTTGAAAGGTTTTTTGATTCACCGTTAAATTCTGTAATTAGCTTTGTAGCTGTTATCATATTAAATTCTGCCATTTTTTTTTTTTAGGTTAAGTTTTTTTTTTGTTTTACAATAGTAATAGTGATTTCTTTTTTAGAAATAGTTCATTTCTTAAAATTAGCTTGCGTACACATTTTTTTTATAGTAAGAATGTTGACTTCGATATTATATTTCACAATGTATAGGTATATGTATAAATATTTTTTTTTTATTCATTGAACGGAAATTACAATTTTTTTTTTTGCTTATTTTATTTCTCTTTTTCACTTCAAGACTCTTTTAAAATATTAAAGAAATATCATCAATCCGTATTTTCAAAAGTCACTTTTAAAAGCAACCTTGCATGCATCCTATGCATCCTCCTGCGTTTATGCTTCGACCTACGAATGCGTTTCTTACTCCACTTTCCTTTCATTTTCTTCTCTGATGGTCTTCTTGGTGTACTGAAATCCACAAAAGATCGTCATGTAATGTAGATGTGTAATGATGATGGTGTTGAAATCTTTGAGTTGGCTTTTAAGGTCGTTGCTCGTTGGCAACTTTTGGAAGATCTTTAAATGCTGGTGCAGACATATTTAGTCTGTTTTTATTGGTTTTAATATAGACTATCAAAAACATGCAAGTATACATATCTTTAAAACTCAACTTGAAATTTGTACGTTTGAAAATTAACTTATTTTTGGTCCGCTTCTTGTTGTTAAATTAAATTTAACGAACAAGTTGGCAGGATCGCCATGTTAAGTTCTAACTGTTAACTTTCCTACTTTTGCTGTATAAGCGCAGCTCGCTTCAAATTGATGGCTAGAGAGCCGCAGTTTAATAATGAATTCACAGTGTAAGGAATGGAATTGATTTTATTTACATTTTCTTACAGCTATTTATACCTAAATTATATTACACATCTATTTGGGATATCCCCTCTTCTGAACTATATTACAAATAAGAATGCATCAGCATTCTGCTTCTCATAAGTTACTAATTGGGGCAGTCGTCTCATTTCTAATGTTGACAAACTTGCATTCGGGAGTAGTGTAACAAAATACATTCAGTGCCACTCACAAAGCAACGTAGTCAAAACGATGTCTTTGAACTTAGCTTTTGTTGGCCAAAGGGGACAACAAAATTGTGTACATCGTTTTACTATGATATTAAGTATCAATGAAAACGTGCTTTTTGTTTGTATCTCGTATTTTGGTTGTGGCTCTTTTCGAATGAATGTTATTACACTACATCCCTCCCCTTTAAAAAATGATATTTGTTTATATTTGTAAAATTTAAATAAATATTATTCGGTTTTTTTTTTTTTTGTATGTACATGTATATGGATTTAGGTTTGTGTTATCTATTGATGTTTATTGTTAGTTTGTATTTCTGGCTTTAATTAAATTGTTATTGTGTACTTCTTTGTTTTTGTTTTCAATGCTTATAATACTATTTGGACCATTTTGTGCAATGATTTTATATGGACCTTTGAAGGGTTTATCTAGTTTTCTTTTATTTCCTACTTTTATATAGACAAAGTCTCCTATTTTGAAATTTGATGCTTTTACATTTAATTGATTGTTACATATTTTAGTTTTATTTAATTCTAAGTTTTCCTTAGCTCTATTATGTGCATACTTTAACTTTATTTTAAATTCATTAACATAATTATCCAAGTTATAAATGCTCTGTTTATTTTTAATGATTTCACAAGGTAAAGCACATAATTTTCCATATACTAATTCAAATGGTGCATAATTTGTAGTACTGTGTGGTGTAGTATTGTATGTGTAAGTGTAGTATGGTAGTAACTCTTCCCATTCGTCTTTTCCGTTCATAGTCATTAAATAGTCGTTCAGAACTCTATGGTTTCTTTCTATTGAGCCTAAAGTTTCATGGTGAAATGGCGTAGATGTAGCTTTTTCTATTTTTAATAATTTGCATATGTTTACTAGTAGTTCATTTGTGAATTCTGTGCCTTTATCTGTTTTTAATTTCCTAAAACAACCATATTTTAAAATGAATTTTTCTACTATAGTCTTTGCTACTGAAACGGCATCTTTTGTAACTAATGGAAATGCTTCAATGAATTTTGTAAGCTCACATTGAATTGTCAGAATATACCTGTATCCATTCGATGGTCTGAGTGGTCCTACTGTATCTATTGTTATTGTTTCAAATGATGTATTTGGTGTGTCTGTTTTTGTGAATTGTTCTTTTGTATATTTTGTTATTTTAACCTCATTACAAATTTTGCACTTATTTATATAATTTCTAACCATCTTATTCATATTCTTCCATACATATTTCTGCTTAAGCTTTGCTATACATCTTCTTATACCTATATGTCCTCCTAATTTATCATCATGATACCTTTTTATTATTTCATTCATTTCTTTTATATCATGCACTCTTTTTGGCGCATTGTATAATATAATGTCTAGACAATTTTCTTTTTCATTTTTCTGCAGTTCATTAAATATCTTCTTAAATTTGTGCACTGATATTGTTTCAAATATTTCATTATTCATTGCTAACGCTAGCTTTTCTAACTTCACATGCTTTGCATAGGATAACAGTTTCCTCAGAATCAATTTTAAATGGCTGCGTTCTGACGCACCATCTGAACTTAAGTTGCTATCTGTCAGTTTATGAACGACCATCTAACAAGAAACGTAAATTTTTTTTTTTACTCAAAAACATCTTATTTACTTGTCGATTTTACTTCGATTAGTTGTGGCAACGTCGTCGTCTCCCTTATAGTTGTACCAGTAACGTTGCATTTTATAAAACAAAAATAAAAACAAGGACACACAATTTCATCCACTTAGGAGAACACATTCAAGGGGAGTTTTTATTGCTTCTTTAATTTTGTTATTGCAATTAAACTAAAAAAAACAAGGGGCAAATTACACAAATTTTATAAATAGAACACAAGAACTCTTCACAGAAGATATTTGTACAAGTTTTGATTTTAACTGTGAGGGAATACCGTTTATGTTTATGCACTTCACAACCAAACACGATAAAGTTTGAATAGCAAGTGAAAAAAACATATGTTTTGACAAGTAGAATCTGAAATTCAGATTTTCAGCCAAGATTTTTCATCTGAAAATCTATGTTCGAAAATCTGAAAATCTAAATTCGAAAATCTGAAAATCTGAATTGTCAGCTGAACTTTTGTATGGAAAACTGACAGCAACTTAAGTTAAGATTTTCGAAGATGGTGCGTCAGAACGCAGCCAATCTGATAATGATTTATCACTGTATCCAACATGTATTCTATCTTTGACTGAATATATTCTTTCTCTTTGGGTACCCATTAAATTTTTTATATTCTCAAGTTGCAACTTCTTAATATTCCTAGTGTCTGAAATTGATATGCACTCCCATATGTGAAGGTGATCAGTCTCCACTGGTGGCATGGTTTCCGGATTTTCTTCTTTTTCACTAGTGTTTTTTATATTTCTCAGCTTCATTGCTCTAGTTAGGACATTTATGCTTACTTTTGGTATCATCTCTTTTAATTCTTCTGAACTTATTTTTATTCTGGATAATGCATCAGCATTCGTATTCATCTTTCCTTGCTTAAAAACTATGTCAAAATCGTAATCCATTAAATCTACTCTAATTCTAGTCAACTTAGATGAAGGGTTCTTATGAGTAAATAAGCTAACTAATGGTCTATGATCTGTGTACACAATAAATCTTCTTCCATACAGATAAGGTCTGAAATGATTAATTCCCCAATGAATACCAAGTAATTCTTTCTCTATTACAGATTTATTTAGTTCATGTTTGTTTAATGCTTTACTGGCATATGCAATGGGCTTATCATCGCCTACTTCTCCTTGAGATAAAATCGCTCCTAGTGCATAGTTTGATGCATCTGTTGTTAGTATAAATGGTTTTGAAAAATTTGGGTAAGATAGGATAGGTGGTGACATTAGTTTTAATTTAAGTGTTTCAAAAGCAATTTGACAATTTTGTGTCCAGCTAAAAATTTGATTTTTCTTTAATAATTGGTTTAGTGGTTTTGCAATTTCTGCAAAATTTTGTATGAAACGTCTATAGTAATTACAGAAAGCTACGAATCTTCGAACTTCATCTACATTATCTGGTTTAGGATATTCTTTAATAACATTGTATTTATCTGGGTCTGTAGTTACACCTTTTGCAGTTATTAAATGTCCAAGATAAACTACTTCTGGACGTAGAAAATTACATTTGCTTGGGTTTAGTTTTAAATTATATTTACGTAACCTTTTAAAAACTTCTGTTAGATTGTTATTATGCTCTCTAAGATTTGATCCAAAAATTATTATATCATCTACGTATAGAAATGCAGATGCTTGCAGTCCACTAAGTGCAATTGATAACATTCTCTGAAAGCTATTTGTTGAAATTTTTAATCCAAAAGGTAATCTTTTGAATTGAAAGTGACCAGTGTCCGTAGAAAATGCTGTCAATGGTCTGGATTTCGGATGTAATGGAATTTGGTGAAATGAAATTGTCATATCTAAAGTTGAAAAATATTTCGCTTTTCCTAATTTATCTAATACGTCTTCCAAACGAGTTAGTGGGAATTTATCATCAACTACTTTTTTGTTCAAAGACCTAAAATCAACTACTAATCTCCATTTTTTGTTACCTTCTTTGTCCTTTTTTGGAACTATTAATAAAGGTGAATTATAAGGACTTATAGATGGTTCAACTATATCTTCATCTATCAACTTTTCAACTTGGTTTTTGATTTCATTCAAATTAGCATGCGGGAGTCTGTAATTTTTTATGTATACTGGTGTTTTATCTATAGTTGTTATTTTCTGTTCATAAAAATTATTTTTTGTTAGTATTTCATTTTCTAAGTGAAATATATTTTGAAATTGCTTGCATAATTTAAGTATTTCTGTCTTAGCGTTGTCATCTAAACTATCTACTTTTATTTCCTTTTCTATTTTCTTAAACCGATCTTCATCTACTAAACTATTTTTAAATTGTAATATTTCATAACTCGAGATTGGTTCTATTCCTAATGAGATATGTTTAAGCGTTACTTCTGAATCAGTTGTATTTAGTATTTTCACATGTTTGATTCCTATTGCTGGTATTAATGAATTTGCTAAAAATACTCCCTTTTTTATTTCTTTTCCATGTATTACGCTATCTTCTTTTACGTCTAAATCGACTTTATGAATTATCTCTGTTCTTGCTGGAATTTTAATATCATTTTTAATGTCTCTTGTATTCATATTCATTGGTAAAACCATTTCTTCCCCATCTAATGGAATTATTAGTACACATGTTTCATAATCAATCTTACAGTTATATTGTAATAAAAAGTCTCTACCTAGTATTGCATCTGTTGATATATTTATTTCCTCACTAACCACGTGGAATTGATGTTTTATATTTGTTTCTCCAAGCATGAGTTCTAGTTCTGTTATACCTTTCGAAAATATCGTTTTATTTGTTATGCCGTTTATTTGACATGACGAATATTCATTTAAATCTTTAACAAGAAACTCTTTACAAACTGAAATATCAGCTCCCGTGTCAATTAAAAATTTAAAAGTTTTGTTTAAATGTTTTATCCTTATGTTAACGAAATTTGTGTCGCATTCCCCATAGAAATTTAGAACCTTCTTTGGTTTCCCCGATTCTGTTGCCCGGGGATCTCTAAGTTTTTTGACCTAGTGTTACTATTGTGGTATCCCCTTGCAATACCTCTACCTCTATTATTATTTTTGTTCCTTTCATAACCATTGTTATAACTGTTGTTATTGTACTGTCTATTGTTGATTCTATTATTATTTGTAAATTTTGGATAGGAAGAATTATGGTTGTATTGGTATCTACCACTATGATTTGTCCTAAATTGCATGATGTTATTTTGTCGTGTAGACGCTTCAACCTCAATTGCTATCTGTACAGCTTCATTAAATGTAGCTACTCTTGATGCTTGTACTACCTGTCTACATGCTTCATTTAATCCATTTTTAAAAACATTTAATCCTAGTTGGTCATTTAACTTTATTATAATTCTTTTATTGGCTTCACCCTGTTCAGCTATCTGAATCTCATTTAATTGTGAAATTAGTACTTCTATCCGCTCTGCAAATTTGTTAACTTCTTGTGTTCCCTGATGCTGTCTAGCTAAATCATTATGTAGTTTCAATGGGTTTATTTTTGTTTTGTAAATATCTGTTAAAACTTTCTTTAAATCTGAGAAATTGTCAGGTTCTTTGTCTAGAGTCAGAAGCCTGTTTTTTGCTTTGTCAGTTACTTTAGTTGCTATAACAAATTTAATTAATTTTTTCTTTTCACTTTCTCCACCTAAAGTATCATGATAGAATTCAATAAGCCCAAAAAAATTTGAAAGGTTTTTTGATTCACCGTTAAATTCTGTAATTAGCTTTGTAGCTGTTATCATATTAAATTCTGCCATTTTTTTTTTTTAGGTTAAGTTTTTTTTTTGTTTTACAATAGTAATAGTGATTTCTTTTTTAGAAATAGTTCATTTCTTAAAATTAGCTTGCGTACACATTTTTTTTATAGTAAGAATGTTGACTTCGATATTATATTTCACAATGTATAGGTATATGTATAAATATTTTTTTTTTTATTCATTGAACGGAAATTACAATTTTTTTTTTTGCTTATTTTATTTCTCTTTTTCACTTCAAGACTCTTTTAAAATATTAAAGAAATATCATCAATCCGTATTTTCAAAAGTCACTTTTAAAAGCAACCTTGCATGCATCCTATGCATCCTCCTGCGTTTATGCTTCGACCTACGAATGCGTTTCTTACTCCACTTTCCTTTCATTTTCTTCTCTGATGGTCTTCTTGGTGTACTGAAATCCACAAAAGATCGTCATGTAATGTAGATGTGTAATGATGATGGTGTTGAAATCTTTGAGTTGGCTTTTAAGGTCGTTGCTCGTTGGCAACTTTTGGAAGATCTTTAAATGCTGGTGCAGACATATTTAGTCTGTTTTTATTGGTTTTAATATAGACTATCAAAAACATGCAAGTATACATATCTTTAAAACTCAACTTGAAATTTGTACGTTTGAAAATTAACTTATTTTTGGTCCGCTTCTTGTTGTTAAATTAAATTTAACGAACAAGTTGGCAGGATCGCCATGTTAAGTTCTAACTGTTAACTTTCCTACTTTTGCTGTATAAGCGCAGCTCGCTTCAAATTGATGGCTAGAGAGCCGCAGTTTAATAATGAATTCACAGTGTAAGGAATGGAATTGATTTTATTTACATTTTCTTACAGCTATTTATACCTAAATTATATTACACATCTATTTGGGATATCCCCTCTTCTGAACTATATTACAAATAAGAATGCATCAGCATTCTGCTTCTCATAAGTTACTAATTGGGGCAGTCGTCTCATTTCTAATGTTGACAAACTTGCATTCGGGAGTAGTGTAACAAAATACATTCAGTGCCACTCACAAAGCAACGTAGTCAAAACGATGTCTTTGAACTTAGCTTTTGTTGGCCAAAGGGGACAACAAAATTGTGTACATCGTTTTACTATGATATTAAGTATCAATGAAAACGTGCTTTTTGTTTGTATCTCGTATTTTGGTTGTGGCTCTTTTCGAATGAATGTTATTACACTACAGGAGTCATATCCACGGTGTGTATGAATTTTATGTTTCCTTCTGATATTTTGGCTTGACCATTATTAAGGATGATGATTGGGGAATTAGAATAGTCTAAAATTTCAATGTTCGCCTGAATTAGTTTTATTAGACACCTGCGGATAAAGGAGAGGAAAAAGGTAATAATGGATTATTTTCTAATGTTTGATTTGTGAACAACTCTGCCTTATTCTGTTAAGACAGTTGTTGATTTATTTTCTTTAACTTTTTCTTTTTTATATCTTGCAGATAGCTTTGAACCTAATCTTTTGTTAACTTTGATGTAGATTATATCTCCAGGAGAGTAGGTTTTTAAATCAGATCTTTTCTTATTATGGTATGTTATATCGGTTTCTTGTTTTGATTTTAATTTTTCTATATTTCTTTTTTGTGTTTCCTGGATTTGTTTTGTATTTTCGGTGTTCCTACTAAAAATATATCGATTGGTTTTCTTTCTGTGACAGAATGAACAGTGCAATTATAAGCATTAACAGCTGCTTCTAAAAGTTCCGTTTGTTTATTTGTGTGACCAAAGGTGGTCTTGATAGCGCATCTGCTACCACATTTGTCTTACCTGGTTTATATTTCATTTCATAATTATATTCTTCTAAGTAAGCTTTCCAACGTTTTAATTTAGTATTTTTGTTTTTGGTACTGCATATGTTAAGGGTTGATGATCGTTAAAAATAAGAACTTTTGCGGTACCGTAAAGGTAATTTCTAAGAGAATCTAAAGCCCAGACGATGGCTAACATCTCTTTCTCGTTTGTGAGGATGCTTTTTATCAAAGGCTGAGGTAGGCTCAGCGGATCCAAGGTCTTCTAAAGAAGCAGCAAAACTTTAGTTTAATGAAGTTAGTTTTATTTCCGATATTCAATATTGTAATTCTTATAATATTTTGTACAATGGTTTTAAGCTTTTATAATTTCAATTCAGGTTTCTAGTTGTATTGCTATGGGTAGATTCCAAGTAGTCTTCGGATAAGGGGAGTTTCACTTGGGGTTCGGTTGTGGTCTAGTCCGGGAGTTACGACCAGGTTCTCGTATGGGTCTTCAGACCAGTCGAATGGTGGTCTCCTATCCTGGATTACCTGTGGATTGGTCTTCGCGACACTCGGTGTACTGTTTCCTGTCCTGGGCTTCCAGTTCCTAGGCTCGGATTTGAGGTCACGCTGGGTGCTTGGTAAAGATCTGAAATGATACTCGGAAGCGGGAGTTAATGGTTGCTCTGAGATAGCAGGAGCCACTAAATTCACAACGAGATAGCGTTGGACACTAAATTCACACCGAGATAGCGGTGGACACTAAATTCACAACGAGATAGCGGTGGACACTAAATTCACAACGAGATAGCGTTGGACACTAAATTCACACCGAGATAGCGGTGGACACTAAATTCACAACGAGATAGCGTTGGACACTAAATTCACAACGAGATAGCGTTGGACACTAAATTCACACCGAGATAGCGGTGGACACTAAATTCACAACGAGATAGCGTTGGACACTAAATTCACACCGAGATAGCGGTGGACACTAAATTCACAACGAGATAGCGTTGGACACTAAATTCACACCGAGATAGCGGTGGACACTAAATTCACAACGAGATAGCGTTGGACACTAAATTCACACCGAGATAGCGGTGGACACTAAATTCACAACGAGATAGCGTTGGACACTAAATTCACAACGAGATAGCGTTGGGCACTAAATTCACACCGAGATAGCGGTGGACACTAAATTCACAACGAGATAGCGTTGGACACTAAATTCACACCGAGATAGCGGTGGACACTAAATTCACAACGAGATAGCGTTGGACACTAAATTCACACCGAGATAGCGGTGGACACTAAATTCACAACGAGATAGCTTTGGACACTAAATTCACACCGAGATAGCGGTGGACACTAAATTCACAACGAGATAGCGTTGGACACTAAATTCACACCGAGATAGCGGTGGACACTAAATTCACAACGAGATAGCGATGGACACTAAATTCACACCGAGATAGCGGTGGACACTAAATTCACAACGAGATAGCGTTGGACACTAAATTCACACCGAGATAGCTGTGGACACTAAATTCACAACGAGATAGCGTTGGACACTAAATTCACACCGAGATAGCGGTGGACACTAAATTCACAACGAGATAGCGTTGGACACTAAATTCACACCGAGATAGCGGTGGACACAAAATTCACAACGAGATAGCGTTGGACACTAAATTCACACCGAGATAGCGGTGGACACTAAATTCACAACGAGATAGCGTTGGACACTAAATTCACACCGAGATAGCGGTGGACACTAAATTCACAACGAGATAGCGTTGGACACTATTATACTCACCTGAATCTTCCCTAGATGACCGCTCACTTGCCACGGTCGGCGCAGACTGACTTTTCATGTTTTGGCTTGGTCGTCTTATACACCTTTCGACGACAACTGGATGTGAGTCGTACTGGTGAACGGAATCCAAATGGAAAATTCCATTCAACGTATTGATACTGAAGTGCCTGTAGTGTTGTTGTGTTGCGATATGTATCGGGCATCGCATGTTTAGGTTGTTTTGGTGGTGTCGTATGATTGATGTGGGGGTGAATTTGTAATGGTTCATTACATTCCCCCCTTTCTTTCGGGGACGAGAACCTTCTCGTCTTGACTGGTGGTCCACGGGTGGTGGACGGAAGTGTAGCTGATAAGCTACAACCTTAATTCCGGAAGGGTGGGGGCTCAGGTCCGGGTCGTTGTGAGCATTGCTTCACGAGTGGTTGCCCTGCAAGAGACATAGAAAAATTTTTTTGGCCCAATATGTCCATACCCAGGATCGCATCGTTGGTTAGTTCTGGTAAAAATGTGAATTCTCCCTGAACCAAACATCCTTCAAGACTAAAGGCGACTGAATAGACCTCTCTGCTAGTGCTGTGACTTCCGTCGGCTAAACGAATTCCACGTTCCTGGTAGCGCACAGGAATTTCCAGAGCTCTGAGCTCGTCTCTTAGTGCTGGACCGACAAACGAGTTCGTAGAGCCGGTATCCACTAATGCGTTGAAATTCTTTTCTTCAACTTTTATTGGTACAAATACTCTATTTTCAATGCATAGTTCTGTATTAGGTTGTCTCGGTATGTTTTGTTGTGGCACTTCTTGGCTTGCTGATGAATCCATCTCAACCGTTTCGGTATGTTCATCTTGCATGCAGCGTTTATTATACCGTGCCCACGAACGGGTAAATCGACTGCCTTTTGTAGAACTCCTTGGTTTCCTCCTGCTTCGGTTCGGGCTTCGTTTAGATATAACATCAGATTGAGACATGAACACAGTTGCTATCTGGTGAAGTCCTGTATTATTTGTTGGATGATGCTCCGCTTCAAATACAGCAGCAGTTCGATTATTCCAGTTTTGGGTCGGCTGGGTGTGGCGCTTGCAAGGGCAGTCTTTGGTTAAGCGTCCGTCTTCTCCACAGTTTGAGCAAAATAATCGAAAGGGTCGGTGGCAGTTCCTCTTCTGATGTCCTCTTTGTTTACAATTCCAACAATGCGTGTTGCGGTCATACGGCACCGATATTGCTGCAAATTGTGCTCGGGGTGTAGGAGGTGGGCCCAAGGCGGGTCTCATATTTTTTTCTTCGTTTTTGACATACTCGTATTCTTCTGCTAGGTCCGTCAGTTCCTCCAACGTCTGGAAATCCATCCTTCGCACAGCAATTCGGTATTCCGGGCGGAGGCTGTCATATATCCGATCGACGTTGTCCTCCTGCCTCATCTTGGGATGCTGTCTGATAAGATATTCCATGGCCCGGATGAAGTCTCTGGCTTTCTCCCGCGGCCCTTGTTTCTTTCGCCAGATCTCCTCCTCCAACTTGTGGACGAAACGTGGCGGTAAGAAGTACCTGAGGAACGCTTGGCGGAACTCCTCCCATGCTGAAAACTTCCTCGGTGAATTCGTAGCCACTCTAGGGCGGAACCTCTGAAGATTTCTGGGAAGGTCCGGAGGATGTGCTCTGCTGGTATTGAATTGCAATGTACCAACTCCTCTAGACGTTCCATGAACTCGAGAGCATTTCCCGAGCCGTCAAACTTAAGGCCCCATTTACGAACGGTGTTCATGGTCTCGGCCTCGGGACTTCGGTACATTCGGTATGGACCTGGTTGGTTGCTACTCTCTAACTCGGGATAGTGGGTTGGCGGACGCAATGTGCTTGAGCTTAAAATTGTTGCTGGACCGGCGCCAGTAGTCCGGTGGTACAAACCTCCTACGGCTGGAGGTACATGTAGCTGCAGTTGGGCGTTAGGCTCTTCTGTCACCTCTGTTACATTGGCAGGTTGCGGTGTTGCTTCGGTTTCGTCTTTGTATTCTCGTTCTTGTACCAACTGGGAGATTTCCGTGCACAGGTTCTGTGTCGAACGGTGAGTCCTGGAGTCTTTGATGTAAGTGCTCAGGCGGGATCGCAACGTAGACACTGTGCCACTAGTATCTAACTTTTTGGAAGCCATTTTCTCAATGAGTTCCGTCTTCTTCAGTAGGTAGATGGACGCGAGATTTTCTTCGACGTCCATGTTGACATTACTGTCGGTATTTGCCATGGTTCTATGCCACTGACAACGGCTTTAAAATTTTAGCTTTCTTTTCTGGCTCGATAGTGAGCTCCTCTGATCCTGATTGATCGGTATCCTCGGTGTATGACAGGTCGGTCGGTATGATCCCTCAGAGAGTTAGTTCTTCTGGAACGGTCGGTCGGTCGGTAAATCTGGATAAGAAATAACTCCTCTGACTGGATCAATCTTTATTCGGTGTAATACAGGTCGGTCGGTATGGACTTCTTAGCAAGTTGATCCTTCTGGAACGGTCGGTCGGTAAATCGGTTAACCAACTTCAAAGAAGTCCCTGCTCGGGCGCCATTTGTGAGGATGCTTTTTATCAAAGGCTGAGGTAGGCTCAGCGGATCCAAGGTCTTCTAAAGAAGCAGCAAAACTTTAGTTTAATGAAGTTAGTTTTATTTCCGATATTCAATATTGTAATTCTTATAATATTTTGTACAATGGTTTTAAGCTTTTATAATTTCAATTCAGGTTTCTAGTTGTATTGCTATGGGTAGATTCCAAGTAGTCTTCGGATAAGGGGAGTTTCACTTGGGGTTCGGTTGTGGTCTAGTCCGGGAGTTACGACCAGGTTCTCGTATGGGTCTTCAGACCAGTCGAATGGTGGTCTCCTATCCTGGATTACCTGTGGATTGGTCTTTGCGACACTCGGTGTACTGTTTCCTGTCCTGGGCTTCCAGTTCCTAGGCTCGGATTTGAGGTCACGCTGGGTGCTTGGTAAAGATCTGAAATGATACTCGGAAGCGGGAGTTAATGGTTGCTCTGAGATAGCAGGAGCCACTAAATTCACAACGAGATAGCGTTGGACACTAAATTCACACCGAGATAGCGGTGGACACTAAATTCACAACGAGATAGCGTTGGACACTAAATTCACACCGAGATAGCGGTGGACACTAAATTCACAACGAGATAGCGTTGGACACTAAATTCACACCGAGATAGCGGTGGACACTAAATTCACAACGAGATAGCGTTGGACACTAAATTCACAACGAGATAGCGTTGGACACTAAATTCACACCGAGATAGCGGTGGACACTAAATTCACAACGAGATAGCGTTGGACACTAAATTCACACCGAGATAGCGGTGGACACTAAATTCACAACGAGATAGCGTTGGACGCTAAATTCACACCGAGATAGCGGTGGACACTAAATTCACAACGAGATAGCGTTGGACACTAAATTCACACCGAGATAGCGGTGGACACTAAATTCACAACGAGATAGCGTTGGACACTAAACTCACAACGAGATAGCGTTGGACACTAAATTCACACCGAGATAGCGGTGGACACTAAATTCACAACGAGATAGCGTTGGACACTAAATTCACACCGAGATAGCGGTGGACACTAAATTCACAACGAGATAGCGTTGGACACTAAATTCACACCGAGATAGCGGTGGACACTAAATTCACAACGAGATAGCGTTGGACACTAAATTCACACCGAGATAGCGGTGGACACTAAATTCACAACGAGATAGCGTTGGACACTAAATTCACACCGAGATAGCGGTGGACACTAAATTCACAACGAGATAGCGTTGGACACTAAATTCACACCGAGATAGCGGTGGACACTAAATTCACAACGAGATAGCGTTGGACACTAAATTCACACCGAGATAGCGGTGGACACTAAATTCACAACGAGATAGCGTTGGACACTAAATTCACACCGAGATAGCGGTGGACACTAAATTCACAACGAGATAGCGTTGGACACTAAATTCACACCGAGATAGCGGTGGACACTAAATTCACAACGAGATAGCGTTGGACACTAAATTCACACCGAGATAGCGGTGGACACTAAATTCACAACGAGATAGCGTTGGACACTAAATTCACACCGAGATAGCGGTGGACACTTAATTCACAACGAGATAGCGTTGGACACTAAATTCACACCGAGATAGCGGTGGACACTAAATTCACAACGAGATAGCGTTGGACACTAAATTCACACCGAGATAGCGGTGGACACTAAATTCACAACGAGATAGCGTTGGACACTAAATTCACACCGAGATAGCGGTGGACACTAAATTCACAACGAGATAGCGTTGGACACTAAATTCACACCGAGATAGCGGTGGACACTAAATTCACAACGAGATAGCGTTGGACACTAAATTCACACCGAGATAGCGGTGGACACAAAATTCACAACGAGATAGCGTTGGACACTAAATTCACACCGAGATAGCGGTGGACACTAAATTCACAACGAGATAGCGTTGGACACTAAATTCACACCGAGATAGCGGTGGACACTAAATTCACAACGAGATAGCGTTGGACACTATTATACTCACCTGAATCTTCCCTAGATGACCGCTCACTTGCCACGGTCGGCGCAGACTGACTTTTCATGTTTTGGCTTGGTCGTCTTATACACCTTTCGACGACAACTGGATGTGAGTCGTACTGGTGAACGGAATCCAAATGGAAAATTCCATTCAACGTATTGATACTGAAGTGCCTGTAGTGTTGTTGTGTTGCGATATGTATCGGGCATCGCATGTTTAGGTTGTTTTGGTGGTGTCGTATGATTGATGTGGGGGTGAATTTGTAATGGTTCATTACACGTTAGTAGCGAAGTTTTCTTCGGTTTTATTTAACGTTCTAGATATGAATGTTATTGTTTTCCCTTTTTGCGATAATACTGCGCCTATGGCATAGTTTGAGGCATCTGTTGTGAGTTCTAATGGATAATTAAAATCGGGATATATTAGAATTGTATCCGAAGTTTATGAACTTTTTATTTTATTGAAAGCTTCATGACCATCATCGTTGAGATGTATTATTTTTTGACTGGATAAGTTTTTTGGGGTACCCCCATCCTCTCCTCTTAAAAGGGATGTCAGGGGTTTTGGAAGTTTTGCATAATCCCGAATGAATCGTCGGTAATAACCTGACATTCCAAGGAAAGATCTTAAATCGTTCAAAGTTTGTGGAGGTGGAATGTCTTTAATAGCCTTAACTTTCTCCGGATTTGTTTTTATGCCTTTTGAAGAAACTATAAAGCCAAAAAATTCTATTTCTTGCTTGAAAAACTCGCACTTGTCTAGCTGTACCTTCATGTTGGCGTTGTTTAATGTTTCGAAAATTTTTGAAATGTTCTCGAAATGGGTTGTCTCGTCTTTACTGAAGATAATTATATCATCAATGTATAGATAGCAAATTTTGCCAATATGATCCCGAAGGATATCATCTAAAGCTCTCTGGAAGATGGAAAGGGCGTTTTTTAAGCCAAAAGGTTGCCTTGTAAACTCATATTTTCCATAATTTACGGAAAAGGCTGTTTTTCCATATCTTCTTCCTTTAAAGGAATTTGATGAAAGCCACTTTTTAGATCGAGAACTGTAAACCAACTATTTTTTCCCAAATTAGCTAATACTTCATTTATTTTCAATCGTGATTGCGTTAAGTTTACGATAGTCTATAACTAATCTGAATTTTTTTTCCTTTGAAGCATCT
This sequence comes from Melanostoma scalare, assembly GCA_949752695.1. Classification (NCBI taxonomy): domain Eukaryota; kingdom Metazoa; phylum Arthropoda; class Insecta; order Diptera; family Syrphidae; genus Melanostoma; species Melanostoma scalare. The sequence continues at coordinate 116,048,536 of OX456984.1, read as the reverse complement.
AATTTTTTTGGCACAATCCACACGGGTGAATTGTAAGGCGATCTTGATCGTCTTATAATGCCATCTCTTAAAAGATTCTGTATTTGCATCTCAACTTCTTCTTTAAGTGCTATGGGATATGGGTAGAATTTAGAATGTACAGGAGAATCTGTTGTTGTTCTAATTTCTCCTTTAACAACTGTGGTACAAGACAATTTAATGTTTGGATCATCGAATAATTTGGAAAATTTATTTAGTTTAGTTTAGTTTAGTTTAGTCCTGATTTTTGTTTATCGGACATATGGTTTGTTCTGATTTGAATTGAGTTTACTGATTGAGATAAGAGTTGTTTTATTTTAACTTTTTTTGAGTTGTTTACGATCATGTAATTTTCTTTAATATGTATGACAGCTGAAAGATCTTTAAGGCTATCTTTCCCGAGGATAGCATGAAAAGATTTCAGTGCCGGCATTAAGAAATATTTAATTTTGATATTATTTAAACCAAAAAGATTAAGAAATGTATGTTCTTTTACTTGAACATTTCCGCCTAAAGAATTTGCATAGAATGGTTTTTCATTGGTTCTTGGATTAGGTACCAGAAAGGGTTGTATATAATTTTTGTTTGACCCAGTGTCGATTAAAATTTTTAAAATCATTCCTCCCTTTGTCTTACATTCGAAATATGAGGAAGAGCTTAGTCTAAAAAATGAATATCGTTAAATTCAATGCCTTGATCATTTTTTGAGTCAGATAAAAAATCAAAATTTACTTGTGTATTTGAAGGCTCTTGTACTTACTAACTTAGGTGGGCATTACAGTTCGGGGTGAACCTGGGCCTCAACCAACATCCTTCTATAACGACTTCGCTTTCGGGCGAGCTCTCTCCAGTTTCGCACTCCAAGTCGGTTGAGGTCTTCATCCACTTGATTGCGCCACCTAAGACGAGGTCTTCCCCTTCCGCGATTTCCCTGCAATGTGCTTTCGAACACCCGACGAGCCGGAGCGTTTGGGTCCATCCGCTCTACATGGCCCAACCATCGTAGCCTCGCGATGCGTACTCTTCTGGCTATGCCCATGTCGCGGTACAACTCATACAGCTTGTTGTATCTTCTTCTCCACACATTGTCTTCGCATACGGGACCAAAGATCATTCGGAGAATTTTTCTTTCGAAACGACCAAGAGTTTCCTCATCCGCTTTCGATAAGGTCCATGCTTCCGCGCCGTACAGGAGGACTGGGATGATTAAGTTCTTATACAAGGTTACCTTGGTTTTTCTGGAGAGGGTTTTGTTTCTCAATTGCCTTCTTAACCCAAAGAAGCAACGGTTGGCAAGAGTTATTCTCCGTTTGATCTCCGCACTGATGTTGTTGTCCGTGTCTACAGCGGATCCTAGGTAGACGAATTCCTGTACTACCTCGAAGTTATGTCTGTCTATTGTGACGTTTTGTCCAATTCGTCGATGTTCTGTGTCCTTGTTTGATGACAGCATAGACTTCGCTTTGCCCTCATTTACCATCAAACCCATTTTTGCCGCTTCTGTTTCAATACTCGCAAAAGCACCTATGACATCACGCTTTTTTCTTCCCATTACGTCAATATCGTCTGCATAGGCGAGTAATTGTACAGACTTTTGAAAGATTGTTCCTCTAGTGTTGACGTTTGAGTTTCTTACAATCTGTTCAAGTATGATGTTGAAGAAATCGCATGACAGTTTGTCGCCTTGCCTAAAACCTTTTTCGACATCAAAGGTCTCGGTGAGTTCTTTACCGACCTTGACGGACCAGCGTGAATTCTCCAAAGTCATCCTGCATAGTCGTACGAGCTTTGCAGGGATGCCGAAACTAGACATGGCTCTGTACAGCTCGTCTCTGTAAATACTGTCAATCGATAAAGAGGTGGTGAATATCGATATTATGTTCTCGGGTTTTTTCTAAGATCTGCCGTAATGTGAAAATTTGGTCTATTGTGGACTTCTCTGGTCTAAAACCACATTGATAAGGACCTATCAAGTTGTTGACGTGGGGTTTCAGACGTTCACATATAACAGCAGACAAGATCTTATAAGCAACGTTAAGGAGGCTTATCCCTCTGTAATTGGCGCAATTGTGAGGGTCTCCCTTCTTTAGGATCGGGCATACGATACTGAGGTTCCATTCATCGGGCATGCTTTCTACCGACCATATCATGCAGATCAGCTGGTGCATGCTCCTTTCCAACTGATCTCCAGCTGCCTTGAAAAGTTCGGCATCAAGGCCATTTGCACCTGCAGTCTTATTTGATTTAAGTTTGCATATGGCAAGGTTAACCTCTTCTGGGTCGGGAGGACGTCATTCTTGATCATCGTCCAAGCTGAATGGGGCAATCTGCCTGACAGCGGAATTTGTGTCCTCATCGCCGTTAAGCAGTCTGCAGAAATGATCTTTCCAGATCCTCAGTAGCGACTGTGACTCTATAACTATGTTTCCCAGCTGGTCTTTACAGGCTTGAGTTCGGGGTTTGCCACCCTGGCAGGATCTTTTTACCTTTTGGTAAAACTTCAGAATCTCGTTCCTGTCATGGCACCTCTCTGTTTCCTCAAACGAGCGCTTCTCATGCTGCTTCTTTTTCTTTTTGAGAAGTCGGTGTTCTTCCCTTCTTTTCTCCTTGTAGATCTCGTTATACTGATCGTAAGCAGCTCTTGTGGAAGAGAATATAAGTACTCTTCAAGTGTTTGATCACAGTATTGATCCCTATACTGAGCGCTTTGCTCATAATTATCTTCGGATTTAACTTCCTCAGAAGTATTTACATGAAAGTTTCTTTGTATTTTAGGGGATGTACCTGAGGTGATGTGATGGTGGGTCATTTGTTTTTTTTTTGGTGCTGTTGGCCAATTTCTTTGTTGGGGTCTATTCATATAGTTAACCTTATTTGTATGGATAGTTGAAGTTTCCATGGGAATAGGAGGTGGTTGAGGTTTAGGATTAAATGTAAATTGTGGACGATTGAATGAATTATATGGTTGTTGGAATCTGTTTGGTAAGTTTGGCTGTGTTTGAAATTGATTAAATTGTGGAGGATTTGGTCTTGGTTGGAATTGGCTAAATTGTGGAAGATTTGGTCTTGGTTGAAATTGATTAAATTGTGTAGGATTTAAATGTTGAGGATAACGTCTTTGTGGAATAGGAGGGGCTAGAGGATTAATTTTCCTAGCATTATTGTTAGTTGCAACTGCATATTGCGTTCGGAATGTTTGATTTTCAAGTTTCAAGCATAGATGTAGGGCTTGTGGCAAATCGGCAGGTTCTCTTATTCCTAGAAGTCTAGGCAGATCACCTCTGAGACCTCGTATAAAGGTATCTAAAGCCTTTTGTCTATAGCAATGCATTAAAATATTGAGTGCATCTACACTATTTTCCATTGCTGAAATTTTATTTAGTATCAACGAAAGGTGTGCATATACCTGATGGGAGAATTCTTTTACCGACGGACTACCTTGCATTAGGGAAGTCATTTGATGTTCGAGAGTTCCTAGATCTCTTTTGTCAGCATAATGAAGCGTTAAACATCTTGAAATATTATCCCAATTCAAGGGAGTATTGTACGATTCCAAAACATGATCGGCTTGGCCGACAACTTTATTTCTTATAATATTGATGATTCCGAAATATTTCGGAGATCCCCTGATTTAATCATAGATTCGAAGTACTCTTTCAACACTTTTCCGCCATTAACTAAATTCACCTGGTTGCCCAGAGAATTCCCGTAGGCTTTTAACAATATCTGGAAATTTATCCAGTTCACCAACATTAGCTTGTTGATCTGAATTTATTGTTTGATTAACTCCTGCTAATTGATCTGAATTCGGATTGAGCACGGAATAGACTAATTGTTTACCTTCTCTTTGAAGAGTTTGGTTTATCAAAGAAGTGATATAATTCTGTAAAGCCGGACTGGCAGTTGGTTGTTCGGTTGGATTTGGATTTGTAGCCATTTTGTTATTATTAATTTTTTTCTTTAGTTTTAAATTAACTTTCTTTTTTTTTTCACTTAAAAAAATTTCTTACAATTCTATATTTTTATTTTCGTTACTTATTTTTTACTTTCGTTACTTTCTTTTTTATAATGATTCACTTAATAATAACTTAATAAAATATCTTACATTAGTAAGGCCAACCTCATCATATCCCACGCTGGAATTTTAAACATTATCCTTTTCACTTTTTACTGGGGTGTTTTTCGTTCACTGGGCGTTCGTGGGCCTCAAGGTCTATAGACTCCTGATGAATATTGTTTAAATTTGTGGGTTCGTGACTTGTGTTTTTTTTTTTCTTTAAAAAAAGCACGGCGAGGTTATAAACTTCGACTTACTAACAGGCCACATTAGTTGGGCGCCAATTAATTTATTCTTAATTTATTTGTGTTAATGTATTCTTTATTACACAATGTTCTCACTTGAACGGTTTCTTAGTAACTAAATTAATCTAACACGAAATCATGTTGAATGTGACTTAAGTCACCAAATGTTTACATTCTGTTGAAAAGTCTAACACTATTGCTGACCATTATTGCTGACGCTGCGCTTCCCATGATTTGAAGAAAGATGACTGAGTCGCCGTCGCCGGATGATAATGTTTATTTTATTTGATATTGAGTATGGAAACTCAATCTCAATCTATATGGCTTTAACTTACATCATAATGGCTGAGGACGATCAGTACGCGGCAGATCTCGCAGCTTCCCCACCTCCACCTGACGGTTTCCGAAACGTGTATCAGGCAGAGGAATCACCAGCCGAAATGTTGGAAATTGCCGCACTTAGGCACATAAAGATACCACAGTTTTGGAAGAACCTACCTGCTCTGTGGTTCATCCACGTGGAAGCGCAGTTCCACAACCACCGTATCATCTCGGATAACAGCCGATTTAGTGCGATAGTTGCGTCTCTAAACCCGGAGGTACTGACTGAGGTATCAGACCTCGTCCAAAAACCACCGGCAAGTGAAAAGTTTTTAGCCTTGAAAACGCAAATGATTGCAAGGTTCACTGAGTCCAATGAGAGGCCACTAAATCGGCTTATGACGTCCTTAGAGCTAGGTGACAAACGACTATCAAGGGAAATGCGGAAACTATCTGGTGAAAATGTTCCAGACGAAATGCTCTCCACTATTTGGATGTCCAGGATGCCCAACAAAGCTCGCGGAATCCTCTCCGCTAGCCAAGACGTCAACCTTACGGCACTGGCGGACATCGCGGACAAAATTATGGATAACATGGCATCCAATGAAGTGTTTGAAGTGAGCAAGGAGCAGAAGCAGCCCACTGACGTCAATACCAGGCTTCTCACCATCGAGTCATCTTTGGCAACGCTGACTCAGCAAATGCACAAACTTTTGTCACTTGATTCGACCAAGAAAAGCCGAAGTCGATCTCCTCATCCTTCAAAAGGCAAAAGCTCCAGCTCACGAGGACGTCAAAAGATGCTGATGTCTGCTTCTTCCATCAAAGATACGGCAAAGAGGCTCGCAAATGCAAGGATCCCTGCAAGTTCCAAAAAAAACTAAACGAGCTGTTGACTACTAAGGCGGTCGTCAACAGCATCAGAGTCAACAAGGAATGCCGCCTTTACGTGCACGATAAAAACACCAACCAAAAATTCCTTCTCGACTCGGGTTCCTCGATTTGTGTTTTTCCACGTTCCGCTGACTGCCGAAACACCAAAGCGGAAACAACTCTTCTGGCAGCAAACAACTCGCCGATTCATACATATGCAGAGAAAATGCTAACATTGAATCTGGGACACCGTCGAGCTATAACCTGGCCTTTCATCATCGCTGATGTGAAAACTGCCATCATTGGAGCTGACCTTCTGGCACATTAAGGGTTAGTCATCGACCTTAGATCCAAACGTGTCGTTGACAAAGTGACATCACTAGCCGTATCTGCCGAGATTGATGCCACAAATCCGTCAAAACTATTGACTATCAGTTGCCCGAAACCATATGTCAGTCTCGTTAAAGAATTTCTTTTGACCAACAACAACACCAAGTAAAAGATTTTCAAACCAGAAGGTAAAGTCAACGCCGCACAGTGGCCCGTTTAGATAAAAGTGCTTGCAAAATTCATTTTTTGGGTGGGTCTCTAACGCAAAACTTTTAATTTTTGTGAATTAACAAATGTTTGGAGCTTTAGTAATCGAAAAAATTATTTCATTTGAACGATCGGTTCGCCTTGTAGAGCTTGTCATAGTTGACAAATATTTAAGGTGAGAAAAAACATTAAAAAAAATATTTTTTTTTTCAACTTTGAGAGTAAAAACTAGGAAAAGAGGGTTAGTTTAACCTTGTTTTGTTTTTTTTCCTTGATATATGTGTTTATTGCTATGATCAGAAGAAAAAAAAAAAAGTTATAAATTTTTTGAAATACTAAATTTAATTATTTTCGAAACACCACTTTTTGCGCACTTTTTCAACTTTACATTGAGTAAAAAAAAAAGGTTTAAAAGATATCAAGCCGAAATGGACGGTAAATGAATCCTTATATATCTCTTCACTTACCAAAAACTCAGCTGCATAAAGTTGCATAACACTGAGCTAGAGAGATTTGATTTGAAAAAGTCAGTAATTTTTTCTGAGATTTTTTTTTTCAAGCGCAAGAAAAAGTCATGGAAAATGTTATTTCTTTGTTTTGCTGGAATGGGTCCTTAATAATATTTCAATAAAATACTTTACAAATACTTATAAGTGAGGTTTAAAAAAAAAAAAAAAATATTAAAAAAATACAACAACCAATTATGACAAAAAAATTTTTTCACATATAAAATTCTTTTTTTCTGTTTTCGTTTTTTCCCACTGTTTTACTTAAATCATACTCAAATTACTTTGTTAACTGACTTTTAACCTTTTTAACATAATATTCCAATTATATTAACCACCTTAACTAAAATTTTTATTTCAACAGCAGATTTTGAAACACCCTGTAATTTTTTTTTTTTTTCAAATTTACAAACTTTATAGCCTAGGAAATTTCCAATAGGGTAAAAAAAAAAATTAAGTCGATATCTTTATTCGTTTAAGAGATATGATTTTTGCAACCAAAAAAGTCAATTCGGGCCACTGTGCGCCGTTCAACACTGCATCATCACAACAGGTCAACCAGTTGCAGAACGACCAAGAAGACTTTCCGGTGACAAGCTGAAGCAAGCCAAGGAGGACTTCGAGGACTTCCTAAAAAAGGCTACTGTCGAACATCCAGCAGTCCTCGGGTAAGTCCAATTCAATCGTTGGTGGTGGTGGATGGTGATCAATGCGAAGACACAGCCAGATAGTTACCCTATTCTTCACATAATGGATTTCACAGAACAGCTCACTATCAGATTCCGATGTCACGTGAGGATGGCGGTGACGACACCATTTGGGCTGTTTGAGTTTTTAGTCATGCCTTTCGGACTGAAAAACGCCACTCAGACATTCCAAAGGTTCATGGATATGGTACTACGTGGGCTGGACTTCGCATTCTGCTACATTGACGACATTCTGATTGCTTCCGAATCCCAAGAGCAACATCAGCACACGTTCGACAGATGCTACAACGTCTACAGGAACATAACTTGATCCTCAACATCAAAAAGTGCGTCTTCGGTAAGTCTCAAGTTACCTACCTAGGCCACGCGATCAACAAAGACGGCTGTAAACCACCAGAAGATCGGATTGAGGCCATCGCAAACTATGCGAAGCCAACAGTCATCGTCGAGCTTCGTCGTTTCCTTGGAATAGTGAATTACTACCGTCGTTACATTCCAAATTGTGCACATATTCAAGCACCATTAAATGATCTCATCAAGGACTCCAGGAAAAACGACAAGCGACCAGTTGCATGGACCTCTTCCGCAGAAAAAGCCTTCGAACTCTGCAAAGACAACGTTAAGAAAGCCGTTTTGCTCAACCACCTAAACCCAAAAGCAAAACTTGGTGCCAAGCTGAAACAAGTGTTTGAGAACGAGTTTACACCGATCGGTCTTCTTTCGTGCAAACTATCCAAACCTCAGAGTCGTTACAGCACATATGGTCGCGAGCTAGCGATTTATATTGCTGTACGATTCTTTAAACACATTCTGGATGGTCGACCTTTCACTATTCAAACCGACCACAAACCGCTTATCTACGCTTTCCAGCAGCATTCGGACAAGGCACCACAACGTCGCTTAAGACATCTGGATTACATATCCCAATTCACCACGGACATAACATACCTACCCGGTGAAGAAAATGTTGTAGAAGCTAGCATTGGAACCTGATGTGAAAATTTATTGCGACGTCAACCATAACACCGTTCGACCATACATACCAGCGTCACTTCGTCGGAAGGCCTTTGATTCTGTTCACGGCCTCGCACACCCAAGTGGACGAACAACAAGTCTACAGTTAAGACAAAAGTATGTGTGGCCGAACATCAAAAAGGATGCACTGGAATGGTCACGTACGTGCATCCAATGTCAACGGTCTAAAATCAATATCAATGCGTATGGCACCCATCACCAGATTCCATCACAGTTCCGGAGCAACGATTCCAACATGTACACATCGACATCATTGTTTTGCCGCTCTGTAAGGGCTACGGGCATTGTCTTACCATGATTGATAGGTTCAGTCGATGGCCCGAGGCAATACCAATACTGGACATGACAGCTGAAACAGTGGCAAATGCATTCTATACAAACTGGGTTGCACGGTTTGGTTCACCTGAACAACTAACCACGGACCAAGGCACACAGTTCGAGTCGTCACTCTTCAACGAACTGGCCAACATGTGTGGGACAACACGCATTAGAACATCGCCATATCATCCGGCATCTATTGGACTCGTCGAACGTTGGCATCGTTCCCTGAAAGCCGCTCTCATGTGTAACGATAAATCCAACTGGGTTGATGCTCTTCCAACAGTTCTGTTGGGATTGAGGAACATAGACGACATCAAAGCCTCAGCATCAGAGATGCTTTATGGAAAAAATCTTCGAGTTCCTGGTGAGTTCTTTGTAAGTAACGAAATATTTTCTAATCCACAGATTTTTCTTGAAAAACATCGAGAGACGATGAGAAGACTTAGGCCAACAGGAACGTCCAACCATGCCAACAATAAACTTTTTGTTCCTTCCGACCTCCAAACATGCTCACATGTTTTCCTGCGATGTTATTCCGTAAAAAAACCATTGCAGCAACCATACACTGGCCCGCATCCTGTAATGAAAAGAATCACTAACAAATTGTACACCATCAAAGCAAACGGAAGAACAATTAATGTTTCCATTGATCGCCTAAAACCTGCGCATTTCTTCTTGAAAACGTTCCATCTTCATCCATCCATAACAATCGTCTTCTTCAGAAATTTCATCTAAAAATTTTCATTCTGAAAATAAAAATAAAAATCACAAAACAGCTGATGGAAAAACAAAACGAAGAGATAATTTTTGTTTGACATCATCGTAACTTCCTCACTGAAGGGGGAGTTATGTGGCGACGACTTACGGCGAACTGCTTGTCGTACCAGTTTGAACACCACCACTAGATGTCAGCGATATCAGCAAACAGACTGGGAGCAAAGTTCAAATTATTTCCCAACGGACAACTACGGCGTTTGCAAAACAAAACTCACTCTGTTTTGCGACGTTCAATAGTTCAGAAGTGTTTTTCCATAAATTTCTTATTTGAAAGTTTAACTGCCTCAATTGTTTCAATTTGATAATTCTATGATTGATTTCTTAACAATAAAGTTACAAATTTAACCAGAAATTGTGTGTGTGTGTATTTATTTTCCCAGACCAAGTAGCTAAAGATCTATCGATGCTGTTTTTTTTTTTGGTGGCACACAGAACTGAATCGTCATTTTCACAGGAATAGTTTTTTTTTATCATACGGCGCGGCAGAAAAATTATTCATTATTGGTTTATTGTCTTGAAATTTGTGATGTTTGTATTTTTTTGCCGTGGTTTGATAGAAGAAAGGCACTAACTGAGATTAAAAGAATTAGATTACAAGAATGAATTCGGTATTAATGCTGATTCATTGATAAGTAAACATGAATGTGTTATATGGCAAGCAAGTTAGTAAATTTAATTATCTGCTGTATGGCAAGAAAGAAAGAAAAAATATAATGCTGATAATAATACTACCTTTAAAAAAGGCTATAAGTTTATAGCAAGTCTTTTAAAATATTTTTAAACTATTAGACAATATTCACTGTCTTTTTATGATACCCGTTGACAGAGCAGTTTTTTTAATTCTTTCAGTGGTTCTCATCGATATCTGTACCCAAAGTATGGCGAGTATAAGTTTCTACCCACACAGAGATGGATGCATATTCTTGAGTACGGTGCTATTGTTATGCTGTATCATCCCTGCGCTAATTCAATGCAAATTGAAAAGCTTAGAAGCACATTAAGTGCTTGTTTACATCGACACATCATTACTCCTTCGACGTCGCTTTTGCCAGAACGTCCGTTGGCACTCTTAGCCTGGGGCAAAAGCTTAGAAATGTCCGTTGTAGACGTCCTTGGTGTTGTGAATTTTATCAAACAGAATGTGAAAAGCGGTCCGGAATATGTAAATCATTCTCATCAAAAATACTTCGAAGGTTTACTAAAGGAGTCCAACCTTGTCACCGATGAATCTGATTTTGAAATTTGTGCTAATATAAATATGTAAATAAATATTAAGAAATGGAGTAGTGACAAATTATAACTTTTACTTCTATTTAATTTTAATTTCTGTTGCATGGCAAAAGGTAAGTAGTTTGGCAGCGCTGAAAACCTAGCAGAAAAAGGAACCCACTTAAGTTATAGAGAAAACTGAATTTTTACTATGGTGGGCATTTCTGTTCGATATGAACCTGTGGCCCTGTTCTGTAACTATCGCCTCGATAAAAGCGGGCGAAAAACGGTGGAAAAAGGAACGAAATCTTGATAGATTCATAGGATTTCGTTCCATTTTCCACAGTTTATCGCCGCGATAGTAACTGTCGCCTCGATAAAAGACGTCGATAAACGGTGGAAAATGGAACGAAATTCTATGAATTTAGTAGGATTTCGCTCCGGTTCTCACTGTTTCTTGGGCACTGCCCCTGTTCTGTAACTTTCGCATCGATAACATCGTTCGAGAAACAGTGAACCATTTCCACAGTTTATCGGCGATAGTAACTGTCGCCTCGATAAAAGACGTCGATAAACGGTGGAAAATGGAACGAAATTCTATGAATTTAGTAGGATTTCGTTCCGGTTCTCACTGTTTCTTGGGCACTGCCCCTGTTCTGCAACTTTCGCATCGATAACATCGTTCGAGAAACAGTGAGGACCCGAACGAAATCCTACCATTGTATAAATAAACTATAGTACTGTAACGTGCGCTTAGTTCGCAATAATAAAACTTTTCCTTTTTATCTAATTCTAACACTTTTATTCGACATCTACTTTATTCGATCTCAACTCGACTAATAATCACATGAACTCAATCTTAACATTATCACTCTATAATCAAAACTGACTTGGTTGCATCAGCGGCCTATTAATATAGAATAACATTACATCTAGAGCGTTCCAGTTAGTTCTACATTGGAGACCATTCCAGTATTTTGCTGTCAAGCATTTCCCCTCCTGGTATATTTCCACACTTAAACACAATCACTTACAAGCAACACCTTTCATTAGATGTACATTATAGTGTTGCCGCTTGTGTTTTCGGTTGAACGTTTTCAATTAGGAAATTGGTATTAAATGTTGGGTTTGCATTACACTGCCCCCTCCTTAAGATTGTTCGTCCCGAATAATTTCATCTGCAGCCTCGCCACTATATCGATGCAGCCGGTCACAATGAACTACTTTTAACTTGCCTCTTAGTCCTCTTTGGATGCGGTAAACCACGTCGTTAATCCTCGTGACAACAGTATAAAGACCTTCCCAGTTCTGCTGAAGTTTCGGTGACAATCCCTTTTGACGATGAGGATTATAAAGCCACACACGATCTCCTGCTTGGAATCCTGCCGTTGTCGCTATTATGTCGTACCGTGTCTTCATCCGGTCGCTGTAGGTTCTCATCCGTTCCCTTGTTCTTTTATAGATGTCAGCGAGTCTCTCCTTGAGGTCGTCCACATACTCGTTCGTGTCCTGTGGCTCCTCTGTGGGGCATCCAAATTTAAGTTCGCTGGGCAGCCGCATGGTTTTCCCGAACAGGATGTCAGATGGTGTTTGTCCAGTCGAGCTATGTACCGCACTTCTATAGGCCATCAGGAATAGCGGTACGTGCCTATCCCAGTCTCTTTGGTAGTCGCCTACGACCTTGGTGAGGTGTTCTTTCAAGGTCCGGTTGAATCTTTCAACCATCCCATCAGATTGTGGATGAAGCGGTGTGGTTATCGTCTTAATGCCAAGTAGTCCGCACACTCCTTGGAAGATGTTTGACTCAAAGTTCCTCCCTTGGTCGGAATGGAGTTCCATAGGCACGCCAAACCTACTTACCCAGTTAAACACAATCTGGTCGACCACCGTTTTGGCTTCTTGATTTGGATTGGCAAACGCCTCAGGCCACTTACTAAAATAGTCCATTACAACCTGAATGTACTTGTTTCCAGCGTTGGTCTCTGGAAAAGGCCCAGCCACATCTACTGCAATCCTCTCAAAAGGCGATCCAACGTTGTACTGATGCATCTTACCTTGAATCTTTTTACCAAGTCCTTTGGTAGAAAGACACTTGTCACATTATCGGCACCACTTCTCCACTGTTATATTTCTTCCTTACAAGTCATACTCATAACCCAACCATGCCGGGACAAAACCCATGAAACTAACAAAGAACATCAGATACCAACCATAGGCCATAACCCATAAGAGAATCAAAGAACATCAAAACAAATATTTTTTATCGGATTATATTTATCTCAGATTTATAATGTACAACATAAAGTATTGCTATTGTTCCCGGTTCTCCCTAGTCCTTAGTTTATTGAATGCCGCCTCCTGCTTCCTGCAGAATTCGGCCATCCGAATTTCCCGAGCCTTGGCCAATAACTCCTTTTTGTTTTGATCGGTGGCTAAGGCTACTAACCGGTACACCTCTCCTAAGGCACGCCTGACTCTCACTCGGTGTCCACCTCTGTGCTTGCGGGGCACTGGTGCGACCGGGGGTTGTACACCCTTGGGGACGTCTTGAGTCTGTCGTCGGCAGTATTCCTCTAGGGAGATGGGTTTAGGTCCTGCTTCGGGATTTCTTCGGATAACTTCGGCAAGGGGGCAGTTGGTGTTAGTGCGGTTACACTCTTTAGTGGATTCGGGTTTCATGCTAGAAACACCGAATTAATTAAAAATCTTGCCTATTGTTAAAAGGATGGGAATGGAGGATGGGGAGCAACATATTTTACGCAGCCTGTTGCGAGGCTAAAATGTTAGGCCCTTGGTGAGGCCGATTTGTTTGTCATACTTACTTGATTTGCGGTGGATATTGTTCCTTCTCTTATGAAATATTCCAAACTCCGGGTTAATTTTCAAATGCTTTTATTTAACTGTGCTAATTGCGCTATTTCACTGACATAATTTTCTCACTTGCTTTACTGACCTCATTTTCATAATCTACTTTGGTTTATATAGCTTATTCTACTTACTTTATTTGACCTCATAACCGCCAGCTGGTGTCGTCATTCGCCAGTCATCGCTTTAGTTCGCAGTCATCAGTTCGCAGTCATCATTTTTGTTTTTCAAACCACTGTGCCAATTGCATATATGGGCTGCAGGTGTTTCATTTAAACCAATGTGTATTTGGGTCATAGTCGATTGGTTGTTTACTTTTTTGTATTCCCACAATGTCTTTTGTTTGACATGTGGGTCAATCAATTAATCGAACTATGACTATACAACATTCCTCCCCATCGTAAAAAAGTGTCTAATTTCCGTTTTGGAGAGACGGAAATTGTTTCTTTGGGTGGTTGTTAGTGATCTACACTTTTGTTAGACAAGGTTTAATTTTGAGAAAACTGGCAGGGTTCTTTTGTTTTTGTAAACTGGCGATCTCTCATGGAGAGTTTATTAGTGGTTGATGAATACTGGACTTTTGGCTTCTGTATGTTCTTCCTTCTAATTCTTGTCTTTGGCGCGAATTCAGCTTAGGTTGGAATAGGTCTATGAGGTGTCAAATAAAGTTCCCTTATTTTAGTCACTTAAATTGTTGTTTAATTTTTATTTAATATACATTAAATTATAACATAAATTTCTTTCTTAGATTAATTTGAATATCAATTATTGCATTTATTTGATTTTTTTCGTACTTAAATTGTTGTTTATTTTAATATACATTAATTTATAACATAATTTTTTTTTTCTAAGATTAATTTGAATATACACGAATTTATTTAGTTAATACTAAGTTTACAACTATATTTAATTATCATTAATTTAATAAAAATTTTATTTTACATTATTGTATGTTTATCATTATATTCGTTTCTTATGTTTTATATTTTTTGTTTATATGTATATATTTTCATCTTAAATAAGTGCAAAGATTATCTGTTGAGCTCTTTTTTACAACTCTTGGATTTGTCAATGTAATTTTATTTATGACTTTTTAGAACATTATTTTTAACTTTAAATTATGTAGTATTTGTGGTATAATTTGACACTGGAGTTTGGTTTATTTTTTGTTCAAGTTACATTCTTTTTTTTTTTTGTTTTAAGTAAATAAATTTCCTTATTCTTCTTTTTTTTTTTTTTAATGTACATATATGTATTTATGTTTATTGAATATTTTTGGGTACAATAATTTTACAAGAATTTGGGTTTTTAAATATTGTTATTATTTTTTAAAAAGTGTAAATTTAGGTATATTTGTATTTTGTATCAAAAAAATATATAAAAATTAGTTTTTTTTTTTTTTTTACAAGTGTGTATTCATTTATTAAATTTTCTATAATATCCTTAACTCTATTGTTACATTTATTAATGAAAGTTTATTTTTTAATTAACATAACATAATACAAGTTTTAAAATTTCTTTTTGATAGTATGTAGATATGTAACAAAGTATATTTAAATTTAAACTATTACAAAAGTTTTATTCTGTTCATTTAAATATTAAGTCCTATGATATATTTTTATTCCTTGTAATTTATTGTGAATTTATCTTGTGTTTACTTATAGTGAAAAGGTTTAAGAAAAAAACTTTAACCAACAAAAAAAATTTGTTGATGATAAATTGTTTATATGTATAAAAAAAATTTTTGTATGCATATATATATGTGCATATGTATGTTTGAAGAATATTAATTTCTTTTAAATTTAACTTTTGTGGTTTATTTGTATACAGATATATTTTTAATATATATTAAATTCAATTTTAATTTTTGATGTTTGGTATATTTGTATACAAATATAAAAATTTTTTGTCTTCTCAAAAAGAAAGAATTTTATTTTTGAAGATGTTAATCTGTGTGTGTTATTTTGTATGTGTATATGTTTAATGTGTGTGTATTGTTGTTTTAAGTGTATGTTTCTTGAAGCTCCTTAGGTCTCTCTTTTATTTATTATGAAATTTTTTTTTTTTTTTTTATTTTGGGGAATATGTTGAGATCATGTTTGAGAAAAATTAATTTCATATTTCTTTTTTTTTTTTTTTTTTTTTTTTTTTTTTTTTTTTTTTTTTTTTGGGGAATATGTTGATATCATGTGTGAGAAATATTAAATTTTTGTTTTGGTTTTTTTTTTTGATCTCGTTAGAATATTTTTTTTTTTTGTTTCCCTCTTTTTTCCCTCTTTTCAAAAAAACTTTTATTTTTTACATTTGGAACTTTTTATCTGGTAAATCTTTTTTATTTTGAACTCTGGGTAGTCTTTTATTCTGGTGAGGTTTTACTATATCTTCTATCTATCTCCTTGTTTCTTTGGTAAGTATTACTTCGAATATTTGTAATTCATCGATTAGTGGACTTTCGTTTTTTTTTTTTTAAATTCCAATTTTCTTCTGCGGACTTTACTATGTTCGTGTGTTTTGTTATGTCATCTTTATATATTTCCGTTGTTGGGCTAGTGTTAAGATTGTGTTGAATAAACTAAACGTGTAGAATAATATTAATATGATTCATATCTTAAATGAACAAAATTTGTATGTTGAGTCCTACACTGCTTCCCTTTTCTTCTTTCTATATCTCTATATCTAATTCATTTCAAAATATTTGTTTGTCGTAATCTTCTCATTGCATTACATAACAACATGAACATAAAAACTGTCAACGTTTTTGGTGTGTGCCCTAGTATTCATAAACCTAAATGCGGTGTTGCATCACATTTCATATGACACCATGACACTCAATTGTCAATGTTTTTGGCGTGCGCCCCAGTAATGAAAAACCTAAATGCGGTGTTGCATCACCTTCCTATGACACCATGACACTCAAATGTCCGACATAAAAAATGTCAATGTTTTTGGCGTGCGCCCTAGTAATCAAAAACCTAAATGCGGTTTCTTTGATAAAAATGTTCTGGTTACTTGAGCTTCAATATTGTCATGGGTTAAATGAATAGTATTTAGTCAACAATTTTTTTTTTGTTTATTTTGTAGTAGGTTAAACAACTTAAGCTTGCTTTTTTTTTTTTTTTTTTATGTGTTGAACTTGAGCTGCTTCATTCTGAATGAAAAAATTACCTTTGGTGATTGAACGTAAAAAATGTCTTGAAATCGTTGAATATGAGTGAATTTTGCTGATTGGAAATTTAACAAGGTGAAGTTCGTTTTTTTTTTTTTGTGTTTTTTTTTTTTATTCGTAGAAATGTTTTAAACGGTTATTATGAACAGTCACCTGTTTTTTCTTTATTTGAACTACACTATTGACGTCATTGATGATTTTTACTATTGTGTATGGGCCTTTCCAAACTTCGTCCAACTTGTGGTTTTTATTTGGATTCTTTATTAGGATTTTATCTCCTATATGGAAAATATTAGGTCTTAGTTTTGCATCATGGTAGTTTTTGGAAGTTATTTTGCTCTGGAGAAGGTTTTTCCTAGCTATAGCGTAAGTTTTTTGGAGTTTGTGTCTTAGAACATAATAATAATTCTCGTGGTTGTATAGCGGTTCGGGATCTCTTTTTAGATTAGAAGGTACACTGGAAGTGAAACCGTAAAGGCAATCCATTGGGGTTAGCTTGGTTCCCTCATGTATACTATTATTGTATACGAATGCTGCAGTTCTGAGGTACTGATCCCAAGTTCTTGGACTGTCGTCACATATGGTGCGGAGATATTCCACTAAAGGCCTATGAGCACGTTCAAGCGAACCATTTGATTGTGGGTGGTATGCAGTAGTCTGAAGTTTCTCTATCTGTAGGAGTTTACACACTCGTTTGAATAGTTTCCCTACGAAGTTAGCACCTTGGTCGGTTACTAGCTGCTTAGGTATTCTATATCTTGTAACTATTTGTTCAAAAAATATGTGTGCCACTGTTTCAGCTTCGGCGTTGGGCATAGCATACCAATCGACGAATTTTGTCAGATTATCTTGGAAAGTTAGAATGTACTTGTTTCCGATTTGAGAATCTGGAAGTGGTCCTACAATGTCGAGGTATACCTTGTCAAAAGGTAAATTACAGATGTCTGTAATTACCATCGGCATTTTGGTTTCGAGACTTGACTTCATTTTCTGACATTTTTTGCATTTTTTGATGTAGTTGGCTATATCTTTGATCATATTGGGCCATTTATATTTTACTCGGATTCTCTTGTAGGTCTTAATAACACCTTGGTGTCCGCCAAATGGAGAGTTGTGGTAATCATTGAGAATTGTGGAAATCTCTTCTTGAGATTTTATGGTTTCATATCTTTTCTCTGTTAGTTCTTCTACTGGGTTTATTATAGGAGGGGTATCTAAATTGGTTTTTTCCGGTTCTTCATCGTTTTTTCGCGTTTGTGCTCGGGTTACAGCGAGAACAATATTGTTTGAGTTTTTGTCTTCACTATTTCCGGATTTAAAAGTTATTTCTGTCTTTTTGTCAAACGTGTGTTCAACCGAATTATTGGGAATTCTACTAAGCGCGTCAGCGTTAGTATTATACTTCCCTGGTTTGTATTCGATTTTATAATCGAACTCGGAAAGTTTGTGATGAAACCTAACCAGTCGGGATGTTGGGTCCTTGACGCTAAAAATGCCTTTCAAAGGTTTGTGATCGGTATATATAGTCACTTGTCTCCCTAACAGGTAGTACCTATAGTTTTTGGTTGCCCAAACGATAGCTAAAAGTTCCTTTTCGATTGTTGAATAATTTCTTTCGGCTTTGTTTAGCGTTCTACTTGCGTATGCGATTGGATGGTCTTTACCGACTTCTCCTTGAGACAATACCGCACCAATTGCGTCATTACTTGCATCAGTGGTTAGGTTAAAAGGTTGTTTAAAATCGGGATACATAAGTATAGGGGGTGAAATGAGCAGGTCTTTAACTTTCTGAAACGATTCTTGACATTTTTCTGTCCAGGTGAATTTTACATCTTTTCTTAACAGATTTGTCAAAGGTTTGACTACTTTTGAGAAATTCGGAATGAACTTTCGATAGTAATTTGCTAGGCCCAAAAAGGATTGCATTTGTCGAACAGTTTTTGGGACGGGAAAATCTTGTACACAACTGGTTTTACTGGGGTCAGGCTGTGCTCCAGCGGCGGAACATTTATGTCCCAAGTATACCACTTCTTTGCGCAAGAATTGGCATTTCTCCAGCTGTACTTTTAAATTGTGTTCTCGCAACCTATCGAGAACTAGTTGTAGTTTTCTATTATGGTCTACCAAATTCTTTCCGTAAACCACAATATCATCAAGGTAAACAAAGCATTCCAGACCTTGCAGTCCGGTTAAGCTATAATTCATTAAACGTTGAAATGTTGCAGGAGCACCTTTTA
The DNA here is from genome assembly GCA_949752695.1 of Melanostoma scalare. NCBI lineage: Eukaryota > Metazoa > Arthropoda > Insecta > Diptera > Syrphidae > Melanostoma > Melanostoma scalare. Next base: position 116,029,662 of record OX456984.1, on the reverse strand, counting down.
GACCGAACGGCATCCTTTTGAACTCATAGTGCCCGTAAGATGTGCTAAATGCTGTTTTTGCCCTGTCCTTCGGGTCGACCAGCACTTGATGATATCCACTCGCCAAATCTAGCGTGGAAAAATATCTGGCATGTCCCAATTGGTCGAGAATGTCTTCGATTCGGGGTAGAGGAAAAGCATTTCCTATTGTAATTTCGTTGATTTTTCTAAAATCTACAACTACCCTCCATCGTACCTCACCGTTTGGGCCTGCCTTTTTTGGAACTACCAAAAGTGGAGAATTCCAAGGGCTCTTACTTGGTTGCACTATGTCGTTATCAAGCATCTCGGCTAGTTGGTCATTGATGATATCTCGTTGCTTTTCAGGTAACCTATACATTTTGGTGTTGATAGGTGGTTGATCTTGTTTGGTAGGTATACTGTGTTTTATTGTAGAAGTATACGTTAGCTTATCACCTGGTAGAAAAAATATGTCGTTATATTCCATGCATAAGTTAATGATGGAATTTCTTTCCTCGTCATTTAGTGTTTCATCTAAAATGAGTTGCTCTCTAAGATTCTTTTCTCTGGTATTGTTCGTTGCCACGTTAGTATGGTAACACTTCGGTTCAGGGATACTTGTAATATTATTTGTTGATGTGTTTTCCAAAGGTACGTAATTTTTTAACTCTATTAGATGTAGTACAACTTGTTTGATAGTTGCATTGTGTTCTAGAGTGTTAATGATTGGAACAGACACCTTTTCTCGTCCTCCTGCTACTATACAATTTCCAAGGAGGACTCCTTTTTGGATATGCTTTGATAAGCAAATCATATCTTCGTTAAGTTTGACCGGTAGTTCTACGATCATTTTAGATCTTTCTGGTATCTGTATTTTTTCTTTTAAAATTATTTTTATTTTACTACTTGTTTCTTCAGAAGTTTTTTCATTTTTATTTTTATTAATCGAGCCTCCTAGGGCTGGTTTTTCAATTTTAATTTTACAGTCAGATCCGCTTTGGGTTGACTTATCATTTACATGAATGTTTGAATCAGAGCCGCGTTGGGTTGATTTTATGTTATTTATATTTGAGTCAGATCGGCGTTGGGTTGACTTATTAGTTTTGATTTTTTGATCAGAGCCGCGTTGGGTTGATATATTATTTATTTTTGTGTCAGATCCGCTTTGGGTTGACTTATTTTTGATTTTTTGATCAGAGCCGCGTTGGGTTGATTTTATGTTATTTATTTTTGAGTCAGATCCGCTTTGGGTTGACTTATTTTTGATTTTTTGATCAGAGCCGCGTTGGGTTGATTTTATGTTATTTATTTTTGAGTCAGATCCGCTTTGGGTTGACTTATTATTAATTTGTATTTTTGAATTAGAGCCATGATTAATTTGATTAATTTCTGAAAGGTCTATTTTCCTCTTTCCACAAGTGTCTTCTTTACTATGAGAATTGCCAAGATTATTACCAGAGCCTCTACGGGTTGGCATTTGTTTCTTTGTTCTGTCAATTACTAACTTTGTAAAACTTGGTTCATCTTGTGTAACGATTGAGGAGGTTTTAGCCATATCAGAAAATCTTTCTGCAAGGTCTATTTTCCTCTTTCCACAAGTGTCTTTTTCCTGATGGTTATAATGAGGTCCATAGGAGTTATCTCCATTTTTTGTACTTGGTAATTCGTGAACCCCTGTTTTTGAATTTAACAGTGGAGTTATATATTCTTGCTTGTTGGTGATGAATTTTAAAATCTTGTTGGGACCCTCCACGTTACAGTGTGGCCCAATGAAATTATATCCCAATATTCCGTCATCTGGAATGGGTAATTCATCTTCAACTACTTGAAAGTTGCAAGAAGGTTCCGTGGGTATTTTGAATTTTCCAGTACATTGTCCAAGTGTTTTACCTGAACCAAATGGAGTATTTATGGATACGTTTCTGGTTTTGTCAATTTTTGTGTTTTGCTTTAACACCTTCCTCCTAATGAGGCTGACTTCAGATCCAGTATCCACTAACAGACGAACGGTTTTATTTTTAGTAAAATCTGTTGGGATTTCAACAGAAGGCAATTCATAGTTTTCGGAAAACTGTTGTGTTTCAGAATACCCTTTAAATTTTTTACTATCTATCGTCGAACCGGGGTTTTTTCGGTCGACGATGAATCGTTTCCCGAAGTTTTGTTTTCCCACCTGAGTTTTAAACTACATTGATTAATGGAGTGTGAGTTTCTTCCGCAAAAATCACATTCAGAATTCATTTGAAAAACCCTTGCCCTAGGATTTAATTCGTTCCTATTTTGGGCTGAGAAGTTTGGTTTGAAATTTGACTCGTTATGAGTATTCCTAAATGGATTTGTGTGGTTTTGTTTTGGAGCATATTCGTCTCTATTATTTATATTCCAGTTGTGATCTGGGAATTTTGTGTTTTGATAATTATTTTTTCTACGGCAGAGTCGAGTCTCATGTCCGTAGGTTTTACAATTTTCGCAAACGGGTGTGTTTTTTCTTTTCAAACAGTCCTCGTATGTGTGGCCTTTGAATTTGCAAAAACTGCAAGTAATTTGAGGTTTTGTTTTGTGTTCTTTATGTTGGCTTTTCTCGAAGTCTTTATCTGTAGGAATCGTTTCCTCTGACAAGTATGGTTGAAACATTTGCTTCTGTGCCGCCCCTTTTTGCAGTTTTTCCATCATGAAAGCTTTTTGTAGAATGCCTTCAAAAGTGGGTTCGGATAACCCTAATAAGTACTGCCCTAGATGGGGATTTAGAACCCCACTAGCGAAAGAGGATATGGCAAAGTCTTCTAACTGCGTTTTCACAGTGTCCGCATTTTTCAGATACTTTATCTCTGCTGCTTCGCGGCACTGTGCCAACTTGTGGCGAAGTCTTGAAGCAAACTCTATTGTACTTTCTTGTCTTTCCTGTTTGCACGATATCAACCTCGTGACTAACTCGTTGTAATTTTCAACAGGGAGGTACGTCCTACTGAGGAGATCCTCGGCTTCCCGAAAAGTTTCGGGTCTGGCTGTATCTATTAAATCGTACGCTTCACCTCGCAATCTCGTGGTAAATAAGCTTGCAAAAGCTTCCTTTTCCTCCTCTGAGAGACAAAACATCACCTGCCTACAACATCCGATGAATGTTTGTAGTTCTTGGGAGATTTTTGGATGTCTCTCTCCGGAAAATAAAGGAACGACCTGGGCCGTAAGCTTAATAATTTTCGTGTAATCCACCGCCATGTTTAAATTAATGGTCTCACTTTCTGGATCAGAAAAGTCTTGGTATTCCAAGTTAGTTGGAGACTGGTCCGTAAAGGAGATTTGGGGTGGAGTTTTTATTTGGGCTATACGATCAGTTAGCTTAGTACTACTTTGATTTAGAAGGATTCCCTGGAAAACAAGAGAATCTGTCTTTAGCTTTGCTATTTGTTTCAGCCGTTCAAGCCTTTGTTTTTCTGAGGATGCTTCGAGTTGGTCTAATGCCAGTAGGGATATATTTCCCGTGGATTGAGCCTTTTCATGTAGTGCTTTGACTTGCTCCAATACGGTCTTTTGTTTGCCGGGTTGGAGAGCAGTAGCTGTTGAGGTTGACGCTTTATAGACTTTGCGTTGCCTCAGAGTAAGGTAGGTCTCGTTATTTGACTCCTCTGAGTCCGAATTTGACATTTGTTAGGAAAAAAAAACTTTTTGTTTGGTACGGAAATGATGCCTCCTTTTATTTTTTATTGTTTAAACAACATGCGAGTTGCTAAACGAAAATCTAAAATTTGGATTTACTGAGATAAATCTCTAGCACCATCCTACCGGCTGCGCCATTTGTTATATTTCTTCCTTACAAGTCATACTCATAACCCAACCATGCCGGGACAAAACCCATGAAACTAACAAAGAACATCAGATACCAACCATAGGCCATAACCCATAAGAGAATCAAAGAACATCAAAACAAATATTTTTTATCGGATTATATTTATCTCAGATTTATAATGTACAACATAAAGTATTGCTATTGTTCCCGGTTCTCCCTAGTCCTTAGTTTATTGAATGCCGCCTCCTGCTTCCTGCAGAATTCGGCCATCCGAATTTCCCGAGCCTTGGCCAATAACTCCTTTTTGTTTTGATCGGTGGCTAAGGCTACTAACCGGTACACCTCTCCTAAGGCACGCCTGACTCTCACTCGGTGTCCACCTCTGTGCTTGCGGGGCACTGGTGCGACCGGGGGTTGTACACCCTTGGGGACGTCTTGAGTCTGTCGTCGGCAGTATTCCTCTAGGGAGATGGGTTTAGGTCCTGCTTCGGGATTTCTTCGGATAACTTCGGCAAGGGGGCAGTTGGTGTTAGTGCGGTTACACTCTTTAGTGGATTCGGGTTTCATGCTAGAAACACCGAATTAATTAAAAATCTTGCCTATTGTTAAAAGGATGGGAATGGAGGATGGGGAGCAACATATTTTACGCAGCCTGTTGCGAGGCTAAAATGTTAGGCCCTTGGTGAGGCCGATTTGTTTGTCATACTTACTTGATTTGCGGTGGATATTGTTCCTTCTCTTATGAAATATTCCAAACTCCGGGTTAATTTTCAAATGCTTTTATTTAACTGTGCTAATTGCGCTACTTCACTGACATAATTTTCTCACTTGCTTTACTGACCTCATTTTCATAATCTACTTTGGTTTATATAGCTTATTCTACTTACTTTATTTGACCTCATAACCGCCAGCTGGTGTCGTCATTCGCCAGTCATCGCTTTAGTTCGCAGTCATCAGTTCGCAGTCATCATTTTTGTTTTTCAAACCACTGTGCCAATTGCATATATGGGCTGCAGGTGTTTCATTTAAACCAATGTGTATTTGGGTCATAGTCGATTGGTTGTTTACTTTTTTGTATTCCCACAATGTCTTTTGTTTGACATGTGGGTCAATCAATTAATCGAACTATGACTATACAACACCACGTCATCTCTAGCATACAACCAGTAGAACCGATGTCGCACCTTCTCCAGTGTTTTGTTAACTCCCAGGTGGCTTCCAGAAGGTCCGTCGTGCATCTCCCGAAGAACTTCACTGACTTTCGATTGCGGTACGATCAGCTGCATCACATATGATTTACCATCAGCGGATTTCCATCTTCGCCTGAGGACACCTTCTTGCACATATAGTGAGTCCCACTGTGCCCAATAGACTTTGAGAACTGGACTCTTGTCAGAAATGTCTCCCCATTCAGGTTTCTCTTCATTTTCTTTCCATGCGAGAATGGGTTCGATATCTGGATCCTCCTGTTAAGCAGTCCTCACTTCCTCATTGCTCCATCCGCATATGGGGTCAGCTCTTAGTCGCTGAGCGGTAACAATTTCTTTGTCTTCTTGCCGCCTACAATGCTTGCAATCCACTTTGCAAGGTCTTCGGGATAATGCATGAGTTAAATGTATGTTTAATCAATTAAAACAACCGATCGCTTTGATGTCCAAATCACAACTCGATTTTTATTATTATTCTTCTTAACACAATACTTATGTCTAATTGCAAAGTAAGCTTACGTACTAAAGGAAGTGCGGCTTAAGTTACCACGAATGTGGTGTGTATTTAATATGCGCAACTTCCTGAGTCGAATCATCACTATTTACAATAGGGTCATTGTACGTAACTCCCCCTTGCTTTAAATCAGAAGCCTCCGGCTTCATATTATTTATTATTTTGATACTTTCTTTTTTTGTTTTTAATTGAATGAAAATAATTAGACCAATTATGCTCAGAATTAAAACTAAATTTAAGGATAAATTTGACCCATACATCATGTTCCTATGATACTTGAGCTAATTTTTTTTATATTTTCGAAATGTTTTAATATAATTTTTTCACAATTCACAATTTTTGGCTTGGTTTGATTAACAATGTTACTAGGATAGAAGTATTTCGCTTTGTTACTTGATTGTAAAATTTCTCTTTACAGATTTCTAATGTACAGTTGTAGAAAGTAATCAACTATTTTTGTTTAACAATATTTTTCGATCATCACAATTTTGAGTTAAATTTTCGTTTACAGCATTCTTAATTAGTAACGTATCTTCATCAATTCTTTCGATAGTTGTCTTATTATTATACTTAAATTGGCATTCATTTTTCCAAATACAACTTTTGCTAGTTTCCAAATCTCTTAAAAGTTTATTTTCTTTGTATACAAAATTCTTATTACCTACTGTTATAAATTTTTCAACATTTTCATCAATTTCCAGAAATTCTGTATTTGGTAGTGGTATAACTAACTTAAGGTCCTCTGTTACATAATTTTTAGGAATCTTTATTGCGATGATTAGAGACTGATTAATGTACTTAAGAATACCAACTTTTACTAGCTTGATCTTATAAAAATCAATATCATACAGATTCTGTTCCTCTCTTGTAAGGATACTGGGGTGAAAAATATCGTTTTTTGCTGCTGCTATACTGTCTAGTATTTGGTCTACTTTGTTTTCTAAATACCTGAGTTTTATCATCTGATCTAAATACATAGAATGTTCTTCGACTGACTTTCTCTGGTCTGTTATCGTATTTAAGAATCCTATTGTCTTATTCCTATCCTGTTCTATAGCTTTTTTAAGAATATTGAAAGTATCATTAAAATGAGTATTTATAGAAATTTGTTTGTTAGAATTCAGAATGGAGTTATGGTTATTCTCTTCATCTATTTTTAAATGTTCTAGAATTTCTTGCCTATCATCGTCATTCATTGTTCCGAACAACCATTTGTGTGCACTACCTACAATGTTGAGGAGTCCTCTTTTTTTTCTAGATTCTTTTGGTTTAATGGACTTTACCTTTGACTTTATATCGGCAACTACTGTGTTCAACAACTCTTTATTGTCCATATTTATATGTAGAATGTTCGTCTCAATTTGCGTCAGTAATCTGTCTATTTCTCCAAAATCAATAACATGCAGTATGGTGTTTGTATCGCTTATAATTTCAACTTCTTTGATTTTGATTGTAGTGTATCCAATTTCTTCATGAATCTGATTGACCTGCAGTAGCCCTTGCACTACTGGTATAACTGTGAGGAATATTATTAGGCTGGTCATTGTCCGTATCTGTAAGTTTGAAAGGTCTTTTAATATTCGACGTATGAACATTTTGAAAAGGATTTAATCTATAATAGGGTTGATCCTTATGCCTTACTCTTTTATAATTTTTTATGTACCCTTCAGTCCTGTTTTCTACATAATTTTCCCTATTTTTATTAAGTTTTGTTATAATTTTATTTTTTTTTCTATTAAGAAGGTCAACTAACTTTTGGATTGACAATGGTTCATTTATTGTATTGGCCTGCCTTGGAGTCATTTCTATTGTTGAGTGAAATCTGTCGTTATAATTTCCAATTGCTTTTTGGATCTTTTGCTCAACTGTAATGTCTTCGTCGATTGCCTGAATCTTCTCTATTAAAGTCGAATGCAGTCTTTCAATATCAGCATTGCCAGTATGACTATTTGGCTTGGTCCAATGAACTTCAATACCTTTCTCTGTTAAAAATTGTATAAGTCTTTCAGATCTAAACTCGTTATCCATTATCATTTTATTTGGCTTATCAAAAGTTGCTAAATACCCTTCTAATATAGCTATCTTCTTAATCCAATTTCTGTCATTGATATGCTACCGCAAACTTAGTAAGTTTATCAATAATAGTGACAAATGTTTGTTTACTGTAATGGAAAACATCTATATGTACAATGTCGTTTTTGTGTTTTGGGGTTTCTGTTATATTCATAACCGGTTTGATAGGATTTCTGTCATATTTGATTTCTTTGCATTTTCCGCAATTATTGATAACTAACTGTATATGTTTTTGCAATTTACGATAGTATATTTTATTTTTGAGAGCCTGATATGTTTCATTTATACCACTATGTAAAGATTCTATAGTATGGTACAAAGAGATTTGCTTATGACACTCTTCTTCTGTTTTCATTTCTTCTGCCCTCATTGTGGCTTTCATAAACTGTATTTTATTGTCATTTGAAAATGATTTTATAATCAACTGCTGTACTTTGTTATAATCTTGGTCTGTTACATATGAATAAATTCCAATTTTTCCTCTTTTGACGTACCTCTTCAATATTTCAATTATATTATTTTCTTCATTTTGTGGATTTATCTCTACTATTCTTCTACCATGCACAATGTCTACTTCCTTTCTTAGACTATAAGTAAGAATAAGCTGTGTTCTATATTTATTAACAATCTCTTCTTTAATAAAAATATGATCTTGCCTCTGTTCCTCTGCTGAATGCATCGTATCAGATAGGTCCATATTGGATTCACTACTGTTTTGATCATTTATTTGAGGGCTATTTTCCTGCCTGCTAAGAAAATCAGCTACAGTATTTTCCTTCCCTTTAAGATAGTCAATGTCAAAGTTGAAGTCTTGTAATTTTAGAATCCATCTTTGATTTCTTTGAGAGAATTCTTTTCCTTTGTACTTAGAATTTAAGTACTTTATAGGGGCATGGTCTGTCACGATTTTAAACTTTCTACCATATAGATATGGCCTAAAATACGTAACCGAGTAAACGATTGCTAAGAATTCTTTGTCAGTAACACTATATTTCTTTTCTGGTTTATTCAGAGTCCTAGAAATGTAACATATTGGATGACTGTCTTGTGAAAGAACAGCTCCTATGGCATAATCGCTAGCATCTGTTGTTACCACAAATGGCTTATCATAATTTGGAAATTTTAAAATTGGATGTGAAGATATAAGAATTTTAAGCTTTTCGAAAGCTTCGATATACTGAGGATCTTTTGTATTAATTTTAAGGTCTTTTTTTAAATATTTTATAAGTGGGTAAGCAACTTTAGAGTAGTCTTTGATAAATTTTCTGTAGAATCCCGTCATTCCAAGAAAAGTCTTTAACTGTTTTTCAGTTTTGGGTAGTTCTATGTTTTGAATGCCTTCAATTTTACTGGGGTTAGGCATAATTCCGTCCTTGGTAAGAATATGCCCTAAAAATCTAGTGTCTTTCTGCATAAAGCTGCATTTATCGGCTTGTATCTTTAAGTTATGTGTAGATAGGATTTTGAAAATTTTGTCTAACGATTTCATATGTTCACTAAAAGTAGTTGAATAAACCAAAATGTCGTCGAGATACACTACACAAATCACATTAATGCAATCCCTTAATATTTCATTGATTAGTCGCTGAAATGTTGCGGGAGCATTTTTTAAACCAAATGGCATCCTTAAGAACTGATAAAGGCCATCCGGTGTAACAAACGCTGTTTTCTCTATATCTTCTTCTGCCAATAAAATTTGGTGGTAACCCTTTGCCAAATCAATTGCAGTAAAATACTGAGCTTTTCCCAACTTATCCAATATGCTATCCATATTGGGAAGTGGCTGTTTGTCATCAATTGTGATTTGGTTGAGTCTTCTGTAATCGACTACTATTCTGAACTTATTAACACCAGAATTATCTGACTTTTTAGGTATGACAATAATGGGAGAACTATATCTACTTTTACTTTTTCTTATTATGCCTTGAGCTTCCATATCTTTCATTTGTTTTCTTACCTCTGTCTCATGTTGAGGTGGGTACCTATAAAGCTTGGAATTAATTTGCTCGTTGGTTGTTGTTTTTATCTCATGAACTATGCTAGTTGTATTCGTCAATCTATCACCTTCTTTATAAAATAAATTTTTATATTTATTCATTAACTGAGATACTCCTAGAAGTTCTTCCTTATTCAAGTGATCTAATTCAATATTTTCGAACTTACTTTCCTTTAACATATTTACTTCGTCCATAATTTTTTTATTTAGAAATGGAATCCGACAACAACAGATACTTGAAAGCTCGTTTCTTCGCGATCAAAACGCTTCGTGTCTACTTTTCAATAAGGTCTTTTTTCTTGTCTGTTTGCTTTTCGGTTTTCGTTTCCGTACGACTGCGCCAGTTAAATGTATGTTTAATCAATTAAAACAACCGATCGCTTTGATGTCCAAATCACAACTAGATTTTTATTATTATTCTTCTTAACACAATACTTATGTCTAATTGCAAAGTAAGCTTACGTACTAAAGGAAGTGCGGCTTAAGTTACCACGAATGTGGTGTGTATTTAATATGCGCAACTTCCTGAGTCGAATCATCACTATTTACAATAGGGTCATTGTACGTAACTCGTGCGTCGGCGTTTGAGTGCAGCTTTCCTCTGAGGTGTTGAATCTGGTAGTCATTAGTCTGCAGTCTTTCAATCCTCCATGCGACGTGACTTTCTGGATTTTTGAAGTTCAACAGCCAGTTGAGAGCACCATGGTCTGTCCGCAGAAGAAATTTCTGTCCATATATGTGCTTATAGAAGTGCTTTGTTGCCAAGATAAGAGCTAGCAGTTCCCTTCTGGTCACACCGTAGTTTCTTTCGGGTTTCGAGAGGAGCTTGCTGTAGTATACTTTCTCTTCGCCATCATGCACTTGGGATAGTACCACTCCGTTGCTTGCATCAGCGTCGATGATGAATGTTTTGCCAGGTGTTGGATGTGCCAGCACTGGAGCATTACAGAGACGGTATTTGAGTTCCTGGAAGGAAGGATTTCTCACACTCACCTGACCACTTAAAGTGCTTCCCTTTTTCGGTGAGCTGATGCAAACACTTTGCAACTCCAGCAAAGTTCTTAACAAAACGTCGGCAATATGTGGCAAGACCGGAGTTGATGTTTGTCCTGTGGTGTTGGCCAATTTTGTCAACTTTTTCAGGATCAGTTTTCACTCCTTGGGAAGAGATGATGTGTCCCAAATACTTAACTTCGGTTTTGAAAAGTGCACATTTTTCTGGATTCAGTTTAAGGTTAGCCTCCCGAAGTCTCCGAAACACAGCTTTTGGGTTCTTGCAATGTTGGTCAAATGTTTTCCCGAAAACAATGACATCGTCCAAGTAGACTAGGCAAGCTTTCCACGTCAGTCCTTCAAGAACGCACTCCATCAAACGCTCGAATGTTGCCGGAGCGTTGCATAGCCCAAACGGCATAACTTTGAACTGCCAGAGCCCATTACCTGTAGAAAACGCCGTCTTTTCCCGATCATCAGGGTGGATGTCAACTTGCCAATATCCACTCTTCAAGTCTAGCATCGAAAACCACTGAGCTCCCTCCATGGCATCCAGGGTATCACTGATTCTCGGCAGGGGATAGCTATCCTTCTTAGTCACATCATTCAGCTTTCTTTTTCACTAGCACCACTGGTGACGCCTAAGGACTTTTGGAATTTTCAATAAGACCGTCCTTCTTCATTGCTGTTATCATTTCTTCAACCTCACCTTGTTTGGCCAGTGGAAGGCGTCTTGCGGGTTGACGAATCGGTCTTGCATCTCCTGTGTTGATGCGATGCTTCACCAACTGTGTCCTACCATATTGCCCCTTTGGCGATGCGAAGATGTCAGTGTACTCTTGTAGAAGACTTTCAACCATCCTTGATTGTTGGTGATCAAGGTTGGATGAATTCAGTATTCTAGCTTTGATGGTTTTGAGCTCCTCCGGAGTTATAGTTTTTCTCGGGGCTTCATCAGTGATCGTCGTAATTGCTGCAACCGATTCGCAACGTCCTACGACTTCTCTTTTCTTCGACCTTACATCGTAAGGTCTGGTGTTTAGTAATCGTATGGGGACCATTTGGTTTTTCGGTACTACCAGTGTTTTCCCAATGATGACGCTTTGGGAGCTGGGAGAAATACTCTGGAAATGGTTCTACCATGAGGTATCGAAGGCTTCCAAACTCACCTTCCAGTTTTGTCCAAACGAACACTTCAGAAGAGGGAGGCAGGATCAGATCTTCCGTGATGACAGTCCTCAGTGTCGACATACTTTCGTTCGAATAGGTCACTGCAAATTCCATATTTTGGTACTTCAAAACTTGATTACCGATGTCCAAAATAACACCGGTGGTTCTGGGGCCATCGATACAAGAAACCAGCCTCTACCCCTCGAAGTTGGTTCTTACTCGTTTCCCTGATGGGAAACGGGCTGATACGTAACGCTGGTGTTGTTGTTACCTTGTTCTGGGTTGGATCTCTTGCTTCAACAATGTTGACAACCGGCTTTATTTGGTGGTAGTCGGCATTGACGCTGTAAGTGCCTGGTCTTGTTGCAGTTCCAACATCTTGCAAGTCCGCTCCGCTGGTTCTTTTGTATTTCAGCTCTTTGGCACGAGCATTCTTCGACTATGGCTTCTCTAAGTCGATGTACTCTATGAGAAGCCTGTTCTGCTGTTTCAATTGTCAATGCGAATGCTAAAGTTTCAGAAAGAGTAAGTGTTCAAGCAGTTCGCACAAACCTCTGAAGATGTATATCGGAAATGGCACGAACGAAGGACTCAACAGCAAGCTGGTTGATGATTTCTTCTCTAGTATCCGGGTATGCCGGGTGAACCAGTCGTTCGACGTCTGCTGGGAGTTGCTGTAGACTTTCACCCTTTTTCTGGACTCTGTTATTGAGGTGGACTCGGAAGACTTCTTTCAAGTGGCTGTCTCCAAAGCGTTTATCTATAGCTGCCACGAGAGAATTGAAGTCGCCGCTCTTACCAGCTGGAACTGTTTGAAGTAATTCAGTTGCTGGTCCTCTAAGAGCAAGAGTCAGTGCTATGTACTTGTCTTCGACATCCCAGCCATTCGTTGTCGCGGCTACCTCAAATTGTTTTTTGTATACTGGCCAAGACGACTGTAAATCAAATGTTGGCGGTTTCATCTCCTTTTTCTTTGGAAACTCTCCAGCAAATTCTTGAATTTTGATTTTCCGGATCTGGTCTAATTCCTTGGTCAAAACAGAGAACTGTTTATCACATCGGCTTTCTACGGTTTCGAAATGATTCTCTACAACAGAAAGCTGTTTTTCCACACCTTCAACGCGTTCGTCAAGGGCACATACGTTTTTCTCAATGTTGCCCAATTTGCCTTCTAGAATGTTTTTCTGACCTTCCAAAACATTCTGTTGCGCCTCAAGTCGAGAATATTCTGTTGTTCTTTCTTTTGTTCGTTTCGTTGTTCTTCAATCAGCGTCTTGTTCGTTTCGATTTCCTTCTTTTGCTGATTTCGCTGTGCTTCGAGAACATTCTGCTGTTCCTTCTTTTGCTCATTTCGTTGTGCTTCAAGTTGGTCGAGAACATTCTGCTGTTCCTTCTTTTGCTCGTTTCGCTGTTCTAACAAAAGCTTCATCATACTAGGAAAATCTGCACTTTCACTTACTTTCTCTTCCTCCACTTCTGTTTCAAAAACAAAAGTGTTAACGTCTTCCCCTTGCTGTTCCAAATAATTGTGCAAGCGTAAGACGAGCTCATTTTTCATCCCGCTCTAGAAAGATTTCGCTTACCAAGCTCACTTTTAAGCTCAATGCAGTTGTGCTCTTCTAACAACTTACTCATTTTCACTGTAATTAACTCTTTTTTTTACACTTTACTAGTCAAACTGTAAGTGACAAAAGTGTTAACGTCTTCCTCTTGCTGTTCCAAATAATTGTGCAAGCGCAAGACGAGCTCATTTTTCGATCCCGCTCTAGAAAGATTCGCTTACCAAGCTCACTTTTAAGCTCAATGCAGTTGTGCTCTTCTAACAACTTACCCATTTTCACTGAAATTAACTCTTTTTTTTACACTTTACTAGTCAAACTCGTTCTTTTTATCAAATAAGTTTTATTTACACTTCTGACATCAATGTAACGTGCGCTTATTTCGCAATAATAAAACTTTACCTTTCAATTTAATTCTATCACTTTTATTTGATATAAGTATACTTTATTCGATCTCAACCCGACCAATAATCACATTAACTCAATCTTGCCATTATCACTCTATAATTAGTAAAGTAATATATAAAGTAAAGAAACAGACTTATTCAATCTGTTGTCGAAAATCAGAAATATGAACGAACACAACCTAAAGACTGCCAACCTCTGGGTTCCAAAAAAGAAATTTAACCAACCATCCCTGTGGTGCAGTTAGCTAACTGCGATATTTATGTTCATTTAGGCTATTGACATAAGGAGTTGTTGTTTTCCCATGAGCGATGTTTTACTGAAATGAACATAACTGCACATATAATTTCGATAAAACACGCCTACTGACTTCTGTGCCCGTTCTGTAACTATCGCCTCGATAAAAGCAGGCGATAAACGGTGGAAAATGGAACGAAATCCTATTAAATTCATAGAATTTTGTTCCATTTTCCACCGTTTATCGCCGATGCGATAGTTACAGAACAGGGGCACAGATGTCAGTGTTGATTATAGAGTGATAATGTTAAGACTTAAGAGTAAAGTAGATACCAGTGGCGATTCGTCAGGGTGAGCATTAAAAAAGAAAAGAAAGAGCAAAAAGAAACCTCATCGAACACAGTCTTATCATAAAAACACGCACAAATATGCAAGTTAACACCTTCAATCATCCCCATTTATATCACATATAAAATAATGTCACACCATAGACTCTACAGATGGTCAACATAAACAGACCACAGATGGTCAACATAAACAGACCACAGATGGTCAACATAAACAGACCACAGATAAACTGTTATCTTAAGATTCGCTTCTTAGAATAGCGAGACCGCGGATGGCCAGCATAAACAATGACCGCGGATGGCCAGCATAAACAATAGGGTTGTATTCAAGAACTCAAGCTCCAGTAAGAACCAAGAGTAGATATTAAGAGGGAGATTATAACAGAACGCGAACCGAAGCAGTCGTCGTCGTTGAGTAACATTGTCTTAGAATAAGTTAATTTTAAGATATGAAAATAAAGTTCTTTTTTTAAAAAACTAATTAAAGAACGACTCGTTTAATTGGGGGCTCAACCGGGATACGCGATTTAACGTCAAACTTGAAAAACAAAAAGTAAAGTGTTAATTTACGCGATCCGCCAAAGTAAAAACTAGTATCAGTGAAAACTGAGAAAAGATACAGTTTAAAAGTGAAAGGAAATTTTAAAAGGGAGAAAATTCAAGTATCCCAGATTGTGTATCAGTGAAAACAAAAAATTTCTCGAAAAGTGAAAAATAAAATATTTTAAAAAGGGAGAAAACTAAAAAGTATCCCTACAACAAAAAAAAAAAAAACAATTTTTTGATAACAAGTGAAGAAGAAAGTGGCACGATCGAAGGCCCCAACGTGTTCCGAATCCGAATAGAAGAGAAAATCAACAACGAAACTTTTGGAAAAAGAGAACAAAAGGAAATTGGAAAAATGGACATCCGTTTTCTTTTATTCATGATCATTGCTATAAAAGCAGACCTCATTGACTACACTCGAGAGAATTTCATTCTCATAGAAACAGACGATGTACTGACCTACGAAAATACATCTACAATTTTCCACGTAACTAACCTTACTTACATTCAAAATTTTGTGGACAAAACTTGGGACGAATTAGCCAGGGACCACGATGAATTACATTACGCAGACACACCTAGAGACGACCAACATGACAATAATTTAAAAATAATCCAAACCTATTTAGATCAATTAGTGACTAAAAGACAAAAAAGAGCTATTAATACATTAGGAACAATTTGGAAATTTATAGCAGGTACACCAGATCATGATGACGAAGTAATACTAGAAAATAAAATAAATGATTTAATTAAAAACAATAATAAACAATTTGTAACTAATTCAAAACTTTTTGAAGTAATACAAATTATGAAAATGAATGTTAAAAATGAACATATTGCTGAAAAATGTAAACTTATTATTTTGGAATTACAAAACGTTGTCACAACATTAACGTTAGCAAAATTGAATATACTAAATCCGAGCATACTAAATTTTAATGAATTAAAAAAAATTGTCAAAATTGAAAATACCGAAACAAATGTAAACGAGATCATGGATGTCTCTAAATTTAAAATATTACAAAACAAAGATGTAATAGTTATTATGATAAAATTCCCCATCTTACAAAATAAATGTAAATTATATGAAATAAGGGCCTTAAGCCAATCCGATGGGAAACTAATTTTGAACAAAGAAATTGCTAAGTGTAATGATACGTATAAAAACATTAAGAATTGTAAATATGAGTTGCAATTCAACTATTGTAAAATTTATAAAGATAACGACACATGTTTAGTCGATCTATTGGAAAATAGAAAAACAGTTTGTAATAAAATTAAAGAAAAAGATCTAGCGTTAGAAATAATTAAAGATGGTTCCATTTTACTGACTGGGGAACACCAAATCGACGATCAGCACGTCACCGGAACATACTTACTTACGTTCGAGAATTCTACTATAATAGATGGTGAGATATACGAAAACCCTACAGGACAAATTAATAGATTCCTCAAAACATATAGCGTCAACGAATACGACATTGGCCAATATTTTGAAACCCTGGATGAAAAATTGAAAATGAAAAATATAAATCTTATGCAAGCAGTTGGAAGCGAAATCACAAGGAGTCCGATTATATTCACATTCGGAATAACGATGTTCGGTATAATAATCATAGTCTTGATAATACATTTCAAGAGATACATGCGACCACGTCTTAACAAAGAAGAATTCGTGAGCATGCAACTAAAAGATATTATGAGTCGAGTGGAACTTGTCAATCACAGACATAAGATCGGGACGATCTTTTCAGACGAAGGGGGAAGTTAACACCTTCAATCATCCCCATTTATATCACATATAAAATAATGTCACACCATAGACTCCACAGATGGTCAACATAAACAGACCACAGATGGTCAACATAAACAGAACCACAGATAAACTGTTATCTTAAGATTCGCTTCTTAGAATAGCGAGACCGCGGATGGATAAAGTTCTTTTTTTAAAAACTAATTAAAGAACGACTCGTTTAATTTGCACAGTTATTCAACCCATAAAACCTGCATCACACAGTCCATATTCATATTCTTCCTTCCTAATTTTTATTTCAAATTTGCTTTTCTTTGAGAAGCAAAACAAACTGGTATGAAATCGAGCTGTGCACATTTTTTGTTCATCCAAATTATATACCTACATGGGGGGTTAGAAAATAAAACTAATGGAAGTGCATGAAATAAATTACCTTTATATAATATGAAAAAAGAAGGTTCATTTGATTACTTATGCATTATATAATCAAACTTCTGTTTTTCTTTTGAAATATATCGACTACTTCATCTACGTGAATATCTATCCCATATAGTGAATATTCATAAAAGCCAAGCCGTTAAGTATGTTTTCACTCGTTGTCATCCGCAAGTAGTTTTTAAGTCTTCGTAGGCTTGAAAAAGTCCGTTCTGGTGTAGCAGTGGAAACAGGTATGGTAGCCAATATCTGTAGCAACGTGTAAATATTTGGATATAGTTTTTTATCGCACTTATCCAAGCATTCCAAAGCAGATTTTGGACTAGGGGACTAGGGGATGAGATAATCATAGCTGCTTTCCACACTTCAAGTTCTGCTTTGACGAAGGATGTAACTACTTCTTTCGGGTAGCACTGCCGAATACATAAAAGTTGCGTTTTTCATTTCAGATCTG